>CAMAPE010000061.1:13480000-14125752 GCA_945859875.1 Cuscuta europaea
TTACTCTTGGGCATGAATTGAATTAAAGGAATATGGATTGACTTGTTAGCCAAAAATTAGGGGTTAAAATTAATTAATGGGACTAGTTATTCAAAATTGATGAAATAGTAATTAATAATTGTTAGCCATTCTCATTAATTAAATTTTGGAAAATTGTTTCTAACTTGTCTATGGGATTATAAAATAATTTGAACCAACCATAATTAAGCACGTTAATAAGGCCTAGAAATAGGAAATTTTAATGAAATGGATTTACATCTTGTCTATGAGAATTAAATTCAAATTGCTTAATTAATGAATTTAATTAGTTAATGAATTTGGCTATTTTTATTGAACAAAATATTGGAGAATTATTTCTGTCTTGTCTATGAGATTAGAATTTAATTCAAGCCAACCATTTTTGAATACATTGATGAAACCTAGAAATAGGATAAATTAATGAAAGTAATTACTATTCTTGTCTATGAGAAAAGAAATTATTAGTCCAATTTTTGTTTTAATTCCCCTAATTACTAGGTTCAAGAATATATCCATTTCTAATTATTCAATTTATTGCCCTTCTTTGATCAATCCATTTAGAGTTTAATATTTTTCATTTAGTTTATTTTTGAGCCATCATAAGTATTTGCATAATTTAATTTACTTTATTTTTTCAAAAACTAGTTTAGAAAATCAATCAAAAGTTTTAATTTGGAAGGCTTCCAATGATTTGCGATAACCTGTGACTGGACATAAAATCAAAAAACGCCTACGCCATTCCTCAACAGACACGATACTCAGGGAAAACCGAAAGGTTAGACTCTGTTTTACTACAACGTCGCGTAAGCGGTTATCACCAATCTGTTGGTCAAGTAGTAACATTTCCATTGAAGACCGGGCCTTCTGGTAGGTGTTATACTTGATCTCAACTGACTCTATTTATCTTACTCTCTTTAGAAGAGAAACATTTTCAGCTTACAGCTGATCTCTTTCCTTAATGAGAAGATTGATTTTGATCTCAACCTCCTTTCTTAAGTCAAGAATCTCAACTTTCAGCTTACTGTTTTCTTCTTTGACAGAGGAGTAAGTGGCTTGGATGGCTTGAAACTCTTCCCAAAATTCAGACATTGAATCTGAATCAAAAGCTTTACCTACCGAAGAAAAACTAGATGTAAAAGTAGAGGTTACCTCATCATCAGATTGACCCATAAGGCATAGGTCTTCAGTTTTTGTATCCAGGCAACAAAATGGCTCATCAGATTCTGATTCTGAGCTGGACTCTGTCTCAGAGAGGGGGTCCTTCTCTGGTTGCTCAGTGATGAGTGCCTTCCTCCTTCTATGCTCGTACTTCTTCTCTCCTTCTTGGCCTTGTCTCTTGGACACAAGAGGGTGTGGACAATTGGCTTTGAAGTGCCCAGGTTGTCTGCAGTTGTAGTAGAGAAGCTCTCCATTGCTTTCTGAAGACTTGGTCTTCTGGTGTGGCTTTCTGTTGGAGGATGAACTTCTGCCATCCTTGGGCTTCATAAACTTCCTAAACTTTCTGGCACAAGCAGCCATATATTCGTCAGTTAAAAGTATGGAAGGGTCAAAGTTATTTACCTGTGAGGTGCTGGCTGTGAGGGCAGTAGTTGTTCTGTCCTCAACTTCTTCTTTCTCTACTTCATTCATCTCGAACTCATAAGACTTGAGATCAGAGATGAGTTTCTCAGTGCTGTAGGTCCTGAGATCTTTGTTGTCCCTAGAGCTTAAGAAGCACTCATCGTCTTCTTCAAGCCTAGTTGCCACCCAGGATGCAGTCCTGCTTTCTGATGGCTGGTCTCGTTTCACTGAGTCTCTTGGAAGTATCCCCACTTCACTTACTCCAGTTAGTTTGAGACGTCCCTTCTTTTTCAAGAAGTGTTTGATTCAAGATCAGTTTTCTCCAACGTAGCTTCTTCACAAAGGATGTATAGTTGAGGCTTCTGAAGTGTTGAAGAACCGAAGGAACGATTCTGTTACGTTGGAAAGAAAATATATGAAGTTTAAATCTTTTCCAACGTTTTGTGTGTTGCTCGTGATGAATAGAGGTTGAAGTCTTTGAGCGTTTGAATATTTTCTCGTAGTAGAATTGTTGAATCGTTGTTTTTCCAATCCTTCGAAGTGTATCTTATATACTGGGAGCAGTCTTCCCGTTGGAGTGTAGAAGACAACTTCATTAAATGCTTGTACTGTTGATTTGACCGATTGGACCTTCGACTTGCTATTTTGGGGGCTAAAGGGTGTCCACATGGTCAATCATCAGCTTTAAATATATCTTCGTACGTACCACATTAATTGAGCATTTAATGCGTGTACAGTACCATGTTCCCGTCGAATGGCTCCTAGCCGTTAGGGTATTTCCCGTTAGTTTCACGGCCATTGGAATGTGCCTTCGAATTCTGCTAGGTAAGAGCAAGTCTGATGAGGCTCTCTGGTTCAAACTCATATGACCGCCTCTGATTCCAAATCTGGTACCCAAATCTGGTAGCTTCTCTGATGAGCAACTCTGGGAGCAACTCTAATCAGAAAGACAAAGAGGGTCTCTAGCCAGTCGACTATGCTAATACTTACAAAGGAAAATTTCTAATACAAAATTGATAATGTGGTACTTTAAAATTCTAATTAACCTAGCATCATCAAAATCTAAATACATTTATTCCTTACATATGGCTAGCTAAGACTCCGTTATTTTAGTGGATGTAATGGTGACTTACTAAGCAAATTTTGCTTACGAGACTTTTGTTCTCTCGTGTCTCATGTATAGGTAATGAATGAAGAATGGAAGCCTGAGAGAATGTTCGGGCCAGGTGGCGAGGCTGTGGATGGGTTAACGGAAACGACCTGGCTGTGTCTCATGCTTTGTTGTTTTACTATGACAATTTTATGAGTTGTTTTATGTTTTGTTTTAAAATCCTGATCAGGTGTGATGACTTTGTGTTAAGCGCGATTGTTGTTGGTCTTTTGACATTTCAGTTATGGAGTTTTCTTATGTATATAAGAAATAAAGTTTCATGACGAGACTTTGTATTCTGTAATATTCCGCTCTGTATATTGAGTCTTGTTTAACTTACGTATGGTAATTGCTGTTTAGGGACGGTCGTTACAAGAGTGCCGTTGTAAGATCTTTTGTAGAACTTTCCATCCTCGATGGTGTAGCTTGGGGCCCTGAGTTTGGCTAGCTTGGCCTTTTCCTCGTCCTGGGGAAACACCCCCGAGGTGATGAAAGCTATTATGTTGGTGATCCAGTCCTCCGGCCGATGCTGGATGCACATGATCGAGCTAGCATGGATGCTGGACATGCTTAACTCCTCGACCTTGGCTATCTTGGAGATGTGCTCTGGAGTGTCCATGCTGAGCTTGGAGAGGATGTCGGCCTCAGCATTCTCCGCCCTTGGGATCTGTGTGATCTCATGAGTTTCAAATGCCTTGAGCAACTCCTCGGCTGCCTGTTTGTACTGCCTCATCCTCCCTTCCTTGGCCTCGTATGAGCCTTCGATCTGGCCCACCACCAGCTTAGAGTCGCATCTGATTTGATGTGTCGCGCTTTGAGGCCGGCGGTGAGTCTGAGGCCATTGAGGAGGGCCTCATACTCGGCTTCGTTGTTGGATACCCTGAAGTTGAAGCGGATGGCATAGTAAGCTCTGAAT
The DNA here is from genome assembly GCA_945859875.1 of Cuscuta europaea. Classification (NCBI taxonomy): domain Eukaryota; kingdom Viridiplantae; phylum Streptophyta; class Magnoliopsida; order Solanales; family Convolvulaceae; genus Cuscuta; species Cuscuta europaea. Next base: position 13,483,645 of record CAMAPE010000061.1, read on the forward strand.
CCTTCAGGGTATATGAGGACGATGCCGCCCCCACATGCTTTGGCGGCAGACGAACCATCGGTGAAAAGGGTCCATGCTTCGTCTGGCTCCGGTCCAGGTTTGGTAGTGGTCGTCTTCCTTGCCATGCACTCGGTGACAAAGTCGGCCAAGGCTTGCCCCTTGATAGATGGCATCAGTTTGATTTCAATCTGGAATTGGCTAAGGAAGATTGCCCACTTTACCATCCTTGAGGAACTGGTGGGGCTCCGCATGAGTGCGCCGAGGGGCTACTGAGTTAAGACGTCGACGACATGGGCCTAGAAGTAGTGCCCTAGTTATTTCACTGTGTGGACGATGTCCAGTACCGTCTTCTCAATGGGGGAGTACCTGAGCTCGGCCTCCCGTAGCGTCTTGCTGACGTAGAAAATGGTCTTCTGTACCCCTTCATCCTCGCGGATGAGCACGGAACTGATGGCCAACATGCTCACCCCTAAGTACAAGAACAGGGTTTCACTGGCTTTTGGCTTGGAAAGCACAGGAGGGGACGATAGGTACTGCTTTAGCTCCTCGAATGCTTGTTTGCACTCCGTCGTCCACTTGAAACTGTTTGCCTTGCGCATGATTTGGCAGAAAGGGAGAGACCTTTCAGCTGATTTTGATAGGAAACGGTTCAGGGCCGCAAGGCGTCCCATCAACCGTTGTACCTCTTTCACATTTCGTGGTGGCTCCATATTGACAATGGCCTGGATCTTCTCCGGGTTTATTTGAATGCCCCTTCGGCTGACCATGTAACCAAGGAACTTGCCTCCCTGGACGCCGAAGGTGCACTTCTTCGGGTTCAGGCGGAGCTGGAACTTCTTCATGATTTCAAAAAATTCTCGGAGGTCATCAGCATGAGTGGTAGATTGCTTGCTCTTGACGATCATGTCATCGACATATGCCTCCATCGTCCGGCCAGGGGCTGCTCTGAAGATTTTGAGTCCAAAGGCCATGACGAGGTAGCAGAAAATTCCCTCCGGGGTCATGAAGGTCGTCTTCTCGGCGTCATCTTCGTGCATGAAGATCTGGTGGTACCCCCTGAAGGCGTCAAGGAACGACATCAACTCGCACCCTGTCGTCTCGTCCACCAACTGATCAATGTTGGGGAGAGGGAATGGGTCCATAGGGCATGCCTTGTTCAGCTCGATGTAGTCAACGCACATCCTGAATGTTGGCGGCTTTTGGGCGAGGACGACGTTGGCCAGCCAGGTCGGGTACTTCACCTCCTTGATGTGGCTGATGGAGAGGAGCATGGTGACCTCTTCTTGACAAAGTCCCGTCTGTCGGCCGAGAGGTAGCGCCGCTTCTGCTTGACTAGCGTGGAGGCTGGATCAACTGACAGCCGGTGAGTGATCACCTTTCGGCTGATGTCAGGCATGTCGTCCGGCCCCCACGCAAAAATGATTGCATACGACCGCATGACTTGGAGGATGCCATCGCATTGGTCCTGTGGGAGTTGTCTCCCAATCTTTAGGACTCGTTCCGGCCGAAAGGTGTCCAGGGGGACCTCCTCGACCTCTTCGGCTGGTTCAGCATGCAGCCTCTCCTCGTCCTTGGCGACGGTGGCGGTGATAGTGTCTACCCTCTGCCCGACGTTTGCTACCGGCTTTGTAAGCTTCAGGTAGCATGCTCTGGCTATCTTCTGATTTCCCCTGGCGTAGCCGATACCGCCGCAGGTGGGAAAAATCAAGCTCAAGTGCTTCATGGAGATGATGGCCTCCAGGTCCTCTATTGTTGGCCGCCCCCAGATCAGGTTACGGGCGCACTCGAGGTTGACCACCATGAACTCCATGTCAATCTTGGTGCGATGGGAGTCGTCGCCGACTTCCACTGTAACACCCCCAAATTTCCCACCCAAAAATACCTTTAAATAAAACATTACTTATTAACTTTATTTGAAAACATCAGAATTGTGCAGCGGAAAATCAAAAGGAAAATAGGGCGTTACCGCCACACTCGGTTCTAACCTAACCGAGTGCACAGGCTAAAACAATCTAACTCAAAATAATTAAACTTCTAAAGTAAATGTTCACTAATTTAAGATGCTAAAAAATGTAATTACAATTATTTACTAATTTGATGTTCTAGCGGAAGCTCTCTCGAAATCAACTTCAACCGGATCAACTCAACACATGTACAAAATCAAGAACAGAAAGAAAAATAAAAGAAACAAACATTAGCAACAATGCTAAGTAAGTTCCACCTAACCCCAAATATATATATATATATATATATATATATATATATATATATATATATATATATATATATATATGTATGTATATATATAGGGACGGGTTCTAATACAAAGGGGTCTTCCCATTAAAAGTAAGAAGTGATTTAAGCCCTTGATCACTTCAAAATGAATGGAGTGGATCAAAAATCATGTTATGAAATACTAAACCCAAATGTGCAATACTTAATACTAAAAGTGTATATACAATATGTAAATGTGCATACTTGCTTCATTAAAAATAGTTACAATTGGATTTTTATACTTCTTATATTATTTCGAAGCGTGATGCACTTTTACTATCAGGTATTGCACTTTTTCAACACAACGATTCACTTTTACTTTAGCGGATCCAATAAAAGTTGTGCATAATTACCATATTGCCACCGCGTTTTTGCTTTAAAATTTGATCTGATCCTTCCATTTTATCAATTTAAAGGCCTAGATTAGTTTTTATTTTTCACCTAGGGATCACTTTTTATTTGAAACAATCCCTATATATATAGGGATGAGTTCTAATACAAATGGGTCTTGCCATGAAAAGTAAGAAGTGATCTAAGCCCTTGATCACTTAAAAATGAGTGGAGTAGATTAAAAATCACCTTTGGAAAATACTAAACCCAAATGTGCAATGCTTAATAGTAAAAGAGCATATATGATATGCAAATGTGCACATTTACCTCATTAAAAAAGTTACAAATCGATTTTTATACTTCTTGATTTATTTCGAAACGTGATGCACTTTTTCTATCTGGTATTACACCTTTTCAACACAACGGTGCACTTTAACTTTAGCGGGTCCAATAAAAGTTGTACATATTTACCACATTGTCACCGCATTTTTGCTTTAAAAATTGATCTGATCCTTCCATTTTAACACTCTAAATGTCAAGATTAATTCTTAATTTTCACCTTGAGATCACTTTTTATTTGAACCAATACATATAACACACACACAAACACACAAACACACATATATATACACATACACACACCCAAGATGCTAAACTAAATTTGGATTTTGAATATAAACAACAACTAAAAATATAAAGAAACAATAAAAATCCAAACATTTGTGAATTATCAACGACAAGAAACCCAAAGGAACAATAGAAAAAATTAAAAATAAAATGTCAATGATAATGAATAGTATTAATTTTCCAAATTACTTTTCTTTGTTTTTCTTTGTTTCAAGTTTATGTTTTAATGTTTCATATTTTATTCAATGAATTTATTTTAATTTTAAGATTTTTATAAGTTTATGTAAAAATAATACGGAGTAAGTTTTTTATTTATATAAATATTATTTACATAATATTTTGGAATAAGGCTTGGATGTTGTTGTTGTATATAAGAATTGTTTAAATTTTTGAATGTTTTTAAATTAATAGTTATTTTGATTCTTTATTAATCACATTTTCCATTCTTATAAAATAATTACTATTTCACAATAGTTTCCAATTACTTAAGAGTTTCAAAAAAAAATTTATCTAATCTTATTATTTTTATAATTCTTTTTTTTAGTTTACATATTTTAAAACTTTAATGAATATTTACATATTTTGCATTTTATATTCTTTACATTTATTTTATTTTTATTACATTTTTTTATTTTTAACTGGTCTCCTAATTTCCATAATTTATAATGTGCTTCGGTTATTTATGTGTTTTGACATTTTTATATTATTTCTGCATTTGTATTTGCTTATTTTTAATAAACAATTGAATTTCAAAGTGCTATTATAAATACTCCGTATAAAGTTTGCACATGAATGAATTGGCATGGATTAGTGTCCCTAAATTATCTTCAAACTTTCCTTTTTCGTTCGTCCCAAAATTATCTCCTCTTCCCCTTTTAGCAAAAAATTTGTGGTTCACAATCATTCTTACACATTCTCACACATTTCTCTCTCCTCTGCACAACTCTCCACCACACAAATCCCACTATCTTAATAAATGTGCCCAGCCGAAAAGGGAGAAAGATTAGGGACGGAGGGAGTATACAGTTCCAAACTTTGAAACATGATCTGGCAGTCTGGAACATTTCGGCTGCCAAAACTACCTATGTATTCTAATTTAGTAATACCTTCGTCCCTTAAAACTTTGCCAAAGTTGACCGGCACGGAGAATAATAAAGTAAAAATTGTGTGGTTGAGGTTTGTGCAGAGGAAAGATAAATAACAAAAACCACAAAATAATGGATTAAAATGGAAAGTGACAATGTTTTTGGGGACGTCCCAAAAAGGAAAGATAGTAAAGTTTGAAGGGATGGAGGGAGTAGTTGTATACTTGGAATTTAGCTCCTTTCCAATAAGTGGAATTCTCCATTAGGAGAGAGATAGAGTGAGATGGGAAATGGTGGGGTAGGAAGAAAGAAAAGATGGAGTTTAATTTTTTTTTTAAGGAGCCAGGTAGAGTGAAAAGGAAATGGAGAGAGTAAATGGAGAAAAAGAAATGGAGAGGAGTATGACTCTCGTGTTTCAATATCAGCTTATTTAGCCGATTGAGACGATTTTAGTGTTACTAAGCAAAGTCGTAAGTATTTGTTAGAGGATTTAGAGTCTGTTTTGTAATACACAAATCGTGTGTACTGGCTGATTCTATTGAAAATTTTGATGTTATGGTGGAGTGGCTGGATTGATTGATATTGTTGATTTATGGAAGAAAAAAATTGAAATATATTTTATTAATGAAATAATGAAAAAAATATATGAAAAAACAGTTGAAATGAACCTTTGCACTTACTTTAGTCAATACAGCTAGAAAAGTAATTTCAGACTTATTTTTTCTTATTATTACACATTTGAGTGCATGAAGTCAAAAGTTACATGTTTAGTGAAAAAGTTAATTGACAAGCTAAAAAACAGTCACGCCTTAATTTTTAAATTTGTAAAAATTAGTAATCCAAAAAAAGACCTTCAAACTAGCTAGGTCCAAGGTTGTACAAGTTTCTAAAAAGGAAAGAAAAAAGAAGTAATGGTCGGAGAGGAAAAGGCAGGCACAAATAAAGTTGGATGACTTAGCTTGCCGAAGAAGGTCGTACTAGACCTGCTCGGTGTGGGCAAAAGAAGGAGTTCTCAGCCGTCAAAATCAGCCGGATACACGGTTAATGTCTACTCTCTCCCTTGCTCACACCCACCATAACTGAACCACTCCACATCCTACCATCGTTCAGTTGAGGGCAGAAAAGTTAAAACACCACTTACCGACTAACCCACTTCTCTTGGGTTTAGGTTATACTTACTACTCCCCTGTGATACAAAGGTGGCTTGAGCATTTTGGAGGCCTCAGACGAATTGAAAAAAATCGTCTTATGAAAAAAAGCATATTCAAAGTCCACAATATAATGTTTGTAATATTCAAAAGGATAAATTTTAAAATGCAAACTTATTCAAAACACAAGGCAAACTTGTACTTGTAAAAGTATTAAGAGACTTCAAGAACGAGACTGAGAGAGAAGAACTGAAGAGTCTTAGTTGATTCACTAACCAAGGACCCATGTCGACGGCGGGCAGTGAGGCATATATACAGTAGCCGATTAGCGGTCTGTGTTGGACGTTGATGCGTGTTGAGATCGGCTTTTGATAGTTTTTTCCTAACTTTAAGGTGTCATAAGTCTCAATTTTAAGCTCAAATCATATTTACCGGCCGTTGGTTCGAGTTTTGGTATTTTTGGAGTCAAAATCTGGGAATTTGAGCCTGGCACCGATGTTTGAGAAGCAATAGGGATGAGTTGAGAAGCATTTTAGAGTTAATTAGGAGCATTGGAGATCAGTGAGGTGTTAAAGACAAAGTTTTGAAGACAAAAGAGCTCTAGAATTGGCTACGAGATCAAAAGAAGACGAATAGAGCTTGAAAACAACGGTCAGGATGATGTTCAGTCAATCGTTCAAGCATATCTTTTCTTAGGAACATCCAAAAAACATGATTCAAGTTTCATATGAAAGAAAACTTCAAGGGCTACAAATCATATGAAGACACCATTGTGAGAATATGAGATAAGCAAGGTGAAAAAAGACGATGAAGTCAGACAATCTCTGTTGAGATTTCAGAATGCGACCTTCCACCATTTTATTCATATATTTTTATTGGATGATTCAAATTCAGTTTTGCAAGTTTTGTTAGATATAAGACATCATTAGCTACAACTTTGATAAAGGACGGATAGTCAAAAGTGAACTATAAAGCTGATTTCTGATTGCAGTTGCCGCTTGGTGTATTGGCGGTCTGCGAATAACACCTAATACTAATATCGAAGTAGAATTTTTTGGAGGCCCCCATGGTAGTTGAGGCCCAAGGCAGTTGCCTGGCCCAACTGCCCTCAAAGCTGCCCCTGCTGTGATATATTTATAAATATTATGGAGAAACTTATGGGCATGTATTTATATATATTAAAAATTATGGGGTGCATTTAAAATAATAGATAACTATTCAAACGAGTTTGTCAAAAAAATTTAAAATATACAGATACACTAATTATTATTTTTTATTTACAATTAATTTTGTTCATGAGTTGGATTTCACACATGGGTCAGGTTTGAATCTAAACTCGACCCAAAACTATCGCGTAACTAGGAGTCTAGCACATATGGCCACATGAGTATTGTGCATTTTGGTATGTATTAGTCCCACCTTCTAACAATTTTATAATTTAAAAAGACTTTAAAAATTTTCATTGTGTGTTTGGCACAAGGATTTTACAAAATAAGTTTTTTATTGAAAAATTACACTGGTAGCATCCCAAAATATTTTTTTATTGAGAAATTACATTGGTAGCACCCGATATATATAAATTTTAGCATTAATTAGTCATACCAGCTTGTGTATCAAACAGAACTAAATCACACAATTAGTTTTTATCAAACATATGCACCTTTTCTTTTAAGAATTTTTCAGTTACTTAAACTTAACAGTTACTAGAAAGTTCACAAAAGTATCTTTAATTCTCATCTAGTTGTGTTGAACATACCCATTAATCTACGACTCCAAAGATAGATAAACTATCAATTCGAGACCTGAAAGATTAAATGTATCGGTATAGGTCCCGCATGATTGAAATCTATCATTTAATAATATTAATTCGTTTTATTAAATTAATAACTTTTGTGAAGAAAAAATAATCAAAAAGTTGTAATGAAATTAATAAAAAATTAAATTAATAAAAACTTATGGAATTTTAGGTCCTAGATTGATTGTTTTCAATCATTGCGACCCTATATCGATACGTTTCATCTTTTTAGTCACAAATTGATAATTCATCTAACTTTCAGGTCTAAAATTGATAAAATTTCATTTATTATGTTAACGACTTGAATTTGTACTCGTTATTCCAAAATTGATTTTGGTGTAAACAATTCGAACCTGCAAGAACAGAGCCTAATATAAATTAAGCACTTTTTTCCATAATAAATAGATAGCATAAATATATGTATTAAAGGAAATTTGCAATTTTCATCTCAAAATTTCGACCGTTTTCATTATTAGTCTCGTAATTTTAGTAACTTGCAAATTTATTCATGTAACTAACTAATTTTTGAGATTTAAGGACTTTTTCCCTTAAGTGTACACTTTTTGGCAATAGTATACCAGAAAAGATATCGTTGGCGTCAGATTTTTCTGCCAAAAAATGTGTTTTCTGGTGAAGAAGTCTTTAAATTGCAAAGATTTATTAATTAAATGATCAAAATTGCAAGTGATTAAAGTTAGACACCCAAAATGATAACAACAGAAAATTAGTGGATTCAAATTGCAAATTTCTCTATGTATTAATGATGTTATACAAATCAATGTCAACTTGTGTAATGCGGTATTCACTAACTCATGTGAGTAAATATGTCGAGCTGAGTGCTTTCATCGAATCGCCCTATAGTTGATACTTGATAGTTACATGTGGTTACCGGTGGGCGTAGCTCAACCGGTAGCGAGGGAGGGCCACAAGGGTTAGGTCCCGGGTTCGAATCCCAGCAATTGCGATAAGAGGTTATTAACTTACTATGCTAAAATGCATAGGATCTCTGCAAGTATCGAGGACAGAGTCTCACTCTCTATCTATCAGATTGTGATTATAGTTCAATTTACATCCTCACAACGTACCATCCGGTCGGGGTTGAGGGTTCTCAAGGATGGGGCGTCATCCTTTATTTTATAGTTAGGTGGGGTGAGGAGAGAATAGGTAAATTTAGTGAGCCACTACCTAAGATTGTTTCGGAAGGATCATGTTTTGGGAATTTGGAGGGTCCATGCATGTTGTAGGCAGTGATAAAAATAAATGGTTCAATGATATACTTGTATATCATACATAGATAAATGATAGTTTAAAGGAGACATATAAAGTTAAGATTTTTTTATAGTTTAAAGGAGACAAATAAAGTTATAGATTTGATATAAATGTCATATACTACACTGGATAGGCTTGGATTGTTACAAGAATATTTTTTGGAAAAGTGTTTACACGAAATTTTTCACATTTAATAATTTGTTAAATTTGGGGTGAGTTAGGGCCTAGATTGGCGCTCACCTAGATCTGTCCATGTACATTATTAAGTAGTACAAACTTCACGTAAGTAATGCGTGAATTATAGACTTTTTTTAATTTTCAAAATATAATCAATATTACACATCCAATTCAACTCATTTCAAATTTAGATAATTTTAATTCTGAAGTCATAACTTTTTATTCGTAATGAGTTACTAGAGTAAGAATATTATAAATCGAATGTATTTCAATTTTCTATATTCTCAAACTTTTAGGGAACCACTGACCGATCACCCTTAGCTCCACCCTTGCATGTAGCCAAACTTATCAAGTTGCAACTTCATTATTGTTTTACCCGAAGCCTTCGTTGGCGCTGGTGTATATAAACTGGTAGCAAAGTACACTTATTAGTTATTAGTCACCACATGCCATGGGTAAGTATTGTGTTTTTCTTAGGACGCTCCCGCCTCCCGACCAACCGCCGCTACCAGACTGCTATCATTAACGGAATGTCCTAATTATGTAAGGGAATTAGAGTTAGGGGAAATTAATTATATTAATTAGTTATAGTAAGAGTAGAAAGGTAATGTTCAATCTTATTTAAGGAAAATAAAACATATAGTTCTATTTTTATAAGATGATTATGTTGGAATCTTAATTAGATTATTTTTCTCAAATGTGTACAATCTTTTTTTCTACTTTTGCACCCTATATTTATCTCAATCTACCCCCCTATTTTTGTCCTATTTTACATGTTTCATTTGTTTTCTTAAATTTGTCTCATATCATATTTAGTAATATTTAGATGATTGCAATTATTTTTACTTTATTCACTTTTTATCGATTCAATATGAATCACAAAGACACACAGTTCCACTTTTCTTAATAACCACAATAATTCATTTGTCCCAATCTTAAGGGGATGGAGGTAGTTTTATGTTTGACTATGTATGAAAAGTTCAATGTTAAGAGCTCAAATCATTGTCACAATATTTAAGGGGGGAGCAATAAGGGTGATGAATAGTGTAGGAAAATAGGAGAGAAGGTAGAAAAGTAGAAAAGAAATGATAAAAAGTTGAAAAAATAAGGATAATTAAATATTTTTAAGGAAAAAGTTATCAAATCCAAAAATAAAATTGTAGCGGACCTTAAAATACAAAGGGAGCATGAGATTCTCAAAGTAAAATTAGCATGAAAAAGTTATAGAACAAACAAGAATCAGGGGGATATAATATATCCGAAGAAGTACGTTGGTCTGATCTTGTATTCATGTATCAAACTAGTAGACATGCTCAGTTCCTTTTTAGTTATAACATTCTCGTGTTCACATTTGTCAATTCATAAAACCTAAAACTCAGATTATTAAAATTTGTAAAGAGAAGAATTCAACAATATTTTTCAAAAAAAAAAAACTAATTCTTGTACATTAATAAATAAAATGTTGTCAAAATAGAGCATGTGAACAGTATAGAATTATTCATATTGCAACTGATAGGAATTAGAAGATAGTACATGGTTTGGTTTGTCTCTTTTGTTCTAGTATATTCAAAAACTAGTTGTTATCGCGCGTTGCGCGATTGGGTGAATGCCCAATGTATTTTTTTTTTTAATTTCATATAGTAGTGTGATTTAAAAATAATTTTGAGATTTATCATTTAACATTCAAATGGTGAGATTCACTTTGTGAAATAATCTCCACATTTATATCTTTGACCAATGTTTTTTGCAGTGACATACTTTTCGACTTTATTTTGTTTCTTTTGATATTTCTGAATCTCGCCTTTAACAATGTTGGTATGTTCAATGTAGCATATACAATGCATCCATATAAAACAAAGAAGGTAGCATGCTATGCATCCATATAGAGCTAACAATATTAGTTCTCTATAGAACTAACAATATTATTAGTTTAATCTAGTTCTCTATCTCGGTCTAAAGGAAAAATTATAGAGTGGTGATTGATGTATTTCATGAATCTTACCGGCTTACCGATAATTTGACCTGGCCAGTAACACATAGTAATCTTGAATTTAATAGTACGATTTTGCAAACTCTATGAAAATAAAACTTTATGTAAATCTTTATCTTCTCCATTCGGAGTGAAATTACCGATACCCACCAAAATTTCCACATAGATTGCGAAAATGATTTCTACCGAACTAAGTTTATTTTGTTCATCTTATTAACCTGTGTGGTCGAAACGATTTGGCTACATCACTTTGTTTTGATTTAGTTTGTTCATCTTATTTTTACTGCTTATTGTTTATTCTTAATTTATTCAGATCAGATCAAATCGAAAAAATAAAGACCAAATCACATTAAAAAAATCATATCATATCATACATCGGAAAGATTCAGACTATATTAGATCAGAAAAATACACATCAAATCAGAAAAGTCCTGACATGATTTATTACTTTATTATTATTATTATTATTATTATTATTATTATTATTATTATTATTATTATTACTACTACTACTACTATTACTATTATTATTATTACTATTATTATTTCTATTATTATTATTATTATTATTACCATTATCTTTATCATTATTACCATCATCATCATTATAGTGAAGCCTCAAGTAGGCTTAATTTTCTGATAGGATCAAGTGCCTTTTGGGTAGATATCGACCTTAAGATATCTGAAATTATTTTAAAAAAGTTTCATATTTTTAGGTACGCAAAAAATGTTTACTTGTTACACAATGAGTTTCAAAAAGTTCTTTGAAAAACCGATTTTCAAAAAGTTTAAAATAGAATCATGACTTAAAGTATCGCTTTCGTAAATGGCCAGTATTAGTAAACCTAAGTTAATATTAATGAATAATAAAATCTCACTTATCAAATGGTGAAAAAATTTCATATTACGCAATAAGATTAATTTTTTGTTGGGATGAATTATGCTAGTATTGCAAGGGGCTGGGGTGAATGTAAATCTAGTTATTATTGTGTTAAAAGTTAATACCCATATTAGTATTCGCCAGAGGTGGCTTTGAGGGCAGTTGGGCCAGGCAACTGCCTTGGGCCTCAACTACCAAGGGGGCCTCCAAAAAATTCTACTCCGGTATTAGTATTAGGTGTTATTCGCAGATCGTCAATACACCAAGCGGAAACTGCAAGCAGAAATAAGCTTTATAGTTCCCTTTTGACTATTCGTCCTTCATTAAAGTTGTACCTAATGAAGTCTTCTATCCAACACAACTTGCAAAATTGGATTTGAATCATCCAATAAAAATATATGAATAAAATGGTGGAAGGTCGCATTCTGAAATCTCAATAGAGATTGTGTGACTTCATCGTCTGTTTTCACCTTGCTTCTCTCAGATTCTCACAATGGTGTCTTCATATGATTTTTAGCCCTTGAAGTTGGATTTCATATGAAACTTGAATCATGTTTTTTGGATGTTCCTAAGAAAAGATACGCTTGAACGATTGACAGAACGTCATCCTGATCGTTGTTTTCAAGCTCTATTCGTCTTCTTTTGATCCCGTAGCCAATTCTAGAGCTCTTTTGTCTTCAAAACTTTGTCTTTAACACCTCACTGATCTCCGATGCTCCTAATCAACTCTAAAATGCTTCTCAACTCGTCCCTATTGCTTCTCAAACACCGGTGCCAGGCTCAAATTCCCTGATTTTGACTCCAAAAATACCAAAACTCGAACCAACGGCCGGTAAATATGACTTGAGCTTAAAATTGAGACTTATGACACCTTAAAGTTATGAAAAAACAATCAAAAGCCGATCTCAACACGCATCAACGTCCAACACAGACCGCTAATCGGCTACTGTATATATGCCTCACTGCCCGCCGTCGACATGGGTCCTTGGTTAGTGAATCAACTAAGACTCTTCAGCTCTTCTCTCTGAGTCTCGTTCTTGAAGTCTCTTAATACTTTTACAAGTACAAGTTTGCCTTGTTTTTTGAATAAGTTTGCATTTTAAAATTTATCCTTTTGAATATTACAAATATTATATCGTGGACTTTGAATATGCTTTTTTTCATAAGGCGATTTTTATTCAATTTATCTGATTTTAAAAGTGATTTGTACATAGTAAATATTTTTCGTCTGGGGCCTCCAAAATGCTCAAGCCGCCTCTGGTATTCGCAATAGATGATGAATAGCAATATAAAAAAACACAATGAAGAAAGTCAAGAAACGTAAATTTCAATTAGCCAAAGGATTACTAAAAATTAAAAATACCACATCGGAATAAAAAAAAATTATTGTATAAAAGTTGCTCCAATGTTACTACTCTACAATTTAATGAAGACGGAAAGGCAAGGTATGAGTCCTCCAGATTCACTAAACCTATTAATTAGCATTGAATGAATTAAACGGAAATGGTTTCACTCTAAGTCTCTAACGGAGCTTGGGCATAAAAGAGAAAATAAAATGCATACCTATACCATCAACATTTTTTAATGCCAATTTACCCTGACCCTCATTCATGCTTATAACATTGTATATATGTAGATATGTATTATTAATTATTATTACCTGTTTTTTAATTTGTATAAGGGCTATGTTAGTTGAAGTGCATATGAGAAGGTAGAGAGAATTTGACTGTGCATCTCATTTTTGTGTTAAATTTTGCACTTCAGTTTCAAAATCATTAACGTGTGCACCGGTTTAAAGTAAAATCAATTGACTTTAATTTGCAGTCATTTCTTCACATTTTTGGGATTCGCGAGATGCAAATATGAATGATTATGAAAATGAGGTATAAAATAAAAAATAATCTAAAAAATTGGGTGCAAAGTCAAATTTCCATATATGAAGATCATCACATGTCAGATATCTTAATTATTGTTTTAACCCACAAAAATGGGCATACATAATTTCTTACATGTGTGAATTTTTGAATAATTTAAAGGTACATATGTACCATGTATCTCGATAATTCTGGATATTTTAGACATTTTACTAGGTAAAATAATTTAAATATCTCAAACTTTGAAGCAGTGTGAGATAAATACCCCAAACTTGCACATGTAATATATAAGGGAGGGTTCTAGTGAGAACTCCCTTTAAAATGAGAACTCATTTATAGATGCATGAGAACTTCTAACCAACACCAGGGGCGGATGGTGCCTTGGCCAGGGGTGGGCTTCAGCCCAGCCCAATTTTTTTTTAATAGGATAGGTTTATTTTTTGTTCTCAGCCCACCCTAAATTTAAATGTCAGCCCACCCCACAAATAATTCCCAGCCCAGCCCAGAAAAATCAGCCCACCTCTGCCTAATTCCTAAATGCGTAAGCCTCTTACCGTCGGTCTCCCAGCCTGCTGATTGCGGAAGTCGAACGAAGTATTGGAAGTAACGAACTGCGGAACTGGCCATTGGGATTTGGGCGAACTGGCGAAGGGCGAACTCCGGCGAAGGCAGCACTGCAGCAGCGACTCAGCGACGCGGCCGACGCCAGCGAGCAGCGACCGAACCGTCCGAGCGACACCCAGCGAGCAGCGACCGAGCCGCCTCTTCCTCTGCCCGACCGGAGACCGCGGAGGCGCGGACCGCCTCTTCCTCTGCCCGACCGCGGACCGCCTCTTCCTCTGCCCGACTGCCCGACCAGGTAAATCCTCTGACCTCTTTGTTGTTTTCAGAATTTCAGGGATGAAGTGTTGAATTTTTATTGTGAATCAGTGAAGTTATGAACTTCTGCTGTGAATCTGTGAACTTTGAATGAGTGAATCTGTGAATTGTGCATTTTAGGTTGAACAATACTAGTAATTTTAGAATTTAGAGTGAATATGTGAATTGTGCATTTTAGAGTGAATGAGTGAATCTGTTAAATATTTTTTATATAAGTTTTTTAATTTATACCAATATTGAAAATGTTTTTTTAGAATGGATAATGAACATGTTGCGAAGAAGGGAAAGAAGTTGATTTCATCATTCTTTTCAAAAGTGAATCGTCAAACCGGTGAAGGAAGTTCTGAACCTATACCTACGATAGTGCAAGATCTAGTCAATGAGGTTCCTTCACATGTCCTAGTCCCTGAAATCCAATCTATCTCCAATTTTGAGTTGCCTTCATCTTTTTCCATTGAGAGGGATCCGGGAAAAAGAAAACAAATTCATGAATACCATGTTAATGTGCGAGATGAAGTTAGACGTGCATATCTAAATGTTGGGCCTTATCAACCGAGAATGGAAGCTTATCCAGTGAAAAAGTTTGGAGCTCAAAACCGAAGTTTTCAGAAACACTGGTTTGACAAGTTTAATTGGTTAGAGTATTCACCTGTGACTGATAAAGCTTACTGTTTTTTCTGCTTCCTTTTCTTGAGTGACATTCATATGCATACTACTTCTGCATTAGTTAACGAAGGATTTCAAAGTTGGAAGAGGGTAAATCAAGGAAGTCAATGTGCATTTCTTCAACACATTGGTATTTCAGAAAAATCACCTCATATGATGTGAGTTCAAAGAGCTGAAAATTTGAGCCAACCATCTGGCCATATTAAGAATGTTTTTCATGCCCAATCGCAACAAGATAAGGAGAAAAATCGTTTGCGATTGAGAACTTCTATTATAACTGTTCGATGGTTGACACTTCAAGGTTATGCATTTAGAGGTCATGATGAATCTGTAACATCATCAAATCGGGGAAATTTTATTGAACTAGTGAAAGCTTTTGCGACTATGAATACCAAAGTTCATGAAGTTGTACTTGAGAATGCTCCTAAAAATGCTCAGTACATTGCTCCCGACATTCAAAAAGAGATCTTGAATATAATGGCAAATAGAGTTCGTCAAATGATTCGTGAAGAAATTGCAAATAGTTGTTTCTGCATTCTTGTTGATGAAGCACAAGATATATCTAAACAGGAGCAGATGGCGATTATTATACGGTTTGTGAACAGCAGGGGAATTCTTACAGAGCGGTTCTTTGCCATCAGAAGTGTTAGTGACACTGTAGCAAGTACCTTGAAAGGTAAAATATGTGATGTGCTTGGTAATCATGATCTCCAACTTTCAAAAATGAGAGGCCAAGGTTATGATGGTGGGAGTAATATGCGAGGTTCATTTAATGGCCTTCAGGCATTATTTCGTAGAGATTTTCCTTGTGCATATTACATTCATTGTTTTGCACATCGCTTACAACTTGCGTTGGTTTCTGCGGCTAAGGATGTTAGCTTAATTTGGGAATTCTTCTCTCATTTGGATAATATTGTTAATATTATCACTTCTTCACCAAAGCGGGTATCGGAGTTGCACGTGTCTCAAAGAAGTGAAATTGAGAAGTTATTAGCAACCGGGGAACGCGAGTTCAGACGTGGTGCAAATCAAGTTGGTAATTTGCAACGATCTGGATCTACTCGTTGGGGTTCTCACTATAGCTCCGTGAAGAGTTTGATAAACATGTATGCCGCAACTTGCAAAGTGTTTGAACATTTGATTGAGAACTCTCCAAATGGAAGATCTAAAGCTGAAGTTCTTGGGACCTATAGAAAAATGGCAAGCTTTGAATTTGTGTTTGTCTTACATTTGATGCATAAACTTCTGAGAATAACTGATGCTCTTTGCCAGGTTCTTCAAAAAAAAACTCTTGATATTTTGAGTGCTATTACATTCGTTGGTACTACTACAACTATCCTTGCAGAGTTAAGAGCATCTGGTTGGGAGGTATTTCTTCAAGAAGTGAAGAGTTTTTGCTCTTCAAATGATATTGATGTTCCAAATTTGGGTGATCCATATAAGATTGGGCGTTCTCGTTTCCAACCAACAATAGAACATCATTATCATTTTGATGTCTTCAATGAAGTGATTGATTTTACTTTGACTGAGTTAGGCACGCGCTTTAATGATACATCCATAGAACTTCTTCAACTTAGTCTTGCTTTGGATCCCAAGAACTCCTTCAGCTCATTTAACAGTGAGGATATCTGTAAACTTGCAAAAAAGTTTTATCCTGCAGATTTCACTGATCAAGACATTGTCTCACTTGAGTATGAGTTGATTCACTACAAGCATGATATTGTTTCAACATCTGAAGCGTCCACACTTGTTGAGTTATGTCAACATTTGACGGAGAGTGGGAAATCAGAAATCTATGTTATGTTGACGAGACTAATTCGTCTAGTTTTGACCTTACCTGTTTCTACTGCTACTACGGAAAGAGCATTTTCAGCAATGAAGCATGTGAAGACGGCACTTCGTAACAAAATGGGAGACGATTTTCTTGAAGATTCATTGATGATCTACATTGAACGAGACTTTGTCAATAATATAGATATAGATTCTATTATTGATGAATTTTATACTTTGAAGTCGCGTAGGGCACAACTTAAATGATGTTTTAATGAATTTGTAAGCGTTGACGACTTGACTTATTATTATTTATGTGTATTTCAATTTTTTTTCCCAGCCCACCCCATTGTAACTTTCTGGATCCGCCCCTGACCAACACCCTTGATTTATAGAATCAAGGGTTAGAATTAATAAGGTGGCATTTTTGTAATAACTCTACAATAACACAGTTGGATAAAAGTAGCGAGCTGGGATCATGTTGATTTGGAGTAAGATGCGCTGCAGGTAGTTAATTTAATCAAGGGCAGAAGTGATGATTCTTCTTTTGGAGTTCTAGTGGACGACATTCGAGAGATAGCTAATACTTTAATGATATCAGTTTTAATCATGTGAAACGATCAGCGAATCAAGTAGCACATACTCTTGCTAATGTTCGGGGTTCTATGTCTTATTTGAATGTTTGGATTGATTATCCTCCATATTGTATTTTGTGTTATTTGAACCATGACTTGATTAATACAAGATAAGTTGATTTTCTCAACAAAAAAAAATTTTCATTATAACAAGTTCTCATTTTAAGATGAGTTCTCACTAGAACCCTCCTCGTATGGTATATGTGTGTGTGTGTGTATCCCAAATTTTATATAAATAGTTATATGTTAGCACCATGATCATGTATTTTTCCACAAATGTAATTTATGGAGTTATATGCACAATATAAAATACAAAAAAAATTATGAGGATGCAATTAAAAATAGGGCAAATGGAAACTAATAATCATATCTTTTAGCGATCTTCTTACAATAGTTTCATGAGAGAATTTCCTAAATAGGAGTAATAAAAAAGTTTTGAAATACCAAAATTGGACTATCAGGTTTTTTATTCCCTGAATAGAAGTAAATTTCTGCCAAGTTTGGCATTACTAAGCTTTAAACATGACATTTTCTTCCAAACATGGCAGATTACTCATGTTCAGGGAATAAAAAACATGATACTCCTATTTTGGAATTTCAAAACGCTTTTGCTCCTATTTAGGGCAATTTCTATAGTTCCATCTAACCGTAATTCTGGAATGATCCAATCTTTGCACTCCATTTTTTCATGGGTCCCTGACTGGTTGATGACATATTATTCTAGGTTATTTTCTTTTCTTTGCAAAACATTAAATCATTAATCACACCTTTCAAAAATCTTCTCCAAGCGGTCTCATGTATCATATTTCTTTTTTATCCTCGTGACTCTAGCTTTTATTCCATTTATTCATCTTGTTATTCTTATTTTTATTTCTTGTCCATGTTTATGTATTCCATTTTTCCTCTTTTTTCTTCCCGTTTATTATATCATTTCCATTTTTATGTATTTTTTTATATAAGTTCCTTTCTTATAAAAGATCTTTTTGTCACCCTACTAATTTGTTACGTTACTTTCTTTTTACTCCCATTCCACCGCTTATATATTTATCTCTTTTCAGAAAATTCAAAGAAAAAATATAAACAAGTAGCCGGAAAAAATTATAAAAAGAGACTACAACGAATAGGAACACATATATAAAAAGGAAAGAAAATAGAAATGGAGGAAAAGAAAAAAAAAGAAAAACTAGCGAAATAAAATTCTATAAAAAAACTCTTATGGTAAATGGATAAAAGAATACATAAATAAGGTAAATAAATGAAAAGGAAAAAGAAGAAAATGGAATAATAAGGCATTGTGATGATAAAGAAAAAAAGAGAGAAAATATTAGGAACAAAAAATAAAAAACTTATGTGGCCATGAGGACTGTTTTGAGAAGATTTGTAGCAGGTAAAATTTATGATTTAATGATTTGAAAAGAAAGTAAATAACCTGGAATAGTAGGTCATCAACAGGATCAATGTAAGAAGATAGGATGCAAATGTGGGATTATTGTTAAATTACGGTTAGATGGAACTATTGTAAGAAGATTGTTAAAATGTGAGATTATTAGTTTTCATTTTCCGTTAAAAATAAAATGTGCCGAATGTAATATTATTTATTTCACAAATGAATTTTAAAATGATACTCCAAACCCAAATCGGCTGCATTGTCTGATTCTGCTGAAATTTATGAAGTTTTGGCCGAAGTGGCTGATTCTGCCGATTTATGAAAAAAATTACATTTAAAATATATTACCCGTGTCGGAGAAGGAGCACTTTTGGGTGTGCGGGCGATGGCCAGGGACTGATTCCCTTACCACCGTTGCGTAAGAGGACGTCTTCTTGGCTTCCACGGGGCCCGATTCCCTCCGCCGGCGGCAATGGATGCCGGGCAGGCATCGGGAGGACGAGAAAGAGTGAATGAAGAGAGAAAGAGTCTTGAAGACTCTTTGCTAAGAGTGTTAGGGTTCTTCGAATGAAGAGAGAAAGTTGTTAAAATTTATTAGGTGTTAAAATATGACAAAATAATGTTAAAAGAAATTAAAATAGGGTGCGAACGTCACTATCTGATATTGATACTATTGTGTCAGAAACTAATGACACACATACATCGTAAAAAAGATATGTCATATTTTCGTGACACTTTATTAAAAAATGTCACTAACAAAGTGTCACTATAAGCCTGTTTTCTACTGGTGATAACACAAGAGGAAAAAATTGTTAAGACTCCTCTTATTTCGAGCATAGTTGTTCTCTATAGGACTACAACCAATTCATGTTTGTTGCATGCATATAGGAGTAGTTATATTGTTCTAACACAGTAAAAAGAATGGAAAGTTCCCGAAATAGGATTAAAACAGTTTGAAAATTCCAAAATAGGAGTGTCATGTTTTTTATTATCAAAATATGACTAATTAATGTCATTTTTAGAAAATACTGTCATGTTAGAAGTCTGGTACTGCCAAAACGTGACAGTAATTAGTCATATTTTGGGAATAAAAACATGATAGTCTTATTTTAGAATTTTCAAATTGTTAAGACTCCTCTTATTTCGATCATAGTTGTTCTCTATAGGACTACAACCAATTCATGTTTGTTGCATGCATATAGGAGTAGTTATATTGTTCTAACACAGTAAAAAGAATGGAAAGTTCCCGAAATAGGACTAAAACAGTTTGAAAATTCCAAAATAGGACTATCATGTTTTTTATTCCCAAAATAGGACTAATTACTGTGATGTTTAGAAAGTACTGCCATGTTTGAAGTCTGGTACTGCCAAAACATGGTAGTAACTAGTCATATTTCGGGAATAAAAACATAACAGTCCTATTTTGAAATTTTCAAATTGTTTTAGTCCTATTTCAGATAATATACTCTAAAAAGAAGAGAAGTACCAATAGGCAAAAAGAAAATCTAAGGTAGTAAAATTAAAAAAGGGACGATATTCTCAAAAAGTGAGAAAGAAATAATTAGTTAAATAAAATCTAAACGCAACGAATTAAGTGGTTGATCCGCTCACATAATCAAGAGAAAATTGTTGTTCATAAGATCAAAACATACCATCTTTACAAAAGGAGGACTTAATTATCTTTTTCCCATCTGTAAGAGTTATATAGTATTACTTTAGGAAACATTATTATTGCTTTCCATTAGCACCCTTCTTCACTGCAGGTCAACAACGGAGAACACGCACCAGAGAAATCGACTCTTCATCGCAGGTCACAACTAAGTTCGCCGTTGTTCATCGCCATCACAGAGTTCGTCGCTCATCATCACCGGAACCCTAAACACACACACAAAGGCCAAAATTTCAACCCACAACAATCACGACCATGGAGAACTACTCTTACCCTTCCTATTCGGATTCCAGCGACCCCTCTCCTATTCCACCTATTTCCATGAAATTGAGTTCAATATCCTCCCTCAGATGATTGTAATAAGCCCATTCCTCCCAATTTTAAGGTCAAGTTCAATGTCCTCCCAGCTTTACGTTACCCGCTTTGCTTTTGAGCTATTATCAGAACTTATTTTTTGTTTAATGCCTACTTATTGTCTTTATATTGTCTGCTATTGTGCTATTATTAGAACTTATTGTCTGTTTATTGACTACTTACTGTGTATGTATTGTCTAGTGTTTGCAAGTTTTCTTTTGGATCTGGTTTTTTCAAAAGTTTTGCAGAGTACCTGGTGGCCTTGTGAAAATATGAAATAGAAGTTCGAAATTAACAAAAAAATCAAGACCAAAATTAGAAAATCAGAAGAAGAAGAAGAAGAAGATGAAGAAGAGGTGGAAGAAGAACAAACCTTCGGTGGTGGCGTCTAATGGAGTCAATTGCAGCAGCTATCTGGTGCGTCGGCGGCGGTGATTTCGACATCGGTAATGGTGAAATCCGCAGCGGTGATGTTGGCCTAGATCGAAGATGTTTGTTAGATGAATCGTGAGAGGAGAAGCCGTCGCCGATGAAGCTTGTTTGATGCGCATGGGTATTCAAAAGAAAGAGCAATTTGGTCAAATTAGATGTACTTAGGTCTTACAAGTGCGTAGTCTTAATTTTGAAAAAGTAGCAAGATTATGTCCTAATTGTTGAAATTTCCCCATAATCAAACATGGATGTGGCCAGGCTAAGGAAGTTTTTTTTTGGACTGGTTTCGATCTAATATTAGACCGGACCAAATCAAATCAAATTATATTTAAATAAACCAGATCAGTCTAAACACAGTATATCAGTTCAAATTTTCATAGTTATGGAATATACAGATATCAGACATTTATCAGACTCAGATCAGACCAGACTAAACGCATCATCCGACCAAACTAGTAAATTTCAGTCCAAAAGAAAATGGTAACATACATGCTAAGTATACTACTAGTACTATATGTCTACGTACAAATGAAATACTTCCTCCGTTCCTATTAAAACTTCCAACTTTCCTTTTTCGTCCGTTCCAATAAAAACTTCCACTTTCTCTTTTTAGTAAAGAATTTGTGGTTCACAACATTTCTTAAACATTTCTCTCCTCAGCACAACTCTCCACCACACAATACCTACTATCTTAAATTGTGTGTCAAACCTATTTGAAAGATAAAATAGGAACGGAAGGAGTACGTTGCAGTCAAAATAGAGAGAGAAAAGTAAAGAGAGAGGAGGAGCTAGAAAAGGCATGCGAAAATAAAGTAGCTGAAGAGAACGTACTACACCTGCTTTCTGTGGGCAAAAGAGGGGAGATCCCAGCCGTCAGAATCAGCTGCCAGGTACAGCTACACCCTATCTACTCTCTACCTAGCTACTTAGCTACTCCTCCCACCCCCAAACCTACCCACCACCCTATCCCACGCCGTCCGGCCACCTAGTTCCTCAATCCGCCTTTAAATTCCCGCCCCCCCGTCTTTTTGTTTTTTATCCAAACCCATATTTAGAGAGAGGAAGAGAAAGATAGCAGCTGGCCAGGAGAGTGTACGTTTATGCATGTCCCTGTAATACAAAGTTAAATTAGATCATCATCATCATCACTACGTCTTGAGTTCA
The DNA here is from genome assembly GCA_945859875.1 of Cuscuta europaea. Classification (NCBI taxonomy): domain Eukaryota; kingdom Viridiplantae; phylum Streptophyta; class Magnoliopsida; order Solanales; family Convolvulaceae; genus Cuscuta; species Cuscuta europaea. Next base: position 13,506,050 of record CAMAPE010000061.1, read on the forward strand.
TCCAAGTACGCAGCTCAGATTGGCCGGGATCGGAACAACTGAACATCCATCGATATACGTACTCCGTATATATACAATATAACAATGCAGGTCGTGAAAGAATCAGTCGGAGTGGACGCCGGCGGCGGAGAAGGCCGGCAGGGGATGATCATGATGCAGTCGACCTACGAGCGAGTCCGGCTCCTGGCCTCCAGCAACGCGGTGGTCATCTTCACGCTCAGCGGCTGCTGCATGTGCCACGTGGTCAAACAGCTCCTCTTCGGCCTCGGGGTCGGCCCCACCATCGTGGAGCTCGACCGCGACGCCGACGGACGAGAAATCTACGCCCTCCTCCTCAAGCTCGCCGGCTCCGGCCAGCAGCAGGCCGTCCCGGCGGTGTTCGTCGGCGGGAAGTTTTTAGGCGGGATAGAGACGGTGATGGCTTGCCACATCAACGGCACACTCGTCCCTCTGCTCAAGGAAGCCGGAGCTCTGTGGCTCTGACTGGCGGCCCGTGTTCTTGAATTCACGGTGAACCGGAATAGTGTCAGGTCAAAGCCCATATATATTTGACCAAGCAGGCGTAAAACCTATATATTAGGTAGCAACATATAGGACAATAGATCAAAGTGACATGCATGCATGCTTCTACCTGTTTAATTTCAAGGGGACAAACAAACATATTATTATAAGCTAAGGATCAGAGCTCAGAAACTGTCTCGTTACTTCAATTGATCAGATATCAGTGCAGTCTCATCTGTTTTTATTTGAATCAATTAATTAATGAATGGGTAGGCTTACTTTCTCATTATATTAGTAGTACGAATTGAAGTTTTTATTTGAATCTATATGTATAATATATACTGCTCGCTAGCTTCTATTATAATTACGTACGTACTTTGGTATTAATTAATCATGTAATATAATCTAATTACGATCCTTGTTATCATTTGTCAATTGATTTTTGTTTGAACTTCTTCATTTCTTGATCGATTAATCAATTCTCCTTTGATATTTATTTTTGCTTAAAGTTGGTTTACTTTATGCATGTAAAAGGCTAGGATACGTTCAATTTTCGTTTATCTGCGAATGATTGTGTATATCAGCATTCAGCAATCCCGTGGAACCTAATAATGATTTAACTGAAATGAAAGTTGCTGAATTTCATGAAACTAAACCTGCTATATTTCTTAAATTACTCCATACTAAAAGATGGAATCAAATTTTCTAAAGCAAAACAATACGGAACATTTGCAAATGAAGTCAAATATTATTTCCATTTGTGTTTGAGTCGCTTTTGTTAAAAAAAGTTCAATTCTCAACTCTCCATTCTTTTTATGGTTTATAATCTGATTCGTATACGGAGAATAATTAATATTCTGCCAACAAACATATTCATGTTGCCCATTAAAATGCAGCTGCACGTACACTAAATTTCAAATTTCAACCTTTCGTTGATACGTTAAAAGCGTCGTCTACAAATTCATCACTCGAAAGAAAATGTCATCTCAGATTATATTCTAAATCCCATCCCCAACCTAGCTAATACTCCCATCTCTCCCGAAAAGGTTCGCCAAATTGAATTTTCTTGGTCAATGACAATCAATTTTGACCAATGATATTTTTTAATACGAAATTAGTTTGAATATAAAAATTATATCAAATTGTTCCTTATTCAATATATTTTCATAAAAATATAAAATTTATTAATTATATTCGAATCATTCATTTTCATTCATTTTCATTTACCTCAGTGCCGCAAAGGCTCCCATCTACGGTGGAGTAAGGGGAGTCGGATATACGCAGTCTTACCCATGTACTAAAGCACAGAGAGTGTTTCTGGATGACCCATAGTGAAAATCGCGTCCAAAATTGCATGGAATGACTGTTGCTCCATAACAAAGAAGCGCAGACAGTTTAGTGAGCCATTTTGCTTTATTCGAATGTAATAATTAAAATCGTTGTCCAAAGTTTGTCATCATTGATCAAGAAAAGTCAATATGACGAACCTTTTCAAGATGGAACGTGTATTAATCTTTAAAACTATTGGTGCCTTTAAGGGAAAGATACTTAAATGGATTACTATTCACATAATACTCTCTCTTGTTTGGTTTCATTATTTAAACGTAAAGGTTTAAAGGTTTATACTGTTTGGTTTCATTATTTAAACGTAAAGATTTAAAGGTTTATACTGTTTGGTTTCACTATTTAATGTTAATTGTAGGACATTTTTTAAAACATGTCGCACTGCACCATATAAGATCTTTTATATGAGGGTGATAAAATACTTTAGATGTTTTTTATAAAGCAATGCAACACCTTTGCGTAAAATTTATAAATAAATCAATTGCCAAAGGTGGAACTTTTAATTTGGACTTCTAATTGCATGCAATGGGAGACAAAAAAGGGGGTTACAAATGGAAAAGGGGAAGGAATGTTTAAATGGAGGGAGGATAGCTGGCCAAAAAGCAAGAAAATTGGTGAAGAAAAAAGGTGAGACAAAGGAGGCTGATGCGGGAAAGACGTCATGCTGACATAATCCCAAATAAAAAAAAAACTCTTTCTTAAGGTTTATAACTTTTTTATCTGTACTACAAGTTTCATAAGATATACTACCCTCCGTATCCCATTAATTGCAACATTGGAATATATACACTATTCATATACTTTACTTTGACTACATTTTATTTATTGATGTATGTGAATCATTTTTTTTAAAATATTGTTAAATTCATCTCATTACTAAGTTTTATAATATGATTTTTATTTTATTTTTACTAATACATAATTAAATATAATGATGGTCAAAATTATGTATTGGCAAACGTGAAATGTTGACTGTTGCAACTAAAAAGAGACGGAGGAAGTACTAGTACATCAAAATGCATTACTTTCCATAATCTTTTATTAAAAAATATGAAATTTAAAATGTTCGAGTTTTGAGGCTAGAAAAATACACAAAACACAAAATTTGAATCTAAGCTGCTCCCCCAAATAATCAAAGTTTATCTGAAACTATTTTATTTATTATAAACCAAAAAGATACAAAATTTATTTATTTTAATATTGAAATGTGTATTTTTTAATTTCATAATTATTCAGAATTTTGTTAAAGAAAAACGTTACTTTTAGTAATTTAATTAATGTTCTAGTAAATGATGGGAAAAATAAATTGAGTGTAGCTATTTTATTAATGGGACTGAAATGTAGGGAAAAAGGATACTGTCAGAGTCTATATAGGTAGTATTATTTAAAAAGTAATTGCCCTAATAAATGGGACTAAAACAATGATAAAATTCCAAAATAGGAGTTCTTGTTGATTTCTTCTGGATCTCTAAACTGACTGGTCCGTTACATTTGTTAATTATACCCCTCAATTAATTAAGTTTTTTCATAGTGTCAGAACTTTCTCTATTTCTCACGCAAAAACCCTCTGCCCCCTCTCTGTCTTGACGCAACAACATCTGTCTTCTCTCATTTCATCTCCCTCTTCTCGCATCTACTTTCATTCATTTTTATTTTTTAGATCAGATTTCTCCTCCAACTTCTCCATTTCCGACGAGCGGCGAGCGGCGGCACTCATCTTAGTGGTAAGTTTTTATTTTCTTCCTATTCTTCTTCTTCCTCTTCTCTCTGTTTTTTTATTAGCTCAGCAGTGCGGCAAACTCTTTTGCTTTTATGTTGGATGATGAAGCTAATTACGTACTGTTAGGCTACTTTAATTTGATTTCTCTTTTTATTTGATTTTTTTTTTGCTTTTTTTCTAGATCTATTTCATTCTAGATTTATTTTACCAGATCTATTTCATTTTCAGATTTGTCTTATTTTTTCTTTTTTTATTGCTTTTCCTGTTTTCTCTCTCAATTTTGCTTTAGCTTTTGTTCTTTTGAAATTTAATTTATATTTTACAATACACAATATAATTTTTGAGATTTGGCCTTGATTAATATTTTTTCTGACATATTTTTGTATTTTTTATATTAAGTTGAAAAATATTATTCCTTTAATTTGCAAATACATACTAATAATGACATGTTTTTCCATTTATAAATTAAATATTCTTTTGGCACATAGTTCCATTTTTTATGATACTCCATCAGAATGGCAAACACAATATTAATAATGACATTTTTATATAAACAATGTTATTTTTGCACATAGTGCCATTTATATGGGAATAACTCTGTTATTTTTGCAAATATTGCCATTTATATGGCACTAACTCTACGCCAGATGGCAATATATGACACTCCCAATACAATATTTATAATGTCAAAATGACAATGAATCCTCATATATTTTAATAAGAATGCCACTATGATGTCATTCAAGTGATGAAATGGCAATTTAAAGGATTTTTCCAGTCAAAATAGACAAGGTGGCCGGAGCGAGGCAACACATAATCCGGCGGTAGGAGTGGATGAGGCGGCGATGCCGGTAAGTGGTGGCAACGGAGATGGCGGCGACGATGACCGGCGGCAACAGAGATAGTGATGCCGGCGACCGGCAACAACAGAGATGACTGGCGGCGACATTGGCAAAGATGGCATGTGGCAGACCGGTGATATCCGGTGACAGCGGGGACCGGCAGCGATGATGTCCGGCGGCGGCAGGTCTAGGTGATGTTGAAGTTGGCGTTAACTTGTGGTGCGCATGAACTTTCGTGTTGTATATGCTTTTATTTATTATTCTATTTTGTAATTTATCATTCAATAAACATGTAGCCTTTTCATTAAGGGTAGTTTTGTCCATTCATCTATTTTTTACTCCTATTCAATCTTACGAAACATCATACTCCTACTTTTGCACTTTAGCTATGTTAAGCTCCTAGTTAGGGAATTTAGTCTTATTTAAATAATGACAGAGACCATAATCAAGTTTTGAGTTAATATGTAATTTAGTGTTTATTTGGAAGAGAGAAAGAAGAGAATGGGGTCGGTCAAGAGATGATGAGGCGTAAGCAGAAGGAAGAGCCGGCAACACAATCTGAATGCTGATGGCGTTTCACAGACCACGCCTTTTTGGACCAACAATTGCAAATTACATGTGTTGACTGCTTACTATTCAATTTCTACTAACCTGACTTTCAATTGACTTTATACGCAATATTGCCACTTTATGCATATTGTTGAACACATGATATTATGAATACCAAGTACTACTCTGTCACAAACAAAGCATACAAAACATCACAGAAATTGCGCCTAGGTATCACTCCGTATCATTGGTGACACCCTACTATTGTGGTGATCTATGGTGAATTGATGCTTCACCACAATGTCGTATCCGCGTATTCGATACGTATCTGATACCAATATTCATTGATACGCATCTTGTACATATTGGGTCCGTATCTGTAATTTAATAAAAGTATTGGATTTACTTTTAAAAATATAGATACAAGATACTTTCGATGCCCGTATCCGTGAACCGATACACTTATCTAACCCTATAACCCTAATTTCATACATAACATGACGAAAATTTAGTAGCCGCCCAATGGACCACAAGATGTGGAACATTAGTAGAGATGATTTCGGGAGTATAAAAAAAACTGGAATGCTATAATTTACCAATTTGTCGCTTGATGAACATTAATTGAAATCAGTCTTGTTAAAAGGATTAGATGTAAATGCAAATAAAGAAACAAAAATATTATTTGAATTTAAATCGAAATATTAGTACTTTAGCTTATGTTAATTTTTGGTACTGTTATTATTTTGTTTATGAATCTCTGAATGATATATATTTGCAAATTATACCCTATATTATTATTATTATTATTATTATTAGTATTATTATTATTATTATTATTATTATTATTATTGTTGTTGTTGTTGTTGTTGTTGTTGTTTATAGATATATCGCCCCCGTACCTGTATCCTATAATTTTTGAAGTTGTCGTATCGCCGTACCCGTATTCGCGTATCGGCGTATCCGTATCCGTGCAACATAGGTGGGTGGTACACCTCTCAGCCAGACTCTCTCCGCCGTTTCCAGCTCCATCCTCTTCAACGCCGTCTCCGCCGTTCCTCTAATATCTCGAGGAAATGCCTCCAAAGCAGACGAGTAGTGGCACCGAAGGAGCTTGCTCCTAAACCTTCTGACAGAAAAGGCAAAACAAGTAAAATGGTACATTTCGTGAGGAACCTTATCAGGGAGGTTGCTAGGTTTTGCACCATATGAGAAGAGGATTACTGAGCTTCTCAATGTTGGCAAGGACAAGAGAGCTCTTAAGGTAGCCAAGAGAAAGTTGGGCACTCACAAGAGGGCCAAGCGAAAGAGAGGAGATGTCCAGTGTTCTCCGTAAAATGAGGGCTGGTGGAGGTGGTGAAAAGAAGAATTGAGATCCTTGCATTTGAGCCATCTTGCATTAGAGACTGAATGCTGTCTAGTGGAATTTTTGTTTTGTTGTTTGATCATCAACTGTTGTGGATTTAAAAAAAAGGTGGGTGGTACACTTATACCAAAACATAAGTGAAAAAAAATTATAATCTTTCAATGATTGTTCCAAAGTTTGAAGGAAATAACCTCAACTATCATTAATCAAATCATAGTTTAAAGCATGAATCATAAACTCAATAAGGAGCATAAAACACCCAAGAATGACAACCAATCATGGAATACACAGCTTTAATAATCGCGAAATAATAGCGAACTAAGCCTACACTTGAAATTTAAATTATTTTGAATTAATCAAATTAATGTCTCACAAGTGGTGTAATAATGGCGAACTATTTGTAACGGTTTCCGTTACAAAAGTCACCTTGATGATAAGGGACTATATAAGTGTTTCATGTTCCATGGGCGGAACCAGCCCGGGAATCATGGAGGGCACATATCGAGAAAGGGAAGGTCTTCGACAAGGCAAGGACTTGCTGCGATCCTAAATATCTGATCTCCGACAAGGTAGACTACGGCAAGACAAAGTGACAAAGAGGCTGTGACGCTGCGTACGTACTATGAGTCGTTCGAAAGAGACTATTTCCACCATCTAGGCTGTTGTTGCTTACTGCGCAGTAGAGATCTTCGACAGGCAGCAAGGCGACTGAGTAGCTTTTTATTTTATTTTTATTTAAAAAAAGGTATATTGATCGTTACTCATTTGCAAAATACAAAAGCTTTCAATGACTTTATAATCCACATGTAATCCTAAATACTGTTGGAAATATGATGATAAGTTAGAAGTGGTTTATCATACATCAAAGTACAATTTATATATTTGGATATCTATTTTTTTTTAGAATCCATAGTTGTAAAAATTGTGAAGTGGTGTATCAGTATATTATTGTCCCATTGTCCTACTTTTATTAAAGGAGAAAATTGGTTTTTATAAAATATTATATGATAAGGAACATTGTTTAAGTATCATATAAGGTTACTTGATATATTACGTAATACGTGTATGCCTGCTCGGGTATGAACGATTAAAGAAATGTATCAAGTATAAGGACCATGTAATTAGGATGTCTGGACAATTAAATTTCAAATGCATTCAAATGGAATAATAAATTCGAAGTTTGAATTTCGAAATTATTAGGCTGCATGGCCGGTTAAGTAAAGCAATTATTGATCCAAACCATTAGGATCGTAACTGGCGTACTTAATTATTTGGATGAGCGTTGCCACTTTTGTGAATTCAATTTCATTGAATATGAATTATTGATGTACCTGATTTCCAAAGTGAGTATATAACTCACTACTTGCATGATCTCCCACGAACGCACCAAAAAAAAATTGATCTCTCCTAATCTCTTCATCCACTTACGTAGTAAAAGTAGTTGTGCAAGTTATTTGCTTTTGTTTTTCCCTTTTGGAATCTTTCAGCTTATTTCACGAAATATACTCCCTTTCGTATTCAACTCGGAAGGGTTTATTCTTACTCTTGAATCCTTATCTCTTTAATCGGAATTTTGGCAACGGTCGAAGGTTTCAGTCAAGGTAGATACAAGCCTGAAACGTGGTAGGATTATCCTGGGAGCGAGCTAGCCAGACCTGTCCGAATAGCTATCGGGATACGGGGGCTATCTTTCTTCAAGGCCAGTCCATTTTTGCGGGCGATCCTGCGATAAGTTTTCTTATTTTTACTCTTTATTCTTTTTAGTTTATTCTAATTATTATTATTATTATTATTATTATTATTATTTCTTGCATTTGGCGGTTTGTCTGGTGATTTGATTTAAACTCGGGATTTTTATCTGGTTAAAACTCGCACTTATAATATCATTTTTCTAACAATCTTGAAGAAAGATATTATTTCTCGAGTTTTGGAAAATCCAAAAATGGCAAACTTGGAAAATGCAGTTGTTTCCGAAAATGTTGTTGAGAATGAGAATGATGTGAATGATATCCCTCAAAATAATGTTAATTCTATGTCTGTGACTAATACTGGAGACACATCTGAGTATGTTGCTACGGGCTCGCACAAGGTTGATTTAACCGGAATGCCGGAAAATTTTTCTGGGCATTTTTTCAAGCGTTGGCTACAACGCATGAAAATTTGGTTAATCACCAATGGCTTGCTCTCGGTAATTATGACGGTGTGTCCCCCCGTTGTTGAATCGGATCCCAAAAGTCTTGAACGCCAAGCTTCATGGCGTGAGAGGGATGAAATTGCAAAAGACATAATTTTGTTGGGTCTCTCCAACATGTTATTTGATGTCTATTGCACCCTCCACGGCACGGCTAAGGACCTTTGGGATGAGTTGGATAAGAAATATAATACTGAGGACCACGGTCTTGAAAAGTATATTGTTTCTAAATTCCTACGATTTGACATGAAAGAAGGTAAATCGGTGTTAGAACAGACACAAGAATTTGAGCTTATCTTACATTCTCTTCGTGAAGCGGATATGGAATTGCCTGAAAAATTTAAAGTGATGTCGGTCATAGAAAAATTTCCCAAATCATGGGAAGATTTTGGTATGACTTTAAAACATAAGATGAAAAAGATCACCTGGAAATCTTTGATGCATTCCATTACTGTTGAGGAGGAACATAAGAAAGCAGGTTATGTTGCGCCGGTTGAATTTCAGCCAAAGGCTCATGTGTTGACCGGGGGAAAACAGTCACAAAATTCTAAAAATAAACAACCATCATCTTTTAAACCAATACAGGCCAAACTAAAAATTATAAAGAAACCAAAGGCAAACCGTCCATGCTGGAACTGTGGACAGATGGGGCATTGGGCCAAATTGTGCCCAAATAAAAAGGCTAAGGCTCAATCTGGTGGACCTCAAGTCAACATGGTGACTGGAGGAACTAGTTCCGATGGGTATGTTTCTTTTAACACTCAAGTTTTCACTATTTATAATTCCAATGAGTGGCTAATAGATACATGAGCGAATGTGCATGTATGTGCTGATAAATCGCTCTTTGTTTCTTATCAGCCTGCGGTTGGAAGAACGGTGATGATGGGAAACACAAGTGCTGCTAGTGTGCATGGAGTTGGAAAAGTAGAAATAAAATTCCCTTCGGGAAAAATTCTTACTTTGCATAGAGTGCATCACGTTCCCCGAAATTAGAAGGAACATTGTTAGTGGTTCCATTCTAGTTAGGGAGGGTTATGAATTGTCTTTTAAATTAAATAAAGTTGTAATTTTATTTGGTGGACTTTTTATTGGCAAGGGTTACTTGTCAGATGGACTTTTTAAGATTGTGGTTGATTATTTGGAATTAAATTATATATCTGAGAATTGTGATTCTTCTTGTTTATGGCATTGTCGTTTGGGTCACGTTAATTTAGATTCTGTAAAAAGAATGATGAATTTAAATTTAATCCCTAAGCACTCTATTGATAAAACTAAGAAATGTATGGTATGTGTTACAACTAAACAAGTAAGAAAACCTTATCATTCAATTGATAGAAATTCAGAATTACTTGATTTAATTCATACCGACATTTGTGAGTTTAATGGAGTGCTTACTCGTGACCAAAAGAAATACTTTATCACTTTTATTGATGATTATTCTAAATATTGCTATGTGTATCTACTTAAGGGTAAAGATGAAGCTCTTGAAAAATTCTTAATTTTTAAGAATGAAATAGAGAATCAAACTGGCAAGAAAATTAAAAGGTTAAGATCTGATAGGGGAGGAGAATATACTTCTAATTTAGTTGTACTAGAATGCCAAAAATATGGGATAGTACATGAAGAAACACCTCCTTATTCACCACAATCAAATGGAGTAGCTGAACGGAAAAATAGAACTTTTAAAGATATGATTAACAGTTTATTAGAGAATTCTGGATTACCAAAGTTTATGTGAGGGGAAGCCTTGAATACTGCATGCCATATTCTGAATAGAATTCCCATGAAACATAAAGATAAGTGTCCATTTGAACTCTTGACGGGCCGAAAACCAAGTTTGAAATATTTTAAAGTGTGGGGCTATCTTGCAAAAGTTTTAGTCCCTGAACACAAAAGAAAGAAACTTGGGCCTAAAACTATTGATGCTATTTTTATTGGTTATGTTGAACATTCTTATGCATTGAGATTTTTGGTTATTAAATCTGAAATTTCTGGCATAGATGTCAATACTATTGTAGAACTTCGTGATGCTACTTTCTTTGAAGATGTTTTTCCAATGAAAACAGGTGTGCTCCAAAATACTTCTTTTAAAAATCAAGAAACCACATTTAATTCAATTCCTGATCAAGTGGAAAAGATGACAAATGTGGGGTAGAATCTAGTAATTCTAGTCATATTGATTTTGAATCAAATGATCTAGATGAGCCAAGAAGGAGCAAACGAGCTAGGATCACTAAGGATTTTGGAAGTGATTTTATTACTTACAATATTGAGGGTGATCCAATTTCCTTTAGAGATTCAATGGCCACATCCGAGGTCATTTATTGGAAGGATGCCATTAAAAGTGAAATGGACTCTATTGTTCAAAACGGAACATGGGAGCTCGTTGACCTTCCTCCTGGTTGTACCATTATTGGATGTAAATGGATTTTTTAAAAAAAGTTAAAACCGGATGGAACCATTGATAAATATAAGGCCAGATTAGTTGCTAAGGGTTATAAACAAAAAGAAGGTATTGATTTTTTCGATACATATGCTCCTGTTGCAAGAATGACCACGATAAGAATGCTCATAGCATTGGCCTCCGTATACGGTCTTAAAATTCATCAAATGGATGTTAAGACAGCTTTTCTTCATGGTGACCTTGAAGAAGAAATTTATATGGATCAGCCTGAGGGATTTGTGGCAAAAGGCAATGAGAGAAAAGTTTGTAAATTAGTTAAGTCCTTATACGGACTTAAGCAAGCCCCTAAGCAATGGAACGAAAAATTTGATAAAATAATTTTTTCGTTTGGATTTACTCTTAGAGATGCTGATCAAAGCGTTTATTATAAATGTAAAGGTGATATAAGCATTATTTTATGTCTATATGTTGATGATATATTATTATTTGGCACTAATGATAATATTATTTTTGAGACTAAGTCATTTTTGAAAACTAAATTTGAAATGAAGGATATGGGGGTGGCTGAAGTAATTCTTGGGCTAAAGTTGACTATATCAACTGAAGGCATTTCTATTTCTCAGTCACATTATATTGAAAAATTAATTGAGAAATTTGGATTTAAAAATAGTAGAATTGCTAAAACACCCTATGATCCTTCAGTAGCTTTGTATAAAAATGAAAGTGGTGTTCCTGTGTCTCAATTACGATATTCTCAGATGATTGGTAGCTTGGGTTACTTAGCTAACTGTTCTAGACCTGATATTGCATTTTCAGTGTCTAAACTGAGTCGGTACACTTGCTGTCCAAACAGAAGTCATTGGGAGGCCTTAAATAGAGTATTTAGATACTTGAAAGGAACTATTTCCTTGTGTTTGCATTATGGTAAATATCCTCCTGTTCTTGAAGGATATAGTGATGCAAGCTGGATAGCTAAGAACTCTGGGAGTTATGGGTGTACTGGCTATGTGTTTACATTTGGTGGTGGGGCTGTTGCCTGGAAGTCCACTAAACAAACTGTACTTTCTCGGTCTACTTTTGAGGCTGAATTATGTGCGTTGGATACTACAAGAATTATGGCTGAATGGTTTATGGGACTAATGTCCGAGTTACCTATATTCAGCAAGCCAATTCCACCTATTTGTCTGCATTGTGATAGTATGAGTACAATTGCAAAAATTAGGAGTACCAAGTATAATCAAAAGACTAGGAGACACATTCAAGTTAGATTAAAAACTATAAGGAAATTTGTGTCTCAAAGAGTGTTTGCTGTTGATTTTGTTGGATCCAAAGATAATACGGCAGACCCTTTAACAAAAGGACTTGATTTAAATCAAGTGATAAAATCAAGGTTAGGAATGGGACTGAAACCCAATCATTATTCATCTACAGTAGCAACCCAACCTATGTGAGTGGAGATCCCACAAAGTAGGTTCAATGCGGCATAAACAAACTGTAAAGTGAATTGTGCATCTCATTAAAATAATTTTATGAGTTCTATTCTTTGATAAGCCTGAGAGATGCTAAAATTGCTTAGTTAGTAAGAGTTAAAGACTCTGAATGGGATCGAGCTTTAGTAGCAGAGTGTTTGCAATGCACTCTTGGAGATGCCCAACTATGAGAATGTTATTGTGTGGCCGCAATAAGAGAATAAGAGTTAATTCTCGTTGACATTCTTGAGACAGGATCAGGATGCACGGCCGTAAAAGCGTCACCCCTATAGATCGTTGCCATTGCCGTTAGTGTGTTGCTTTTTTCCCACACCAACACAATCAAGGTTCGAGTTCAAGAACTCTGTTCACTCAGTTCCTGTGGGGGTTAGGGGTAAGAGCTTAGAATTTGGTTCAAACCGGAAGGTACCATATTTGAAAGCACACTATGTCTTGGAGTTGAGTCTACAACTATGGATTTGTGGGGGATTGTTGGAAATATGATGATAAGTTAGAAGTGGTTTATCATACATCAAAGTACAATTTATATATTTGGATATCTATTTTTTTTTAGAATCCATAGTTGTAAAAATTGTGAAGTGGTGTATCAGTATATTATTGTCCCATTGTCCTACTTTTATTAAAGGAGAAAATTGGTCTTTATAAAATATTATATGATAAGGAACATTGTTTAAGTATCATATAAGGTTACTTGATATATTACGTAATACGTGTATGCCTGCTCGGGTATGAACGATTAAAGAAATGTATCAAGTATAAGGACCATGTAATTAGGATGTCTGGACAATTAAATTTCAAATGCATTCAAATGGAATAATAAATTCGAAGTTTGAATTTCGAAATTATTAGGCTGCATGGCCGGTTAAGTAAAGCAATTATTGATCCAAACCATTAGGCTCGTAACTGGCGTACTTAATTATTTGGATGAGCGTTGCCACTTTTGTGAATTCAATTTCATTGAATATGAATTATTGATGTACCTTATTTCCAAAGTGAGTATATAACTCACTATTTGCATGATCTCCCACGAACGCACCAAAAAAAAAGAATTGTTCTCTCCTAATCTCTTCATCCACCTACGTAGTAAAAGTAGCTGTGCAAGTTATTTGCTTTTGTTTTTCCCTTTTGGAATCTTTCAGCTTATTTCACGAAATATACTCCCTTTCATATTCAACTCGGAAGGGTTTATTCTTACTCTTGAATCCTTATCTCTTTAATCGGCAATTTTGGCAACGGTCGAAGGTTTCGGTCAAGGTAGCTACAAGCCTGAAACGTGGTAGGATTATCCTGGGAGCGAGCTAGCCAGACCTGTCCGAATAGCTATCGGGATACGGGGGCTATCTTTCTTCAAGGCCAGTCCGTTTTTGCGGGCGATCCTGCGATAAGTTTTCTTATTTTTACTCTTTATTCTTTTTATTTTATTCTAATTATTATTATTATTATTATTATTATTATTATTATTTCTTGCATTTGGCGGTTTGTCTGGTGATTGGATTTAAACTCGGGATTTTTATCTGGTTAAAACTCGCACTTATAATATCATTTTTCTAACAAATACTTCATACAAAAATTTGAGTTTTTTCCTAAATAAATGCTAATTAAATAAATATTTACCAAAGTAATGTTGGGTTAATAATAATTCCCACACTACTGCTACCCTGGTTAAAACAAAGCCCCACTTACGCGTACGCGTGATCTCAACATACAAGTACCAAAGAGTAAGCCACAAGCGTAGCAATCGAAGATGGGTCCCCCAAAATTATGAAATCCATTTTTCTTTAAATAACTATAACTTTTTTATTTTTGCTCTATTTTGTATAAAAAAATTATATCACAATTCATAATTTTTTATGAGCTTTCATTTGACACCAATATTGCATATGTAATTTTAAAAAAAATTGAAGAGCATATGGAGCCCGTTTGAGGACTCTTTTTTCGACTTATCAGTCTTATCAACCAACTTTTTCACCAAACACGAAACTTTTGATTTTGTGTGCTTATTGTGTAATAATCAAAATAAGTGAGATTGGAACTACTTTTCTGACTGCATTTGATTAAGTTACATTTTAGCTATTTTTATTCATTTTATTAATATAAATTATTATAAGTATAATTTTTTAATAAATAAGCCAATTCAACCAATACGGTCATTTCAACTTGAACTTCATAAATTTTAACAGAATCTGTCAATTTAGCCAATTTGAGATTTACCAAACAACCTCATGGTGTCTTATTTAATCTCAAATCTGAAGATAAAAACCCACAGAAAAAAATCTAAATTTGGTCTGGTAATTATTAACGAGAAAATAACATAAATACCTCAAACTTTGATGAGATGTGAGATAAGTACCGTTAACCTGCTTATGTAATATATATACCACGAACTTTATCTAAAACGTTATTTTCACATCACGGTTGTGTTTTTTTACAAATCTAAATTTATCTGAATTAACTACATAACTTAAAATAGCACTGTTGCCCTAGCTGCGGTTTTTGCGATCAACAATGACTGGTTCCGACTCAACCCCCCCCCCCCCCCCCAATCTGTGGAGGGACGTTCTGCGGCGGCAAAATCCTTTTCTTCTGTTTTATCAGATGCTAGATTGCTAGATCCCTATCCGAAGTTACCTACTCACATTTCAAAGGACTGCCTTCCATTACCTTTACGGACAAGGATATTCAGATGCTGGCTTCTCAACATCAAAGATCACCGGTGGGATATTTTTTCAAAGGCCGGCCATCCATGGCTACGCTTCCCAAGGCTTTTGATCAAATCGGTGTTAAAGGTAAGTTTCAACTAGGCTTACTGGAACAAAAACACGTTTTGATCCGCTTTGAATTGGAAGAAGACTATATTAGATGTTGGAATCGTCAGATTTGGGACATTTATGGTCAGACGATGCACGTTACGAAATGGTATCGTGAGACCTAACGTGGAATCGCCTATCGTTCCAGTTTGGGTCTCCCTTGAAGGTCTGCCTATTCATTTATAGGACAAAAGAGCCCTTTTTCGTATTGTTAGCCTAATAGGACGACCTCTTAAGCTTGATGCTGCTGCAACGATTCTATCCAGACCATCAGTTGCTAGATTTTGTGTGGAACTAGATCTTACCAAAGACATGCCCAAAAAGATCTGGATCCAATGCGGTTCTACTGGTTTTTCACACCAGTTTGTATATGAGGATAGACCTGAATATTGTGTGCATTGTTTACATTTAGGTCACAATGAACCTAAATGTCCAAAAAGGAACCAATCAACCCTACTGTGAATGAGATTCCTGTTGTTAAAGAGAAATGGATCGCCAAAAATTCTCAAACCTTAAAAGCCAAAACAAAGCTACACACTAAAGCTATTACACATGGGAAAGAGCAAATGGGAGAGAAACAAAATCTAAAGCCTAATAACAATGGGAAAGCTATTATTCTACATCCAAAATATCCCCAAGTGTTAGATCCCTCATCTTTAAAGCAGTTTACTCCTGCTTCTATTAATGACATCCAGGAAGATTCTGAAGAGGAATTCTGGACCCCATCAATGAGCCTGCCATAGGGGAAAATAAGTAAATAACAAAGATAAAACCCAGGATGATATTACTGTTCTTAAAGCATCAAATGAATTTGCCCATGAGCACACAAACAAGAGAAAGGACTATTGTTTAGAGGGTGAAAAAGATAGGACCAACAACTGCTTTGAAAAGTGGAAAGAAGACGCTCCAGCCTTATCAAAGAAGATTGACCTTCTGAGAAAACAAGTTCTGGACACTCATAAAGACAAATCACAGATCAACAATACTGATAGTCATTCCTCAGTATTCACATAACATCAAGATAATCCTCATATTCCAAACGCTGATACTTCCTTTTCACATGAAGAAGTGAGCCAAGACTCATCCCATGAAACAAATGTTGCAAAAACTAATACAGAAGAGGAAACTGACCTGGTTACTCAGATTCCTAGCGCACTTGATCCGGCTTCAAATTCAGCTATTGATCCAGGAGAGGAATTTACTTTGGTAAAAACCAAGAAAAGTAAGAAGAAGAAAAAGGAATTGCACAACCAAAAAGCAGAGGGACTTAAATCTATTGTTACCAGAAATGAAGCTAAAAATCTCTCCCAAGCTTTTGAGGCTCCTCCCAAATGATCAGTTGCCTTTTGTGGAATGTTCGTGGTCTTGCATCCTCTTGCCCAAGACTGCGAGAATAAAAAAGGCAATGGAATTTTCATCTTTTAATTATTATTGAACCAATTGTTGACTCTAATAAAGCAGAGTACTTCAAATATGAGTTGGGCTTTGACAAGGTTTTCTACAACACTGTCAATAAAATATGGGTTTTTTGGGAATCTAAAGAACTCAATATCTCTGACTGGATTTGCCAAAAACAATTCACTCATATGAAAATCAGGATTGGTGATATTTCTTTCTGGTTTACTGGAATTTATGGCTCTCACAATCCTGTTGAAAGAAGAGAGCTATGGTCCTATCTTTCTTATTGGGCTGATGTAAATAAAGACCCTTGGTTTATTGGTGGGGATTTCAATGCAATTTCTCAGCATGGAGAACATTTGGGGTCATCTATTCCTAATCTTAATAACATGCTTGACTTTAAAAATTGTATTGCTCAATGCAATTTCATTGATCTACCTTATATTGGTAGCTCTTTCACTTGGACTGGAATGCGCAACAATGGTAGAGTTTGGAGAAGATTGGATAGATACCTATTTTCTGAGGCTTTTCTGGATCTTTTTGACTGCACTAAGGTGAATCATCTGAATATGTCTTCTTCTGAGCATGCTCCTCTGCTACTTACCTGCAAAAACAACTGTATCAAATTTCAAAACATGTAGCTCTCTCATCCTAGCTTCTTCGAAACTATTAATACTAGTTGGCAGAGACATTCTTTTGGTGGGGGTATGAGAGGTCTTTTTTCTAAACTCAAATGTCTCAAATCTGATATGAAACTTTGGAACAAAAATGTGTTTGGAAATGTGTTTGATGAACTGAAGCATTGTGAAGATTTGGTTTTACAAGCTGAGATAAATTTCCAGGTCAATCCCTCTAAAGCCAATAGAGAAGATTGGTCCCTCAAACAAAGCATGCTTCTTGCTAGACATAAACAAGCTAGAGGTTTTTTGAAACAGAAAGCACATGTTAAATGGCTTAAAGAGGGAGATTCAAACTCTCACTATTTTCACTCTTTGGTCAGAGTGAGAAATAAAAGACAACAGATTACATGTATTCAAGACTGTGCAGGTAAATCCTATTCCAAACCTGAAGACATTGGCCATGTAGCAGTTGAATTCTATTCAAACCTGTTTTCCCCTGAACATGAGGAAGATTTTGGTGATATCCTTCAATATATTCATGCAATCATAAATGATGAAGATAATCCATTTTTACTCAGAATGTGTGATTTGGAAGAAGTTAAGAAGGCTGTCTGGGACCTCAATAAAAACAGTGCCCCAAGTCCTGATGGATTCAATGGCAAATTCTTTCGAAAATGTTGGGATAGTGGGACATGATGTTTTAATGGCAGTTAAAGATTTCTTTCTGGGAAATCATATTCCTCAGGCCATGGGCAACAGTCTCATTGTTTTGATTCCTAAATCTGCCTCCCCTTTTTCCTTCAAGGATTTCAGGCCTATTTGTTTATCTACATTCATCAATAAGGTGTGCACTAAGGTATTGGTCTCTAGATTGCACTCAGTTCTTCCCAGAATGATCTCTATTGAACAAACAGATTTTATAAAAGGGAGAGATATTTCTTATCATATCCTTCTTGCCCAAGAAATGATCCATTCCATTGACAAGAAGTCTAGAGGTGGTAATCTGGCTATTAAACTTGATATGGCTAAAGCTTTCGATAAAGTTTCTTGGAATTTTCTTCAAGCAGTTATGGCCAAATTTGGGTTCTCCAGTCATTTCATTTACATAATCATGAATTTTCTGAGGGCTACCAATATGTCTGTTCTGATCAATGGAGTTCCTTATGGTTTTTTCAAACCATTGAGAGGAGTTAAGCAAGGAGACCCTATATCTCCTTTTCTTTTTATTATAGTTTCTGAAGTTTTCTCCAGGGGCTTAAATGATTGCTTACTTACAGGAGGAATTAAACTTTACTGGATGGGGGGGGGGGCATTGGATACCCCATCTCTCACCTAGGCTTTGCCGATGATTTATTGGTTTTTATTAATGGAGAATCCAGATCAGTTCTTTCATTTAACACATTCCTACAATCCTATCAGCAAGCTTCAGGGCAAATAGTTAATTAGGAGAGGTGTACCTTTGTTAGGGTCCAGCATCTGGAAAACCTACTGGGAATGAAGAAATCTGATTTACCTTTGAAATACTTGGGAGCATGTCTTCATAAAGGTGTGAACAAATTTGGCTTTTGTCATGATCTTATCAGGAAATTTGAGCAAAAACTATCCCCTTGGAAACAGAGAAATTTAAGCCAAGGGGGAAGACTGATCCTAATCAGACATGTTCTCAACTCAATCCCTTTACACACCCCAGCTGTGGATAATTTACCAAAAGCAGTCATTACTAGTTTGGAGAAAATAATATCCAATTTTTTTGGGGCTCTAATAATTACAATTGGATGAATTGGCAACGTATGTGTCTACCTACTGATGAGGGAGGGGTGGGCATTAGATCATTTTCAAACATTGAAAGGTCTTTTTCTCTCAAGATTTGGTGGAAATGGAAACTAAAGGATTCATTTTGGGCCAATTTTTCTCATGACAGATATCCAAGGGGAGATAACATGAATCCAAAAGTTACAGATTCAAACATCTGGAGAAGGATATGCAGTATAAACAGTAAGGAGAAGTGTCTTACAGATTTGGGGGGGTCTGGTCCTATATGGACTCCTAGCAAGGAAGGTGAATTTTCACTAAGATCAGACATTGATGAAATCAGGAAACATGGATCATCACCATTCTCCTGCAAAAACATTTGGCATAAGAATAAGACCATGCTGATAAGAATTTTCCAATGGAAACTCCTTAAGAAAATGCTGCCTATTCAAGATAATCTTCTTAGATTTAATATGGTTGTTTATCCTACTCGTTGCCCTCTTTGCAAAACTCAATCTGACTCCATTAATCATATTTTTTGTCATTGCCCGGTCATTAGACCTATCTGGGATTACTTCGTGGGAATATTTGGGATTAACAAGATTCCCTACCCTACCACTATCAGACACATGTTTTTCCTTTGGTGGATGAAGGTAGGGGACAAAACGCTGATGCATGTTTACAGACAAAACCTGCCTGGCATCATTACATGGCAAATTTCGAAGATATATTTGTTGGAGATATTTAATTGTGAATCAAGTTTGTCATAGATTAGCTTTATATTTAATCCTTGTATTTAATTAGTGCATGAATTAGATAGAAATCGGGCCAAGTGTTAGGCCCATATAAACAGGCTAAAAGCCTTGTACGCCTAACCTAAACCTCGCCTATAAAAAGGGAGCCGAAGGTTTAGGAATAGGTTAACGTCGTACTTATTATTCATAGCCTTACGCGCATACTTTTGTGTTGTACCAGTTCACGGTCTATCAAAGAAGGTTTTACGTTGATTCATTCTGTGTTCATCCTTACGTTTAATCTTCGTTGTTAGATCGTTATTCATTGCTGTTACAGAAACAGGGACTAACAATTGGTATCAGAGCCGATCGAGAACCGATCAGAAGAACGCATGCAGAATACTCTGTTTTCTTTACGTTGTTCTTACTGTCGATATTTCGCTCTGTAATTTTGTTTCTTGTTCAAAAATTGTAAAAGTTACACCTTTAGAATCGCCTTTTCAAAGCGATCAAGGGGTATACTTCAGATTGTGTTTTTCGCATATTCTGATTTCGAGATATCTCGAGTAGGGGTTGTCGACATCTTGATTTTCTACAGGTTCTGCTACGTTTTTCGAGCTGAAAACTTTACCCGAGGATCTCGACATTCTACTCTACAGGAAACTACCTTCAGATTTTGTTTATCTGATTTTTACAGTTTGCAGGATTTCGACATTGAGGATTTCGACATCTAGGATTTCGAGATCTTGATTTCGAGTTAAGGTTTCGACATCTGGTCTCGACATTTGACTTCTCAGAGTTAAGATTTCGAGTTTTAACTTCTCGACATTTCAAATCTCGAGATCAGCTTCTCGAAATTTGAAATCTCGAGATCCCTAATCTCGAGATCTCTAATCTCGAGCCTAAATCTCGATACCGGGCCTCCTTTATCGAAATCTGAGATTTTGATATTCAGATCTCGACATCTGATTTTTCGACTTTCTGCCTCTGAAAATCTTTTGATCAATTTTCTCGAACGGTCAGTTTAGTACAGCAATGGACTCAGAATACAATGCTCAAGGGAACAGCAGTACCCCTCATAGTCTCAGGAAGGGAGAATACCAAATGTGGAGGAACAGATTCCTTAATTTCCTCGAGCACAAAGAGAACTCCGCTGCGATGCTTGAATCATTGCTTGAAGGACCAGCTGAACTCTTGATTTCAGTTGGTGGAGATCCAGAAAATAATCCTCCTATTTTTCCAGAAATAAGGAGGAAAGTGCCATCTGAATACACAGAAGCTGACAAGCTCAGACTTCGTGGTGACCTCATGGCCAAAACATACCTTCTTCAAGCAATCCCAAATGAAGTATATGTTCTCATAGACAGCATGCAAACAGCTAAGGAAATGTGGGATGAGATAGAAAAGCTGCTACAAGGCACAAGCATCAGCCTCAAAACCAAGAAGACTACGATTCTTATCGCTTATGACTCCTTCAAAGCAGGTCCAGGAGAACCATTGAATGAGACTTACAACAGACTCGTTCAACTGGTAAATGAACTCAGAAAAATCAAAGTATTCAGGTCCAATCTGGAACTGAATATTAGATTTTTATCCAGCCTGCATCCTGCATGGGAAAAGACAGTGAAGGATGTCAGATCTCGGATAGATTTGGACGAAATTGACCTCTGCACACTCTATGAACATCTAAAGCAATTTGTCAACGAGGTTGCCTGTGCTGAGGATCATCACACCACAAACCCCTTAGCTCTTGTAATGGAGGCTCAGCCAAGAAGGACAACCACTTCACTAAAGAAGAAAAAGAAGAAGGTAGTGGTTGAATCAGACGATGATGATAGTGATGATGACAAATCTGATCTAGAGGCTGAGCTAGCAGACTTACAGAAGAAGATGGCACTGCTTGCCAAAAGATTTGCTAAGAAGAACAGCTCCTCCAACAAGCTGAGAACTTCCTCCTCAAACTACAAGCAGAAGAACTGTTAGTCCCTGTTTCTGTAACAGCAATGAATAATCGATCTAACAAGGAAGATTAAACGTAAAGATGAACACAGAATGAATCACCGTAAAACCTTCTTTGATAAATCGTGGACACGTACAACAGAATGATATGCGTAAGGCTATGAATAATAAGTACGACGTTCAACCTATTCCTAAAACTCGGCTCTCTTTTTATAGGCGAGGTTTAGGTTAGGCGTACCAGGCTTTTAGCCTGTTTATATGGGCCTAACACTTGGCCTGATATCTATCTAATTCATGCACTAATTAAATACAAGGATTAAATATAAAGCTAATCTATGACCAACTTGATTCACAATTAAATATCTCCAACAATCTCCCCCTTTGTGATCAAGTGCCATTCTCTTATTGCTTCTGAGACTTGAAGTAGTGCTTCCTCATACCAAGTGCATGTTCATACTGCCTCAGCACATTTCTCTTTTCGAGGCGATCGTCAATGGCCTTTAAAATTGTCTCTACAGTAGAGTGTTCCTTTTGAACATAAGACGATGCCTCTTGAAGATTTTCCTCTAGCTTTGCCTTCATCTTTAGAATCTGCTCTTTGATTATCTTCAGTGTTCCGTCACAGTACTTCTCAATTTCACTGACTACCATCAGACGCTTTTCGTTCTTGTGGTTCAAATAGGTGACTGCTGGCGGTGTGAAGAAGATGTGGTAGGCTGGGAAATCTTCAAGCTCTAGACCATACAGTCTTGGCTTTGTCAGATTTGTCTTCTTAAGATTGCACTCAATAGCCATCTGTAGGTCATGTGAAGAATGTACTCGGATTTGTCTAAGCATGAATCTCTTGATAGCTGCGAGGCCTTCGCTGTATATTATGCTCTGCCTGACTGGAAGGTATCTGTAGGCCATGAACATTTGGTAGATGTCATCCGATTTCAGCATGATGAAGTCGTTCTCTTGGCTAGTGAATTTGCTCCCATCGGTGCATTGAATTCTGTAAGTGTAGAATGTTACTCCATGATAGTCTTCAGCCTTTACTTGTAGAATTTGATGAATCGGGAGAATATTCGACTTCAGATCTTGTTCCATTAGTTCTCTCTGTGTACCGGTTGACCTTTGTAGCAACATATGCAGGTGACCTCCAGCCTGCTTTCCTTTCAAGTGAGTAAGGCCTCTTAGCTTCAGTTCATTTAGTGGCTTGACTCTGTCTGGTCTACGCCAGATATGCTCTCTGATTTCTTCTTGGAAGGGGGCTTTGATGCGAACATTATCCCAGGGTTTCTCTGTCTTGGGAAGTCTTCCCGCTGTTTGTCTTACGACCGATTCAAGAGTCTTCTGGGATTCTTTGTAATTCTCCCCTTCCTTGCGTTCATCGTCCTCGAGCCTTATAATATCTTCAGAGCATTTGTTGATTAGCTCTCGTAGCCACCAGTTTCTTTGCATGTCCTCTTGTTCGGCTTCAACCCGAAGATCATCCCAATCTGTCCATTTTCTTGGCCATTTGTCATATATCACCGCCTCTTCCAGTGCATCATGGATGTCTTTGCCTGGGGAAATATATGGAATTCTTTGTTCAGGCGGTGATTGTTCCTGAGTAGCACTACCGGGTTCACTTGGATTGCCCGTTGACATCAGCTTAGAACTGGGTTCCAACTGATGGCCTGATGGAGAAGATGTACCAGTGGTAACATCATCAGGACTTCCATCCCCTCCTCGGTTCGTATCTCTTGGAGATACGCCTCGGGATGTTATTTCTAGCTCGACCATGCTAGATAGTTTGGCTGTGGATGGTGGCTGTTGGTTTGTTGAGGTTTCAGGTTGGATTGGCTGTGGAGTTTGGCTTGGTAGAGCAGTTTGCTCAAGTGATCGAGGTCGCTTGCTCTCCCCCTCATGAGGATCCGAATCATCGGGGTCCTCATGGGAACGTTTGCGACCACGAAGACTCTCCTTGCAAGTGCTCTTGGTTTCAGATGAAGAAAGAAGGGCTTCAAGTATGGCTTGCTGATGAAGAGTGAGCTTGTCTTCTGGGGTGTTTAAGAGGTTGTTCAGCAAAGCCGAAGCTAGTGTGTCAAAGGACATGGAGGAGAGATCGGTGGAGGGTGTGGTCGATTGTGGGGAGAATACCGGTTCTGTATCCTGGGTTCCCCGAGAAATAGAGGGAATGGGAATTTGGTTTATGTATTGGTGGGATAGAGGGGTGGAGGATATGGGTTGTGTATGGGAGATGAACGGTTCAGGGGAAGGTTGGGGTGGTGTTTGTTCAGACCGAACCGCTTGGGTGGTCCTAAATTCCTGTGCTAGAGCGGTCATTGCATCTTGCACCCATGGCTTAATGGTGGAATCCAGGAAGCGATTCAGTAGAACGTTTACGTCTTCAAAGGTAGGGTGACCAGTTACGGGGGTTGTAACTGTTGACACAGCATCAGTGAAGATTGCTGATGTGTGGCCTGCATTTAATGATGGAATCATTATGGGCGTAGCAGGGCTTCCAACCGTCATAGCTTGCGCTCTGGTTGTTGCGTTCAGGGTGAGTGCACCTGTATGTGCAGTGAATAGTGTAGGTGTCCTAGAAAATGAAGAAAATGTGGGGAATGTGACACCTAGACTCGATGTGTGAGAAGAAGGGGTTTTGACCTCGGGAGATAGGTCAATTGTATGCTCAACTGATTCAGAAGGAACCAGCGAGGGGGTTGAGTCCCGTTCTTTTGAAACAATAGCCTTTTGAGAGGCTATCGAGTGGCTGGGAGAGGGCTGTGCATGCGCAGTTGAGCCAGATGCTGCGACTTCTACCCGGGAACCGAAAAGATCGGCTCCTGTGCTTAGGGATTCGGCTCGGCTTATCTGGATAAAGGAGTCGCAGCCCGCGAAGATGTGCTCGTCTGCCTTATCAAATAGGCTCTTTTTGGCTTGGGGCTGGGGCTTGGCCTTGGCAGCCTTGTCATTCTTGACCTTTGCCCTGGTCTCTCGGATGACGACTTCTTCCGAGTTGAATGATGCCTTAATGGAATGAGCCGCCTCGTCGTAATCATCCTTGGAGCAATTTGTCTCGCTCGGATCAGCTCTTGGTTTAGTCTTTTCTTTTATTGTGAGGACTTGAGGTCTGCCAGCTATGATTGGTGTTGCGTCTTCAGCAGTAATTCTTCTCTTCTTCGGAGATTCGACGGGCAGCTTCTCTTTTCTGATCAGGGCATATGTGAGCTTTACATCATCACTATCGTTGTCATCATCGTCATCATCCGAGCCAGATTCTCCGCTCTCCGTGCCCACGCTCTCGGAAGCCTCGTCGTCAGTGTTTGTTTGGGCTTCACTTGACGATTCATTGGCCGTTTCCTCAGCGTCTTTTTCGGTGCCCTCAGCCGCCTGACTCGTCTCAAGAGAGTCGTCAGACTTTCCTTCATTGGGCGAACCGGCCACTGGTTTCTGTGGCTTTTGGGCTCTCTTGGGACCCTTACTCACACTCGGTTTTGTCCCTTGGGTAGGTCCAGCTGGGTTTTGCTGAACCATAGGGACGGTCTTCTCTGTGGCTTCCTTGTACTGCTGAATTGCGGGATTTGAAGATTTTACAAGGTTGAGCAGAAACCCAGGGATCCGCAGACCGTAGGTAGGGTTCTTGTCTGCTTTAAAGTATTGCAGCTTTGGGGCTTTGTAGTGTGGATCGGAGCTGCGTTTTGGGATTGACAAATGCTCTGCCATGCAGTCGTTGATGATCAGCCCGAGCCATCTAGAGTACGGAATGGTACCTGGCCTATTCTTTTCTTTGGCCTTGACCAGGTCCATTAGCTCTGAGAAGAAGAGCTGTGCCAAGTCATAATGTTTGTTGAAGGCAATCCCGTGGAAGACTAGCAGTATTTGCTTGTTGCACTTGTCGAAGCCAGCATGCTTTGGCGACAAGCATTTGTTCACCAGTCCAAACAGATTCTTCCATGGGTGTCGGAGATAGGCGCCGTTGAAGTTTGACAATTGTGGCAGTAAATATGTGTAGCCTAGTGATGCTACGTCCTTCAGTAGATCGGGGATGGACGGCAGCGCATCATATGTATCTCGGACTGGCAGCGCTAATGTAGATTGCAGTGTTGATGGCGTCAGGATCACGCGCATGCCATTCAGCTTGGTCTTTATTTTTGAGCGATCCTTCGGAGATTCTGTATGCATGTGCCCCCAGAACTGTTGTAGGTATATCTCTTGCACCGGTTTTGAGTTGTGAAGTGCAGGCCAGAGATAGTGACCTTTCATGATGGCTGGAATGACCGGGTTCTGGCATTTGAAGACTGCAAGGTCTAGCTGGAAGTTATTGTCCAACACCTTGATCCATTTTTCTTGAGAGTAGATGGCATCATCGATCTGTGCTTTTGTGTTTCCTGCCATTTTAAACTGTAGAAGCATGGGGTCAGCACATGAAGTTCAACTGTTTGATTTGATTTTGAAAGAGTTTGATTTGCGTTTGTCAGAAAAGGTTATGCAGATGGAGTTTTGACAAAAATTTCTAAGTTCAAATCTCGAGATCTGAATCTCGAGATCATGATTTCGAGATCCAAATCTCGAGATCTTGATTTCGAGATTCAAATCTCGAGATCAAGATGTCGAGATGTAGATCTCGAGATCTTGATTTCGAGATTCAAATCTCGACATCAAGATGTCGAGATGCAGATCTCGAGATCTTGATTTCGAGATTCTAATCTCGAGATCAAGATGTCGAGATACAGATCTCGAGATCTTGATTTCGAGATTCAAATCTCGAGATCAAGATGTCGAGATGCCCATCTCGAGATCTTGATTTCGAGAAGTTGAACCGACGATCTCGAGATCCAAAAACTCGAAATCGTGATTTCGAAACGAAGAATCCACCTGCAAAATCAAAAACAAGATATACCAAAAAGGATAACAAACGATGTCGACCTGTATTAAACGAAAAAAACTTTAATTGATTTTTTTTTTGAGAAAAATCGATCGTTCTGCGAGAAACGATCGTTCGTTTTTCGAACGAAGTTTGAAGATTTTGATTTCGAACGGATAACTACCTTCGAAGTAGTTGTGAATTAGGAACGGGAGATGAAGATTTCGAAAACGAAGGTTTTGAGGAGTCGAGGAAGAAGTCGGAAGGTTTGAGAGCTCTGTGATTGCGAAATCTTTGGTCTTTGAGAAAATCAGAATGAAAAAGAGGGAGAAGGGCGAGGGAGAAGGGCGAGGATTTTATACGCGAGAGAAAAAATATGGACCTCCTCCGTATCAGTTGAGCCCGAATGATTGGGCTGGCACACAATTCCTTTTTAACAGATTTTCGAGGTCCAAACAGTAAAAAAAAGAGAGCTCCCCCTTAATCAGTGAAAAATAGCTCCCCCTCAAACAGTGAAAATTTTCTCCCCCTCAAAAAAATGCAACGAACAATATGTACAAATGCAACGCACACACACTATTTTTTGTTCTTTTTGATTTTTCACACACACTCAACATATGCAACGCACACACACTAATTTTTGTTATTTTTTGATTTTTCACACACACTCAACACATGCAACGCACGCACACTAATTTTTGTTATTTTTTGATTTTTTACACACACTCAACACATTTTACAAGTCCCACACACACACACACACTTTTCAGATCAATGGAGACAAAAGTTAAACGGACTCGAGGTTCAACATGCCCAACTTGGAGACCAGGAACTGGAATCTTTTTTCATCCAATGCCTTAGTGAACAAGTCAGCCAGTTGAAGCTCTGAGCTTACAAAATACATGTCAATGTCTCCTTTCTCCACGTGATCCTGTATGAAATGATAGCGCAGGTCGATGTGTTTGGTGCGGGAGTGATGAACCGGGTTGCTGGTGATGGCGATGGCGCTCTGTGAGTCACTGTAGATCGGGATATGGCGGAGAGTGTAACCGTAGTCCTTTAGCTGGGTCTTCATCCATAATATTTGTGAACAATAGCTAGCAGCCGCGACGTATTCTGCCTCGGCCGTAGATGTTGACACACAGTTCTGTTTCTTGGAAGTCCAGCAGACTAACTTATCGCCCAAGAATTGGACGGCTCCCGATGTGCTTTTGCGGTCCATCCGGCAACCAGCAAAGTCAGCATCCGAGTATCCGACTAGGTCAAAACCTGAGTGCTTGGGATACCAAAGGCCTAGATTCACAGTGCCTTTGAGGTATCTCAGAATTCTTCGAACAGCGGTCAGATGGGATTCCTTCGGATTTGCCTGAAAGCGTGCACATAAGCATGTGGAGAAGACAATGTCAGGCCTGCTTGACGTGAGATATAGCAAAGATCCAATGATGGCCCTGTAGTTTGTAGCATCAACTGGATTCCCTGAGGGGTCTGAGTCCAGTTTGTTGTTGGGGGACATAGGGTTAGTCATGGAAGATTTGCCATCAATGTTGAATCTCTTAAGCATTTCCAGAATATACTTGGACTGATTGATGAAAATGCCGTCAGAGAGTTGTCTTACTTGCAGGCCTAGGAAGAAATTCAGTTCGCCCATCATGCTCATCTCGAACTTGGTTTTCATCAGTTTCTCAAAGTGTTTGCACAGACGTGGATTTGAGGAGGCGAAGATAATGTCATCAACATAGATCTGAATCAGGATGATGTCAGACTTCTGTCGTTTGATGAAAAGTGTGGTATCAATCTTCCCTTTTGAGAAACCTGAGTCAACCAGAAATTCGGTTAATGCATCGTACCAAGCTCTTGGTGCCTGTTTCAACCCATACAGAGCTTTCTTTAGCTTGTACACATGGTCGGGATATCTGGGATCTACAAATCCTTCGAGCTGAGCGACATAAACTTCTTCTTCCAAGACTCCATTCAGAAAGGCAGTCTTGACGTCCATTTGAAAGACGGTAAAGTTCTTGTGGGCCGCGTACGCAAGAAAAAAGCGGATTGCTTCAATTCTTGCTACGGGTGCAAATGTTTCATCATAGTCTATGCCCTCTTGCTGATTATATCCTTTAGCGACCAGTCGTGCCTTGTTCCGTATCACTATGCCTTCTTCGTCCTTCTTGTTCTTGAACACCCATTTAGTGCCAATGATGGTTTTCTGAGGGGGTTTAGGCACGAGTGTCCACACGTCTAGTCTGTCAAACTGATTGAGCTCATCTTGCATGGCAATCACCCAATCTGGATCAGCGAGTGCCTCTGAGACTTTGGACGGTTCATTCTTGCTGAGAAAGCATGCATAGTGACATTCATTTGTTGTTGCTGATCTTGTTCGCACACCTTGACTTGGATCACCTATTATCTGTTCAACAGGATGTGCTCTCGTCCACTTCCTCTCATGAGCTAGAGGAGTTGGAGTAATTATTGGTTGATCTGAGTCCTGATATGAGGTTGAAGTCTCTGGGGCAGCTGTGGTGTGTAGTGGAGATGATTCCGGACTTATAGCAAAGTCGTGATCATCCACACCTCTGGGATTGGTTTGAGGGGTTGAGGGTGTGGGTGGTACATCATCTGGTCCTGTGAGGAGCGGAATTTCTGCTGTTGGAGTTGGTGTTGACTCTGAAGTGTATGCAGGAGGTGGAGGTTGTGAGTTCTCGTAAAAGTTTCTGAAAAGAGAGTCGAGAATCACATCGTCGTGTTCGGTGTTTGGTTCAGCTTTATCAGAAGCTACTGGTACAGCAGTTGATGGATCGGTCTGGAGATGTTCAATAGCAAAGTCTGCCATTGCATAAAATGTAACATTTACACTCTCGATGACAGTCAGCTTGTCTCTGAGATAGACTCTGTAAGCTTTGGATTGCAGTGAGTAGCCAATGAACACGCCTTCTCTGGATTTGGGATCCAGCTTACTTCTCTCTGTTCGATCATTGAGTATGAAGCACTTGCAGCCAAAAACCTTGAGGAAAGAAATATCAGGAATTTTGTTGAATAGGATCTCATATGGAGTCTTGTCGAAGCGCTTGTGGATGAAAGTTCTGTTCTGAGTGAAGCACGCAGTATTGATTGCCTCTGCCCACATGAAGTGAGACAGTCTTGATTGAATTAACATGGTGCGTGCTGCTTCAACAAGGGTTCTGTTCTTTCTCTCAACAACTCCGTTCTGCTGGGGAGTTTTAGCTGCTGCAAATTGCTGAGTGATACCGAGTGATTCATAGAACTCAGTGAGAGTCTGATTTTTGAACTCGGTACCATTGTCAGTTCTAACAATTCGAACACTGTGCTGTAGCAGTTTCTGGATCGTTCTGATAAAGGTCATAATGTTTTCCGCAGCTTCGTCTTTTGAACGGAGAAATTTTGTCCATGTGTACCTAGAGAAGTCATCAACGATCACCAGAGTGTATTTGCGACCGTTGATGCTTTGAACTCTCATAGGTCCACACAGATCCATGTGTATTAGCTGCAACTGATGAGTAGATGAAGGTTCGGTTTTTGACTTGTGGGAGCTTCGCGTCATTTTGCCCATTTTGCAGGCACTACAATGATTTTCAGCGGAAGACTTTAGCCGAGGAAGCCCCTTGACAAGTTTCTTGGAGGACAAAGTTGATAGATGTTTGAAGTTCAGATGGGAGAGATGTCTGTGCCATAGGTTGTTCTGTTCAGTTGAAGCTTTGGACAGCAGACACATGGAAGTGGTGGATTGGACACTTTTCAGATCAATAGTGTACAGATTTGATGTTCTGTAACACGTTAATAATGTATTCCCTGTGCTGTCAAGAACACAGCATTGTTTTGCAAAGAACCTCACTCCCATCCCGCTGTCACAGAATTGTCCAATGCTCAGTAAGTTGTGTTTGAGCCCTTTGACAAATGAAACATCTTTTATTGTGACACTGGCACAGACGACGTCCCCATACCCAAGAATAGGAGATGAGGCGTCATTCCCGAATCTGACATTTCCTCCGTAGCAGTTGGTGTAGTTGCTCAAAAGGTGCTTTATTCCGGTCATGTGGGTTGAGCATCCTGAGTCTAAGTGCTACACATGACCGTCCTACAAAACAATCAAACAGGTTTAGGTACCCAACTTGGAGTGGGTCCTTCCTTATTATCAAAAAACACCTTTTTAAATCGTTCTTTGAGCAGTGATCCAAGGTCAGCTGCTCTTTCAACAAAAGATCTATCTTTGGTGAGCTTTCCAATAGCCAGAGCTGCTTTTGCAGTGTGTCTGGTTTTTGGAGTCCACTTAGCAGTTTCCATTTTGGTGGGTCTCATATTGTGAACCCACCTTTCCATTTTAGTTCTGGTGGGTCTAAATTTGGGGACCCACCTTTCAGTTGCAGTTTTGATGGGTCTTTGATTGGGAACCCACCTTTCAGTTTCAGTTTGGATGGGTCTTCGTTTGGGGACCCACCTATCTGTTTCAGTTTTGGTAGGTCTCATCTTGGGGACCCACCTATCTGTTTCAGTTTTGGTAGGTCTCATCTTGGGGACCCACCTATCTGTTTCAGTTTTGGTAGGTCTCATCTTGGGGACCCACCTCTCTGTTTCAGCTTTGACGGGTCTTATCTTGGGGACCCATCTTTCCGTTTTAGATTTAGGAGGAGAGTAGACAGGTGCTTTGTGATTGAACGGTTGTTTCTTAAGTTTGGTTTTGAAAATCTCCTCCTTAGAAAGCCGATTAAGATGTTTCCTAGAATGAACTTTAAGGGCATATTTCATATCAGGAATACAAAACGTTCCCTTAGAATTTCCTTTCTTGGTTTCTTTTTCAGGTTTGAGCTTTCTGGGAGGCTTTGATTTAACAACATTCACATCACATTCATAATTATGGGGATCTGGAACAGAATAACCATAAGCAACACTTGTATTATAAATAGAACGTTGTCTAGAAGATGTCTCAGAAATATTCAGCTTGGAACTCAAGATTGAACTACTAGAAGTTTGCTTTGTAGAGACAGAATTACAATTAACTTTGGAGTAAAAAATAGAACTAGATCTAGGGCTGGCATTATTCTCAAAAACTTTCTTTTTGCCATCTGCGATTTCCTGCCTCTTTTTCCTCCACTCATTCTTCTCTTCTCCTTCCTTATTCACTTCATTCCCTGTAAACAAAGGAGAAGAGAGATGAGTGGACGAACCTTTAAAAGCATTGTTTTTCTCATGTGAGGTGTGTGAGCTGTCAGGCTTGGTCGTAGAAGGGTCTGTTTTAGCATGAAACTGCTCACTCAAATCATTAAATTTTTGAAGAAGTTCCTGCCAGTTGCGCTCAAAACCTTTCTTTTCAGTTTCAAATCTCTCTCTCTCTCGTCATCAAGAGTTTTCTGTAAGTTTTTGAGCTTTTGAGCCATGGGAAATATACATGGTTCCTCACCAGTTTTAGCAATACCTACTCTTGGGGGAGGGTCTAGAGGGTGTCCTATGTGAGGAATATCTTTAGCATAAGGGTCAAGGCATTCACTAAAGCAGGAAGTAGGTTTTTCATTTACAGAGGGATAATCACAAGAAATCGCAGGTTTTGGTTTCTTTCTCTTTTCTTCTTCTGCTTCAGCATAGTCTTCATCACTTCGAAAATACATTTTCTCTCCAAATCCTAGTCCCATGTAATCTTTGTTATAGATTTGAAGACAGTTAACTTTCTTAAGATTACGTGGGTTGGTTATGCCCAGTCCTGATTTAGCATTGTAGAATCGGTCATCCTTTTGTTTGCTGTTAAGCAGAAAAACAGTTTGTTCAGATTGACCTCTTCTAGCAGCTAGATCTTCTAGTTCTTTTACTTTATTTAAAAACGTTCTTCTTTTGTTATGCAAAAAATCGCATTCAGCCTTTGCTGTGCTTTTTTCCCGTTCACTGTCCTCAAGTTTCTTAGTTAATTCAGCTATCTTCAGTTCAAAGCTTGCAAAATCTGAGGACACCTTTTTGACTTGATCTTTTGCAATTTCAAGTTGAATACTTAAGGAAGACTTTTGGTCTAGATTCTGTTTCAGAACTCTATGATTATTGTCTAGTCTCTCCTTTAGTTCTTTGATTAGATTGTCCTTTTCAAGTAAGGACTGCATTTGATTATTTAAAGAAGTATGTGAGGTACTTACAGAGCTTGTTGAGCACTTGCTTTCGGGGATCGCAGCATCACCCTTTATTTCATCTCCCTCCACACTTGCCATAAGGGCATAGTTGTCTTCCTCTTCCTCCTCCTCAGAAGAATCTTCTGCCCAGTTCTCATTTTCAGCAATCATGGCAGAGGTTTCTTCTTCTTTCTGCACCATCATCATTTTCTGCTTATTCCACAGCATCTTCGGCTTGTAGAAGTTATGATCTTTCTTCTTTGGGAGGCGGCAGTCTTTGATCACATGTCCAGGCTTGCCGCAATTATAGCATTTAGGAGCTTCTTCTGCTGATGATGCCTTCCTAGAGGATCCTTGATCATGGTTCTTCTTAGCAAATCTTTTGACCAGCAGTGCCATCTTCTTCTGTAAGTCTGCTAGCTCAGCCTCTAGATCAGATTTGTCATCATCACTCTCATCATCATCTGATTCAACCACCACCTTCTTCTTTTTCTTCTTTAGTGAAGTGGTTGTCCTTCTTGGCTGAGCCTCCATTACTAGAGCTAAGGGATTTGTGGTGTGATGATCCTCAGCACAGGCAACCTCGTTGACGAATTGCTTCAGATGTTCATAGAGTGTGCAGAGGTCAATTTCGTCCAAATCTATCCGAGATCTGACATCCTTAACTGTCTTTTCCCATGCAGGATGCAGGCTGGATAAGAATCTAATATTCAGTTCCAGATTGGACCTGAATACTTTGATCTTTCTGAGTTCATTTACCAGTTGAACAAGTCTGTTGTAAGTCTCATTCAATGGTTCTCCTCGACCTGCTTTGAAGGAGTCATAAGCGATGAGAATCGTAGTCTTCTTGGTTTTGAGGCTGATGCTTGTGCCTTGTAGCAGCTTCTCTATTTCATCCCACATTTCCTTAGCTGTCTGCATGCTATCAATGAGAACATAAACTCCATTTGGTATTGCTTGAAGAAGGTATGTTTTGGCCATAAGGTCACCACGAAGTCTGAGCTTGTCAGCTTCCGTGTATTCAGATGGCACTTTCCTCCTTATTTCTGGAAAAATAGGAGGATTATTTTCTGGATCTCCACCAACTGAAATCAAGAGTTCAGCTGGTCCTTCAAGCAAAGATTCAAGCATCGCAGCAGTACCCCTCCTGAGGCTAGGAGGGGTACTGCTGTTCCCTTGTGCATTGTATTCTGAAGCCATTGCTATACTAAACTGACCGTTCGAGAAAATTGATCAAAAGATTTTCAGAGGCAGAAAGTCGAAAAATCAGATGTCGAGATTTGAATATCGAAATCTAAGATTTCGATAAAGGAGGCCCGGTATCGAGATTTGGGCTCGAGATTAAGGATCTCGAGATTAGGGATCTCGAGATTTCAAATTTCGAGATGCTGATCTCGAGATTTGAAATGTCGAGAAGTTAATCACTCGAAATCTGAATCTGAGAAGTCAAATGTCGAGACCAGATGTCGAATCCTTTTCTCGAAATCAAAATCTCGAAATCCTAGATGTCGAAATCCTCAATGTCGAAATCCTGCAACCTGTAAAAATCAGATAAACAAAATCTGAAGGTAGTTTCCTGTAGAGTAGAATGTCGAGATCCTTGGGTAAAGTTTTCAGCTCGAAAAACGTAGCAGAACCTGTGAAAAAGCAGGATGTCGACAACCCCTGCTCGAGATATCTCGAAATCTGTATTTGCGTAAAACACAATCTGAAGTATACCCTTTGATCGCTTTGAAAAGGCGATTCCAAAGGTGTAACTTTTACAATTTTTGAACAAGAAACTAAATTACAGAGCAAAAAATCGACAGAAAGAAACTACGTTAACAAAAACAGAGTATTCTGCAGGAGTTCTTCTGATCGGTTCTCGATCGGCTCTGATACCAATTGTTAGTCCCTGTTTCTGTAACAGCAATGAATAATCGATCTAACAAGGAAGATTAAACGTAAAGATGAACACAGAATGAATCACCGTAAAACCTTCTTTGATAAACCGTGGACACATATAATAGAATGATATGCGTAAGGCTATGAATAATAAGTACGACGTTCAACCTATTCCTAAACCTCGGCTCTCTTTTTATAGGCGAGGTTTAGGTTAGGCGTACCAGGCTTTTAGCCTGTTTATATGGGCCTAACACTTGGCCTGATTTCTATCTAATTCATGCACTAATTAAATACAAGGATTAAATATAAAGCTAATCTATGACCAACTTGATTCACAATTAAATATCTCCAACAAGAACCATGATCAAGGATCTTCCAGAAAGGCACCATCAGCTGAAGACGCCCCCAAATGCTACAACTGTGGTAAGGCTGGACATGTCATCAAAGACTGCCGCCTCCCAAAGAAGAAAGATGCTAATTTCTACAAGCAGAAGATGCTGTGGAATAAGCAGAAAATGCTGATGGTGCAGAAAGAAGAACAAACTTCTGCTATTTTGGCTGAGAATGAGAACTGGGCAGAAGATTCTTCTGAGGAGGAGGAGGGGGAAGACAACTATGCCCTTATGGCACGAGTGGAGGAAGATGAAAGAAAGGGTGATGCTGCGATCCCCGAAAGCGAGTGCTCAACAAGCTCTGTAAGTACCTCACATACTCCTTTAAATAATCAAATGCAGTCCTTACTTTAGAAGGACAATCTAATCAAAGAACTAAAGGAGAGACTAGACAATAATCACAGGGTACTGAAACAGAATCTAGACCAAAAGTCTTCCTTAAGTGTTCAACTTGAAATTGCAAAAGATCGGGTCAAAAAGGTGTCCTCAGATTTTGAAAGCTTTGAACTTAAGATAGCTGAATTGACTAGGAAATTTGAGGATAGTGAACGAGAGAAAAGCACAGCAAAGGCTGAATGCAATTTTTTGCATAACAAGAGAAGAACACTTTTAAATAAAGTAAAAGAACTAGAGGATCTAGCTGCTAGAAGAGGTCAATCAGAACAAACAGTTTTTCTGCTTAACAGCAAACAAAAGGATGACCGATTTTACAATGCTAAAACAGGATTGGGCATAACCAACCCATGTAATCTAAAGAAAGTTAATTGTCTTCAAATCTATAACAAAGATTACATGGGACTAGGGTTTGGCGAGAAAATGTATTTTCGAAGTGATGAAGAAAACGCTAAAGCAGAAGAAGAAAAGAGAAAGAATCCAAAATCTGCGATTTCTTGTGATTATCCCTCTGTAAATGAAAAACAACTTTCACAAGAAAAACCTACTTCCTGCTTTAGTGAATGCCTTGACCCTTATGCTAAAGATATTCCTCACATAGGACACCCTCTAGACCCTCCCCCAAGAGTAGGTATTGCTAAAACTGGTGAGGAACCGTGTATATTTCCCATGGCTCAAAAGCTCAAAAACCTACAGAAAACTCTTGATAACGAGAGAGAGAGATTTGAAACTGAAAAGAAAGGTTTTGAGCGCAACTGGCAGGAACTTCTTCAAAATTTTAATGATTTGAGTGAGCAGTATCTTGCTAAAACAGACCCTTCTACGACTAAGCCTGACAGCTCACACACCTCACATGAGAAAAACAATGCTTTAAAAGGTTCGTCCACTCATCTCTCTTCTCCTTTGTTTACAGGAAATGAAGTGAAGAAGGAAGGAGAAGAGAAGAATGAGTGGAGGAAAAAGAGGAAGGAAATCGCAGATGGCAAAAAGAAAGTTTTTGAGAATAATGCCAGTCCTAGATCTAGTTCTATTTTTTACTCCAAAATTAATTGTAATTCTGTCTCTACAAAACAAACTTCTAGTAGTTCAGTCTTGAGTCCCAAGCTGAATATTTCTGAGACATCTTCTAGACAACGTTCTATTTATAATACAAGTGTTGCTTATGGTTATTCTGTTCCAGATCCCCATAATTATGAATGTGATGTGAATGTTGTTAAATCAAAGCCTCTCAGAAAGCTCAAACCTGAAAAAGAAACCAAGAAAGGAACTTCTAAGGGAACGTTTTGTATTCCTGATATGAAATATGCCCTTAGAGTTCATTCTAGGAAACATCTTAATCGGCTTTCTAAAGAGGAGATTTTCAAAACCAAACTTAAGAAACAACCGTTCAATCACACAACACCTGTCTACTCTCCTCCTAAACCTAAAACGGAAAGGTGGGTCCCCAAGATAAGACCCATCAAAACTGAAACTGAAAGGTGGGTCCCCAAGATGAGACCTACCAAAACTGAAACAGATAGGTGGGTCCCCAAACGAAGACCCATACAAACTGAAACTGAAAGATGGGTCCCCAATCAAAGACCCATCAAAACTGAAACTGAAAGGTGGGTCCCCAAATTCAGACCCACCAGAACTAAAATGGAAACTTCTAAGTGGGCTCCAAAAATCAGACCCACTGCAAAAGCAGATCTGGCTATTGGAAAGCCCACAAAAGATAGATCTTTTGTTGAAAGAGCTGCTGACCTTGGATCACAGCTCAAAGCAAGATTTAAAAAGGTGTTTCTTGATAATAAGGAAGGACCCACTCCAAGTTGGGTACGTAAACCTGTTTGATTGTTTTGCAGGACGGTCATGTGTGGCACTTAGACTCAGGATGCTCAACCCACATGACCGGAATAAAGCACCTTTTGAGCAACTACACCAACTGCTACGGAGGCAATGTCAGATTTGGGAATGACGCCTCATCTCCTATCCTTGGGTATGGGGACGTCGTCTGTGCCAGTGTCACAATAAAAGATGTTTCATTTGTCAAAGGGCTCAAACACAACTTACTGAGCATTGGACAATTCTGTGACAGCGGGATAGAAGTGAGGTTCTTTGCAAAACAATGCTGTGTTCTTGACAGCACAGGAAATACATTATTAACGTGTTACAGAACATCAAATCTGTACACTATTGATCTGAAAAGCGTCCAATCCACCACTTCCATCTGTCTGTTGTCCAAAGCTTCAACTGAACAGAACAACCTATGGCACAGACGTCTCTCCCATATGAACTTCAAACATCTATCAACTTTTTCCTCCAAGAAACTTGTCAAGGGGCTTCCTCTGCTAAAGTCTTCCGCTGAAAATCATTGTAGTGCCTGCAAAATGGGCAAAATGACGCGAAGCTCCCACAAGTCAAAAACCGAACCATCATCTACACAACAGTTGCAGCTAATTCACATGGATCTGTGTGGACCTATGAGAGTCCAAAGCATCAACGGTCGCAAATACACTCTGGTGATCGTTGATGATTTCTCTACATACACATGGACAAAATTTCTCCGTTCAAAAGACGAGGCTGCAGAAAACATTATGACCTTTATCAGAACGATCCAGAAACTGTTACAGCACAGTGTTCGAATTGTTAGAACTGACAATGGTACCGAGTTCAAAAATCAGACTCTCACTGAGTTCTATGAATCACTCGGTATCACTCAGCAATTTGCAGCAGCTAAAACTCCCCAACAGAACGGAGTTGTTGAGAGAAAGAACAGAACCATTGTTGAAGCAGCACGTACCATGCTAATCCAATCCAGACTGCCTCACTTCATGTGGGCAGAGGCAATCAATACTGCGTGCTTCACTCAGAACAGAACATCCATACATAAACGCTTCGACAAGACTCCATATGAAATCCTATTCAACAAAACTCCTGACATCTCTTTCTTCAAGGTTTTTGGCTGCAAGTGCTTCATACTCAATGATCGGACAGAGAGAAGTAAGCTGGATCCCAAAGCCAGAGAAGGCGTGTTTATTGGCTACTCACTGCAATCCAAAGCTTACAGAGTCTATCTCAGAGACAA
Organism: Cuscuta europaea; assembly: GCA_945859875.1. Taxonomy (NCBI): domain Eukaryota; kingdom Viridiplantae; phylum Streptophyta; class Magnoliopsida; order Solanales; family Convolvulaceae; genus Cuscuta; species Cuscuta europaea. The sequence goes on from CAMAPE010000061.1 coordinate 13,544,395, forward strand.
GCGCACTGTCATCGAGAGTGTAAATGTTACATTCTATGAAATGGCAGACTTTGCAATCGAACATCTCCAGACTGATCCATCAACTGTTGTACCAGTAGCTTCTGATAAAACTGAACCAAACACCGAACACGACGATGTGATTCTCGACTCTCTCTTTAGAAACTTCTACGAGAACTCACAACATCCACCTCCTGCATGCACTCCAGAGTCAACATCAACTCCAACAGCAGAGATTCCGCTCCTCACAGGACCAGACGATGTACCATCCACACCCTCAACCCCTCAAACCAATCCCAGAGGTGTGGATGATCACGGCTTTGCTACAAGTCCAGAATCATCTCCACTACACACTACAGCTGCCCCAGAGCCTTCAACCTCATATCAGGACTCAGATCAACCAATAATTACTCCAACTCCTCTAGCTCATGAGAGGAAGTGGACGAGAGCACATCCTGTTGAACAGATAATAGGTGATCCGAGTCAAGGTGTGCGAACAAGATCAGCAACGATGAATGAATGCCACTTCGCATGCTTCTTAAGCCAGTCAGAACCATCAAAAGTCTCTGATGCTCTACTTGATCCAGATTGGGTGATTGCAATGCAAGATGAACTCAACCAGTTTGACAGACTGGATGTATGGTCACTGGTACCCAGGCCTCAGAGAAAGACAATCATTGGACGAAGTGGGTATTCAAAAATAAAAGAGATGAAGAAGGCACAGTCGTAAGAAACAAGGCAAGGCTGGTCCCAAAGGGATATAATCAACAGGAGGGCATAGACTACGATGAAACGTTTGCGCCCGTAGCTAGAATTGAAGCAATCCGCCTCTTTCTTGCATACACGGCGCACAAAAACTTCACCATCTTTCAGATGGACGTGAAAACAACTTTTCTGAATGGGACTTTAGAAGAAGAAGTCTATGTAGCTCAACCTGAAGGATTTGTAGATCCAAAATTCCCAGATCATGTCTACAAGCTCAAGAAAGCTCTCTATGGGTTGAAACAGGCACCCAGAGCTTGGTACGATGCCTTGACTAAATTTTTGATCGATTCAGGTTTCTCAAAAGGAAAGATCGATACTACTTTGTTTATCAAGCGACAGAAGTCTGACATCATCCTGATTCAGATCTATGTTGATGACATCATCTTTGCCTCTTCAAATCCGCGCCTGTGCCAACACTTTGAGAAACTGATGAAAACCAAGTTCGAGATGAGCATGATGTGCGAACTTAACTTCTTCTTATGCTTGCAAGTAAGACAACTCTCTGATGGCATTTTCATCAATCAGTCCAAATACATTCTGGATATGCTAAAGAGATTCAACATAGAAGGCAAATCTTCCATGACGACCCCCATGTCCCCAAACAACAAACTGGACTCAGACCCCTCCGGGAAGCCAGTTGATGCTACAAACTACAGGGCCATCATTGGATCTTTGCTATATCTCACGTCAAGAAGGCCTGACATTGTCTTCTCCACATGCTTATGTGCTCGCTTTCAAGCAAATCCGAAGGAATCACATCTGACAGCTGTACGACGAATTTTAAGATACCTCAAAGGCACGGTGAATCTAGGCCTTTGGTATCCCAAGCATTCAGGCTTTGATATAATCGGATACTCGGATGCTGACTTTGCTGGTTGCCGGATGGACCGCAAAAGTACATCGGGAGCCGTCCAATTCTTGGGCGAGAAGCTAGTTTGCTGGTCTTCCAAAAAGCAAAACTGTGTGTCAACATCTACAGCTGAGGCCGAATACGTCGCGGCTGCTAGTTGTTGTTCACAAATATTATGGATGAAGACTCAGCTACAGGACTACGGTTACACATTCCGCCACATCTCGATCTACAATGACTCTCAAAGTGTCATCGCCATCACAAGCAATCCAGTTCACCACTCCCACACCAAACACATTGATCTGCGCTATCATTTTATCAAGGATCACGTGGAGAAAGGAGATATAGATATGTATTTTGTAAGCTCAGAGCTTCAACTGGCTGACTTGTTCACTAAGGCATTGGATGAAAAAAGATTCCAATTCCTGGTCTCCAAGTTGGGCATGTTGAACCTCGAGTCTGTTTAATTTTTGTCTCCACTGATCTGCAAAGTGTGTGTGTGTGGGACTTGTAAAAAGTGTGTGTGAGTGTGATCTGCAAAGTGTGTGTGTGTGGGACTTGTAAAAAGTGTGTGTGAGTGTGATCTGTAAATAGTGTGTGTGCGTTGCATGTGTTGAGTGGGTGAAAAATCAAAAAGAACAAAAATAGTGTGTGTGCGTTGCATGTGTTGAGTGGGTAAAAAATCAAAAAGAACAAAAATAGTGTGTGTGCGTTGCATTTGTACATATTGTTCGTTGCATTTTCTGAGGGGGAGAAAATTTTCACTATTTGAGGGGGAGCTAATTTTCACTGATTGAGGGGGAGCTCTCTATTTTTTACTGATTTGGGCCTCGAAAATCTTTTAAAAATGGCATTCTGTGCTAGCCCATACTTTCGGGCTCATCTATTTCGAAAGAGGCCCAATCTTCTCGCATATATAAGCCCTCGTAAAACCTTTCATCCTTATGCTTCTAAAATCTTTTCGCAAAGACACGAACTTTTCGCATCTCAGAGCTCCTGCCGTTTCTCCTTCTTCTTCTCCTCAGACCGTTTTCGCAATCTCCATCTCCCGTTTCTTATTCACAACTACTTACGAAGGTAGTTCTTCGTTCAAAATCATAATCTTCAACATCGTTCGAAAACGAACGATCACTCTCGCAAATCGATCGTTTTTTCTCAAAATCAAAATAAAAAGGGTTTTTGTTAGATTGTAGATCGAAATCGCTTGTTATCGTTTTGTTATTTCTTTGTTTTTACAGGTGGATAATCTCTTCGAAATCGTCGGTTCATCTTCTCGAAATCAAGATCTCGAGATGGGCATCTCGACATCTTGATCTCGAGATTTGAATCTCGAAATCAAGATCTCAAGATCTGCATCTCGACATCTTGATCTCGAGATTTGAATCTCGAAATCAAGATCTCGAGATCTGTATCTCGACATCTTGATCTCGAGATTTGAATCTCGAAATCAAGATCTCGAGATCAGCATCTCGACATCTTGATCTCGAGATTTGAATCTCGACATCAAGATCTCGAGATCTGCATCTCGACATCTTGATCTCGAGATTTGGATCTCGAAATCATGTTCTCGAGATTAAGATCTCGAGATTTGGACTTAGCAAAATTTTTTCAAAACTCCATCTGCATAAACTTATCTGACAACTGCAAATCAAACTTTTTCAATCAAATCAAACAGTTGAACTTCATGTGCTGACCCCTGCTTCTACAGTTTAAAATGGCAGGAAACACTCAAACACAGATTGACAACGCCATCTACCCTAAGGGCAAGTGGATCAAGGTGCTGGACAACAACTTCCAGCTAGACCTCACCGTCTTCAAGTGCCAAAACCCGATCATTCCGGCCATAATGAAAGGTCACTATCTCTTGCCTGCACTTCACAACGCCAAACCAGTGCCAGAGATATATCTACAACAATTTTGGGGCCACATGCATACTGAATCAGCGAAGGACCGCTCCAAAATCAAGACTAAACTGAATGGCATGCGCGTAATCCTGACGCCATCAACACTGCAATTTACACTAGCGCTGCCAGTTCACGACACATATGATGCACTGCCATCCATCCCTGATATGCTCAAAGACGTGGCATCTCTCGACTACACCTCACTGCTGCCACAACTGTCAAACTTCAACGGAGCCTATCTCCGTCACCCGTGGAAGAGTCTATTCGGACTGGTGAATAAATGCTTGTCGCCAAAGCATGCCGGCTTCGACAAGTGCAACAAGCAAATACTGCTAGTCTTCCATGGGATCGCCTTCAACAAAAATTATGACTTGGCACAGCTCTTCTTTTCAGAGCTAATGGACCTGGTCAAAGCCAAAGAAAAGAATAGGCCATGTACCATTCCGTACGCAAGATGGCTCGGGCTGATCATACACGACTGCATGGCAGAGCACACTTCCATACCAAAACGCAGTACGGATCCTCACTTCACAGCACCGAAGCTACAGTATTTTAAAGCAGACAAGAATCCTACCTTTGGTCTGAAGATACCTGGATTTCTGCTCAAGTTGGTCAAATCTTCAAACCCAGCAGTCCAGCAATACAAGGAAGCCACAGAGAAAACTGTCCCTATGGTTCAGCAAAACCCAGCTGGACCTACCCCAGGGGCAAAGCCGAGTGTTGGTAAGGGTCCCAAGAGAGCCCAAAAGCCACAGAAACCAGTGGCCGGTTCGCCCAATGAAGGAAAGTCTGACGACTCTCTAGAGACGAGTCAGGCGGCTGAGGGCACCGAAACAGACGCTGAGGAAACAGCCAATGAAGTGTCAAGTGAAGCCCAAACAAACACTGACGATGAGGCTTCCGAGAGCGTGGGCACAGAGAGCGGAGAATCTGGCTCGGATGATGACGACGATGACAATGACAGTGATGACGTGGAGCTCACATATGCCCTGATCAGAAAAGGGAAGCTGTCAGTCGAATCTCCGAAGAAGAAAAGAATTACTGCTGAAGACGCAGCACCAATAATCGCTGGCAGACCTCAAGTCTTCACAATCAAAGAAAAAGCTAAACCGAGAGCCGATCCCAGCGAGACAAATTGCTCCAAGGACGATTATGACGAGGCGGCTCATTCAATTAAGAATTCAGAGGAAGTCGTCATCCGAGAGAAAAGGGCAAAGGTCAAGAATGACAAGGCTGCCAAGGCAAAGCCCCAGCCCCGAGCCACAAAGAGCCTGATTGATAAGGCAGACGAGCATATCTTCGCGGGCTGCGACACCTTTATCCAGATAAGCCGAGCTGAATCCCTAAGCACAAGAGCCGATCTTTTCGGTTCCCGGGTAGAAGTCGCAGCATCTGGCTCAACTGCGCAAGCACAGCCCTCTCCCAGCCACTCGATAGCCTCTCAACAGGCTATTGTTTCAAAAGAACGGGACTCCACCCCCTCGCTGGTTCCTTCTGAATCAGTTGAGCGAACAATTGACCTATCTCCCGAGGTCAAAACCCCTTCTTCTCACACATCGAGTCTAGGTGTCATATTCCCCACATTTTCTTCATTTTCTAGGACACCTACACTATTCACTGCACATACAGGTGCACACACCCTGAACGCAACAACCAGAGCGCAAGCTATGACGGTTGGAAGCCCTGCTACGCCCATAATGATTCCATCATTAAATGCAGGCCACACATCAGCAATCTTCACTGATGCTGTGTCAACAGTTACAACCCCCGTAACTGGTCACCCTACCTTTGAAGATGTAAACGTTCTGCTCAATCGCTTCCTAGATTCCACCATTAAGCCATGGGTGCAAGATGCGATGACCGCTATAGCACAGGAATTTAGGACCACCCAAGCGGTTCGGTCTGAACAAAACCCACCCCAACCTTCACCTGAACCGTTCATCTCCCATACACAACCCGTATCCTCCACCCCTTTATCCCACCAATCCATAAACCAAATTCCCATTCCTTCTCTTTCTCGGGGAACCCAGGATACAGAACCAGTATTCTCCCCACACCCGACCACACCCTCCATCGACCTCTCTTCACTATCCTTTGACACACTAGCGTCGGCTTTGCTGAACAACCTCTTAAACACCCCTGAAGACAAGCTTACTCTTCATCAGCAAGCCATACTTGAAGCCCTTCTTTCTTCACCTGAAACCAAGAGCACTTGCAAGGAGAGTCCTCGTGGTCGCAAACGTTCCCATGAGGACCCCGATGATTCGGATCCTCATGAGGGGGAGAACAAGCGACCTCGATCACTTGAGCAAACTGCCCTACCAAACCAAACTCCACAGCCCATCCAACCCGAAACCTCAACAAACCAACAACCACCATCCACAACCAACTTTTCTAGCATGGTCGAGCTAGAAATAACATCCCGAGGCGTATCTCCAAGAGATACCAACCGAGGAGGGGATGGAAGTCCTGATGATGTTACCACTGGTACATCTTCTCCATCAGGCCATCAGTTGGAACCTAGTTCTAAGTTGATGTCAACGGGCAATCCTAGTGAACCCGGTAGTGCTACTCAGAAACAATCACCGCCTCAAAGGCAACAAAGAGTTCCATACATCTCCCCAGGCAAAGACATCCATGATGCACTGGAGGAGGCGGTGATATATGACAAATGGCCGAGACAATGGACAGAATGGGATGATCTTCGGAATGAGGCCGAACAAGAAGACATGCAAAGAAATTGGTGGCTACGAGAGCTAATTAACAGATGCTCTGAAGATATTATAAGGCTCGAGGATGATGAACGCAAGGAAGGGGAGAACTACAAAGAATCCCAGAAAACTCTTGAATCAGTCGTAAGACAATCAGCGGGAAGACTTCCCAAGACAGAGAAACCATGGGATAACGTTCGCATCAAAGCCCCCTTCCAAGAAGAAATCAGAGAGCATATCTGGCGTAGACCAGACAGAGTCAAGCCGCTGAATGAACTGAAGCTAAGAGGTCTTACTCATTTAAAAGGAAAGCAGGCTGGAGGTCATCTGCATATGCTGCTACAAAGGTCAACCGGTACACAGAGAGAACTGATGGAACAAGATCTGAAGTCGAATATTCTCCCAATTCATCAAATTCTACAAGTAAAGGCTGAAGATTATCATGGAGTAACATTCTACACTTACAGACTTCAACGCACTGACGGGAGCGAATTTACTTGCCAAGAGAACGACTTCATCATGCTGAAACCGGACGACATCTATCAAATGTTCATGGCCTACAGATACCTTCCAGTCAGGCAGAGCATAATATACAGCGAAGGCCTCGCAGCTATCAAGAGATTCATGCTTAGACAAATCTGAGTACACTCTTCACATGACCTACAGATGGCTATTGAGTGCAATCTGAAAAAGACAAATCTGACAAAGCCAAGACTGTATGGTCCAGAACTTGAAGATTTCCCAGCCTACCACATCTTCTTCACACCGCCAGCAGTCACCTATCTGAACCACAAGAACGAAAAACGTCTGATGGTAGTCAGTGAAATTGAGAAGTACTGTGACGGAACACTGAAGATAATCAAAGAACAGATTCTAAAGATGAAGGCAGAGCTAGAGGAAAATCTTCAAGAGGCATCGTCTTATGTTCAAAAGGAACACTCTACAGTAGAGACAATTTTAAAGGCCATTGACGATCGCCTCGAAAAGAGAAATACGCTGAGGAAATATGAACATGCACTTGGTATGAGGAAGCACTACTTCAAGTCTCAGAAGCAATAAGAGAATGGCACTTGATCACAAAGGGGGAGATTGTTGGAGATATTTAATTGTGAATCAAGTTTGTCATAGATTAGCTTTATATTTAATCCTTGTATTTAATTAGAGCATGAATTAGATAGAAATCGGGCCAAGTGTTAGACCCATATAAACAGGCTAAAAGCCTTGTACGCCTAACCTAAACCTCGCCTATAAAAAGGGAGCCGAAGGTTTAGGAATAGGTTAACGTCGTACTTATTATTCATAGCCTTACGCGCATACTTTTGTGTTGTACGAGTTCACGGTCTATCAAAGAAGGTTTTACGTTGATTCATTCTGTGTTCATCCTTACGTTTAATCTTCGTTGTTAGATCGTTATTCATTGCTGTTACAGAAACATGGACTAACAATATTCTAGCATGGTTTGGGGAGATATGATTTCAGCTCCGGATTTCAAATTCATCATATTTCAGATAAAAAGATATACTCAAAACTGGTATCACATTTTGTATCAACTTAAGAAAACGGTTGACCTCGAATTGGTTCGGTCTGAACATCTTATACATCCAGATTTTTTGAAATGCTACACCTAGATTCAAGATGGTTAGATGGATTCGACCTACCAGAAATCTCAAAATGAATGTGGATGCCTCATTTGTTCAAGGGCAAGCTCGTGGTGGGGCGATAATGAGGAATAAAGTAGGAGAGTTGATCTTTGCTTTATCCTTTCAAATTTCGGCAGAATGAGTCCTGCGAATTGCTATGCTCAAAGCTATCTGGTACCACTTCGTTGATTTCCAGATTGAATCTGACTCTTCGGAAGCTATTTTGTTGCTCAATGATGTGAACTACTCTGGGAGATGGAAAGACTTGGCTGGAGAGATGCGTGAGATTTCCAAAAATGCGCTGGTTTCATTTGGTCATACCTTAAAAGATGGTAATTGGGCTGCTCACTACTTTGCCTTTTTTTAGATGTAATTAAAATTAGGTTAGGTTTGGTCCCCCCAATTTTGCTTTATTTCTTGGTTCATTTTACTTTCGTCTCATGTATTTAGAAAGGGAATGCCCTTTTTGAAGAGGTATTGGTATAGTCCCCCTCTTCACATGTAGTTCTTCGTATTTTAATAAAATCCGGCAAATGTTTCCCGGCATTTGCCCCACCGACTTAGGTGGTTTGCCTACCGGGATGGAAAAAAACTACATAACTTAAAATACTCTAAGCTTTGTTAGGATGCAATTAACATTCTAAAATTTCATTTGTGAAATAAATAATATCACATCTGGTACAATTTATTTTCAATTGCATCCTCATAAATGTTTTGTGTATTTTATGGAGTATTATGCAATTTACACCATAAATTACATTTGTGAAAACAAAATATGATCATGGTGCTAACATAACTTTTTATATAAATTTTGGGGTAAATATATTACATGTGCAAGTTTGGGGTGCTTATGTTACACCCTTTCAAAGTTTGGGATATTTAAATTATTTTTCCCAATGATTAACCCAGCCTTATATTCTTAATTATTTATTCAATTAGCATTAGTTCGGAAAAAGCTCAAAATATTTTCTATTAATAAAATGAATAAAAATAGCTAAAATATACATCTACGGTAACTCCAACCAATGTATCTAGAAAAGTAATTTCAACCTCACTTATTTTGATTATTACACAATAAGCACTCAAAATCAAAAGTTTCGTGTTTGGTGAAAAAGTTGGTTGATGAGACTGATAAGTCAAAAAAAATCCCAAATGGACTCCATATGCTCTTCGATTTTTTTTGTGAAATTACATATGCAACATTGGTGTCAAATGAATGCTCATAAAAAATTATGAATTTTGATATATTTTTTATACAAAATAGAGCAAAAATAAAAAAGTTATAGCTATTTAAAGGAAAAATGGATTTTATAGTTTTGAGTGACCCATCTGAATTGTTACATTTGTGGCTTACTCTTTGGTACTCGTATGTTGAGATCACTAGTATGCGTAAGTGGGCAAGGAAGGCCCAACCATTTCACCTAGAAAGTGGACTAGCCATTTCACCTAGCCAGTGGCGGAATTCGAATTCAAGTTTTGGAAGTTCAATTCATTTTTACAACTAGAAATGTTAAGAATAATAAATAAATATATTAAAATTACACTTATATACTTACATGTTTTTCAAAAATTTGGGTGTTGATGTGAACACTTTAGAACATTTGTGGCTCTGCCACTGCACCTAGCAAGGAAGGACTAACCGCAGACCCAACCATTTCACCTAGCAAGGAAGGCCCAACCACTTCACCTAGAAAGGAAGGACCAGCCATTTCACCTAGCAAGGAAGGCCCATCCATTTCACATAGTAAAACACAGCTACACCTTCGGACACTGCATCCATATTCCATGCAGGGGGCACCAGGCGTCACCAGCAGGGCGTAAGACAACAAGGGAGCAAACAAGTGTACCGTGGTTGGATATATAAATACATATATGGATATATATAATAAAAATATCTGTAGGGCCGCAGGGGTACAAGCCCCCAGGTCCCTTAATAGTTCCGCCCCTCATGGTCCTCCCAATCCTCCACAGGCTCATTCCCATCACAGTACAACAAAGTTGACCCCCAATAATCACAAAACAACCCAACAAATTGCACAACACAACACCCTCATTGATGGCATAAACAATAGCACAGAACTAAGCCAAAGAGGGAGACACGCAACACCACTACCCCCAAGCTCAACCAAAACCCATAAAACAAGAAAACCAACACACTCAAGATGAGGGTTAACCTAAAAAACCATAGCTCACTCACCCAAAGCTCCAAGAAAGATCCTCTAAAACAAGGACCCCAAAGAACCAAGAACCCCAGACCCAAAGAACTCACAACGTCGAAGAACACTCCCTGGAAATCGCGGAAGAAGAGGAGCCAAGAAATGACGACAAACTTGTAATACTTAAGGTTTAATTTAAATGGATTAATTGTACTACTCATACCAACAAGGTGCATCTCCTTTTAAGGGAGTTCATCAACTAAGAACTCCAAAGTTAAGCGTGCTTGCACGAGAGTAGTCTTGGGATGGGTGACCCCTGGGAAGTTTCCCAGGGCGCGCACGAGTGAGCACAAAGTGTGCGGAAAAGGCTAGTGGCGGTTTGTGAGGACAGTACTAGAGGTCTGGAGAGTAATTTTGAGTAACTACCTCGGGCCCTACGGGACGGGGTGTTACAACCCTATACGAAATTATAATTTGAGGAATAACCACTTGTGACTGAGAGTGATACACAATCATAGATGAATCAGACCTGCTTTGTGAAAAACCATGACTCAACAGAAAACCACTGAAGCGATGAAACCAAGCTCTAGGAACTTGTTTCAGACCATAAAGTGCCTTGCGAAGGTGACACACATGATTAGGGAAAGAAGGATAAACAAAACCTTGAGGTTTACGCATATAGACCTCCTCAATCAAGTAACCAACAAAAAGGAATGACATTTATGGATACCCCTAAATCCAACAAGGCCTTAGAAAATGTGTTGTTCCATATCTTGCAAGGAATAGTGAACATGCCCGGGTCGCTACATTTTTTGGGGGAGTTTCTTTTGAAAAATAGACGACATACGTTCACTAACCTTAACCTCTTGTTTCCCCTTCAAATTATTTTTTCTTTTTGTTTTGCATATTTTTTTTAAAAATTTAGCAAAACGGGGAACACTTTTCATTAAGTTAAGGAGCGGAATGTTTACCTCACACTTGGTGAAAGTCTCATAGATGTCAGCATCTTTCTCTAGCTTCCTTGTCTCCCTCGGTGCCTCAGGGAACGGGGCTACTGGTTCATACGATGAAAATGGAGGGGGTTTGTCTTTGTGATCCCCTCCTCTTAGTGGGCTTCTTCTTCAGGGCTAACCTCTTCAATCTCTTCATCTCCCTTCATTGCCATCCCATTTCTCAACATGATTGCATTCACACGTTGTCTCGAGTTTTGCTCCGTTTGAGATGGGACTTTACCCGAGTCCTTCGAATCAAGTCGGCTCACAGCATTTGAAATTTGGCTAACTTGAGTTTCCAAATTTTTAATGATTGACTTTGTCTCATGTTGGAATTGTATCATGGTTTGTTGAAATCGTCCCATGTTTTGTTGCATGTTAATCATGTTTGAGGTCAAAGTTCGGTTCATGTCATCAGTTGACATATTAGATTGAGAATTGAGACTTGGGTGTTAAAAGATGGTTGAGAAGATGGGTTGGATTGTTGGGGTTTTCCATACCTCAAGTTTGGATGATCCCTCAATCTAGGGTTGTAAGAATTTGAGAATGGATCATACCTCCTTTGTTGATGCCCTTGGAAACCCAAAGCGTTGACTTACTCTTCTTAGATTGATGGACACAAATCAGTGGGGTGTCCAGTTGATGTGCAAATGCATGCCACAAGTTTTGACCTCCTGAGTTTTTGGCTTTAGAAGGAGCTCTTTGACCAAGGAAGTCAAGTCGACAACTTGACTTTCTAGAGCGATTGTGCTTGTTTCTGCAGCAAGAACTCTTCGAGTTGAGGATTTGCGGTCGAATTGCCGTGAGTTCTAGGCCAACTCCGAGATCAAGCTTGTTGCTTGTGAGGGAGTTTTGTTGACAATACCGCCTCCACAAGCAGCATTTACCATTCTTCTATCATCATCAACAAGATCATTATAAAAGTATAAGATGAGGTCTTGTTCTATGTAACCATGATAGGGACAGCTAGCACATAACTTCTTAAATCATTCCCAAAATTCATAGAGGGGCCCATCATCCTTTTGTTCAATGTTGCTTACTTGTTTCTTGAGAGATGATGAGATGGATGCGGAATAGTACCTTTCAAGGAAGAATTTTTCATAGCCGCCCATGTGTTGATACTTCCTGAAGGAAGATAGAAAAGCCAATCTTTTGCGGTCTCCTTCATAGAGAATGAAAAGACCCTCAGTTTGATTTGCTCATCCGTGACGCCATTGGGGCACATGCTTGTGCACACAATATGGAATTCCGACAAGTTTTTGTTCAGATCTTCTTCTCTTAGTCCATGGAAGGATGGCAGTAGATGAATGAGCCCAGATTTTAGCTCAAATGTATTACCCTCATTGAGTGTAAGGAAGGTAATACAAAATGGTTGTTGATTTAGATTTGGAGCGGTGAGCTCCTTCAAAGTTCTTTCCTCGAGAGCCATGCGGAAGGACTCTACAGATTCGCTAGAGCTAGAGCTAGCGTTTGATGATTCCTCTGAGGGTGTGTGCGGAAATAAATTTCTCAACCTCTCGAAGGCTTGTTCTATTTCGGGGTTTGTTTGGTATGTGAGTAGGTTAACAGAGCGGGTTTTTACCATATACTCAACAAAGCTCAGAAATAGACAAATTAAGAACTCTTTATATTTTTATTTATTATTTTTTTTTATTTTTCTTTGAAATAAAGTAAAAGAAAAATTATTGTCTTTCCCCGGCAACAGCGCCAAATTCGACGAGCACTTTGTCGTGGTGTGCACTCAAAATAAATATCAATACAACGATTATACGTAGTATAACGAAGTAAGGTTCGTATCCACAGGGAAATGATTACTTTTGTTTTAACTAAGTAGTAACAAGGGGTTTTTATTGTTTTTGGAACTTTAAGAATATTTAAACACTAAGATGAACAACTTATGTGTTTTAATTAATAGAGATGAAAACATGGTTTTGCTTTTATCCACTTAATGAAATGTTTGTCGATCCCGGTTATATCTTTAACTATCTTCCTCTCGAATACTCAATCGAGGAGTATCTACAATTCATCGAGGGTAGTTATTAATAACGAGACGCGTTCATTAATAAAACTTACTACCGAGTCAATATAGAACACGCGTTGTATATCAACCGATAGTGGCAATAAACTTAAGATGAAAACGATTTAGATTGATAACCTCAACACAAGCGGTTTATTGGTTTAACCAATATAATTAATCCACCTTAGATTATTAACCATGAGACGCATGCATTAATAATACAAGTTTACTACCGTGAAAAGACTGAACGATTAACAAGCGTATTCGTCGATTGATTGTAGTAATAATTAATATATGAAACAAAACTAGTTGATGCTTTAGGTAATGTTCAAAATATTAATATGAAATATGAACATGAATTAATCAATATTCAAGGAAGAAGATTAAAGAAAATAAACGCTACTATAACTAATGTCGAGATGTTAACTGAATGTCATCTTAGCAACACTCCCCAACATTAATATAGAGATAGATTAGCGGAAGTATTAATTATCAAGGAAGAAGATTAAAGAAAATAACTCACAACTTACAATCCATTAAGCTTCAAAGTAGTAAAACCAAGATGGAAGAGTTTAGCTCCTCATTTGGAGACTAAACATGATAAAGAAAATACTTAACTAAATTGAGCTTAGAAGTGTATAAGAGTTGGTCAATTTATTGTGAAGAAAAGGGGTGTATTTATAGGCTTCTGGGGGGCTGCAAGTTTGTGTACCCGATCGGGTGTTTATAGGGTACCCGATCGGGTATCTTCATAAGCTTCCGTGTAATGGTCAAACGGGCTCATATCCGATCGGGTGTGTCGGTGTACCCGATCAGGTATGACAATAGATCGTGGCCAGATCTTTCTCTGCACGTCCCTTTGTTTCCTGGATTGATCCGATTGAAAATCAGGTTGGTACCGGATCGAGTATAGGATATACCCGACCGGGTATAGGTCAAAATTAGGATCTTTTCTTTTTGTCTTGTATTCTTGCACTATCCTTCCTCTTTTTGGGGTTCACCAATGATCATTGATTAATCCTGGACCTGTTTTAGCTCAAAATAGACCTAATCTAAACAAATTACGAAAATTACACAGACATAATTATTACACCAAAAGTGTGTAATTTCCAAAGTATCAAACAACAAAACTAACTAATAACACAAACATACATATGGACATTACATGGGTATCAAATATGTGAGAGGATCAAGGTGAAAAAAGACAAGAAAGTCAGATCATTGTTGTTGAGATTTCAAGATGCAACCTTCCACCATTGTATCCTTATCTTTTAATTATATTATTCAATCTTAGTTTTGCATGTTGTAGTGGATAGAGGACTTCATTCTCTGAAACTTTGGTGAAGAAAGACTAGTCAAATTCGAACGGGAGATGTGCACGACGTGCGCACGAAGAACGCATGTCGTGCGCAGAAGAAGAAACCACTCAGAGGCTACTGGAGACCATGCACACGAGACACACACGCCGTGCACGGCGGATTTTCCGCGTGTTTACTTCGGACGATGGGCATCACGCACACGTGCACTTTTGCAGTCCTTTTTCGGCCCTAATTGATCTGTTTCTATTTAAACAGCCCGTAAACCCTTATTTTTGGAGAGAGAGCTTATAGAGAGTGCCTAAGATGATTTTTTTAGTAGTTTCAACTTTGGATATTCAAGATCTTGGGATTATTTGTAAGTTTTATTTTTTTTAAATAATGACAATGAATTCTTACTTTATCGATTGTGTTGATTCTTCAATTATGAATTGTGAGTACTTTTAATTAGGGATTTTGGATTGATGAAATGGTTTTAATCATGATCTAAGATAGGGTTTGTTTATTGAGGGTTTAAATGCATGATTATTTATTTAATTTGTGTTTGAATAATTTAATCGATATCTTTTGTAACCTAGAACAGCAGCTAGGATTATAATCATACATAAAATACATTAAGAGAGATTTAAATTATTCTAGGGTAGTTTCACACACACTTAATCGTTCGCTAAGAGATTAGTAGCGGTTAAGGAGTCATACACTCGCTCATTTGGGCAATAATTTAGGACCCTGTCGCGAGAGCGGATAAGGAGATATCAGCCTGGTTCCCTAAATTATTGTACTCTACGCCGCGAGAGCGGTAAGAACTTAGTATCGACCTGTGTTGCTCAATTAAATTATTTTCATGAGTTTAAACCAGAGCAGCCACGGAATCTGGTTCCCACCGGAATCAATCCATGTTCCCTTCCGTCGCTAATTAAAAAGAGTCCTTTAACTTAGTTTATTTTCGCATAATTTAATTTCCAAAAATCCAATCTCGCACATCGCATTTATTTTATTTATTTTTAATCGCTGAATTTATTTAATGCTTAATTCCCTTTTTCCGTCCCCCTGGAGATGATACTCATACTTTATCCCTTTACTAAAACATTTTTATAAGTGCGAGAAAAATTCACATAAGTTTTATTACAATAATACTAATAATAATAATTATCTGAATATAGAAACTATCCATAATGCATTATTAGAAACTGGCCAATTCAATAGGAAAATTCTGCATGCCTTAATATCTTTGACAACTCCCCGTTTCTAAGACCTTACCTTTCACCTCGTAGGACTCTTTTAATCAACCTTCTACACACATGTTTCACCCCGTCCCTCTCAAATCTCAAGATGCATTTGAGAGAGCCTCTTCAACACTTGTTGGCTCCTCTACTGCAAAGAGACAAAGCTCACAATCTTCTTCAGTAGTGACTTATTTAGAGGTGTTGTAGATGTCTAAAATCACCCGGTTGCATTGGGGTGCTGAGCCAATATCAAGATCATCCCCGTGAGTGGTTTGTGTTACCCATTAGGACTCCATTGTGGTTGATTCAGGTGTCTTTGGCTCGCCCTCTATCATGGTAGGTTCCAGTGGTGGAATGTGGCTTTCTTATGTCGTATAAACTACGGTGATTGTGGTTCTTGGTTCTATTCCATTCTTGATGTTACAACTCTCCAAATACGAAGCTGTGCTTTCTTCAAACAGGGCATCCCTCGTGATATGCGCCCGTTTTTTGATTGGATAATACACCCGGTAGGCTTTCGCACCTTCCTCATAACCTGTGAAGATTCCCAAAATTGAGCGATCAATCAACTTATCAATATTGGTTTCTTGTATGAATCATATTACGTATATACACCACCGTCTTCACTGCTTCACCCAAAACATTCCAGGAACTGCCATGGTTTTCATCAGACACCGTTCCATCTCAACCACCATTTGGTTGCGCCTCTCTACTACATTGTTTTGTTGTGGCAAGTGAACTGCGGTGGTGTTATGCTTGATCCCATTCTGCCATTCTGATAACAAACTTCGTAAACTCGTCGGAGTATAATTCCCCACCTCGTCTAAATAAAATGCACGTAGTTTGCACTGTCGTCCAGCCTCAAACTCAGCCACTGCCGTGATTTTCTTGAAGCATCACAATGTTTCATCTTTTGTTTCAAGAATTCAAACCACATAAAATGACTATAATCATCAACTAAGAGAAGAAAATACTTCTTTCCTACTGCGGTTGAGAGTGTGATTGACCCACAAAGATCATTTTGCACTAGCTCCAAAGGCTTTTTCGCATGGTAACGGGAAACCCAGGAGAATGGACTCATGTGTTGTTTCCTGATGGTGTATCCATCACATAACTCCTCCACGTGTTGAATATATGGAACTCATGTGACCTTTTGATTCTTCGAGAGGCTTTGTAGTGCTCAAAAGTGAAGATGACCAAACCGGGCTTCATCGTCCTTGTTCATCAACAAGTTCATAGGAGTAGCCAGGTTTGACTGCAGCATGTACAACTGGTTTGTGTTTGAGTGAGTTCGGCTAACACCTTTCTAGCTCGATCGAGGATGCATACAACACCTTCTTTAATACAACCTTGCATCCATTCTTATCGAGCTGCCCAAGAGAAATGATGTTGTTGCATAATTTGGGGATGTAGTACACATCCGAAAGGATGCGATGATCACCTCTCAGACACGGGAACTTTACCATGCCTCTTCCATGAATGGTCACCACTGTCCTATAGCCACATCGGACGGTCTCATGCATCGTTTTATCGTGTGTTCTGAAGACTTTCATGTCTCTGGGTGTGTGACTGCTAGCACCGGTGTCAAGATACCATACCTCGTCACCTGCATTTACATGCGCCACCTTCTCCTTGTTTAAGTACATTTGTTGAGCAACAACATGCAATGCCTACATTTGCACCGTGGGTAGGGCTGGATCATCTATTCTTTTTGCCTCTACTAGAGTAAGATTGGCATGTTCTTTCGGTTGACGACCACGTTTTGCCTTGTGACACTCCTTTTTTCAATACCCCAAAATCCCACAATGGTGACAATTCTCTTACGTTCACCACCGTCACTCCTTGATGATTTTGCCTTGCTCCTAGCTGGTGATTTTTTCTTAGCTGAAGACTTATTCTTCTTGTCTACGCCACTAGATGAGCCTTTCCCTCACTGTCTAGATTTCCACTCCTCCGTGAGAAGTAAGCGCCTTCTGGCAGGTGTGGAGTCCACAAGTTCACCACGTTCTTCCACCACCAGTAACCGGCAAGTGAGTTTCTCAATAGATAGAGTTTTCAAGCTCACAAGTGACTCTATCTCCATTTCCATCTATTTGTATTTTCTTGGAACATCACATAAGAATTTCAGCACTGCTTTGTGTTCCGTTACTGGATCTCCCAGTACCTCTATATTGTTCATGATGGCAATGAGGCAAATGTCAAAAGACTCAACCCTTTCGTCGCCCTTGAAAGCTAATGTCTCGAACTATGTCCAATGCGTTGTGCTTTCACTTCTCGAACACGCTCCACCCTAATTCTCATAGTTTTGAGTGTGTCTCAGGCTTTATTGATTGTTGCCTCCACTCTTAAGGTACACACCAACTCCGGTAGCACTGCCCGGAGTAGTGCCGACATTTCCCGTCGGTCATCAAGTGTATCACTTGGGCCTTCCTCGATCACATCCCATAAGCCTTGCGCTTGAAGTTGTACTTTCATGAGGATCACCAAGTCTCCATAGTTGGTTTGAGTGAGAGTTGGATAGTGTGTTGCTCCATCACTCTCTTGGATGACTCATTAAAGTGTGCATGTTTCATTGCATTCACAAAGTTTTGGCCATTTTGCACCCCTTCCGGCCATTTTCCATAGCTGATCGAACATTGAACAACTATAGTCTTGGATCTCACATCAATGGATCTGATACCAACGGTTGTTGCAACATGAATCAAACTTTAGTGGAGACTAGTAAACAAATTCCCATGCATTTCTCATGCCTTTTCATTTATTTATAATGGGAATATGAAACTCAAAGGCTGCAAACATGGGGTTACAATCCACTAATTCAACTTCACTAACAATTAACAAATAGCTAAAGACTTGGAAATGCTTGGAATGGTTGAATATATTAAATGAAGATAAACGTATAATATAGCCTATGGCGGAGAGCACGGATAATGTGAGGCAGATGTGGGCACATGGCGGAGCATTAAATGCGGTAGTTGAGTACTGGAAGTTGCCGACCCGAAAGTCCTTTGTGCCGGGACCAAGGGCTTTGCCCTATGGACCCGAAGGCTCTTTCTCAATGGATCGCCTGGAGGTGGGGATATTCTGGATTTATTATATAGGACATACAGTTGTTTTCCGATGTCTCCGGCTACAGCCCTTGGGCTTGTACTCGAGGGGTATTTGATGCTTGTCTGGGCTTGTTGATGTTGTTGGGCCTGTCGCGGTGGTAGAAGTATGTGTGTTGGGGGGGTCCTAGTCCATATACTTCATTAATAGGTTTATGTGATTGATATTGAATTGACAAAGTAAGAATGATTTAGAACCACACACACACTTTACCAATTATGCTATGCAGAGTGTCATAGAGATTCGGGGTAGAAAGGTACGTAGTACTACATATATAAGTGGCATGGGAGCGGCCCATGGTGAGGATCATACCCTCACAACTTAAACGATGTTATTTGATTTAAGGGGTAACTAAAAACGCGGATGAACAATATAACTATGGTTCTTGTCTCAATACATTTCATGATATAAATCCCTTGTAATGAAATGTAACTCGCGTTGCTATAAATATAATCTCAGTTAGCCACAAATGTAACTCGTGCATTGTAGTGTAACTCACTTTACTTCTTTCATTGGCGATTATGTCACCTTTCATATATGAAATGTAACCTGTTAACTGGCTCGGTCTGTATGGGGCTTTTTCTCTAATATTTTTTTGAATACAAGGAAACAGGTAAACAGTGTCAAACAACAGATGTTAAGGTGGTGGATTAGTAAGTCTGGAAAAACTATGGATGCAGTTTATGCTTTGGTTTTACCAGGAGTAATCATTTGGCATATTTGGAAAGCCTACTGGGACTTCATTAATAATGGCACGGAGCAGATGAGAGATCGATTGATTCAACAAATAAGTAAATATATGTTAGATTGGTGCTATGTGAATGTTAATATCAAAGGAAATGAAAGATTAAAACAGATAGGGCTCTTACCTTCTTCGTTTGGGAGGAATAGGCCTCGCATCGTGAGGTGGAGGAAGCCAGATGAAGGCAGCGTAAAGCTGAACTGGGTGATCGCTAGAGGAAATGGGAAGACAGCTGCCGGGTTTCTTCTTTGGGGATCATGCTGGTGAGGTGGTAGCGGCGGAGGGTTATCCCTTTAGTTGATCCGGCGATCTAGAAGAGGAAGCACTTCAATGTGCTCTTCAGTGGGCGGTGTTTCTTGGCTTTCCTAATGTGGAGGCTGAGTCGAGTTATTCTGGAATTCAGGAGAAAGACAACATGGGCTGTACGATTGGACTGAAAGTTTTGGTGGTGCCGGCCCAGGTTAATCAGGCTGCGGCTTTGGTGGCTTATTTGGGCCTTGAAGGGAATTTTATTTGGCAGCATGGGAGTGATATTCCACAAAATCTTAAGGGTGCTATTGCATTAGATGTTCTGGATATGCCATATATCCTATAATTTGTTTGGTGTGTTTTTTACAAATTTGCCTCTGTTATGTTGCTTTATTAGACTAAGAGGAATGCCTCTTCGAAGTGGTCTTGGTCTAGTCCCCCACTTCTTCTGTACTAGATTGATTTTTTTTAAATAAAACTCTGGTAAATGCTCCCCGACATTTACCCCACTGATTTTGGTGGTTTACCTTCCGGGGTAAAAAAATCCAAATGTAACTTTAGCCAAGTAGTAAATCATGTTTATTGAAAGGTGATTTGATGATGGAACTCATTGAAGGTCACGCTGTTCATTTTTTTTGGAAATAAGAAGTAACTTTTGTTTGCTCATTGTATCCTTTTTAGTAGTTAGAACATGTTCGTTTTTTAATCTAATTTTTCTTAAGAAGCAAATAATATGAATTTTATTGGACTTAAACTAGTATGTCCAACTTGAACTTGTATTACTTCCCCCGATCCATGATTGGTGTTCAAAAAGACTTGCGTTTGCACCTATATATGACACTCCTTCCAGGGTTTTAAAATTTTATTAATATGGAGTCACTTTCAAGTGATCACTTACTAAATATATCACGTTTGGTTTCCACCGAAATTAATCTCTCACACTTTCACCTAGAACTACCGAAACTAATCAACTATTCAAGTGAACATTCCAATATGTAAGATCCTCCCCATGTGGGAGGTCTTGAGTTTATATCACCAATGAGGTGAGTTTGAGAAGATTTTTTTAGATGATCATCCTCTAGTCCTCAAGGGCTAGCTCTGGTGATCGCAAAATCTTCCATATTGCCTCAAGTGGGATGCGGGAATTAACGTCTTATCGAGAACTTGATGACATTTCAGTGTAAATTTTTGAAGACAACGATTAATCCAGAGAACTCAGAATCGGTTGATGGTAATAAAAAAAATAGTGAATATTGATTATATTATCATGTAGGTTATTTCATCATTTCATTTATATTAAAAAAAAGATGACAACCCATTCGGGAGAGTCACAAAACTAGTCAAACGGTAATGTGAAATGATAAAAATTAAACTTTGAAGGCCAATAAAAAAGAGGCTAAAGTTACCGTCCAAATCTTTGATTAAAGTTAGGCTATGTTTCCCTTTGTTTGTGCTTTTTTTTTTAACCCCCGGAAGGCAAACCACCAAAATCAGTGGGGTAAATGCCATGGGACATTTACCAGATATTATTAGCAAGAAAAAATTACACAAAACTCGAGGGGACCAAACCTAACTCGAGAAAGAGAAAAATTACATTCGAATTGAAGGAATACCAAAAAAATCCATCCAAAAAGCCCTTCAACCGGATTAGGGAGCTGATCCATCGATTTGAAAATTATTATATTGTCCGCTTGAAGTTGGGCCAAATGGTGCGCAGCCCAATTACAGTCCCTTATCATGTGTCCGAATTCCACACCATTCCTAAAAGCCAACTATGAGATTTCCTGAATATCTAACGCCCATCTACTATCCTTCTTCTTCGCCAAGTATTCAAACGCCAAGCTAGAATCAGACTCCACCTGGAAGTCAACAAACCCTTCCTCCATTGTCCAGCGAGCAGCAATCAGAATGGCTTGGATTTCAGCTTCCAACGGAGACGTAGCAGACACAGGGAAGCTAATCCCCACAACAAAGCCTCCTCTTCTATCACGCAGAATCGCTCCACCTCTCGCCTGGCCAGCTAAGTATCCAGCATCAATATTTAATTTCCATTTCTTAATTGGCTTTCGCCATCGGATTATCTGAGGTTTAAGACCCTGAATCCGAAACTGTGTAGGAATCAATCTTTCTTGAAAAAGCATTTCACCAATAGACCGAATTTTATTTGTAGACAAGGAAACAACCCAAGATTGAGTGTATAGTTTAATTTGAGTGATGATACTATTAGGGTTAGAGATAACCCTGCAAGATCCCCAAATACTGTTGGAAGTATGCCCTAGGACAATCATACTTTATGATTTATCAATGAATATTTAATGCTCATTAATTAATAAAGTCACAAACTCATTTTATGTTAATTATTATTGTGAGTTTTCTTTATTAATATTTAGTCCCTGAATATTATGTTTAGTAGCTAACTAAGTACGTGACTTAATTTTGGAATGCTACACTTTAAATCAGCATAATATTCTAATTGTCCATGGTCTAATATTATTAATCTGGGACATTAATAATTAATAGATCATTATGTGGATTAACTGATGGCTATATTCCACTAGTCATGAGTATAGAGATATCAAGTTAATAACATAGATGCTTGTTAGTGAACAAGTTCATTGGACAAACCCAACTTGAGGACACTGCTAGGTTATATGTCATCAGTGTTGTCCTCAATAATGATGAGGTGCTATATTCTTATACTTGAGATAATCATGGTTACTTGCATGCGAATTAATATGTATTAACACCATTAAATATTATTTTAAATGGGTAATTATAAAGGTGGTGATTGTACATATTATGAACCATGTAGTGGTATGTGAATTATCAAGATAGGTTTTGTCACTCTCGTATAGCGAGAGAAAGATATCTATTGGGCCCCTTGACAAGTAAGATTAATTAGCATGACCATGCTCAAATGAGGTGTCATTTGTTCAAAATTAATCTTACTTGGTAATCAAGAAATATTAATTGAGAATAACAAGGATGACATGACCTAACTTTGTCTCAATTAAGATATCGTTTGACAAAAGAGAATTATTAGCACAAATTAATCATTAAAAGGTTATGTCAGATTTAATTGACATTTATATATTTTGGATAGTCATAATGCCTTGCTAGAGGCCGCTTATGATTTGTGAGGCTTGAATTAATTTTTTAGCCCACCGAAAATAATATATAAACCTACAGGGTCACACACCTAAGTGATATGGATCATTAATGTTCGTTAATAACATTATAATAGCCTGATTAGCCCAATTCGAAATAGGGTTTCAAATGGTATTGGGCTAGGGCCTCTTGGAGGGTTTTATTAGCTATAAAACTCCTTCTTTCCTCCTCTTATAAATAGGGCTTTATAGACCCACGAATTTTAAGAGTTAAAATTCACTTCTAAAACCTAGAGTAGAGAGGAAGAAAGAAGAGAACGCTAGCACGTTCCCTGCGGCCGATCCAATCACGTGCGTGTGGATACCGGTAGAGCTCGGGATTGTTTTCTCGGACTGTCTGACATCCTTGATTAAGATTGTTATGTAAGTCCCTCTTATATCTTGTAATTTCGTTTATAGTAAGAACCTCAGATCCGGTTGTTTACTTTTGGGCAGTATTTTTTTGTTTATTCCGCTGCGTTTTTCTGCCCGAAACCCAACAGTGGTATCAGAGCCTACGGTTCTTTATTATATTCGGGTTACCTGATTTAATATATAATCAGTAATTTGATTATTTTGGGATTTTTCGGAATTAATATTTATTAATTTCGGAATTAGTTTTTTTATTATTAATTTCGGAATTTATGTGTATTTATATTCTGAATTTTTTGGTAAGGATGTGATATTCGAATATTTCGAATTTGATTCAATATATATTCACAATTATATTTGAAATATTTTGTGCTATTATTTATTATTTTTCGAATCAGATCTGAATGGAATTAGGAATTGCATAAAATCCTACAGCCTAATTATTCGGAAGAGATCTGAATGGACATGAAAGTTAAGTAGTTTGAATTGGATCCGAATTGATACTCATAATTTATGTTAAGAATATTTTATGATATTATTTATTATTTTTCGGATCAGATCTGAATGGAATTAGGAATTGGATAAAATCCTACTGCCTAATTATTCGGAACAGATCTGAGTGGATATCAAAAATTCAGTTTTTTTTAATCAGATCTGGTTCAGAATATTATTTTAGTTTTAGGAGATTTGGTTTCTAATTTTTCGGATGAGATCCGAATTATTTTGGCAACCGCCGGCTAATGAGCTGTTTTTGTGGATCGGACAATCTTGTTTTGGCCGTAACTTTTGACTCGTTAATCCGTTTCCGACCCATAAGTACTTTTCGGAAACGGGAAGAAGAGCTCTACACAAATCAAGGCAAAGCCGTGACAAATCTCCCATATTATAATTCAAATGATTTGATCAAGTGTTCTGCCAAATTCGAATTTAAGGTCATTATATTTTATTCGTATTTATATATGTGTACTGATCTATATTACGGATATGATCTGTACATGTGTATATATAATACGAATTATTTTAGAATTCATTAATATGTATGTTTATTTTTCGGATGAGATCCAAATTAATTACATATTACTTGCGGATTTTAAAATTTAATTTTCAATCCGTGCATGCGCAATTATTTTGTTTCGTCACAGGACAGATTGAATTGGTGGTATAGCATGATCTGAATGTATGTTTTATATTATGTTGTTTTACGGTCTGCGTGTCGTTATTCCGAATATCCCCTGTAATGTTTTCAACCCCGTAGATATTTAGTAGTCTACTGCACAGGTTGAAGATGCCAAGGAGATATGAAGTATTAGGGGTCATGCTATATCACTGCACTAGTTTTAAATTATTTATTTAAATCTATGATTGCTGCATGTGTTTAATAATTAGTCCCTATTAATTATAAGTCTAAATTGCTTTCCCAATATGACCACCATTTATACTATGCTAGTCATGTTATGTGTCTGCCAAAGCAGAGCATTTCACACTATCTTAGGAAGATGTTTTGAATGATCGTCATTCTCGGGTCTTAATATTGATTTGGACTTACAAGTCCATCAAAATGGTTTTGGGCCTTGAAGCAAGGAATGTTTGGATAATCATATGATGGTGACCAAACAAACCAAGAGTCATATAGGATATGATTAACAAGAGTTGTTTACCTAAATAACTAATGTTTAAGTGATAAGCCAAAGCTTACTTAAATTTTAGTGAAATATGGATCTTGGACCACTATATTTGGGACTTTTTATTTAATATAGTGAGAGTTATTTTGAGCATTATTTAAAATTCTTTGCATTATTTGTTGTAGTTAATATGGCCATCAACACAACTTTTTCACTGCGATCAATCCTTGAGAAGGAAAAACTTAATGGAACAAATTACATGGACTCGGATAGGAATCTGAGAATTGTTCTCAGGCAAGAGTGTAAAGAATATGTCCTTGACCAACCAATTCCTGCTGAACCAGCGGCCAATGCTCCTAGAGCCACTAGAGATGCTTATGAAAGGCATGTCCGTGATGAAGTTGATGTCACTTGTCTGATGTTAACCATCATGGAAGCTAATCTTCAGAAACAGTTTCTGAATCGTCGTGCACATGACATCTCTAATGAACTCAAGAACTTGTTTCAGAAACAAGGACGGATCGAAAGGTTCGAGACAACCAAGGCTTTGTTTCACACAAGGCTTACTGATGGGAGCCCAGTTGGACCTCACGTACTCAAGATGATTGGGTATAGGGACCACTTGGAAAGACTTGGATCTCCAATTAGTCAAGAGTTGGCTACTGATGTGATTCTCGCATCACTCACCCCGACATATGACCAGTTCATCCTGAACTATAATATGCATGATCTTGAGAAGACCTTAACTGAATTGCATGGAATGCTCAACTCCGCTAAGCAAAACATCAAGAAAAATCGGAGTGACGTTTTGATGATCAAAAAGGGAAAGGGATTCAAGAAGCCTGGAAAAGGCAAGGTTGGTGGAAACAAAAAATCCAAATCTCTGGTTAAGAACTCAGGTAAAGGCAAATCTGTTGCCAGTTCTACTTCTAAAGAAGAGCAAAAATGTTTCCACTGCAACAAAACCGGTCATTGGAAGGGGAATTGCAAGGCGTATTTGAAAGAACTGAAAAGAAAGGGACATGGTGATGCTTCCAATTCAGGTATCTATGTGATAGAAGTAAATGTTACTACTACTACTTCATGGGTATTAGATACCGGTTGTGGTTCTCACATTTGTTCAAATGTGCAGGGACTGACAAGGAGTAGAAGGATGGCTAAAGGTGAAGTTGACCTACGAGTAGGCAACGGCGCAAAAGTTGCAGCATTTGCAATAGGAACATTTACTTTAAGTTTGCCCATGGGCTTAGTTTTAGAACTTGATAATTGTTATCATGTATCTGCCATTAGTAGGAATATAATTTCTGTTTCTTGTTTGGACAACACTTGTTCTATTTATTTTATAAAGGACAACACTTGTTCTATTTATTTTATAAAGGCACAAGTGTTCATTTTATAATAAAGGACAACACTTGTTCTATTTATTTTAATGAGATCTTTTATGGTAGTGCTAGTCTTATAAATGAACTTTATGTTCTAGACCTTGAAATGCCCATCTATCACATAAATACAAAAAGGTTTAAATCTAACGACTCAAACCCAACATACCTTTGGCATTGTAGACTAGGCCATATAAATGAGAAGCGCATTAAAAGACTCCATTCTAGTGGATTTCTTGACTCTTTTGATTTTGAATCAATCGAGGAGTGTGAATCTTGTTTATTAGGTAAAATGTCCAAGTCACCATTTACTGGTAAAGGTGAAAGAGCTCACGGTTTATTGGACCTCATACACTCGGATGTATGTGGCCCAATGTCAATGTAAGGAATAATAGTAATTAGATTTTGATGATGCTAGATTAATTAGGATCTTAGAGTACCCCTTTAGAAATTATGTATTAGAATTTTCCTTTGTAAAGTTCTTAGATGTATTCGACTTGACAGAAGACCTTCAAGAGCAGAAGGACTTCAAGAGCAGAAGTGCCTCTTAAGACTTTATTGAAACAGAGGACCTTTGGTTCTCTGCTCCAGAACAGAAGTCCTCAGGATCTCTGTTAGTCTTGACTCTGACAGAAACCCTTCTGGGTCTCTGTTGGATACTCCCAACAGAAGTGCTCCAGGCCTCCTCTGTTCTACTCTCAGACAAAGACATCAGAAGGTCTGACACTTAGAAGATTTTCAAAGAACCGGGAAGTCAACTAAAAGATTCCTTCAACGGCTAGGAGTATGAAACGGAAAAGCTATAGTACATGCATTAAATGCTCATTTAATGCACCCCATGCTACGTAGAGTAATTGCAGATGATTGGCCGCAATGTCAGGAATACTTTATCCTAAAATAGTAACCCGCCAACTTTATCGGGCTCTACTAGTCAAGTCAACTGATCGCGCATTAAATGCAGTTGTCCTCCTACTCCTCCAACGGGAAGACAACCTCAGTATAAAAGATACATTACGAAGAACAACCGGATAACTTGGATATAACTTTGCCAAGATTACATTGCAACTTTTGCTAACCACAAGCAAGATATTCAAACTCTGAAAAGCAAAAAGCCTCCTTGAGATTCAAACTCATTATCCTCTACAAGAGAAGGCAGAAGTTGGAAAAATACTCTTTCCAACTCAAGCAAAGTTCCAAGTGTTCTTCAACTCTTCAAGCTCATCACATACAAATCTTTTGTAACAAAGCTAGTTGGAGGAACCCCAGTTTCAACAGAAACTCTTCTTGCTACAAGAAAGACGTCCAAATAACTGGAGTAGTGAAGTGGTGATACTTCAAGGAAACTCAGTGAAAGGACCAGTGTTAAAGGAAGCCAGGCAGTGCATCCCAGGACACATCTAGGCTTGAAGAAGACGTGGAGTGCTTCTTAAGTACTAGGACTAAGGCTTTGTAAACGGCAGTTTTTACAGCTTAGTGGAACAGTGGACTAGAGGAACGAGTTGTTCCTTGAACCACTATAAAAATCCCTGGTGTCGTTTACTTACTGCTTTTAATACTTGCACTTAGTTAGAACTGTATAACTCCTTGGACTTGGTATCTGTGTTCAGCAGAACTTGTTCTACGAGTTAACAGAAGGCCTACTGCCTATTGCTTCTCTGAGGCTAACAGAACTCCCTACCAGAACCCCATCCGCTGCCAGTCTGTTCTTTCAACAGAACAGGCTATTCTGTAAATCTGGTACTTAGTCTAAAAAGCTAAAAACCAATACAGTCTATTCACCCCCCCCCCCTCTAGACTGTGTCCAGTATAACCGGGACCAACAAGTGGTATCAGAGCCTCCTTGTTCTAATAATCTTTTAGGTTATTTGCTGAACAAAGATCCACTTGTTTTTCTGTTTAACCTCATTTCTATCTGATATAATGGATCACTCCTTGTCCAAGAATCTTATGTTTTCAGATCTTAAGTTTGATGACTGGAGGATCCGGATGAAAGCACATCTCTGTGCCCTGCATGATGAAATGTGGGAAGTTCTTGACATTGGCCCCTTCACTAGCTTCCAGAAGGTCAATCCTGAACATGCCATAGACAACACCAGACCCCAGATGATTAGTAAAGCCAAGTCAGAATGCACCACTGAAGAGAGGAGAAAGTACAACCTAGACAATATTGCCAAGGACATCCTCTACAAGTCCATTGATGATAGGTACTTCAACAGAATCAAGAAGTGCAAGACTGCTAAGGAAATCTGGGATACTCTTGAGCTCATTGGAGCTGGTGATGAGCAAGAGAAGGACAACAAACTAACCATAGCCAACAAGAAGTTTGATGACTTCAAACTTCTCCCTGGTGAAAGCATCTCCAAGATGTATGACAGGCTCCTCACTCTCACTGGAGAGATCTCTGAGCTTGGCAAGGATCTCACAACCAAGGATATCAACCTGAAGGTGTTGAGGGGACTGCCCTCAGCATGGAAGATGAAGGTAGTTGCTGTCCAAGCCAGCAAGGATGTAAAGACTTATCCCACTGATAAGCTCATTTCAGATCTCAAAGCTCATGAGTTTGAAATGATTGAAGAGAAGGAAGATGTACCAGAAGAGAGGACCACTACAGCCCTCACTGCCAGCACATCTAAGGTAAATGATTTTGACCCTTCAGTACTTTTATCTGATGAATATATGGTTGCCTTTGCCAGGAGATTCAAAAAGTTTATGAAGAATCCCAAAGATGGAAGGAGTCCATCCTTCAACAGAAAGCCATACCAGAAGGTCAAATCAACAGAAAGCAGTGGAGAGCTTCTCTGTTACAATTGCAGACAACCTGACCACTTCAAGGCTGACTGTCCCCATCCTAGAGTGTCCAAGAAGCAAGGACAGGATGGAGAAAAGAAGAAGTACGAGGACAACTCCAGAAGAAGGAAGGCACTTGTGACAGAACAGCTGGAGAAAGACCCTCTGTCAGAAACAGAATCCAGTTCTGACTCAGATTCTGATGAGGCCTTCTGTTGCCTTGATACTGAGACAGAAGACCTTTGCCTCATGGCTCATTCTGATGATGAGGTAACCTCTACTTCTGAATCTAATTTTTCTTCGGTAGGCTTAGCTTTTGATTCTGATTCAATGTCAGAATTTTGGGAAGAGTTTAAGGCCATACAAGCCACTTATTCTTCTGTAACAGAAGAAAACAGTAAGTTGAAAGCTGAAATTCTTGACTTAAAGAAGGAGGTTGAGATCAAAATCAATCTTCTAGTTGAGGAAAGAGATCAACTGGAGACTGAAAATGTTTCTCTTCTTAAGAGAATAAGAGAAATAGAGCCTCTCGAGATTAAGTACAAAGCTTACCAGAAGGCCCAGTCTTCCATGGAAAAGATTGTGCTTGATCAACAGATTGGCACTGGTTTTGGTCTTGGTTATGGCTCAACAGAATCAGGTGAGCCTTCTGTAATGCCTAGCACCAGAGTTGCTAAGGCAGATAAGGTCATAGAGCCACTGATTTCTAGCCCCATCTGTCAAGCTAGTGTATCTGGCACCAAGGTTGTTCATGAGGAAGTCAGACCAGAAAAAGGCAAGATAAAGGTTCAACAGAAACCCTTTTTGAAAAATAATGAACCTGGCAGAAAACCTAACAACAGAAGAGGTTTTCAAAATAACAAAAATAAAAGACCATTCATTGACAGACAACCTCATGTCAATCGTGCCAGAAATGATCACCAGAAGGGCAAATATCAAGAGAAAGTTAACCTCAGGCAGAAGAGGTTGGCTGGTCAACTTCAGAAGCCCAAGGTTAACCGTCCCTCTGCTCTTGATAGTATATGGAACTTCTTTCCAACAAAGAAAGCTATGCAAAAGTATGTAAACAGGAAGCATGACCCTCACAAGCATCTGCCCAAAGTGAATCACACTTCAGTTTACTATAACTACCAGGTGGACAATGGGTACCACCCACCAAGGTTTCACTTGATGAGACCAAAATGGTACCAACTACCCAGACTCCATGACCCCCCAGGACCCAGCATTGCTTGGGTACCTAAATCTTTCTTTTGATCTTGCAGGAACTGTGTGCTGGAGCCATCTCTGAACAAGAATGGTTTATTGATAGTGGATGCTCCAGGCACATGACAGGTGACAGAAGTTGCCTAACAGAGTTCCAGAAATGCAAAGGACCTAGAGTTACCTTTGGAGGTAATGACAAAGAAGGTCAAACAAAAGGAAGAGGAAAGCTGATCAAGAACCAGATAATCATTGATGATGTCTCATATGTCAAAGGACTGAAGTTCAACTTGCTAAGTGCTAGCCAATTCTGTGACAAAGGCTACACCGTTGAATTCACAAAGGACTTCTGCTATGTGAAGCATGAGACAACAAAGGAAGTGGTTCTTACAGCATCAAGGAAGAAGAACATCTATGTAGTTGATTGGAACATTGCAAAAGATGGAGTTTGCCTGATAGCCAAGGGAGATTCAAAACTGAGCTGGGACTGACACAAAAAGCTCAACCATTTGAATTTCAAAACAATCAACAAACTGGCCAGAGAACACATTGTAGAAGGGCTACCAGACATTGTGTACAAGAAGGAGACCCTCTGCAGTGCATGTCAGAGAGGCAAACAAGTGAAAAATTCCTTCAAACCCATTGCTGGAGATCTTTCTACAAGTCCTCTAAATCTGATTCACATGGATTTATTTGGACCTGTTGAGACTCCAAGCGTTGGTGGCAAGAAATAAACCTTAGTCATGGTTGATGACTACTCCCGATATACATGGACTGTTTTTCTATCAAAGAAAAATGAAACTCTTCAGAAGTTGCCATCTCTGTTAAAGCAACTTCAGACTGAGAAGAACTTGAAAGTGAAGACAATCAGATCAGACAGAGGAACTGAATTTGTCAACCAAGTCATAAAGGACTTCTATGACCAGAATGGAACTTTTCATCAACTTTCTGCCGCCAGAACCCCTCAACAGAATGGCGTAGCAGAAAGAAGGAACATAACTTTAAAAGAAGCTGCAAGAACAATGATTGCAGAATCTGGATTGCCTATGAGATATTGGGCTGAAGCAATCAACACTGCATGTTATACTCAGAACAGAAGCATGATCAACAAGAATCACCAGAAGACCCCTTATGAACTCTGGAAGGGAAGAAAACCTAACATCAGCTACTTTCATGTATTTGGATGCAAGTGCTACATCCTCAACAATGGAAAGGAGCATCTGAAAGTATTTCAAGAAAAGGCTGATGAAGGAGTCTTTATAGGCTATTCAAACACCAGTAAAGCCTATAGAGTACTCAACAGAAGGACCCTACATATTGAAGAATCCATACATGTGAAGTTTGATGAAAGCACCTCTGTTAAAGAGGTAACAGAGATTCTCAAGGAAGTCAGCATAGAAGACAGAACACCAAAACCAACAGAAGAGGTGGCAGACAATCCTGCATTTCCAACACCTGCCCCAAACCCCCTTCTGTTGAATGAAGATGAAGACTCTGAAGATGAGGAACCAGAGAGACCAAGACAGCAGCTGACAGAACCAGACCTAACATGGTTAAGAGACCATCCTCCTAACCAAGTGATTGGTCAAATCAGAAGTGGAGTTCAAACCAGATCCACATCAAGGAGAGAAGCAATGCTTGCCTGCTATATATCTCAGATGTAACCTATGACAATTGAAGAAGCTCTTGCAGACTCAGATTGGATCAATGCTATGCAAGAAGAGCTCACTCAGTGTGAAAGGAACAAAGTATGGGAACTTGTTCCTAGGCCAAAGCACCAGAATGTCATTGGAACCAAATGGGTATTCAAGAACAAAGCAGATGAAGATGGCAACATTGTAAGGAACAAAGCAAGGCTAGTAGCTAAAGGATATTGTCAAGAAGAAGGAATAGATTTTGATGAGACTTTTGCACCAGTTGCCAGACTTGAAGCCATCAGAATCTTTCTAGCCTATGCTGCCTACAACAACATCAAGGTCTACCAGATGGATGTCAAGAGTGCATTTCTGAATGGAGATCTTGAAGAAGAAGTTTATGTGGAACAACCACCAGGTTTTGTCATTCCTACTCAATCTTCGTGTGTCTACAAGCTTAAAAAGGCCCTCTATGGTCTTAAGCAAGCTCCCAGAGCCTGGTATGACACATTGTCCCTTTTCCTAGTGAACCATGGGTTTACTAAAGGAAAGGTTGACAAAACTCTATTTCAAATCTCTGTTGCTAATCATATTCTGTTAGTACAAATATATGTTGATGACATTATATTTGGTAGTACTAATCCAGAACTGTGCAAGAAATTTTCTCAAGTGATGCAGAGTCAATTTGAAATGAGTATGATGGGAGAACTCAGTTACTTCCTAGGACTCCAAGTCAAACAAGTTCCAGAAGGGATCTTTATCAATCAAGGGAAGTACACCAGAGATCTAATCAAGAAGTTTGGAGTGGAAGGCAAATCATCAGTGAAGATTCCCATGAACACGTCACAAGGAATTGGTCCAGATGATGAAGGAAAGGATGTAGATGCAACAACATATAGAGGAATCATAGGATCTCTGTTGTATCTAACTGCAAGCAGACCAGACATCTCATTCTCTGTTGGAATCTGTGCCAGATACCAATCAAAGCCCAAGGAAAGCCATTTAAGTGCTGCAAAGAGAATCATCAGATACATCAAAGGAAATCCAAATGCAGGCCTATGGTACCCAAAGGGAGGTAACTTTGAGCTAATTGGTTATTCTGACTCAGATTTTGCAGGTTGCAGACTAGACAGAAAAAGCACCTCTGGTCACTGCCAATTGCTAGGAGGAAGGCTTGTTTCCTGGTTTAGCAAGAAGCAGAACTCCATCTCAACAAGTACAGCTGAGGCAGAGTACATTGCAGCTGGGAGTTGCTGTGCTCAGCTACTCTGGATGAAGCAACAACTGAAGGACTATGGAATTCAAGCAAAGGAGATCAAACTGTTGTGTGACAACACCAGTGCCATTGTTATCACTCAGAATCCAGTTCTTCATTCCAGAACAAAGCACATTGAGATCAGACATCACTTCATCAGAGATCATGTGGAGAAGAAGCACATCTGCATGGAACATGTGCCAACAGAAGACCAGCTTGCAGATATCCTGACAAAGCCTCTCCCTGAGGCTAGGATCAACAAACTGAGAGAGGAATTGGGAATGATGGATGAGATTCCAAGGGAAAGATGAAAAGGAAGGCTCTATGTTGCTCTTTTGCTGGTGACAGAATTCTTGTAGCAGAACCCCTTCTGTTAACCCCCCTCTGTCAACCTCTTCTGGTCGCTACCCTGGCAGAACACCTCAGCAACAGAAACCCCCCCCCCCCCCCTTCTTACTGAAAGACCCTCTCTTATCTAACAGAAGGTGGTGGACTTTGAAAATCTTGTAAACCGGGTGACCTAGTAAATTATTAAAGGTCTTTTACCCTTTTACCCTTAAAACGGTATCAAGCCGTATAAAATTTACTGCGCCCCCGTTTATTTACTGCGCCCCTTTTTACATTTATTGGTATCTTGGAACCGTAAATTATCTCAAACGTCCACTAACCCATATCCATAAAACCCCCTTTCGCAAACCTAAACCGTTACTGCTCTCATAACTCTCAAGCTTTTGAACTCTTATCTCTCAGAAATTTTCTAACTTCCTTCACTCTGTTCTTGAGAAGAAGAAGGCGAGCTACAAAGGGAAGGCCATTCTCATCTCCTCACCTTCAGGAGAGGCTGTCAAACCTCTAGAAGAGGAAGAAATTGAAGCATTTGAGGAATGGTTGTTCACAAAGATGGAAACAGACTCTGTGCAACCCCATCTCAACCCAGGAGAGCCCTCTGTACCCAAGACAGAAGGGCAAGCAATGATGGAGCATATCAAGGAGTGGAGGACTTCTTTGCTCAAGGAGAACATCATTGAGGTAATATCTCCAACCCCCTCTGTTAATATCCCAACAGAACCCCTCATTCCCTCACCTCCTTCCAGCACCAGAACCACTCCACCAGAACACCCTGAACCTTTATCTCCTAAACAGAAAACCCCCACCCCTTCTCATTCACCCAAACAGAAAATTGCATCTCCCTGCAGAGCAATTGTTCCCTTCAGAAACCGTTCACCCTCACCTCCACCATCCCCCCCTCAACAGAATGCCTCACCTGTTCACTCTTCACCCCAGCACCAGATCCCCTCTCCCCAACAAATCTCCTCCTCATCCTCTGAATCTGATCATCAATCTCCTCCTCCAGAATCTTCACCTCCACAACAACCTGCAGAAAACCTTAAACCTGTATGGTTTCTCAGGGATTCTGACCCTACAACTGTCTCCCCCATCTCTGCACCTCAAGGGAATTCTAGGCATTCTACTGCCCCCAATCCCTCCTTCAGAAAGAAGAAAAAGGTCATCAGGAACACCATACCCATATACTCCTCTTATGAAGACTCCTCTGACATGGATGGATTCATGGTCAGCAAGTCTTATCAAGCCACATCCAAGAGACGAAAGACCCCTCCTCTGACTCAACTGGAACATGAACAGGCTGTCCAATCTCTTTCATCTGTCCAAGAGCATCATCCTTTGCCTAAGGGAAGAGGTCTGGAGATGCCTCACCCAGATGGACAACAGAACAACGTTCCCTTCAACAGATTTGTTGAATCTGCTGAAGAATTTGGAGGACAGATCCTCCAAGGCTTGAACAAACTGATTGAGGTCAATGACAAACACTATGGGCACCTTGCTCATGTGAATGACAATCTCAACTCAGGTATGCAGTTTATCTCTGATCGTTTTGAGAACCTCACAGGAACTCTCAACAACTTCATGGCCTCATCAACTGCCAGAACTGATGCCCTGTCAACAGAAGTGGTAGGCATCCACAACACTCTTTCTATCTTTCAACAGACTCTCTTGAGTCAAGGCCATGCTATTCACAATATCTCAGAGCATCTTGAAGCTCTGAAGGAATCTGATGCCAGGACAGAGAGGCACTTGACCTCCATTGAGGCAATGTGCAGAGTGCATCAAGAACAGGCTCATGCACTTCTGTCCACTGACAGAGATCGTTATCAGAAGATGGTGCTCCTTGAAGCCAATAACAAGGACATCTTCTCTGCAATACAGAAGCAGCAGGGTCTGATTGAAGGCCTTACCTCTGTCACCCAGACACTACCAGAGGCCCTGGAGCAGATAGCCTCAACCCAGGCCTCAGAATTCCAGAAGATCAGTCTCATGATTGAAGATCTGAATGATGCAAAAAAGGGGGAAGAGGACCCTCAACAGACCAGGCCTAGGTCTCACAGAACTTCTACCAGAGCACCCTCCTCTGGTGAGCCTGCAGTAGATCCGGCTCCCTATTTTGAAGCTGCCCTACAAAAGAAGAGAGCAGCAGGCATACCTAGACCCCCATCTCCAATAAAGAAGAGCACCAAGAAGAAGAAAGATTTCAACTTCACTGAGTGGAGATTGGGTGGCTCTCAGAACATTGACAGAGCTCAATTTGAAGAGATGAAGGCTAAAATGACTCCTACCCAACAACAGCACCTCTATCTGGACAAAGATGGCGTTGTCAGAGTTAGGTATGGAGGATCACTTGAAGAAGCAGAAGAATGGTACAAGAAGAACATTGTCCCAGGAAAGACCATACATGAAGGTGTCCTCAACTATTTGGACTGTAAGCTTTCTCCAATATGGGCATCTTATCAAAGGTCTGGCAATCTGTTCAAAATCAGAGCTGAAATAAACGAAGAACTGCTCAGGCTTCAAAGACTAGAGGAAGAAGCTCTACAGGCAGCTAATCTGGAGAATGTGTAAGGTTTAAACTCTGTAAAACCTATCTAATAAAATCACATCTCTGCCTTCTTACTTTGAAGTGCTTTTCCTCAAATTCTTGTCTTTTTTGCCTTCTGCTTGTGTTTGTTTATTTCTGTTATTTTCTGCTATCTGAATGTATCGTACTCTTACTATTTTCCTATGCCAAGTTGCCCACCAAGATTTTAATGGAAGTTTTAAACTTAATATTTTTCATGGTGAAGGCACTTCTCTGGAAATAGTTAAAGGGTTTTGGCATCATCAAAAGGGGGGAAATTGTAAGGAATAATAGTAATTAGATTTTGATGATGCTAGATTAATTAGGATCTTAGAGTACCCCTTTAGAAATTATGTATTAGAATTTTCCTTTGTAAAGTTCTTAGATGTATTCGACTTGACAGAAGACCTTCAAGAGCAGAAGGACTTCAAGAGCAGAAGTGCCTCTTAAGACTTTATTGAAACAGAGGACCTTTGGTTCTCTGCTCCAGAACAGAAGTCCTCAGGATCTCTGTTAGTCTTGACTCTGACAGAAACCCTTCTGGGTCTCTGTTGCATACTCCCAACAGAAGTGCTCCAGGCCTCCTCTGTTCTACTCTCAGACAAAGACACCAGAAGGTCTGACACTTAGAAGATTTTCAAAGAACCGGGAAGTCAACTAAAAGATTCCTTCAACGGCTAGGAGTATGAAACGGAAAAGCTACAGTACATGCATTAAATGCTCATTTAATGCACCCCATGCTACGTAGAGTAATTGCAGATGATTGGCCGCAATGTCAGGAATACTTTATCCCAAAATAGTAACCCGCCAACTTTATCGGGCTCTACTAGTCAAGTCAACTGATCGCGCATTAAATGCAGTTGTCCTCCTACTCCTCCAACGGGAAGACAACCTCAGTATAAAAGATACACTACGAAGAACAACCGGATAACTTGGATATAACTTTGCCAAGATTACATTGCAACTTTTGCTAACCACAAGCAAGATATTCAAACTCTGAAAAGCAAAAAGCCTCCTTGAGATTCAAACTCATTATCCTCTACAAGAGAAGGCAGAAGTTGGAAAAATACTCTTTCCAACTCAAGCAAAGTTCCAAGTGTTCTTCAACTCTTCAAGCTCATCGCATACAAATCTTTTGTAACGAAGCTAGTTGGAGGAACCCCAGTTTCAACATAAACTCTTCTTGCTACAAGAAGGACGTCCAAATAACTGGAGTAGTGAAGTGGTGATACTTCAAGGAAACTCAGTGAAAGGACCAGTGTTAAAGGAAGCCAGGCAGTGCATCCCAGGACACATCTAGGCTTGAAGAAGACGTGGAGTGCTTCTTAAGTACTAGGACTAAGGCTTTGTAAACGGAAGTTTTTACAGCTTAGTGGAACAATGACTAGAGGAACGAGTTGTTCCTTGAACCACTATAAAAATCCCTGGTGTCGTTTACTTACTGCTTTTAATACTTGCACTTAGTTAGAACTGTATAACTCCTTGGACTTGGTATCTGTGTTCAGCAGAACTTGTTCTACGAGTTAACAGAAGGCCTACTGCCTATTGCTTCTCTGAGGCTAACAGAACTCCCTACCAGAACCCCATCCGCTGCCAGTCTGTTCTTTCAACAGAACAGGCTATTCTGTAAATCTGGTACTTAGTCTAAAAAGCTAAAAACCAATACAGTCTATTCACCCCCCCTCTAGACTGTGTCCAGTATAACTGGGACCAACAGTCAACAATGGCCAGGGGAGGTTTTCAGTACTTCATAACATTCACTGATGACTTCAGTAGGTTTGGTTATGTGTACCTAATGAAGCATAAACATGAAGCTTTTGAAAAGTTCAAAGAATTCCAGAATGAAGTTCAGAATCAACTTGGCAAAACAATAAAGGCCATTCGATCAGATCGAGGTGGTGAATATTTAAGTCAGGAATTTAGTGATCATCTAAGAGGTTGTGGAATTGTTTCACAACTCACTCCGCCAGGTACACCACAACGGAATGGTGTGTCCGAACGGAGAAATCGGACCTTGTTAGACATGGTTCGTTCCATGATGAGTCTCGCTGCATTCATACTCAATACGGCTCCAACAAAGGCTACAGAAAGGACACCATATGAGATATGGACAGGAAAAGTTCATAGTCTAACCTTTGTGAAGATTTGGGGGTGTCAAGTTTATGTAAAACGTTTACTTTCAAATAAGCTTGAACCCAAATCAGATAAGTGTTTATTTGTGGGTTATCCTTAGGAAACAAAAGGATATTACTTTTACAACCCATCAGAGAACAAAGTGTTTGTTACTCGTAATGGTATTTTCTTAGAAAGAGAATTTCTTTCTGAAAGAACCAGTGGGAGTAAAATACAGCTTGAAGAAATTCAAGAAGTTCTAGATAGTCACACTATGCAAGCAGTCCCACAATCTCAGCCACAAGTTGTTGTGGATACACCTGAGGTAGCACTCGCTCCAAGGAGGTCATCTAGGGTACGTAACGAGCCAGTTAGATACATGTTTATCTTAACTGAGCATCGTGACGTATTATTAATAGACGAAGATGAACCTTTGACCTACCAAGAAGCAATATCGAGCCCTCACTCCGATAAATTGCTAGAAGCCATGAAATCCGAAATGAGATCCATGGTAGACAATCAAGTCTGGGACTTAGTTGATCTACCTGATGGTTGTAGAACCATTGGGTGCAAATGGATCTACAAAAAGAAATTAGACAAAGATGGCAATGTAGATGTCTATAAATCACGTTTAGTGGCGAAAGGTTACAAACAAATTCATGGTATAGACTATGATGAAACATTCTCGCCAGTTGCCATGCTTAAATCAATTCGGATTCTCTTAGCAATTGCCGCTCATTTTGATTATGAGATTTGGCAAATGGATGTCAAAACTGCTTTCCTAAATGGATATCTAGATGAGGACGTGTATATGATACAACCTGAGGGTTTTGAACATCCAATCAATGCTGGGAAGGTATGCAAGCTCAAAAGATCAATATATGGTCTAAAGCAAGCATCTCGGAGTTGGAATCTTCGTTTTGATGCTGCAATCAAATAGTTTGGTTTCAATCAAAACGAAGAGGAACCTTGTGTTTACAAAAAATTGAGCGGAAGTGCAATCACTTTCCTAGACCTATATGTAGATGACATACTTGTCATTGGGAATGATGTTCCGATGCTTTCGTCTTTAAAGGCTTGGCTTGGAAAGTGTTTCTCAATGAAAGACTCGTGATGCATCCTATGTGTTAGGGATCAAGATCTATAGAGATAGATCTAGAAAGCTAATAGGACTAAGTCAAAGTAACTACATTGACAAGGTCCTACATAGGTTCAATATGCAAGATTCCAAGAGAGGGTTCTTGCCTATGTCACGTGGCACACATCTCAGCAAGACTGAGTGTCCACAAACACAAGATGAGCGAGATCGAATGAATAGAGTCCCTTATGCTTCTGCTATAGGTTCTATCATGTATGCTATGTTATGTACTCGCCCTGATGTAGCTTGCGCTCTAAGCATGACTATTAGATACCAGTCAGATCCAGGTGATAGTCACTGGATAGCGGTCAAGAATATTCTAAAGTACTTGAGAAGAACTAAGGATGTATTCTTGGTCTATGGCGGTGAAGATCAGCTCATTGTAAATGGTTACACAGATGCTGGGTTCCAATCCGATAAGGATGATTTTAGATCGCAGTCAGGATTTGTGTTTTGCCTCAATGGCGGGGCAGTGAGCTGGAAGAGTTCTAAACAAGACACGGTGGCTGATTCTACAACAGAAGCTGAGTACATTGCTGCTTCAGAAGCAGCAAAAGAAGCAGTATGGATAAGGAAATTCATTATTGAGCTCGGAGTGGTTCCTAGTGTTGTTGGACCAATGAACTTATATTGTGATAACAATGGAGCCATTGCACAAGCCAAGGAACCTAGATCACACCAGAAATCAAAACATGTACTCAGGCGATATCATCTCATTCGAGAGATAGTCAATAGAGGTGACGTCAAGATATGCAAAGTACCAACAGATGCAAATGTGGCTGGCCCGCTCACCAAGCCACTACCACAAGCAAAGCATGAACGTCATACTAGTGCATTAGGCATTTGTTTTGTTCATGATTGGTCCTAGTGCAAGTGGGAGACTGTTGGAAGTATGCCCTAGGACAATCATACTTTATGATTTATCAATGAATATTTAATGCTCATTAATTAATAAAGTCACAAACTCATTTTATGTTAATTATTATTGTGAGTTTTCTTTATTAATATTTAGTCCCTGAATATTATGTTTAGTAGCTAATTAAGTACGTGACTTAATTTTGGAATGCTACACTTTAAATCAGCATAATATTCTAATTGTCCATGGTCTAATATTATTAATCTGGGACATTAATAATTAATAGACCATTATGTGGATTAACTGATGGCTATATTCCACTAGTCATGAGTATAGAGATATCAAGTTAATAACATAGATGCTTGTTAGTGAACAAGTTCATTGGACAAACCCAACTTGAGGACACTGCTAGGTTATATGTCATCAGTGTTGTCCTCAATAATGATGAGGTGCTATATTCTTATACTTGAGATAATCATGGTTACTTGCATGCGAATTAATATGTATTAACACCATTAAATATTATTTTAAATGGGTAATTATAAAGGTGGTGATTGTACATATTATGAACCATGTAGTGGTATGTGAATTATCAAGATAGTTTTTGTCACTCTCGTATAGCGAGAGAAAGATATCTATTGGGCCCCTTGACAAGTAAGATTAATTAGCATGGCCATGCTCAAATGAAGTGTCATTTGTTCATAATTAATCTTACTTGGTAATCAAGAAATATTAATTGAGAATAACAAGGATGACATGACCTAACCTTGTCTTAATTAAGATATCGTTTGACAAAAGAGAATTATTAGCACAAATTAATCATTAAAAGGTTATGTCAGATTTAATTGACATTTATATATTTTGGATAGTCATAATGCCTTGCTAGAGGCCGCTTATGATTTGTGAGGCTTGAATTAATTTTTTAGCCCACTATCAATAATATATAAACCTACAGGGTCACACACCTAAGTGATTTGGATCATTAATTTTCGTTAATAACATTATAATAGCCTGATTAGCCCAATTCGAAATAGGGTTTCAAATGGTATTGGGCTAGGGCCTCTTGGAGAGTTTTATTAGCTATAAAACTCCTTCTTTCCTCCTCTTATAAATAGGGCTATATAGACCCACGAATTTTAAGAGTTAAAATTCACTTCTAAAACCTAGAGTAGAGAGGAAGAAAGAAGAGAACGCTAGCACGTTCCCTGCGGCCGATCCAATCACGTGCGTGTGGATACCGGTAGAGCTCGGGATTGTTTTCTCGGACTGTCTGACATCCTTGATTAAGATTGCTATGTAACTCCCTCTTATATCTTGTAATTTCGTTTATAGTAAGAACCTCAGATCCGGTTGTTTACTTTTGAGCAGTATTTTTTTGTTTATTCCGCTGCGTTTTTCTGCCCGAAACCCAACAAATACGACTAGTATACTCTCTCCAAATAATCCAGCATATGATCCCGGGCATACTTTGTTTAAAGATGTCAACCATACTCATAACACTCTTTTTCAATTTCCAAAAGTGTAAATGACTGTAATCCATATAGGGTGGCTGATAAATCCCAAAAATACTAAAAAAGTATTTCCATACCTCTATAACTATTGGGCATTGAAAGAACAAATGTTTCATTGTGTCAATATGATTTCTACATAGGGGGCAAATAGAGGGATTGAGCACCATCTGGAATCTACTGAGATTGTCTGCAGTAGGCAGAATACCCTTAGCAGTTTTCCATTGCAGCAGCTTGATTTTAGATTCTGTCTTTGCTTCCCAAATTTGTTGATAGATAGGATAATTGAAAGTTAACTCTCTTACAGCCTCATAAGCAGATTTAATAGTGAATTGACCATCATTTTCTTCATTCCAGGATAGCAATCCATTTGGAGTTGTGGTACACAAGGCTGATCCCTGAACATCACCTAAACAGATACGCCTCCAAATAACAGTCAATAATCTTAGGTATCATGTTCCCATTTCTATCATACCTAGATCGCATTATTTGATTCCAAAGAGAGTCCCCAGTTTTCCATTTCCACCATAATTTGAGTGTGAAAGTTTTTTCAATATCCGTTAAGGACCTAATTCCCAGTCCTCCTTCCTTGGTTGG
The DNA here is from genome assembly GCA_945859875.1 of Cuscuta europaea. NCBI lineage: Eukaryota > Viridiplantae > Streptophyta > Magnoliopsida > Solanales > Convolvulaceae > Cuscuta > Cuscuta europaea. The sequence continues at coordinate 13,586,585 of CAMAPE010000061.1, forward strand.
GTGACACAATTTATCCCACCTAATCCAGTGGTATTTTTTCTTCTCATTAGATGAACCCCAGAAAAAGGAAGACATCTTACTGTTCAAAAACCTGATAGTCTTCTTAGGCAAAGTATCCATAGCTAGGATATGTAGAGGAATAGAATTAAGCACATGCTTAATTAGAACTAACCTTCCTGCTTGAGATAATTTTTTTTGTTTCCAAGTAGACAACTTACTCTCAAACTGACTGATAAAGTTATTACTGTATTCAAATCTATTTATCCCTTTATGCAGGTGAACACCAAGATATTTCATAGGCAAGGAAGTCAGCTTCATACCTAGTAGATCCTTGATTTGAGATTGCCTGACTGGAGAAGATTTGCCACACAGAATAGAGCTTTTCAACAGGTTAATGGCCTGCCCTGACCATTCTTGGTAAGAGTTCAAGAACTTTTTAAATCTTAACAGTGATCTGTAGTCTCCATTAATAAAAATGAGCAAATCATCAGCAAACCCTGGATGAGAAACAACTCTGCCTTTATTTCCCATCCAGTAGGGTTTGATTTTATTAGAGTCCATCAGATAGTTCAGCCCTCTAGAAAATGCCTCTGAGGCTATAATAAACAGAAATGGGGAAAGTGGGTCACCCTGTTTAACACCTCTAGATGGTTTAAAAAAGCCTTGTGGGGAACCATTGATTAGAACTGAGAAAAAAGTAGCCTTAAGGTTATTCATAACCAATTGAACAAATTGAGAAGAGAAACCAAATTTCAAAAGAATATCTGAGAAAAATTGACAGGAGACTCTATCAAAAGCCTTTGCCATGTCAAGTTTAATAATCAGATTACCTCCTCTTACCTTCTTATCAATGCAATGGACCATTTCCTGGGCAATAAGAACTTGATCAGAAGCCTCCCTATTGGACATAAAACCTGTCTGTTCCTGAGATATTATTTTAGGAAGAACTTCTTTTAATCTGGATGCCAACACCTTTGTGCAAACCTTGTTGATGAAGTTAGATAAGCAGATATGCCTGAAATCACCAAAGTTAGAGGGTCTATCAGACTTAGGAATAAGGATAAGTAGAGCACTAGCCATCCCTTTAGGAATAGGAATACCCAAGAAGAACTCTTGAACTGCCCTGACCACATCCATGCCTACAATACTCCAACACTTTTTAAATAATTTTCCATGTTAGCCATCAGGTCCAGAGGCTCCATTTTGATTTAAATCCCGAACAGCTTGTTTAACTTCATCCCCATTAGGCATAGCAGTGAGTTTAATAGTATCCTCTTGAGATATTAAATTTGGAATGTAATCTAATATCTCATTCTGCTCATATTGATCACCAGTGAATAAGCCTGAGAAGAACTCCACTGCAGCATCACCAATGAGGGGTAAGGAAGTAACCTCCTGACCTGCCAGATTTTTTATGGAGGTAATACATTGTTTCCTTCTTCTAATTTTTACAAACGAATGAAAGAATTTTGAGTTGCTATCCCCATCCTTCATCCACTTAATATGCGCTTTTTGCTTCCAAAACTTCTTCTCAAGATTGCTTTTCTGAATTAACAAACTCCTTTTAAAGAACCAGTCTTCTCTTGTTTGATCACATGGATTGTTTTCAAATGCAATCTCAGCCTCCAGAACCTCCTTTTCACACTCTTTTACAGATGCAAAAATATCACCAAAGGTATCTTTGATCCATTGTTTTAATACCAACTTCAATCTTTGTAGTTTTGATATTAAACCCCTCATACCCCTGAGTCTCAAAGGACTCCCAACTTTTCTGCACCAGTCCCATAAAGGAAACATTAGAAAGCCACATATTTTGAAATTTAAAACTTTTAGGTCCAGTGAATCCAAGTGATTCACATTGAATAATAATAGGACTATGATATGATGGGGTTTTATTTAACACAGAGACTCTGATATTGTCAAATTTGTCAAGGAATTCTGTATTAAATAGGACCCTGTCCAATCTTCTCCACACTCTTCCATTGACTCTATTTCCAGTCCAGGTATATTTCAGGCCAGAGTAAGGTATATCATTTAAGTTACAAGCTGCAATGCAATCTGAAAAGTCATTCATTCCTTGAATAAAAGGTAAGGCAGTACCTTTGTGTTCACTGTAAGTGGCTATAGCATTAAAATCCGCCCAATCATCCAGGGTTCATTCATACCAGCTGAAATAGTTGTCAGACCATCCCACCACTCCCTTCTAGAAATATAAGAATGTCTCCCATATATACCAGTGATCCACCCCTGAAAGCAACCACTTAAGACCCGGAAATGAGTGTATTGACCATCCCACTGGATATTTGAGATATTCATAACAGAAGAGTCCCAAAATAACCAGATTTTGTTAACCTCAGAGCAAGCTGCAGTGTCAAACCCAAGTATACTTTTGAAATTGTCAATCTTAGCAATAGAAACAATTGGTTCAATAACCACAAGCAATGTCACCCTCCATTGATTAACTAGGGAACCAAGTCTAGAACTGGAGGATTCTAGACCCCTAGTATTCCAAAAGAGGCAATTCATTGAGAAACAGAAGTAGTACCAGCCCCCCTAGCTGCACTCCTAGTATTTCTTCTGTGTTGATATTCAGTAGATGTATTCTTTTTATTTGCTTTTCTTGTGACAAGAGTGAAATCATCTTCAGCTTCCTCTGGTTCTGTGTCCTGCAGGTGGTTAGCAGAATCTGAGTGATTCTGTATCTTAGTGACTACCTTGTGAATATCCTGCTGGTAAGATTCTGAATCTGTATGGTTTTGAATAGAGATAGTATTGTCCACTTGTTCCTTTGCTTTCTGACTGACCACCACCTCAATTCCTTTACAGATTTGAGTCCACCCCTCCATAAGGTCTTCAGGATTTCTGGCTTGTTCTCCCACATCATGATCTTCCTCCCGTTCAGAATAACATTCTCTGGGCACTACATTGTTGGCATCAAGTTTACATAACATTTCGTGAAGGTTTGTATCATCTTGTATACCTTGAATTGCCAATGGATCATTATTTATTAACCCTGGAACTTCTGCTTCTAATATATTGTGAATTTGCTTAATATCTTCCTCAGGTGGCTTTCTGGTTTCCTCCCCTTTGTCTTCTACAGCTATAACTTCCATAACACTCTTAGAAGATGATGGATTGGTAGCCTGAGAGTCTACCACCAATTTTGCTTTCCCTTTTTCTGCCCGAGTAAATTTATGGGCCTTTGTATTGTCTTTTTTTTGCACCCATTGGTTTGTGTGTTGGTTTTTATCCTTATCTGGTATTTTCTGCTCAGGCTGCTTCTTAGGACACTTCCCCTGTGAATGTCCTAAGTGCAAACAAAGTAGGCAATAGTCCGGCCTATTTTCATAAGTAATTGACTAGGAGAATCCATTGCTCCCACAATTGATCCATATTTTAGAAGGCATATCTTTGGTAAGATCCAGTTCTACATATATCCTGGCCATAGCAGGCCTGGAAAGATTTTCTGTAGGTGCATCCAATTTTAAAGGCTTCCCAATGAGACTATCAATCTCAAACAAAGCCGATTTATCTTGTAGATGAATCGGCAAACCCTCCATTCCAATCCACACCGGTACCACCGGGGATTCAACATTTGGATGAAACTCCGGTGTCCATTTAGTCACTCGCATGATATGACCTTGAATAACCCAAGATTGTTGATTCCAACATCTCAAAAAATCTTCCTCCAAATCAAATCTTATCAAAATATGTTTTGAATCAAGCGTTCCCAAGTGAAATGTACCCTTAAATCCAATAAATTCGAAAGACTTACGGATAATTAACAGACTAGGCTTTCCTTTGAAAAAATATCCAACCAACGCCCTTTTGTGTTTGTCTGCCAATTTTCGAATATCTCCATCCGAAAAACTGATCGCTGGCATACCCTTGAATCTCGATTTCTCAGTAGTCATCACTGAGCGATCAGCAACCACGTCCGCAAATGATTTCCTATTCCAAACGTTACCCCCGCCGTCGGGTGGCTTCGCTGATGTTGAGCTCTCGGTTCCCATCGTCCTCTTTTTTCCCCTTTGTTTGTGCTTATCCAAAGTGATTTATATAAGAATTTATTGTTTTAAAAGGAGAAATTGCTTATGTTAATATCATTAAGATTCTGACCGTTACAACAACACTGACACCAACTATCCGTAACTAACTAGCACTATAAACCTTACGCGTAGACTTAGAAACGATCACCCCTGAAAAAGCAATATGAATCGCTAACCACCAAACGGGTATGACACAACAATCATTGTCCATGTAGATCCTTCTAACGACATAATAGCTAGCAAAATTTTCATTATTTATCGTCGACCTAAAACTATAGACATCAACAAAAACAGAGCAACATAAACAAACATAACGCGAAAATAAGACTATAAAAAACAGGGAAAGTTCTCGAAATAGGACTAAAACAGTTTCAAAATTCCAAAATAGGGCTGTCATGTTTTTTATTCCCAAAATAAGACTTATTACTGCCATGTTTAGAAAATACTTCCATGTTTGAAGTCTGATACTGCCAAAACATGAAAATAATTAGTCATATTTTGGGAATAAAAACATGACAGTCCTATATTGGAATTTTCAAACTGTTTTAGTCCTATTTTGGGTAATTTCTCTAAAAAATAGAATACATGATAAATACTCTAAATTCCTTCCTGCCAGTTTTATTGGAATTTCATCTTCTAAACCCTGCCACCTCAATCGCTCCAAGGCGGCGGTTCAGGAGGGGGCGGATGACCGATCTGTCTTCTCCCTTGTTCAACCTTTCATCGCTCCTCGTCTGCTCGTCGCCTGTGTCACCTCTTAATATTGTCACCGTATACCTGCCAATAAGTTTTTCTGATGTAATGGTTTCTACTGGCAAAAGGTTCCCACCTGTTGTACCGGAATTCATGGCCTCCACCAAGAACACCAGATCCTCTTCGTTCAACTCCATAGAGCCGACACCAGTCAGCCGCACGCTTCAACAGAAGAAAACCTAACCATACGCAAACCTGCGAGGGACTCGACAGACGCGGGACTGGTGGAACAAGCTTCACGATGAAACGCGAGAGAAATTATTGGAAAATGGATTTATAGTAAAAGTAGATAATTTTTGGAGATTAAAGCGTTGTTAATTAAAAGGTAACAGTTGAAGTGTTTGGTACAAATGTGATTGTGATGTAATATCTTTTTTAAAGTACACACATGCCCTTGTAATATTATGTTTTTCTCCATATGTCCACACCTTTCACCAAAAAAAGAATATACACTCAATTATGTGCACAATGTGTAAGCCAATCCAAAAAAACGTGTTCCAATGTGGGAGAAGATGTACTGGTGCTGAAGTAGCATCTCTGTCCCTAAATGCCTGTGTCGGGGATTCGATATAATAACTCTGCGTCGTGAATCTAGTTGGAGCTTTTCCGATCGGGATGCTTGGCTAGAGAGATGGGAAAGAGAAATCTGTTTTGAAGATGAAATAGAACCGAGGGTAACATTGGGTTTAAAAGAAAAGTTGGGGGATAAAACTATCATCAAACTTGCATTTAATTACAAGAAAATCTAAAAGCACTTAAAGACACTCCTAAGGTGCTTTCATCTTTTGACTAAAAAGCACTTAGATTGAAGCCAAAATCTGTATTTATAAACCATCTTTATTACATTTTTTAACAAAAAAGCCAAAACATGATTTGTAAAAGTAATACCCCGTAACAAACACAGCCTTGATGTGGACTAGGCATGACAATTGGTTGGACCGGGTCGGGCCGATAATGCAGGACCCGGACCTGCCCTGTGACATAACTAGGTGGACCCGCCCTGCCCCGTGACCTGCATAAGTCATTACATGCTGCCCATGTTGGCCCATGACCCGCCCTGTCCTGCCCCACATTAATCAAATAGCTAGTACATATTTTTAGTTGCGTAAAATCATTAAACCTTCAATTTTACATAAAGTTTACCTCCAAAAAATTATAAAAAACAAATACGTAGTATAACAAATCAAAATCACAATACAATAAAAGATTTCAAAAACTAAGATAAAGAATTTAGACTTAAATGATTAACAATTTCTTTATGAATAAAATGAATACACACAGACACATTAAAAATAAAAAAACATTGATAATTTACTTTTCATCTAGCTCGAAATGTTAATATTAATACGGAGTATAATAAAAGACTAAGTAATTAATGAATTACTAGTATTATTCACACATACATATCAATGTGTGTTTTTGTTTTACTCCAGTGGGTGTGTGGGGGAGCGGGCTGGGGGAGCCTGGAGTAAACTAGGTTGAAACTCACTCCATTGAGTTTCGAACCTGAGACCTCCCGAAAGGGAGAGTGAGTCGACGACCAGCTGGACTGGACCGCTTCTTCTATATATCAGTGTGTATTTTTAGTATTACATATAATTAAAAAAAATGATATACATTTATATATTGAGCGGGTCGGGGGAGGTCGGATCGAGGCGGCATGGGTCAATATAATATCCGGACTCGCCACATTATATGCACGGGGCGGGGGAGGAAGTGGTTCAGGCTAGCTGGTCGCCGACTCACTCTCCCTTACGGGAGGTCTCGGGTTCAAAACTCAATGGAGTGAGTTTCAGCCTAAATTACTCCAAGCTCCCCCAGCCCCCCTATAATACCCCGAAAATTTGAGAGAATTTGGGAAATACTTAAAATTCTGTTTCATATCGTTTAGATGGTCTTTAGGTAGTTTATTATGTTTGGTTTAGTTATTGGGATCAAGGGGAGGTTCAAAAGAGGAAGAAACGGGAAAAAACTAGGGTCTGGGGCGTCTGGGGGTCATGCACGACGTGCGTGCGTCCCTGTTTTATCCTAATGCGACTCAAATTTCGGAAATTCACTATAAATACATCCCTAATCCGGTTTTCCGCATTCCATAAACCCTAGGACCGCCTCTTCAAGCTCTGTCTATTCCAGATCTTAAATATTAACATAAACAACACGATTTGTGAGTCCAAGAACGTGATCAAACAATCCAATCTTCTGGTAAGTACATTTGTTGCCTAATTAGCATCGTGCATCCGTTTTCTTGATTTCTTTCTCTTAAATTGTGATCCTTCGACCTTGTCACTTCCTAGGGACGTTTGAGTGACCCATCAAGCTAGGTTTGACGTTTAGGACTCGTTTCTAGCCTCGAGGTAAGGACTATTGCAACCAAAACTACTATTTTGCACCTATTATGTGTTAATTAGGGTTTGTGCTATGATTTGAGTTTCTTTCTGAAATTTTATGTATATTTGGGTTAATATAGTATATATATATATATGATGATGTATGATTTTATTGGAATTTATGAACGTGTGATTTTTGGAGAATTTATCGAATCAGTTTGTTATGGCGAAAATTGTAATTTTTAAGGATTGGTCTTTTGGGATTGGAAAATTTTGGTGATTGTTTTGGTATGAGTTGAAGTATTTTTTGAGACTATTATAATTGGTTATATTGAAAATATATTATGGTTTTATAATACACCAATTGGATTATTTTGGTGGTGGTAGTAAATGCTACTTTTGGGAAGTGGTTGTTTGGGTTAAACCCTCTTTTTGGAAAGTGTTGTGAAATCAAATCTTTTGGGACAAACTATATATTTTTAAAGGTATAATTTGGTATGAAAATTTACATATATATTATGGAGTGATAAATATCCTTAATTGATTATTTTGTATATGGTATTAAATACTATTTTGAGACTAGTTTTGGATAAACCCTAACTTGTGAACTTTGACGTTGAATTGGAGATGTTTGACATGTGATTTTGAGACTTGAATCTGAAAGAAATATTATGAGAAATTATTTTGAAGCTAAGTAATGTGTGAGTAACCTATGAACTAGATGTTCATAATGATAATTGTGTAATCTATGAACTACATGTTCATTATGACAAGTGGAGTAATATATGAGCTATATTAGTGGTGGTACTTCTAGATGCTATTTTTTGAAAGTGTGGTATCAAATCTTTTGCCAAATTGTAATCAACGATTTTCAAATATTTTGAACATCTGGGGGTAATCCGTAGTTGTTCGGCTCTATATCCAGTTAAATGTAGAAGTGTGGTCTAGGGTAATGCTACTATTATCTGGTGGATGGTTTCTTTGGTGGTTTTGGATATTTAGATATTATTATTGGCTTCAGTTTTTGTGGTAGTAGTAGAACCTATTCCACTTTTATCTTTTTCAGGTAGTGATATGTGAGTAACCTATGAGCTAGATGTTCATAATGATAATTGTGTAATCTATGAACTACATGTTCATAATGACAAGTGGAGTAATATATGAGCTATATTAGTGGTGTTGATTATAGATGCTATTTTTGGAAAGTGTGGTATCAAATCTTTTGTCAAATTGTAATACACGATTTTTGAATATTTCGAGCACCCGGGAGTAATCCGTGGTTGTTCGGCTCTACATCCGGTTAAATGTAGAACTGTGGTCTAGGGTAGTGCTACTATTATCTGGTGGATGGTTTCTTTGGTGGTTTTGGATTTTTGGATATTACTATTATTGGCTTCGGCTTTTGTGGTAGTAGTAGCACCTATTCCACTTTTATCTTTTTCGGGTAGTCGGCAGATATTTATCCCCGGCTATCTGGGCTTCTTACTACTCGGAGGATTTGGAATCCCTTTTAGGGGGTGTGCACACTTAAGGTAGAAGTTCAGTTTCCAATTGGTGATGTGGGTGGGGTCCGGGTCTATCGGGTGGTTCATAGGTGACCTTAGTAGCTTGTGCAACCATCCAGGACACTTGGGGTGATGCGTTGTAATTGGTGACCACGTATTCGCTTGGTTCGAGTTCTATTTTTGGGAGCTCCCCAATCCTTAAAAGAATCTAGAAACAATTAGGGTATATGAGTTTTGATGGATGAGTATTAAGTACTCCCTCCGTCCCATATAACTTTGCCAACTTTCCTTTTTTGGTTGTCCCAAAAACTTTGCCACTTTCCTTTTTAATCAATCAATTTGTGGTTTCTGTTGTTTCTCTCTCCTCTGCACAAATCTCTACCACACAGTTTTTACTTTATTATTCTACGTGCCGGTCAAACTTGGCAATCTTTTTAGGGACGGAGGGAGTATGAATTTGAAAAGAAGTACCGGAATCTGGATTTGAAGGAAAATATCTTTCTTACTTAAAGTGATTTTTGTGGGTTGTTATTGAATGAATTTTTATGGTGGCCGATAATCACCCCGACAACTTTGAGGTTTAATTATATATTTTTGGGGAAGTGGTATTTCTAGAAAATTACATTTTTGAAAGGTTAAGCACTCTTGGAAAACTATTTTGTTTATCGTTGTATTTTTGAAGACTTATATTCTTGGGAAGTTTTATCTTTGGAAAGTTATATTTTTGGTATGATATATTCTTGTAAATCTATTTTTGGAAAATTATTCTTTTGGAAGGTGTTGATTTGGATTGTGAGATTTGTGGAACATCAAACTTTGAAATGTATTACTTTGGAATGTGGTATCGTGATAGTGATATCATACCTCTATGTGGAGATGTGATTATTTGGGATTACTTACATTTTTTAATTGATATTTTAACCACAAATGTAATCTTTGGGTAGACATATTTTGGTCTCACATGGAGAGGCAAATTATTTAAAATTTAGACTTATTACTTTAACTACAAAGGTATTTTCGAGTGATGCAAAATTATTTTGAAAACTATATATGTTAAAAGAATTTTTTATACTACTTTGATGACTTGGATTGTTTTTTATGAACAAGAATCAAAAGACGTTTTAATGGATTGATTATAAATGTTTTACAAAGTTTTAAATATATTTTTGAAGGAGGTATTGTTCTCCTATATGCTGATTAAATTATTAAAGCTTAGAAAATCCATTTTTAAATCTAACGATTATTTTGAAGTCTGATATTATTTTAAATTCGAAAATAGTATTTTTGGAAGTATACAGATTTTTGAGAGTCTATTATGTATCAAAACTATTTTTCTCAAACTATATTATTTTACGGGGTTGAGTGGGCCTTACTTAGCTAAAAAGCTAATTTTTGTTTCTTTTTCTTTGTTTTGGTTTCTGCACTTTAATTGTGTATGTAATGAAGCTTATGCATGATGATGAGAGTTGCGTTAGATCACATCGTTTAGTATTTATAATCACCTAGTTATTGTTTATTTCAGTTTGAGAACATGTAGACATTTAAATTATTTTTTTGAAATTTTCAGTACTTAAATACTTGGATTATTTTTGGATGGTAGCTTAGCCTGTGCATTCGGTTATGTGAGAACCGAGTGTGGCGCTAACACCCATTGAATATTATGGTTTCGTTCCGTTGCAATTTAAACTCTTTTGAATTAAATGTTTTGGAAAATTCTTTCTATACTTGCTAAAATTAGCATCTATTTTGGGTATGAATTTGGGGGGTGTTACAAAATGGTATTAGAGCCTTTGTTTTTCAAAATCTTTTAAAGATTTTCAAAAACTTTTTGAATTGAAATACTATTTTCATTAATTAGGATTAATGAATCTTATTGGGAAGGAATTTTAAGGCTTAGGCGCGTGTGAGATTGTGGGATTATTTTTGTTGTTGTATTTTGTGATGTTTTGGATTGATTTGAGATTTGTGAATTGAATGGAATTTTTCCAATGGTTGCTCGTAGGTGTTCCTTATTCTAGAGTATCTTGTGAGTTAGTAAACTTGAGAATAGTTATGAATAAATTCCTAGTATCCTATATCTTGTGATCTTAGGTAGAACTTGGTGGACATCTCTAAGAGTTCCTAGTATTCTGAACTTTGCGTCTCTCTTTTGTAAGAACTATGGTAACCCATAGGAACGTGATTGGTTGAGGTAGGTAAACTCTTCGGACATGTTTACTAACAGAGATATTTTTCTGTTTTCTACTTCTGTTTTTCGTTCTCCAATTTTCTATTTTTATTTTTCAGTTTTTCTATCTCTAGTTTTCTGTTTCTATTTTCTAGTTTTCCATTTTCAAATCTCAAAACATGTTCATCAATTTTTTCACCCTGTTCTGTGATCATCCAGAAGACTGACATGTTTACTTCACAGGTTACTAAATGGTGCTTATTAAGACTCACGTTAATAAACGACACATAAAATAAGCAATGTTATAAGATCATGTTTACTTCAAAAGGTTTAAAACATCGTTTAACATTAAAATGTCCAAAATAACCCTATACATATATAGACACACAAACATTCATGAACACAAATATATAACATAATATGTGGGGTCGATCACCTCGTACGTGTACCCATACTCCTAAACCCTACCCTGCCCATATAACTCGTACCCCCACCCTACACCCAATTTCACACCCTCGATCCCTACTCATACCCTTACCACGATCTTACAACTCTACCCATACTTCCTTAAAACCCTTCATACCCACCCATACCTACTCGTAGGGGTTGGGGTAGGGGTTGGGTGGGGGTGGGGTGGTAAGGTCTAGGGGTATGGGGTTGGGTGGGGTAGTGGGTGGGTTAGGGTTGTGGCTAGGGGTAAGGGTGGGGGTAGTGAGTAGGGTTGAGGTTGGGGTAAGGTAGGGGTAGGGTAGGGAGTTGGGATAGGATGGTGGTAGGGGTGGGGCCGGGATCAGGGTGGGGCTGAGGTAGGGGAAGGGGTTGGGTGGGGGTAAGATGACAGTAGGGTGGGGGTATGATGGGGCCGAGGTAGGGGGCATGTGGGAAGGAGTAAGGTAGGGGTAAGGGGTAATATACGAGGTGGGGGTAGGGTAGGGTGGATCGGGGTGGGGTTGAGGTGGTTGGGGGTGGCGGTAGAGTGGGGTGGATCGGAGCAGGACCGGACCCACAACTAGGTTTAAGTATGCAAATTAATTGCAGCGGCCCGTAACATCTGCGTTTTCCAAATTTTGAAAACTAGTAAAAGTCACTTCTCCAAATCATTAAGGAAAAGAGAGACATGTCTCATTTTTTTCGTTTCGGAAAACGGTTTGGTAAACGCGTTTTTCTGTTTTTCTTTCTCCAGTTTTCCAGCAATTTTCTTTGGTAAACACGTTTCCTGTTTTCTGTTTTCTAGTTTTTTAGTTTTCTGGAAAACTGGAAAATAACTCTGTTAGTAAACAGGCCCTTAGTATTCTATATCTAGAGCCTTTTGATAAGGTATTTCCTTCAGCGTTTCATCTTGACTGTGTTTTGACTTGAGCTTCGGGGACGAAGCTTAAGGGGGGGAGAATGTAATACCCCGAAAATTTGAGAGAATTTGGGAAATAATTAAAATTGTGTTTCATATCGTTTAGATGGTCTTTAGGTAGTTTATTATGTTTGGTTTAGTGTTTGGGATCAAGGGGAGGTCCAAACGGGGAAGAAACGGGACAAAAACTAGGATCTGGGGCGTCTGGGGTAACGCACGGCGTGCATGGCAAGAAAATCCGGTGGAATAGCTACTGCCCATGTTAGCCCATGACCCGCCCTTCCCTGCCCCACAGTAATCAAATAGCTAGTACATTTTTTTAGTTGCCTAAAATCATTAAACCCTCAATTTTACATAAAGTTTACCTCCAAAAAATTATAAAAAAAAAATACGTAATATAACAAATCAAAGTATTTCAAAAATTAAGATAAACGATTTAGACTTAAATGATTAACGATTTCTTTATGAATAAAATGAATACACACAGACACACTAAAAATAAAAAACATTGATAATTTACTGTTCATCTAGCTCGAAATGTTAATATTAATATAATAAAAGACCAAGCTAAGTAATTAATGAATTACTAGTATTACTCACACATACATATCAATGTGTGTTTTTTTACTCCAGGGGTGTCTGGGGGAGGGGGCTGGGGGAGCGTGGATTAAACTAGGTTGAAACCCACTCCATTGAGTTTCGAACCTGAGACCTCCCGAAAGGGAGAGTGAGTCGGCGACCAGCTGGGTTGGAGCACTTCTTCTACATATCAATGTGTATTTGTAGTATTACATATAATTAAAAAATTGATATACATTTATATATTGAGCAGGTCGGAGCAGGTCGGATCAAGGCGGCATGGGTCAATACTAATATGTGGACTCGCCACATTATATGCACGGGGCGGGGGAGGAAGTGATTCAGGCCAGCTGGTCGCTGACTCACTCTCCCTTACGGGAGGTCTCGGGTTCGAAACTCAATGGAGTGAGTTTCATCCTAGATTATTCCAAGCTCCCCCAGCCCCCCTATAATACCCCGAAAATTTGAGAGAATTTGGAAAATAATTAAAATTGTGTTTCATATCGTTTAGATGGTCTTTAGGTAGTTTATTATGTTTGGCTTAGTGTTTGGGATCAAGGGGAGGTTCAAAAGGGGAAGAAACGGGGAAAAAACTAGGGTCTGGAGCGTCTGGGGTCACGCACGACGTGCGTGGGGTTACGCACGGTGTGCGTGTGTCCCTGTTTTATCCTAATGCGACTCAAATTTCGGAAATTCACTATAAATACATCCCTAATCCGATTTTCCTCATTCCAAAAACCCTAGGACCGCCTCTTCTAGCTCTATCTATTCCAGATATTAAATATTAACATACACAACACGATATTTTAGTCCAAGAACGTGATTAAAGAATCCAATCTTCGGGTAAGTACGTTTGTTGCCTAATTCGCATCGTGTATCCGTTTTCTTGATTTCTTTCTCTTAAATTGCGATCCTTTGACCCTGTCACTTCCTAGGGACGTGTGAGTGACCCATCAAGCTAGGTTTTACATTTAGGATTCGTTTCTAGCTTCGAGGTAACTCGGTAAGGACTATATCAACCAAAACTACTATTTTGCCCCTATTATGTGTTAATTAGGGTTTGTGTTATGATTTGAGTTTCTTTCTGAAATTTTATGGATATTTGGGTTATTATAGTATATATATGATGATTTATGATTTTCTGGGAATTTATGAACGTGTGCTTTTTGGTGAATTTATCAAATCAGTTTGTTATGGCGAAAATTGTGATTTTTGAGGATTGCTCTTTTTGGTATGAGCTGAAGTATGTTTGGAGACTATTATAATTGGTTATAATGAAAATAAATTATGGTTTTATAATACACCAATTGGATTATTTTGGTGGTGGTAGTAAATGCTACTTTTGGGAAGTGGTTGTTTGGGTTAAACCCTCTTTTTGGAAAGTGTTGTGAGATCAAATCTTTTGGGACAAACTATATATTTTTAAATGTATAGTTTGGTATGAAATTTTACATATATATTCTGGAGTGATAAATATCCTTATTGGATTATTTTGAATATGGTATTAAATACTATTTTGAGACTAGTTTTGGTTAAACCCTAACTTGTGAACTTTGACTTTGAATTGGAGATGTTTGACATATGATTTTGAGACTTGAATCTGAAAGAAATATTATGAGAAATTATTTTGAAGTTAAGTGATGTATGAGTAACCTATGAACTAGATATTCATAATGATAATTGCGTAATCTATGAACTACATGTTCATAATGACAAGTGGAGTAATATATGATCTATATTAATGGTGGTGGTTATAGATGCTATTTTTAGATAGTGTGGTATCAAATCTTTTGCCAAATTGTAATCAACGATTTTTGAATATTTTGAGGACCCGAGAGTAATCCGTGGTTGTCCGGCTCTACATCCGGTTAAATATAGAACTGTGGTCTAGGGTAGTGCTACTATTATATGGTGGATGGTTTCTTTGGTGGTTTTGGATATTTGGATATTATTATTGGCTTCGGCTTTTGTGGTAGTAGTAGCACCTATTCCACTTTTATCTTTTTTGGGTAGTGATATGTGAGTAACTGTTGGTCCCGATTGTACTGGATACAGTCTAGAGGGGGGGTGAATAGACTGTATTGGTTTTTAGCATTTTAGACTAAGTACCTGATTTTACAGAATAGCCTGTTCTGTTGACAGAACAGACTGGCAGCGGATGGGGTTCTGGTAGGGAGTTCTGTTGATTTAGCCTCAGATATGCAAAGGCAGTAGGCCTTCTGTTAACTCGTAGGACAAGTTCTGCTGAACACAGATACCAAGTCTGAGGAGTTAGACAGTTCTATCTAAGTGCAAATATTAAAGCAGTAAGTAAATGACACTAGGGATTTTTATAGTGGTTCAAGGAACAACTTGTTCCTCTAGTCCACTGTTCCACTAAGCTGTAAAGACTTCCGTTTACAATGCCTTAGCCCTATCACTTAAGAAGCTCTCCACGTCTTCTTCAAGTGTAGATGTCTCCTGGGATGCACTACCTGGCTTCCTTTAAGACTGGTCCTTTCACAGAGCTTCCTGGAAGTATCACCACTTCACTACTCCAGTTACTTGGACGTCCTTCTTGTAGGAAGAAGAGTTTCTGTTAACACAGGGGTTCCTCCAACTAGCTTCGTTACAAAGGATTTGAATGTGATGAGCTTGAAGAGTTGAAGAACACTTGGAACATTGCTTGAGTTGGAAAAAGTATTTTTCCAACTTCTGCCTTCTCTTGTAGAAGATGATGAAGTGTTAATCTCAAGGAGGCTTTTTGCTTTTAGGCGTTTGAATTTCTTGTATGAAGAGTTGTAGCAATGGTTAGCAAAAATTGCAAAGTTATCCGGTTGTTCTTCGTAGTGTATCTTTTATACTGAGGTTGTCTTCCCGTTGGAGGAGTAGGAGGACAACTGCATTAAATGAGCGATCAGTTGACTTGACCAGTAGAGCCTGGTAAAGTTGGCGGGTTACTATTTTGGGATAAAGTATTCCTGACATTGCGGCCAATCATCTGCAATTACTCTACGGAGCATGGGGAGCATTAAATGAGCATTTAATGCGCGTACTGTAGCTTTTCCGTTCAATACTCCTAGCCGTTGAAGGAATCTTTTAGTTGACTTCCCGGTTTTGTGGAATTCTTCTAAGTGTCAGACCTTCCGGTGTCTTTAACTGAGAGTTGAACAGAGGAGGTCTGGAGCACTTCTGTTGAGAATATATCCAACAGAGACCCAGAAGGGTTTCTGTCAGAGTAAAGGCTAACAGAGACCCTGAGGTCTTCTGTTCTGGAGCAAAGAACCAAAGGTCCTCTGTTTCAATAATGCCTTACGAGGGTCTTCTGCTATTGGAGTCCTTCTGCTCAGAAGATCTTCTGCTCTGAAGGCATTCTGCCAAGTCGATTACACTAAGAACTTTACAAATGAAAATTCTAATACATTAAGTCTAAATAGGGGTACTCTAAAGTCCTAATTAATCTAGCATCATCAAAATCTAAATACAGATATTCCTTACAATTTCCCCCTTTTTGATGATGCCAAAACCCTTTAACTATTTCCAGAGAAGTGCCTTCACCATAAAGAAAGATTAAAGTTTAAAAACTTCCATTAAAATCTTGGTGGGCAACTTGGCATAGGAAAATAGTAAGAGTACAGTACATTCAGATAGCAGAATATCAATAAAATAAGCAAACATAAGCAGAAGGCAAAAAGACAGGAATTGAGGAAAAGCACTTCAAAGTGAGAAGGCAGAGATGTGATTTTATTAGATAAGATTTACAGAGATAATCCTTACACATTCTCCAAATTATCTGCTTGCAGAGCTTCTTCCTCCAATCTTTGAAGCCTGAGCAGCTCTTCATTGATTTCTGCTCTGATCTTGGAAAGGTTGCCAGAGCTTTGAAAAGATGCCCAAATGGGAGAAAGCTTGCAGTCCAGATAGTTGAGAACACCTTCATGTATTGTCTTGCCTGGGACAATGTTCTTCTTATACCATTCTTCAGCTTCTTCTAAGGATCCCCCATACCTAACTCTCACAACACCATCTTTGTCCAAATAGAGGTGCTGTTGTTGGGTGGGAGTCATTTTGGCCTTCATATCTTCAAATTGAGCTCTTTCAATTCTCTTAGATCCACCCAATCTCCATTTAGTGAAATTAAAGACTTTCTTCTTCTTGGTGCCTTTCTTTACTGGAGATGGGGGTCTAGGTATGCCTGCTGCTCTCTTCTTCTGTAGGGCAGCTTCAAAGTAGGGAGCAGGATCCACTGTAGGCTCAGCAGAGGAGGGTGCCCTAGCAGGAGTTCTGTGGGATCGAGGCCTAGTCTGTTGAGGGTCCTTTTCCCCCTTTTTGGCATCATGCAGATCCTCTATCATCAAGCTTATCTTTTGGAACTCTGAGGCCTGAGTGGAGGCTATCTGCTCAAGGGCCTCTGGTAGAGTCTGAGTGACAGAGGTAAGGCCTTCAATGAGACCTTGCTGCTTCTGAATGGCAGAAAAGATGTCCTTGTTATTGGCTTCAAGCAGCACCATCTTCTGATATCTGTCTCTGTCAATAGATAGGAGAGCTTGAGCTTGTTCTTGGTGAGCTCTGCACATTTCCTCAATAGAGGTCAGTGGCCTCCTAGTGCTGGCATCAGAATTCTTCAGAGCCTCAAGGTTCTCTGAGATAGAGTTGATTGCCTGTCCTTGATTTAGGAGAGTTTGTTGAAAGATAGAGAGGGTTTTGTGGATACCTACCACTTCTGTTGACAGGGCATCTGTTCTGGCAGAGGAAGAGGCTATGAAGTTGTTGAGTGTTCCTGTGAGGTTCTCAAAACGATCAGATATGAACTGCATTCCCGAATTGAGATTATCATTCACATGAGCAAGGTGCCCATAGTGTTTATCATTGATCTCTATCAACTTGTCCATGCCTTGGAGGATTTGTCCACCAAAGTCTTCTGCAGATTCAACAAATTTGTTGAAGGGAATGTTATTCTGTTATCCATCAGATGGAGGCATCTCTAGACCTCTTCCCTTAGGCAAGGGGTGATGTTCTTGGACAAATGACAGAGATTCAACAAGCAGTTCATGTTCCAGTTGAGTCAGAGGAGGGGTCTTCTGTCTCTTTGATGTGGCTTTGTAAGATTTGCTGATCATGAATCCATCCATGCCAGATGAATCTTCATAAGAGGAATAAATAGGTATTCTGTTTCTGACTACCTTCTTCTTCTTTCTGAGGGAGGGATTGGGGGCAGTAGAATGCCTAGAATACCCTTGGGGTGCAGAGATGGGGGAGACAGTTGTAGGGTCAGAATCTCTGAGAAAACATACAGGTTTAAGCTTCTCTGCAGGTTGGTGTGGAGGAGGTGATTCAGGTGGAGGGGTTTGATGTTCAGATCCGGAAGAAGAAGAGGATTTCTGTTGGGATGAGGGATTCTGATGCTGGGATGAAATTTGAATAGGTGAGGCATTCTGTTGAGGAGGAGATGGTGGAGGTGAAGGTGAGCGGTTTCTGAAGGGAACAATTGCTCTGCAGGGTGATGCAATTTGCTGTTTGGGTGAGTGAGGAGGGGTGGGGGTTTTCTGTTCAGGAGATTTAGGTTGAGGGTTTTCTGGTGGAGGGGTTTCTGTGCTGGTGGGAGGTGAGGGAATATGGGGTTCTGTTGAGATATTAACAGAAGGGGTTGGAGAGTTTACCTCAATGATGTTATCTTCAAGCAAAGAAGTCCTCCACTCCTTGATATGCTCCATCATAGCTTGCCCTTCTGTCTTGGGTACAGAGGGCTCTCCTGGGTTGAAGTTGGGTTGCACAGAGTCAGTTGCCATCTTGGTGAACAGCCATTCTTCAAAGGCTTCTATCTCTCCATCTTCTAGAGGTTTGACTGTCTCCTCTGAGGGTGAGGAAATGAGGACAGCCTTTCCTTTGTAGCTTGCCTTCTTCTTCTCAAGGACAGAATGAAGAAAGTTGAGGGCAAAGCATTTTGAGACATCTTGAGTCCCAACCCAATTCAGGATGGCTTCTTCTTCTGGCTCATAGTGATCAAAATATTGGATTATTTTGTGGAGGGGTCCCATTCTCCATCTTCTCCATTCAAGGACCCGGGTAAACTGTCTGTCTAGCAAGGACAGATACCCATCTTTGACAGGACTAGGGTGCTCTGTTGGAGTTGACACCCTATTCTGGTCAGGAGATGCAGCAGAGGTGGGGATCTCTGGTTCCCCCTGAGTGTCTGCCACTTCCTCAGACACTGAGACCACATGTTTAGCAACCTTCTTCTTGGATTTTGTGGTCCTCTTCCTCTTATGTCCAGCCTTCATGGTTGGAGGAGCAACCGGTTCTGCCTTCTTGGTCTTCTTCTTCTTCTTCTTTTCAGCAGAAGGGGATCCAGAGAGGGGTTTTTGCACCTTCTCTCCTTGTTGTCTCTTAGCCTCAAGCTGAAGCTGTCTCTTCAGTTCTGCCTTTATAGCCTTTTCCCTGTTTGGAGAGGCAGACAGGAAAATTACCTTGGTGTGATCCAAAGCTGTAGCCTTCCTCAAGGTTACCCCTTGTTTGAGGAGCACTTCTGAGATGAGCAGTCCATGCCCTAGCTTCCCAGAGTAGAGGCTAGTCTTTGGGTTCTTCTTCTTGATAACCTCAATCAGGGACTTTACCATGACTTGTCCCCAGTTGATGTTTACCCCATGATGCACTGCATAGAGGGCCTTGGCATTTGCAGTTGTAACATCATCGGTGGAGGTATATTTGCACCATAAACATTTGTGGAAAATGTTAATGAGCAGCTCAAATTCCTTCTTGAGCAGGTTCTTCTTGATGTTGACCTTCTCAACTTCCTCACCTTTTCTGCAAAACTTCTTCTTGAATTCAGGCAAAGGAATGTCAGTATCCTCCAAATCAAGTAGAGAGGCCCTGCCTTCCTCTAGTTGGATATTGAAGATCTTGTTGATGACGTCAGCATTAATCAAAACTTCTTCTCCTTGGACGATGGAGGAGATGTTTTCATCCTTGAAGGAAGCGTTGAGATAGAACTCAACGGTGTCAATGTTACTGTAGGCCTCATAAGCATGAGTGATGACCTTGCTCAGTTGACACTGTGACAGTCCGTCAACAATGGTGGTCATTCTCTCCGTTTTCTCCGTGAACCTGGGTAGGACTTCCAGTTCGCATCTCATCCCTGTTAGTACATTCTTGAGAAGAGTTGCCTTTTGTTCCTTGGAAAGATCGGAGAAGCTCAAGAAAGCCATGGTCGTTTTAGCGGTTTGAGAGTTTTGGAGAGATAAGAGTTCAAGAGCTTGAGAGTAATGAAAGCAGTAACGGTTTAGGTTTGCGAAAGGGGAATTTATGGGTACGGGTTAGTGGACGTTTGAGATAATTTACGGTTCCAAGGTACCAATAAATGTAAAAAGGGGCGCAGTAAATATTATGCGGCTGGATACCGTTTTAAGGGTAAAAGGGTAAAAGACCTTTAATAATTTACTAGGTCACCCGGTTTTCAGAATTTTCTAAGTCCACAACAGAGGGGGTTAACAGAGGTGTTCTGCTTGGGCAGAGAACAGAAGGGGTTAACAGAAGGGGTTCTGCAAAAGGTATTCTGTTAACAGGAATTTAGCAACAGAGGGCCTTTCTTTTCAACTTTCCCTTGGAATCTCATCCATCATTCCCAATTCCTCTCTTAGTTTGTTGAACCTAGCCTCAGGAAGAGGCTTTGTTAGGATATCTGCAAGCTGGTCTTCTGTTGGCACATGTTCCATGCAAATGTGCTTCTTTTCAACATGATCTCTGATGAAGTGATGTCTGATCTCAATGTGCTTTGTCCTGGAGTGAAAAACTGGATTTTGAGTGATAGCAATGGCACTGGTGTTGTCACACAACAGCTTGATCTCCTTTGCTTGAATTCCATAGTCCTTCAGTTGTTGCTTCATCCAGAGTAGCTGAGCACAGCAACTCCCAGCTGCAATGTACTCAGCCTCAGCTGTACTTGTTGAGATAGAGTTCTGCTTCTTGCTAAACCAGGAAACAAGCCTTCCTCCTAGCAATTGGCAGTGACCAGAGGTGCTCTGAACGCATTCTGCCAAGTCGATTACACTAAGAACTTTACAAATGAAAATTCTAATACATTAAGTCTAAATAGGGGTACTCTAAAGTCCTAATTAATCTAGCATCATCAAAATCTAAATACAGATATTCCTTACAGTAACCTATGAACTAGTTGTTCATAATGATAATTGTGTAATCTATGAACTACATGTTCATAATGACAATTGGACTAATATATGAGTTATATTAGTGGTGGTGATTGTAGATGCTATTTTTGGAAAGTGTGGTATCAAATCTTTTCCCAAATTGTAATCAACGATTTTTGAATATTTCGAGCACCTGGGACTAATTCGTGGTTGTTCGGCTCTACATCCGGTTAAATGTAGAACTGTGGTCTAGGGTAGTGCTACTATTATCTGGTGGATGGTTTCTTTGGTGGTTTTGGATTTTTGGATATTATTATTATTGGCTTCGGCTTTTGTGGTAGTAGTAGCACCTATTCCACTTTTATCTTTTTCGGGTAGTCGGCAGATACTTATCTCCGGCTATCTGGGCTTCTTACTACTCGGAGGGCTTGGAATCCCTTTCAGGGGGTGTACACACTTAAGGTAGAAGTTCAGTTTCCAATTGGTGGTTTGGTTGGGGTCTGGGTCTATCGGACGGTTCATAGGTGACCTTAGTAGCTTGTGCAACCATCCGGGACACCTGGGTTGATGCGTGGTAGTTGGTGACCACGTATTCGGTTGGTTCGGGTTCTCTTTTTTGTAGCTCCCCCATCCTTAAAAGACTCTAGAAACAATTAGGGGATATGAGTTTTGGTGAATGAGTATTAGGTATGATTTGGAAAAGAAGTACTCGAATCTGGATTTGAAGGAAACTATCTTTCTTACTTAAAGTGATTTTGGTGGATTGTTATTGAATGAATTTTTATGCTGGTCGCGCGGTAATCACACTGACAACTTTGAGGTTTAATTGTATATTTTTGAGGAAGTGGTATTTATAGAAAATTACATTTTTGAAAGGTTACACACTCTTGGAAAACTATTTTGTTTATAGTTGTATTTTTGAAGACTTATATTCTTGGGAAGTTTTATCTTTGGAAAGTTATATTTTTGGTATGATATATTCTTGAAAATCTATTTTTGGAAAATTATTCTTTTGGAACGTGTTGATTTGGATTGTGAGATTTGTGGAACATGAAACTTTGAAATGTATTACTTTGGAATGTGGTATCGTGATAGTGATATCTTACCTCTATGTGGAGATGTGATTATTTGGGATTACTTATATTTTCTAATTGCTATTTTAACCACAAACTATTTTTGAGAGTATATTATGTATCAAAACTCCCCCTAGAATGTTGCATCCGTTGAGAGATTCCTCGCTTTGTCGGTGTAAGGTGCTAGGAGGAGAAAACTGAAACTCCCCCTCAGAATGTACAAGGATTGATTGCTCACACCTCGTCATACCCTCCATGTGTGTGGAGCAATCTGAACAAGTACCACACATGACGGTTTCCCTAATCTCATCATTTGGAATTTTAGCATGTTTGAGGATCACACAATGTTGATGAGTTAGGGGAGGCTTCAGTAGTTGATTGTTGATTGTTGTAAGATGACCGTTGACGCGAGGTTGATTGAATTATCTACGATTTTCGGACCTCTACAGTGCAGCTTAGACCTTAGGTTTGACTTTGGAAGAATTTGAACAGATTTGCCTAAGTTTTGACCTTGACATCGGTGATTTACAAAGGTTGTCGGAAAACTAACATTTTGACCTTCAAAGACTGCGCGTGAGGGCGCGTGAGAATGGGTTCTTTGGCATAGCCCAAGAATAAATGTAGATCTTTTCGTTAGCTTTCCAACAAAAAAAAGTTCGCCTAAATCGGATCACCGAGTCAAAACATATGGCAAAAAACAGTGCGATGTCGCATAAAATCTCGAATTTTGAGTTTTTTTGAGGAAATCCTTCGAGGTTGAGGTTCTCGATGTTGAATTTCGAGAGCAGGTGAAATTAAACAAAATTTTAAGGCAAAAAAACTCGAAATCCTAATCTCGAGGTTTAAATCTCTTGATTTTAATTTCGAGTTTGCCTTGAAGAGTAATGACGAAATCCACTTGCAAAACAAACCTCAGAATATCGAAATCTTCAGAATTTCAAAATGTTTGTAATATCGAAAACTTTGGAGTTTCGAAAACCTCAGAAAATCGAAAACTTGCTGTTTGAAAAACATCACAACATCGAAAACTTCTAAAAACTTTGATAAGTAGAGATTCATTCAGATATCCTAAAATGTAAAGCTTCGATGAACTGTGAAGAATGTCAAGTTTCGAACAATTCTGAGTTTCAAGAAACTGTAAACTTTGAAATATTCAAAACATCGAGAAATTCCAAAAATCTCGAAATCTTTCAGAAAGTCGAAATCCTAAACATCGAGTTCCTAAAACTCGAAATTCCAAAACTCAAAATTTTAAAACTCGCAATTTTAAAACTCACAATTTTAAAACTCGCAATTTTAAAACTCGAAATTTCAAAACTCGAAATTTCAAAACTCGAAATTTCAAAACTCGCAGTTTCAAAACTCGCAGTTTCAAAACTCGCAACTTTAAAGATGTCGAGTTTAGGAATTCGAGACCCTAAATGTCGAGTTCCTGCAAAATGAAAACTTCGAATTTTGAGAATCTGAAAACTGTTCTGAATAGCCGTGAAGGTCGAGAATCCTCCTACATCTGTTTCAAGTCAAAATCATTTCTGCAGCCATGTAAAAGCATAAACTCGAGATTTCATATAGAGTTCTTCGAAATTGAAAATTTGCAGAAATCGAAAAAGAGGATATGCTGCTAGATCGGTATTGAAAGGCAATTCCAACAGTATAATTTTTACCGATTTTCGTTCACAAACAAGATTACATGAGCAAAACTCTATATTAAATGCAGAGCAGTTCTTCGTAAGATACGAAAAATCGCAGATACATTCAACCTGATTCACGCCTCGGCTCTGATACCAATTGATAAACCCAGTATGCTAACAATCAAACAATCATAACAGGTAAAGAAGAAGCAGATACAAAGATATGAGATGAACAAACGAATCTGGTATACCGTGTAGAGTGCCGCTGCTCTCCCTCGAGAGAGAGCAACAGAAAACCTAATCTCTCTATCTCTGCGTCTCTATTCTCTAAAACCTCAATATTGTTGGGGTTCTCGTAAGTTAGCTTCCTTTTATATGAGAAGTTGTGGCCCTATAAAGAAGCTAACGGGCTGATACACATTTGTGACCCGTATTACACGTTTAATTAATAACTACACAAATACAAAGATATTTAATTAGATTGGACACCATAAAATATTCCTAACAACTATTCCATAATGTTTTTGCTTATAAAAGATACAAGTACTTGTATTTGTTTGTGTGTTTTGGAAACAAGTTAATCGAGTTTCCCACATGAATGATTTCTCAAATGAAAGATGCAACCCGATGTGATTTTTTTTCAATACCCGACCCTACCCAACCCATTCATGTATGTTTACCAACTTATTTTGCGTACCGCGGGTTGGTTAATAGCCAACCCGAACAACATGTGTAGGCCCAAAAAATATAACGAACCTGACCCAACCCACCCGATGTGCAGCCCTAATAAAAGCCCCTGAATCATGAGGGTGTTTGATACTTTTTCTATCTATAACATTATAAATGCCGGCTTATAAGAGAGAGAATTCCATCTTCAATTTGTTCTAGATTGAAGTCTTTTTATCCCGCAAGGAAATGCAAATCAGCACTAATACAATGCAAGAAATATGTAACCAGCGTCAAATACAAAGCAAAAATAATAGATGTTATGGCGGTGTGATGAATGGGAAGAATAAGCGGGGAAACATCATAACTAAATAAAATGCAGCAATGACAACATACCAATATTGTTATTGGAGGGATGACAAAAATCTAAATTGCAAGAGTTACTATAAGCAGTGATTTCAATTGATTTGTATTTGACAATACTATTCATACCAATATTCGGTTAGTGAGTATTCAAAGTTGAAAATACACAGGCAATAAATAAATGGAAAGGGATAAAAAGCTCACCACAGAATAGTGCGAGCAGGGCCGGCCCTAACATTTTGGAGGCCCTGTTCCAAATTTAAATTGAGGCCTTAAATACAAAATACAAAAAAAAAACTTGCGATTTTCATATTTATATTTCTAAATTTAGGAGAAATGTCAAAAATCTAAATAAAAGAGCATTACAAAATTGATAAATTCATGCTTATAATTTTGTAGAGATGTGTATTTGTAGTATTACATACTCCGTATAATTTAGAAAATGATACTCCATATACATTTATATATTGAACGGGTTGAGGTAGGTCGAATCGTAACGACACGAGTCAATACAAGTATCCGGACACACCCTATTATACGACGGGGCGGTGATCCACCCATTTACAAGACGGGACAAGGGGTGGGCGCGGTCCGGGACGGTTCGGGATTTGGCTTATCCCGGTCCCGATCCGGTATTATAATAACGGGTCGGTACGGTTCGGGATGAGTCTTTATCCCATTGTTGTCCCATTTTAAACGGGACCGGGACATCCCGAGAAAAACCGGGACGATTCGGGACGTCCCATAAAATATACATTTGTGAAATGTGATAAAAATAAGCATAACATCAAATTTAAGACGTAACTATTTTGCAAATTTAGCAAACCTCTAATTAACTATTGATAATTTTTGTCATAATTTTTTTTGGCCCCCCTAAGCATGTGTTTCCTCGTAGAATAGTAGCGCGAAATAATTTTATACTTTGTAGCATATTTGTAATTTTTCAATACCATATTAAATTAAATATCATATCTATAAAGACTATATGTATTTTCTAGTAGTTATTTTGGAAAATATCAAAACTATAACAACACTATATTTTGGAGTAGTAGTTATTCCATTATAATAATATATTATGGAGTAGTATAGGAATGAGCACTAAACAAATTTTAATCAAAAGAAACGAGACTAAGAGAGATATGAAATAAGATAAAATTAAACTAGGGAGATTAAGGGCTACATAGTTTTAATTGGGTTTGACTATTACATAGCATTGGAAATTTAAAAATAACCTACTAATTTCAATCGGGACACCGAGACGGGACATGATAGTATGATACTTTATAGCTATACCGGTCGCGTCCCGGTTAATATCGGTACTAGACCGGTTCCGAATGAAAAAATTAAATCCTAAATGAATCGGGATAGTTTCGGAACGGTATCAGAATGTTCCGGTTTGGGACCCGGATTTTTGCCCACCCGGGACAGGTACCCGCCCAAAAGCGGGCAGGGCCGGTCTCTAAGGACCTCCTCTATGAGGTCATCTGCATTGTTAAACCCTCCGCCGTTTGGTACAAGGGTTTTATATAGTACGACGAGCACAGCGCCAATTGGACTAAAGATTCCAACTTCCCACTGCCGGAAAATCGATGAGCCTAATCGCCGGTTCGTACGAGCGCTTCATATGGGGATTCAGACTGAAATCTGTGAAAGACAGCCAAAGCCTTGACCTAATTTCTCTCTTTTCCTTCCCTTCTCACCTTTCAACCATCAGATGCGTCGACGTTTGCGGCTCCGCCGCCGTTTCTGGTGGGTCCGACGACACGATTAAGATATACGACCTCTCCACCTGTTCCGAAATCGGTTCCCTTCACCATTCCACAACCATTAATTCACTGGCATTCTTTACCCCTCCCTCTCTCACGTTTCCCCGTAACCTCATCTCAGCGGCCGATGATGGAACAGTTTCAATCTACGACGCCGATCCCTTTGTTCACCTTAAAACAGTGAAGGTCCACCGGAAGGGCGTCAATTCACTTTCTATCCACCCCTCTGGACGATTGGCATTGTCAGTGGGCCGAGACGAATGCTTGGCTATGATTAATTTGGTGAGAGGGAGGAGGAGTTTTTACTGCAGGTTGGGCAAAGAGGCATCAATCGTGAAATTTAATGAAAGTGGTGAAAAATTCTATATGGTTATGGATGAAAAAATCTCAATACACGAGTCAGAGGATGCAAGAATAGTCATGGAATTTAATAATGCTGAACAAGTTCTCTGCGCTGCTTCAGGAAAGGTGAGTTCTGCGCTACATATTACAAGTGCATAAGCTGCAAATTCAATGTTACTCCGAAGCTTGAAAATATTGTCTTGCACAGTCAGCTTTAAACAAAATTGGCAGATATGCAGGGGTGGAGCCACCTTGAAGTGTTCACTGATGTTGATTGACCATTTTTTCCCTCTAATTATACAGGGATTACTGGATATCTACGTATATATCTGCTAAAATTTAAAAAGGTCACAAGTTGATTTGTTTTATACTGGCCAGTGTGGAGTATTATTGTTCTATAAATCTCTATCTGGCTTTGCCTAGGCTCCATCTAGGCGCATAGCCTCTTTTGACCTCCTCTATCTTTTCCTCTTTTGGTCCCACCTGTCCTTAAATAATCATGCCTGAGGCCAATTAAGTGCTAGGTCCAAACCGCTACCTAGAGTCTTTTATAGCATTGACCGAGACATAAGTAGTATACGTGATGAAATATAGATTGTCCAATGAGGGATATTTTGCTGAGGGGCTAAATTTTGTCAAATTTGCTGAAAGAGTTTTATGTTTTGTAACACCAATTTCATATGTCGGTTAATGTTAGCTGATCAAACTCTTTTGGTACTAAGGTTCGGATGTTGCGGTTGTTGTTGGTGAAATAGTTGTATTTATGAAGTATTGGTAGAGAAAAGCTATACACTATATTTAAACTAGGAAAACATGTCATTGAAATGGCCTAGTCAATGAAATTAGATATTTTTAGGAATTCAAAAAGAAAATTTATAAATTAGATGTATTGACACCGCTAAAATTCCTTGTTGATCCCACTGCAGATATAAGTACTGTATCTGAATGTTCATCATTTCAGGTGTTATATGTTGTTCTGTTTAATGATTAAGATACTCTCTCATATGGTTTATTTATGTTCTGTAACTCAACCAATGATTTACAGGGTGGAATACTGTTTACTGGTGGAGAAGATAGGAATATAACAGCGTGGGACACTAAAAGCGGAAAAGTCGCATACAGCATCAGTGATGCACACTCAGCCCGAATCAAAGGCATTGTTGTACTCTCACAGAGTGATGATTCCTCTTCTGAAGTTGATCCATATTTAGTGGCCTCTGCATCATCAGATGGCAAAGTTAGTGTTTGGGATCTTCGGAATGCAAGCAAGGAAAAATCAAATCCACTGGCTGTCGCCAATACGAAATCCCGACTGACTTGTCTTGCTGGATCATCCATCAATTGTGAGTGCTTTCTAAAAAGAAATTGCAATGTGTTTCATTTTTTTTAATTAACAACTCCACAGTTACTTGCTTAATTGCTTACTCTTTTATCTTCTGTTTGTGCAAGAAATTTCTTTCAAATAATCTCTGACAGAGTCTTGCTACATGAGTTACTCTTAACTCTTAAGATCTATAGGCTATAGCCTCCGTTTGCACATATTTAGTAGCTTTTTTGTGCAGTTGGCCGCTCTTTTCTTAATCATGGGCATGCTTTTATGGCAAACAAAAGCCTTTAGGTTTGCTTTGATGAAGGATGGGTTTGGAGGGAAAGACTTCAGAAGGATGACATATTTATTCAAATTATTCCAATCCCACTTTTATATATTTGTTTTACCAAACAACTACTTAACTCAGCCTGTGTTAGTTTGATAACTTGGCTCTTCCATAGTTGTCTATTTTGCAATGCAAAACGGTGAAAATAGTGGATTGTCATATCTTAATATTCAATTTGAATATGGTTATTATATGATTGCAGTAAACTTTTCCAGCAAATTTGCTTATTTTTTTTTCTTTTCTCATATTTCAGTTATAAGAAGAGCTTGAGTGGGAAATTATGCCTCAAATGAACGTCAAGGGAGTGGACTAGTAGACTGATCCATAGACAAACATCTTATGGAACCATTTTGGGGCCAGTCATAATAGTGTCGCAGCCAAGGGCCCCATCACCTGGGCCATGGTAAAGCCCAGGTCAATTGCGTGAACTGTAATTTTTTCTATTTAATATCATATTATTGTTCTTATATTATTAGTCCTTTGTTCAGATTTAGTCTGCTTTTATTGGACCTAGGTTTAATGTTTCCTTTAATGATTAAGACTCATGCAACAGCAATACAAAGGACCTTCGGTATTCTTCAATAGTAGACTTGGTAGAATTAATTAGTGAAAACTATCAACTTAGTTTGGTATTTTATAAAAACGTCAATTAAGCCCTCATATCCCAAAAACACTCAACTAAACCCTCAAAGTAATAAAAAAATTATTCATGAGAATGAGGATGAGGAAGATGATGAATTTTTGGCCCATGATTTCACTACATTGTTTGTGAGTTTTCTACTTTGCTGTGTTATCACCTTATGGATTGCCTTTTAATATGTTTCTTGCTACTGTTTGAGTAAATATTTTGTTTCTATTGTGACTGATTTTGGTGTTTATTAAGCTTCTTTTGTGGCGTAAGGTATTTTTGTGATGTTATAATTTTTTTACTATTTTTTAGGTTTTTACTATTTTTTAAGATTTTTATAATTTTTTATGATTTTATTGTTAATTAAGATATTTAAAAAGCTACAAGGATCTATTTGTTCAACACATATAAATAGTTCTATGACTTCTATGTTGGGGGAATTTAGAAGATGTAGTCTTATTTGTGCTCTTAGGCCACTTTTTTGGCCTATTTAGGTTAGGCATGAATTCGGGTCAGGCCTGGGCCAGGCCTAGGCTCGATCGGGTCGCCGGTTTGTGAATGATGGGCCCGGGACCGGCCTGAGGTAAAGGCGGTTCCGGTTCGGGCCGGGCCACCCGCCGGGCCGGGCTGGTTAAATACATTTTTTTTTATAATTTATACTTTATAGTTTTATACAAGTATTAAAAACAAACTTCAAGTGCATTTATTTGAAATGAAATAGGAACTACATTTGACAATTGAGAAAAAAAATACACTATGAAATACATTTTGTAATCAATCGGAACTTCTTGGACCCCCTGATCCTTTGGTTTTGTCACATGACTTAATATGCTTCCTTGACATCTCGTATTCGTGCGAAACCCCATGCTACATTTTTTCCGCACCATTTGCAAGTTGCGTACCACATCTCGGTCCTCGGGTCCTTCTGCGTATCAAAATTATACCATATAATGACATATTGACTTTCCATCTTAAAAATGGTAGATATAATAATTCTACAAATGTTGGAATAGATGGAGATGAAGATGGAGAATGGAGATTGGAGATTGGAGAAGATGTGTATAAAAATGTTAGAAAATAGGAGTATTTATAGAATTTTTTGTACCACCATCACCCACCCCCACGGCCCCACCCCCAAGTCCCAACGGCTCTATTGATTCAAATTTCAAACAAGTCCCAACGGCTATATAGCCGTTTGGGGTCTTTGATTTTTTTTTTGTTTATTTTAGTTTGAATAAATTACATAATTTAAAATTAATTAATTAATTAATTTTTTGAATTCAGTAAAAAATGCTACATATAAAAAAAATGAACGTATATTTATTTGAAATATGAACTACAAGTTTACAAGTTAGGATGTTTTTAGTTGGACTGTAATTTGCTGGTCTTGTCTGGTCTGTTTGGGTCTGGTCTGATCTGGTCTGGTCTGGTGTGATCTGGTCTGGTCAGAAATTTTATTTTTATATTTTTTGCATTAAGATTTTGTTTTTTATATATATTATAATCCATAAATAATTACTACCTCCGTCCCTTAAAACTTTGCCAAAGTTGACCGGTACGGAGAATAATAAAGTAAAAACTGTGTGGTTAAAGTTTGTGCAGAGGAGAGACAAATAACAGAAACCACAAAATAATTGATTAAAAGAGAAAGTGACAAAGTTTTTTGGGACGTCCCAAAAAGGAAAGATGACAAAGTTTTAAGGGACGGAGGGAGTATATTTTATTCATTTATAATTACAAATAATAATAATAGTAACAATAACAATAATAACAATAATAATAATAATAATAATAATAATTAGGGGTGTGCACTATCCGGTTTAAACCACAAAACCGGACCGAATCAGACCGGAAAAATTGGAACCGGATCGAACCGGAATGATATCTGGTCTGGTTCGGTACGGTCCGGTGCACACCCCTAATAATAATTATAATAATAATAATAATAATAATAATAATAATAATAATAATAATAATAATA
Source organism: Cuscuta europaea (assembly GCA_945859875.1). NCBI lineage: Eukaryota > Viridiplantae > Streptophyta > Magnoliopsida > Solanales > Convolvulaceae > Cuscuta > Cuscuta europaea. The sequence goes on from CAMAPE010000061.1 coordinate 13,617,541, forward strand.
ATAATAATAATAATACCTAGGGGTGTGCACTTGCCAGTTTAAACCGGGAAACTGGACCGAACTGGACCAGAAAAATCGGAACCGGATCAAACAGGAATAAAAATAATAATAATAATAATAGTAGTAGTAGTAGTAGTAGTAGTAATAATAATAATAATAATAATAATAATAATAATAATAATAATAATAATAATAATAATAATAATAATAATGAAATCTGGTCTGGTCTTGTCTGATCTGGTCTTTTCTGGTCTTGTCTGGTCTTGTCTGGTCTGGTCTGATCTGGTCTAGTGTGGGGCAAATTACAGGCCAAGTAAAAACAACCTTACAATTTAAGGTAAAATTAAAACATGAAATAGTGAAATACTGATCAACCGGAATCTCCGTAATAGATAGAGTCACCATCAGTTGTAGATTAATCCATAAAGTGTTGGGATGTGGTATGTCAATTTCTTGAGCTCTACGGACCGCCTTCAATCAATCGTGGTAGCATATAAGCATCTCAAGAGATTCTGCGTTCAACCTCGTTCTACATTGCGTTAGGACATTGTTGGCCGAACTAAATTCTTGTTCGACGGCAACTGTTGAAACCGACATTGATAGCACTTGCTAGCCATCTTTGCTAAAATCGGGAACATTCTTTCTTTTCCCTTCCAACAGTTTAGAACGTCAAAGTTATCTTCTTCTTCAAATCAACATCATATGTTAAATACAAAGAAATCTCATTAATTATGCTTTGTTGAGTAACGAATGTTGTTTTAGTTTTTTTAATAAGATTGGCAAATGTAGATATCAAAATTGATTTTCCTTTAGATGAAGAGGTTTGTGTCGGGGGAGGGGGCGCGTTGCCATATTGTGCATGAAACTCATTAAATAATGCATAAAATATATCACTAACCTCGTTGTATTCTTTTTTCGGATCAATTGGGTTGTCGTCATACATTGGCATTGGACCAAAAAAAGCAGCATAATAATAATTCAAACATTCTTCTTAAAAACCAAATCTAAAACGAGGATCGAGAACAAGTTTGCGCATAATCACGAAAAGCAAGACTTTCCGTCCATATGTCAGAACATACAGTAACACGCCCATCAAAGTTTGCAAAATAATTTTGGAACCTTACCTTTTCCGCACCATAAAGCCTTGAAATTTCTTTCTTAACTGTTTTGCGACTATAACCTCTGTATTGAGGATTTAAACAAGTTTGTGCATAATCACGAAAAGCAAGACTTTCAAAAAACAAATAAGGCAAATTTTCGTCAACAAGTAAGTTAGCCATACCAGTCAAATTTTGTGCATCATTGTATGAGAAATTACCAAAAGGTTGTTGGTTATTTGCAAATCTCGATATTTGAGTTTGCTTCCCTGTTCCGCCGCCTAATTTTGCATACTCCACCGGGTGTTTGGCCTTAAGATGCCTTGTGGCGAATCCGTATCCGTCGAAAATCCCCAAGCCATAATTTTTCTTGCACCACTTGCAAGTTGCGTCCCAATTCCCGGTGTTCGGGTCCTTCCACCTATCAAAATTATTTTGCATTAGTTCAGTTCTACTTTTTTTCGTACCTGTTTGGGATGAGGCAGGCTCGTCGGCGTCGTGGCTGCCGCCACCCTCCTCTGCATCGCCGTCGTGGCTCTCCGGAATTACTTCCTCCACATTGTCGTCCTCGAGCTCTTCTTCGTCAATGGTCATCGGCTGGTTTTGGAAAAACCGACTATTATGTCGGTGCAATTCTTGTTCAAGTTGTTCGTCGGTCATGGCATCCTCATCCCTCCTTGCGTAACCTGTATCAAAATCATCTCGGCTTTGAGATGAAGAGCCGATATGTGATTTACCTTTGCGGGATTTCTTCCTCGCAAGCTCGTTCGTTCGGTTGCGCTCGAGGTTACCCATATCAACCGAATATCTACCACATTCCATCTTAAAAATGTAACAAATATTAATTTATAAAAACAATTCGAACTAATGAAATAAAATTTTAACAATTCTAACTTTATTGAAATAAAATTCTAACAATTCTAACTAAGTAGATATAAATTATAATATGTATGTATTTAGTAGATATAAGTAGATAATAAGTAGAGATTAAGTAGATAATAAATATAAGTAATATAATATATGTATTTATAAATAGATAATTAATACTCCCTCCGTCCCCCTGTTATTGTCCCATTGCGGTTTACGATGCTTGACCGACGATATAGTGGTCAATGTTCTTGACTTAAAACCCCAACACACCCATATACCTATGAGTGTATAGGACTCCTCCTGTCCAAATCAAATAATCGCAAGGACGCCACCCGGTCCTTAATTACTAAATAGTAATCTATGAGTTTTGAGGATACCGTCCGATCCTTGGGTACTCCACCCGACACAACCGAGTTTTGAGGATATCGCCCGATCCTTGGGTAATCCACCCAACATAACCGAGTTTTGAGGATACCGCCCGATCCTTGGGTACTCCACCCGACCTATGATCTACCACATATCACACTAGTTAGGGTCTATATCATAATCAATAAACAAGACTAATCCAAGTCTTAAGACCTAAGCAAAGTCATCCATGCAATTCATGCATTAAAAACAACATATGTGCAATATAAAGCCAAACCGGCGTCGGTTGCCCCGAACAACCGGTCAACCCTCAGTTGACCCGCTATTTCAAATCCAATATGTGTCAAACTAGATCACAACATGCATTAAGTTATGAACAATCATATTATGCACCATTTATCTCTAGACATATCACATATGTTTTTGTAAACATTTTCCTTTCACAAATCAAGCATATTTCAATAGTTCATTTCATACAAGCCTAATTACTTTGGCTAATCACATGTTTAATCTCTTTTAAACATCATCATGAAGACATATAACATTTACTTAGGTAATCTCATGCTTAACCCAAAAGTTAAAAGACATTAACCCATCCACTCACCTCAAATGAGATTTAAGAATTGAAGTTCTAACCTTCTTAGTTGAACTCCGGCGAAACTCCAGCGAAACTCCGGAAAAGTCCGGTGAAACTCCGGCAAACTCTAGAAACACTTGAGTCAAGCTCCTAACATGGTTTTATCATCACAAAACCCATATCAACACAAATAACCCCTAAAAGGTTATTTTCAGGCGAACCGGTCATTTTGGCTTCTAAGTCCGTTTTTGGACTTAGAACCACCTTCCAACTCCTCATTCTACACTTTTAAATGTGTAGAATGATTCTAGGAGTCCTCCATAAGATATAGAATACGTATGGAAATCAAATGTCGGATGAAAAGTTATTAAAGAACTTCTCACCTTTATTTTTCAAGTTTTCCTCTACTTTTGCTACTTCTTTTTCTTCCTTGGGTTTCTTGTTGTTTGAGCTTGCTTTGGCTATGGAGAATGAAGTTGCAGAGCTTCCTCTCTCTCTCTCTCCCCTTGGTGCTGGCCGAAGTTTAGGTGAGGAAGGGAGGGGGTGGGCTTCCCTTTTGTCTCTTTGATCAATGAGTGAAAGAAAAGGGGTCCACCTCCATTTAATTTAAGTGTCCCCTCATCTCAATCACTCCTCCCCCATAATGCAGCCCCCTTGTCAAACTTGAGCAAAAAAAACGTGGGGTGATCCCCACTCATGTGGGAGGTCATCCCTTTGTGCCCCGATTTGGATAATCGGTCCTGAAAGTTGTATTTTTCGGATTGTTTTAAATATATTTTATTTTATCGGGTCAAAAAAATATATTATGTGCTCTTACTCATTATGACATTTATAATGAACATACATTCCTTAACTTTAATTTAAAAGCCTCTGGAATTCAGTTTGGGTTGTTATCCGATAAATTACCAATACCGGTAATTGGGCCTCGTTTGACCAACGGTCCAACCCTATGCCCTTTTTATGGTCAAAATAAAATATATACCATCATGTAAATATTATCTATACCAAGATGAATATAATATGTGGTCTCGGGATTATCAGGTGGTCCCAGCTCCCGATGTGGGTCCCACGTTCAATTCACTATTCACACAAAAGTAATAACAAAAATTTACAACCCCGTAAATTCATAAATCATTGTTCAAGATTTATTACATGATTTACTAAAAAGTAGATATACTTGGGGACAGTGTTACAAGTTCACCCCCCTTATTTGGGATTTCGTCCCCGAAATCACGTGTCTAATCGAAAAGAAACGGGTATTACTCCCTCATTGAGACCTCAGTCTCCCAGGTTTCTTCTTCGACTTGATCACTCCTCCAAAGTACTTTCACCATAGGAATATCCTTGTTCCTAAGCTTCTTAACCTGCTGGCCCACTATTCCCACCGGTTCCACTGCATATTGTAAGTCCTCTCAGATCTCTACCGGTGGTCTCTCAAGAATATGTGAAGGATCACGTACATACTTCTTGGGCATGGATACGTGAAATACGTCATGTATCTTCTCAAGTTCAGGGGTCAATTTGAGCCGATAAGCCACGGCTCCAATCCTTTCAAGGATTTCAAACGGGCCAATGTATCAGGGGTTAAGCTTACCCCTTGATATGAACCGGATGATACCTTTCCGAGGAGAAATCCTTAGAAACACTTCGTCGCCAACTGCAAACTCTAACGGCCTACGCCGTTTATCGGCATAGCTCCTCTGCCGATCTTGGGCAGCCTTAAGTCTATCCCGAATGACCTTCACCTTAGCCTTGGTGATCTCAACCAACTCTATACCCTCGAGCTGGGCCTCGCTAACCTCGTCCCGACACAAGGGTGTTCTGCATTTCCTCCCACACAATGCCTCGTATGGAGGCATGCCAATACTCGCCTGATAACTGTTGTTATAGGCAAACTCCACAAGGGCCAAGTGTTTGTCCCAACTCCCTTGGAACTCCAAAGCACATGCCCTAAGCATGTCTTCCAGAATCTGTATCACCCGCTCGGATTATCCGTCCGTCTGTGGGTGAAATGTTGTGTTAAACTTCAGTTTAGTTCCCAACGACGCTTGAAACTTTGACCAAAACCTGGATGTGAATCGTGGGTTCCTATCCGAGGCAACGGATATTGGAACTCCATGCAACCTCACAATCTCCTCCGTGTACAACTTGGCCAAACGTTCAAGAGGATAAGTGATGTTGATAGGCAAGAAGTGTGCACTTTTGGTAAGCTTATCAACCACCACCCATAAGCATCGTAATTGTTCACCGTCCGTGGTAACCCTACCACAAAGTCCATGGTCACATATTCCCACTTCCATTCTGGGATGGTAAGTGGCTGTAAAAGCCCCGCCGGGTGCTGATGCTCTGCCTTAACTTGCTGACAAGTAAGGCATCGACTCACATACTCTGCGATGTCCCTCTTCATACCTGACTACCAATAACTCTCCTTCAGGTCTCGATATATCTTTGTACCTCCTGGATGCATAGCATAGGCTGAGGAATGAGCTTCCTCAAGTATGGATTTCCGGAGCTCCTCATTCTGTGGTACGCATACACGATCTTTGAACAATAAAAGACCATCATCGCGTACCCGAAAGTTCTCAACGAGCCCTGCAAGTATCCGTTCGCAGATCTTCTGACATTCTTCATCAGTGCCTTGACCTCTATTGATCTCACTCAGCAACGTGGGTCTAACTTCAAATCTAGCTATGAGCACCCCGCTCGAGGACACCTTCACGTGTGCCCGCAATGCCCGAAGGCATGTGAGTAACGTCCCCAACGTACTCTCCCTGCTTAGTGCATGAGCCACTACATTGGCCTTTCCGGGATGATAGTCGATGATCAAGTCATAGTCCTTGATTAACTCCATCCATCTCCTTTGCCTCGTATTCAAGTCTTTCTGATTAAATACATACTTCAAGCTCTTATGATCGGTGTAGACGTGACATGTCTCCCCGTAGAGATAATGCCTCCAAATCTTTAGTGCAAACACTACCGCTCCCAAGTCCAGGTTGTGGGTAGGGTAGTTTACCTCGTGCTTCCTCAATTGCCTAGAAGCATAGGCAATCACCCTGCCCTTCTGCATTAGTACACATCCAAGCCCTTGGATGCTAGCATCACTATAGATATCATACCCTTTACCTATTATGGGTAGAGCAAGGACTGATGCTTCGGTAAGTCGTTTCTTTAGCTCAAGAAACCCTTTCTCGCATTTGTCGTCCCATACGAACTTAGCCCCATTTTTCGTGAGCTTTGTAAGTGGTGACGCCAACATGGAGAATTTCTCAACAAATTTACGATAGTAACCCGCTAAGCCAAGGAAACTACGTATCTCTTTCACATTCTTGGGTCTCTCCCAATCAATGATGGCTGTTATCTTGGCGTTGTCCACCGCAACGCCCGAACCGGATATGATATGACCTAGGAAGCCAATCTCTTTGAGCCAAAATTCACACTTGGAGAACTTGGCAAAGAGTTGTTTTTCCCTTAGTCGTTCAAGTACAAGCTTTAAGTGATGTTCATGCTTTTCTTTGTTCTACGAGTATATCAAGATGTCATCAATGAATACAATCACAAACTGATCTAAGTACTCACTAAACACACGGTTCATCAAGTCCATGAATGTTGTCGGAGCATTGGTTAAACCAAATGACATCACGAGGAACTCATAGTGACCGTATCTAGTGCGGAGTGCACTCTTAGGTATGTCACTATCCTTGATCTTTAGTTGATGATAGCCCGACCTCAAGTTGATCTTTGAGAACACCATCGCTCCCCGAAGTTGGTCAAACCGATCATCAATCCTCGGTAAAGGATATCTATTCTTGATCGTGACTTTGGTCAGTTGTCGGTAGTTAATACACATTCTTAGTGTACCATCTTTCTTCTTCATGAAGAGCACCGGCTGTAACACCCCCAAATTTCCCACCCAAAAATACATTTAAATAACGATTTATTGGAAAGTATTATTAACTTTATTTGAAAACATCACAAAATGTGCAGCGGAAAATTCAAAGGGAAATAGGGGTGCTACCGCCACACTCGGTTCTCTCTTAACCGAGTGCACACGCTAAAACAACTTAAACTTCAAAATCAAAAGCTCACTGATTAAAGTTATTGAAAAAGAAATTTACAATGATTTACTAATAATGTTTTCTAGCGAAAGCTCTCTCTCGAAATAAACTTCAACATCGATCAACTCAACACCTGTACAAAAATCATGTACAGAAAGAAAAATAAAAGAAACAAACATTAGCAATAATGCTAAGTAAGTCCCACCTAACCTTTTAAAATAATAATAATAGTATATATATAAATTCGTACAACCATTAGTATAAAAATATTTTCAAATCAATTTATAAATCATAAGCAAACGATATCTATACAAAATCACAATCACATAACTCGTGAATCATAATAATTCCAAAATACATGAAACACCAAAATTTCCCCTCTACTGAATTTCTCCAAAAATCACTTTGTAACGAACTTCCTAGTAATTTAGAAGGGCGGTGCTCAACACTCTGGTTGAGCCCGGTGATCCGTTGTTATGTACGGCCACCCCGGAACTATCACCGGTACCACAACTGCTCCATGGAAACGGAAACAACTACTTTAAGTGTGCACACCCCCTAAAGGTATTCCAAGCCCTCCGGGTTAGTAAGTCGATCCGGGTAGTCGGGATGTTTTCTACCAACTACCCCACCTCAAAAACTGAATGATTAGGAGCTACTACTACCACTACTACTCAAAAGTCGGGATGTTTTCTACCGACCGTCAATTCACCTCAAACCAAAACCAACAAAAATTGAGTAGTAGTAGACCTAACCACCCTCCACATTTTAAGGGACATGGAAAACCAACACCACGAATTTCTCCCGTGATGCTCACCCTTTATGAAAATATTTATTTTTCTTTGTTTTCTCAAAATCAATCAAAGTTTATACTTCAAAAATTTCCTTTTCATCAAACTCCCACAAAGATAACAAATTACGTACTATTACAAAATCTCCCAAAATCGTAAACAATAACTCATATCAACAAAACAATATATCAACTAATATCTCAAATACAACCCTTTCATATAATAATATTCACTCAAATTCAGCACAAATAAATTCAATTCTCAAATATGCACACAAAAATACTTAAAAGAAATCATGAAGAAAAAGAACTAATTTCGGTTGATGTGAAACTTACCTCAAATCCAATTACTCTAAGTAATTCCTCTATCTTGGTCTTCACCCAATAAACCTTCTATTGAAAATTCTAAAGTCAATATGTAAATCTTATAATTGAAGCCTCTAGCCTTTACGATTGCCCGATTATTATTCAATAAGCAACTCTATTTATGATAATAATTAATCCAATTTTATCAATTAATAAAAGTATATTACATTTAGTTGATAGTCATCCACTTACATTCAGTTTATGAGTTTAAAGTTTACTTCAAAGAATTAATCGGCCAACAATTCACTTTACCCTTGCTATTAACTCACTTTTATAAAGATCCTAAGTTTTTAACTAAACAATCATTTTACAAAAAAAAAAATGAGATTTAACAATCACTAAGAATTATAATTTAGTCAAATACTACAAATTTTCCGTAATAATCGGGTTCATATTATTATTCAATTTAATTTGATAAGTCCGCTATTAAATCCGACTAAAGTAATTCAAATTTCATAATTAATTTATATTAATCGACATTATTAGTAAATTCAAATATTATAACAATTGTTTAAATTAGCTAATCGTCATCAACTTAATCTGATTTTATTAATTACCCAAACACTTGATATTTCCGAGTCCGTAATTATGTTAATTTTATTACTCTACTTCAATTAATCCAATAATGAGTGAAAATAATATTTGTCCAATTTATTTAATCTAATTATGGTACTAAGTCCAAATGAATAATTATTATTTTAATATAATATTGGTTTATTAGTTTTTATTAATTATACCACCAATTCATTTTATCATCTAACATTATTTAATTATGTTAAATAATAATTTACAAATTTATCCAAGTGATTACTATCAATTAATCAAGCCAATTTCATCATTAATATTTCTCATCTCTAGTAAATTCATTTTGCATATTATTAATATTATTATCAATACCATCATCATCATCATCATCATAATTATTATTATTCAAATTTAGAACATGGCCCAATGTATTAAAACTAACGGTCCAAACTTCTGGCCCAATACTTGTGAAATAAGAATTTAACGCAGAGGAGTCATCTTCCTCGACGGAACATCGGCACGGAGGAGAGAAAAAAACGCAGAGGTACGGGGCTAACCTACAGGATGACCGAGAAAGGCGGCGTGTCTGTGGACGAGGATGGATGGCAGTCAGCTGGTGTCGGCAGCAGCAGTTGCTTCGTTCTTCGACGGAAAACCAGTCTGGCGGCCACTCTGGCGAGCTCGTTCTTCCACGTTTCACGACCGTTTTGCTTGATTCTTTCATCGTTGGATTCCTCTCACGAAGGGGAAGGTTTAATGTGATTTTTGGCTTCGGTTTTGGGTTATAACGAAGGGTCGAAATTTCTGTACATATAGGTATATATATAAGCATATATGTATATATCGATTGGCTCAACATGGATGTGAAAAGAAAACACAAGCGGAGGACTCTATTTATAGGAAAAAGATAAGGGTTTTAGGATGAGATGTTAGAGTTGGAGTTAAGTTCAGTTTCTTCCCCACCCGTCGGTAGTTTATCTCCGTACGCGTAAGAATTGAGCTTCGTTTTGCCGGATAACGTTGGAGAGTTCTGCTCGTTCAGGTCTTTGAATGTAGCCCAATATGTGTCCAGATTCAAGCCGTAGTGTTTGATTAAATACCTACACTTTATTTCACTGATTTTGTATATATATAGGTAGCTTTTTACGTAGGAGTTTTAGGAGTATACATGTTACTTAGTTTATATATACTACGCATTACTTAGGAGTATATATATTACGTATTAGGAGTATATATATTAATATACTCCGTACTACTTAGGTGTAGTTTACGTATATATGTATATATATATATTTTAACTCAGTTTGTACTTTGTGTATTTTACATACAACAACAACAACATCCAAGCCTTAGTCCCAAAAGATATTGGGGTCGGCTAACATGAATCGATACATGATATCACAACCAAAAGGAAAAGAAGGAATAAAGATAAAAAGATAAGCTATTATGAAAAGATAATATAAAAAAGATGAATATATATATAGAAATGATAAAATAAAAAGGTTGCAAATAATGCTTATAAATATATATATATATATATATATATATATAAGGATAAAAAAAAACTACGAAAAAAAAAGATGAGGGAAAAAAATTATCAAGATCACTCCTTCACGTGAATACCCGCCCTCCACTTAGTTCTCTCCAAAGTCATGCCCTCATCCAACCCCAGAAAAAGCATATCACTTCGAACTCCCCTAACCCACGTCTGTTTGGGTCTTCCTCTCCCTCTCTTCCCTGCCTCTTGTCCACACATCTCAACTCGCCTAACAGGTGCATCACTCGGTCTTCTACGCACATGACCAAACCACCGTAGACGCGACTCCCGCATCTTGTCTTCAATAGGTGCTACTCCCACCCTTTGTCTGATTGTCTCATTCCTCACGCGGTCCTTCCTAGTATGCCCACACATCCAACGCAGCATGCGCATCTCTGTCACACTCATCTTATGAATGTGACATTGTTTCACCGCCCAACACTCTACTCCATACAGTAATGCAGGCCTAATTGCTGTCCTATAAAATTTACCCTTCAGTCTAGTCGGCATACCTCGGTCGCATAGAAATCCTGACGCACTCTTCCACTTCATCCACCCTGTTCTGATTCTATGGGATACATCTCCATCTAACTCACCGTCCTTCTGAATTATGGAGCCCAAGTAACGGAACATATCGCTGACCGGTATCTCTTTACCATCCAGAGTAATTCCGCTATTACCACTACTTCTACCTCCACCAAACTTGCACTCCATGTACTCTGTCTTGCTCCGACTTAGTTTGAAACCCTTATTCTCCAATGTTTGTCGCCATACTTCCAACTTTGCTTTAAGACCTGATTGCGTCTCATCAATCAATACAATATCGTCGGCAAACATCATGCACCACTGTATATCGTCTTGAATTGACTTCGTAAGTTCATCCATGACTATGGCAAATAGGAAAGGACTCAAGGCCGATCCTTGGTGCACTCCGATAGTAATAGGGAACTCTTCAGTCCTCCCTACACTAGTACGAACACTTGTAGTACAATCCTCATACATATCCATGATGATGCTGAAATTTTCATATTTCGATTCATGTCATGTGATGTGACTAGGTGATACTGTTGGCCGTCACACGCCTACCACAGCACCCTCCTCCTTTATCCTGGCTTGGGACAGACATGATACCAAAAATATGATATCATGGCGGAGTTACTTTGTGTATTTTACATACAACTTAAAAATTAATTTCATGCTAAAACGTTACATCTATTATCGAACCATTTTTATCTGACTAAAACGTCGTAAGCTTGGAAATTTTATCTGATTAGAATGTCACAACTGTTGAATTTTTGTTTGACTCACTTAATAATTAAAATGTCACCTTCATAACCTTTTTATCTGACTAATAAAATTATTTTTATTTTTTATTTAAATTTTTGGAGTGTCACATTCTACCCTCCTTAAAAGAATGCTTCGTCCCCGAAGCATAAGTTAATATCATTATGATAATACTTTTATATATTACATTCTACCCCCTTAAAGAGAGGTTACGTACTCGTAACTATAATTTTACCTTAATCAAATAACTCTGGGTAGCATTTGCGCATATCTTCCTTAGTCTTCAAAGTGGCGTTTTCGGTTAAACAATTTGACTATAATACTTTCACCATTTTGACTACTTTACTTCTAATCTCACAACTCTCTTAAGTACTAAGCGGTTTAAGGTCTCTACGCTATCTTAAACATATAAGTCTTATACTAAGGTCATACTTAAGTCCTATCGCATATAAACATTCAAGGAAGCATAATAACTCCACATACTTCATATAAGCAAGTAACTTCATGAATATCACGTATCAATATCTTTAAAGTCTCAAGATCCTCACCACGTTCCTAATAAGAGGTGTTTTCATAGTTATTTTTATATTCCTATTTTTTTTTGTATTTTTTTGAAAATTTATTTAGAAACCTTTTTGGAAACCCGCTTTGAAAAATCTCTTTGAAAAATCATTGGTAAAATGTTTTGAAAAATCCCCAAGAAAACAACCTTAGGCTCTGATACCAACTTGTAACACCCCCAAATTTCCCACCCAAAAATACATTTAAATAACGATTTATTGGAAAGTATTATTAACTTTATTTGAAAACATCACAAAATGTGCAGCGGAAAATTCAAAGGGAAATAGGGGTGCTACCGCCACACTCGGTTCTCTCCTAACCGAGTGCACAAGCTAAAACAACTTAAACTTCAAAATCAAAAGCTCACTGATTAAAGTTATTGAAAAAGAAATTTACAATGATTTACTAATAATGTTTTCTAGCGAAAGCTCTCTCTCGAAATCAACTTCAACATCGATCAACTCAACACCTGTACAAAAATCATGTACAGAAAGAAAAATAAAAGAAACAAACATTAGCAATAATGCTAAGTAAGTCCCACCTAACCTTTTAAAATATTAATAATAGTATATATATAAATTCGTACAACCATTAGTATAAAAATATTTTCAAAACAATTTATAAATCATAAGCAAACGATATCTATACAAAATCACAATCACATAACTCGTGAATCATAATAATTCCAAAATACATGAAACACCAAAATTTCCCCTCTACGGGATTTCTCCAAAAATCACTTTGTAACTAACTTCCTAGTAATTTAGAAGGGCGATGCTCAACACTCTGGTTGAGCCCGGTGATCCGTTGTTATGTACGGCCACCCCGAAACTATCACCGGTACCACAACTGCTCCTTGGAAACGGAAACAACTACTTTAAGTGTGCACACCCCCTAAAGGTATTCCAAGCCCTCCGGGTTAGTAAGTCGATCCGGGTAGTCGGGATGTTTTCTACCAACTACCCCACCTCAAAAACTGAATGAATAGGAGCTACTACTACCACTACTACTCAAAAGTCGGGATGTTTTCTACCGACCGTCAATTCACCTCAAACCAAAACCAACAAAAATTGAGTAGTACTAGACCTAACCACCCTCCACATTTTAAGGGACGTGGAAAACCAACACCACAAATTTCTCCCGTGATGCTCACCCTTTATGAAAATATTTATTTTTCTTTGTTTTCTCAAAATCAATCAAAGTTTATACTTCAAAAATTTCCATTTCATCAAACTCCCACAAAGATAACAAATTACGTACTATTACAAAATCTCCCAAAATCGTAAACAATAACTCATATCAACAAAACAATATATCAACTAATATCTCAAATACAACCCTTTCATATAATAATATTCACTCAAATTCAGCACAAATAAATTCAATTCTCAAATATGCACACAAAAATACTTAAAAGAAATCACGAAGAAAAAGAACTAATTTCTGTTGATGTGAAACTTACCTCAAATCCAATTACTCTAAGTAATTCCTCTGTCTTGGTCTTCACCCAATAAACCTTCTATTGAAAATTCTAAAATCAATATGTAAATCTTATAATTGAAACCTCTAGCCTTTACGATGAGATTTTGGCTAGGTCTAATGAATCCGTTGTCCAATAGCTCTTGTAACTGGACCTTCAACTCTCGAAGTTCTGCCGGTGCCATTCAGTAAGGAGGAATCGAAATGGGTTTGGTTCCCGACTCTACTTCGATCACGAATTCGATTTCCCTAATGGGTGGAAGCCCCGGTAAGTCTTTGGGGAAGACGTCCGGATACTTACACACGATACGTACATTGTTGATGTCAACTTCTTTCTTTGTCTCGTCCACCACGTAAGCAAGGTACGTGTGACATCCTTTCTTCATCATCTTCCGTGCCCTCATCACGGATATGATACAACTATAAGATCCTCCCCGATCTCCCTCTAAACGTAAGACGTTTCCCTCATTATCCTCGAGTTCCAAGACTTTGGCGTAGCAATCCACTCGAGCACGATGCTTCTCAAGCCAATCCATTCCGATGATCGCATCAAACTCCAACATGCTTAGGGGTACGAAGTCGCATGTCAAGGGTTGACCCGTCACTTCTACCTCACACGCAGGATAATAATGTTTCCTCTCCACATCGTCTCCCAACGGTGTAGATACCAACAAGGGTTGCGTCATTGCTATCAACGGTACGTCTAAACCTTCGGCAAACGATTCACTCACAAATGAGCGTTGTGCCCCGGTATCGATGAGAATTCTTGCGTTTCTACCATTGATCTTTAGTGTTCCTACATATATAAGTCATGTAAGATGCCTTTCCTACCATAACTACACATCTATGGAGGTTTGTTATGTGCATACACATGTCTGGGATCAAGGAGGGGTTTTAACGTCGCAAAACGCCATGAAAAACCCATGCTAGGCAATCTGGGTGCCACGCATGGCGTGCGTGGCTCCGGTTTTTTGCCTGGGGCTACTGCCCATCACGCACGGAGGGACGCATGGGGGACGCACGGAGGGACGCACGCGTGCGTCTCCCTATGCATGGCCGTGCGTCCGACAACCGTTTTCCTGGATGTCTAGTGCCACCCACGCACGGTTGCACGCACGCGTGCATGTAGGCGTGCGTGGCGTGCAGTGGCCATTTGAAGTCCGATTTGGCCAAAATTTTCCCGGTTTACCCACCGGGTGGACTATGCTTGGACCCTACGACCTATATCATCAATATAAGCCTAGAAACAGTCGAAATTTAGTGTATTATATGCAACTAAGTCCGGGTTAGAGCGCGCATCCGCTTCGGTCATGACATAGACCCTCGCTTGGGCCCCGCCTTGGTTGACAAACACGGCGTTGCTTGTTGGCGCGCCGCCTCTTCCCATGCCGCCATGTGACGGTCCTGCACGGTTTCTCCCCGTCATGGCCTCTCCCCCGGATCCTGATGCATTTCTTTGTGCAAATTGGGGGTAATTTGCTTTCATATGCCCCACATTCCCACACTTGAAACACCTCAGTGGTTCATTTCACTTCCCATAGTGCTGCATAGTGCAATTGGGACATCTAGGTGCCCCCGGATTTTGTGGCCTAGGTCCGTGCCACCTTGAATCTTTATTCTTCTTTGCCGGCGCCGTCGGTGGTCTAAATGAACCACCACCGCTGTGGTTGTTCTTCCGCGAATGATCGGGTTGCCCTGAATTATTCCATTTCCTCTTTTTCGCCTCCTCGGTGTCCCTTTCCTTCCTCTCATTCCACTGGGTCTCGCCGAGCATACCCTGCTCCACCACCTCACTAAATGTCATGAGACGTGAGTAGGTGGCCCGGTCACGGATGTCCAAAAGCAAGGCATCCCAAAAGTGCTCTGTCATGTGGTCCTCATCGGCCGCATACTCCGGTAAGAACCTAGCCAAGGTTCTAAACTCTTGCTCCAGATGCTTAACATTCACACCTTCCCTCTGCTTGAGGTTGGTGTACTCCCTACGCTTCACATTGACCTCGTAGTCAGAGTAGTATTTGACGTAGAACTCCTGCTCAAAGTTCGCCCAGGAGGTAGTTCCACGGTACTTCCCTTCTACACTCTCCCACCATGCAGAAGCGATCCATTCAAGCAAACGTGAAGCAACAGTCAACTTCATGTCAGGTGTTATTTGCATGTCTCTTGCTGCATCTTTCACCTTCTTTATCGAATTGGCGGCAACAGTAATGTCACTGGTGCCGTCGAAGGACCTGCACCCCAAGGCTCTAGCCTCCTTGAGGTATTTAGAGACCCTCACACAGAAATCTCCCCCACGCCCACCTTGGGACGTCCCTGAAATGGTCCTTGAAGCCCCCCGGCTTCCTTGACCCGAACCTCCTGATGGTGAACGCTTAGTTTAGTGCCTCAACTCTCTCCTTTGCTTCTCCTTTTGATACCATTCAAACAATTCACCCAATTGGGAGAATCGGGCATCACTCTCGTCATTGTCCTCCTCATCTGTATGGAAGTCAGCCCCGTCGTATAGGGTCCCCTCATGCCCCGTTTCGGGAACATAGGTTGCATCATATTCCTCTGTGTTGGTTTCATACCCCAATCTAACATGACCGTCGCTTACTGCTTGGGCTCGGTGGACCCCACGACTTCCACGGCCTCCGCGGCCTCCTCTTCCTCCTCTTGAGCCCCGAGATGCAGCCCGGCTAGCCCCAATAGAAGCTACCGGTGTCTGCCCCCTCGGATTGTTTCTTGTTGGCATACGTCTACCTTCCATTTTTGAAAAGGAATTGAACGGGTCGTTAGACTCCAATCAATGTCAAATGACGGAAAGCGTTATAGACGCATATTGGCCCAAGTCACCGTCATACCAATTGTTAAGGGTACCATCTTAACAACTAGAGACCTTGCAACCTAGGTAACAAAAGCTCCATAAACACCAAAATACAATGTTCATGGTTTTCGGTAAAACTCTTTTCGAAAAATCCCTTGTGAGAGGTTGATTACATAGTTTAGAAACTGAGATGGCTCTGATACCACTTAATTGTCACACCCCGGACCGCATCCAAGCACGTGTACAACCGCCGTGTGTTCAAGTGACGTCACTCGCAAGTCAACCTCACTTAATCACACAAGGCATTCGTGAACATCGTTCATACCATACTCTGTAAGTAAACATACATAACAACATCACATCATGGATTGAATGAATAGCGGAAAATATTCATCAGTCAATCATAAGCCACATATGGCAAAATGCAGGCTCGCAGGCCAAAACAAAGTAATATTACAAAAGTATCCAAGAGCATAGTTTATGATTTTAAACAGTAAAGGAAGCACGAACCACGTCTTCCTCTAGATTCCTTTCACCCGTGCAAAGGTGTATACAACAAGCTCTAGCTCAACCTGAAATGGTGGCCCCCCCGAAGGGGTCAGTACAAGTACCGAGCGAGTAGCAAGCTAAATGTAGAGTAACTAACGTTTCAAGTATAAGACCCAAACATAGGGTGATACATATGCTTATACATCTTTACCCCAAGTTACAAAATACATATCGGTACTTATATACACTTAGAAATACCCGACCCGTAGGTCATTGTTTATTTGGGAAAAATAATAGTGGTCAATGTTCTTGACTTAAAACCCCAACCCACCCATAGACCTATGAGTGTATAGGACTCCTCCTGTCCAAATCAAATAATCGCAAGGACGCCACCCAGTCCTTAATTACTAAACAATAATCTATGAGTTTTGAGGATACCGCCCGATCCTTGGGTACTCCACCCTATATAACCGAGTTTTGAGGATACCGCCCGATCCTTGGGTACTCCACCCGACATAAGCGAGTTTTGAGGATACCGCCCGATCCTTGAGTACTCCACCTGACATAACCGAGTTTTGAGGATACCGCCTGATCCTTGGGTACTCCACCCGACACAACCAAGTTTTGAGGATACCGCCCGATCCTTGGGTACCCCACCCGACATAACCGAGTTTTGAGGATACCACCCGATCCTTGGGTACTCCACCCGACCTATGGTCTACCCCATATCACACTAGATAGGGTCTATGTCATAATCAATAAACAAGACTAATCCAAGTCTTAAGACCTAAGCAAAGTGATCCATGCAATTCATGAATTAAAAACAACATATGAGCAATATAAAGCCAAACCGGCGTTAGTTGCCCCGGATAACCGGTCAACCCCCAGTTGACCCGCTCTTTCAAATCCAATATGTCTCAAACTAGATCACAGCATGCATTATGTAATGAACAATCATATTATGCACCATTTATCTCTAGACATATCACATATGTTTTTATAAACATTTTCATTTCACAAATCAAACATATTTCAATGGTTCATTTCATACAAGCCTAATTACTTTGGCTAATCACATGTTTAATATCCTTTAAACATCATCATGAAGACATACAACATTTACTTAGGTAATCTCATGCTTAACCCAAAAGTTACAAGACATTAAGCCATCCATTCACCTCAAATGAGCTTTAAGAAGTTCTACCCTTCTTAGTTGAACTCCGGTGAAACTCCGGTGAACTCCGGCGAACTCCGGCGAAACTCCGGCGAACTCTAGAAACACTTGAGTCAAGCTCCTAACATGGTTTTATAATCACAAAACCCATATCAACACAAATAACCCCAAAAAGGTTATTTTTCGGCGAACCGGTCATTTTGGCTTCTAAGTTCGTTCTTGGACTTAGAACCACCTTCCAACCCCTCATTCTACACTTCTAAATGTGTAGAATGATTCTAGGAGTCCTCCATAGGATTTAGAATACGTATGGAAATCAAATGTTGGAAGAAAAGTTATTAAAGAACTTCTCACCTTTATTTTCCAAGTTTTGCTCTACTTTTGCTACTTCCTTTTCTTCCTTGAGTTTCTTGTTGTTTGAGCTTGCTTTGGCTATGGGGAATGAAGTTGCAGAGCTTCGTCTCTCTCTCCCCTTTGTGCTGGACGAAGTTTAGGTGATGAAGGGAGGAGGTGGGCTTCCCTTTTGTCTCTTTGAACAATGAGTGAAAGAAAAGGAGTCCACCGGGGCTTATCTTAGACCAATCAAACCATAGCGGCTCTGGCGACTTAGCGTTTCATGGTAGAGGCGACGGCTTGGGCTGCTCCGGCAGGGAGGCCGGGGGCAGCGATGAGATCTTTTGCAGAGGTTCTTGCGGCTAACAAAGATTTTACATTGAAGGAGCCATTCAGGCATCGTGGTATGCCAGCAATTTCTTTTACGGAGGAGGAGGTGGCAACGCTAGCATCACAGCACAAATATGCCTTGGTTGGTTCGTTTGTTAGGGGCAGGCCTGCCATGCAAACTTTGAGACAAGAATTTGAAAAGATAGGGTTTAAAGGAGGCCTCTCGCTAGGGTTATTGGATCAAAGGCATGTCTTGATCAAATTTGAGGCGGAGGAAGACTTTCAACGGTGTTGGCTCCGGCAGATATGGAGTATTCGTGGATTTCGCATGCGTGTAACAAGGTGGACCCCAGACTTTCGACCGGATGTTGAGTCACCCATAGTTCCGGTGTGGATTACACTGGAGGGGCTGCCGCTGCACCTTCAAGACAAGAGAGCTCTTTTTTCAATAACGGGCATTATCGGTAAACCACTCAAGGTTGATGCGGCAACAACAAATTTATCGAGGCCCTCAACAGAAAAGGTGTGTGTAGAGCTGGATTTACTGAAGGATATTCCAACGAAAGTTCTCATAATGAATGGCAAGAAGGAAATTATCCAACCAGTTACGTATGAGGAATTGCCCAGATATTGTACTAAGTGCAGTAGATTGGGACATACCAAGGAGGACTGTGGGTTTCCTAAACCAAGAATGGATGGAGCGATTAAAATTAATGCCCAGAAAAACGCAAACCAATTATTGAATAAGAATGATCCACCCAAAGCGTCCGAGGAATGGGTCCAGGTATCCAGGAAGAATAAAGGTAAGGGTAAGCTGGTGGCAGAAAATGAAAAGGGAGAAACCTCTAAGAAACGGGAGCTGGAAACGACTCTAATTATTAGAGAGGAAGAGGTTAATGAGACAAGGAAGGGTACAGTGGGAGAGGAGCAGATTACTATTGGGTCTGAACATACTGTGGCCCAGGAGGTTCACACCTCCAAAGTGTTGGAGATAGGCTCAAAGGTGGCAGAAAATAGCTCAGATAAAATTGTAGGCAATGATAATTTGGAAGAGGGGGAGATGGTGGAAGGGGATTTGCAGAAGCAAACCAACGAGATACTGGTGGTAAGTGAGGAAGGTGGAAACCCTACAGATGTCACTAAGCTTATTTCGTTTGAGGTAGGGGATGATTATTTGGAGGGTGACATGTCTAAGTTGGAGGGAATTGTTTCGGATGGGGAGCAGGTTGAAGTAAATGTGGTTACTACTAATGCGTGGAAAAAAGTATGCGGGGAACTTATGAAGAAGGTGGCCTTGATTGAAGCAGAACAAGCGGAGGCGTTAGGGGTGGTCGGAAGAAGAAAAACCAAAGAGGCTCCTCCTCGATCGGTCACAACTAGGTTGGCGGCCAAGAGGAACACAAGGGAGGGATCCTTTGAGGTTTCCTTATGAAGATGCTCATTTGGAATGTACGTGGTCTTGCTTCGGCCTGCCCAAGACTACGTCAATTTGTTAGGCAGCATTCTTTAAATTTAATTACGATTATTGAGCCAATGGTAAATGCTTCTACCGGTGTCTCATATATGAACTCTTTGGGGTTCTCAAATTTGTTTATGTCACAGACCAGTAAGATTTGGGTTATGTGGAATTCGTCTATGTTTGACGTTCTGTCTATTTCGGACAGAGACCAATTTTTGGTGATGAAAATGTGTTTCATTCCGCTTGATTTCAATTTTGTGTTCTCTCCGGTGTATGGTAAGCACACGCGGATGGAAAGGGGCCATCTTTGGGAGGGCTTGAGAAGTTGTGCTCAAAATGAAAGGGAGGCGTGGGTGTTAGGTGGTGACTTTAATATAGTAGCTTCTGTTGATGAATACAAAGGGCCTTCAGCGCCCAGGTTGGGAGATATGATGGATTTCAGGGAATGCATAGATGCATGTGACTTGATGAAACCACCAACAGTTGGCTCTTCGTATACTTGGACGGGCAACAGAGCTAACGGGAGGATATGGGAAAAATTAGACCGCTATCTGGTCAATCAAGTTTTCATGGATGTTTTTGAGAATATAAATGTGCAGCATCTTAGTAAAGTGTTGTCTGACCACTGCCCCATTCTGCTCATTGGAGACTTGCCTTCAGCTAGGGGACCAGCTCAGTTCCGCTTCCAAAATATGTGGTTTACGAACGAGAATTTTCTTTTATTTGTGAAAAAGAAATGGGAGGAATATCCAAGGATTGGAGGGATGAGAGGTATGTGTCTAAAGCTACGTTTACTCAAGGCAGACTTAAGAATCTGGAACAAGGAGACTTTTGGTGATATTTTTGGGGAAATAAAAAGGCTGGAGCAGGATGCAATCTTAGCGGAGAAGGCTTTCGAAGAAAAACCAACAGATGAAAACAGAGCGAAGTGTCATCTTAAACAAGCGATACTACTGAAGAGGGTCAAGCAGAGGGATATGTATTGGCGACAAAAGGCAAATGTAAGATGGCTCAAGGACGGAGATGGAAATTCTAAGTATTTTCATTCCTTGGTGAAGGATAAACAATGAAGGCAATTTATCAGGGCGATCAAAAAAGATAATGGAGAATGGATTTACTCTACTCGTGAAATAGGGGAAGAGGCAGTCAGATTTTTTGAAAATCTCTACAAGTTTGAGTCGTCTTGCTCCTACGACAGGGTGCTACATTGTATTCCCAATTTAGTGAACGAAGAGGATAATGCGAGGCTTCTTATGTTGTCTAGCGAACAGGAAGTCAGGGAGGCTATTTGGGGGCTTAGTGAGGATGCTGCTCCAGGTCCAGATGGTTATGGAGGTTCTTTTTATAAGGGATGCTGGGAGATTATAAAGAAGGATGTGATATTGGCTGTCCATGAATTTTTCCTGGGGTTTGTTATTCCTAAAGGAATGGGTAGTGTGAATATGGTATTGATTCCAAAAAAGAAACACCCTATTTCATTTGGGGATTTCCGACCGATATGCCTGTCAACTTTCCTAAGCAAAGTTAACACTAGAATTTTATCTTCCAGAATGGCTGTCCTACTGCCAAAAATCATTTCTAATGAGCAATCGGGTTTTATGAAGGGAAAAGAGATTCAATATCAGGTGCTTACAGCGTTTGAGGTGTTACATCAGTTAGACATGAAGGTGTTTGGGTCAAACATAGCACTTAAGCTTGATATGACTAAGGCTTTTGACCGGGTTGCTTGGGATTTCTTGGATGCTATTCTTCACAGATTTGGATTTGGACAACACTTTAGAAAGCTTATTTTGGGGAATCTACAGACCACTTATATTTCTATCATGGTTAATGGAGCAACACATGGTTTCTTTCAGCCCCATCGTGGGGTAAAGCAGGGAGATCCCCTTTCTCCTATCTTATTTATTATCATGTCGGAGGCCTTCTCGAGAGGATATAATTATCTGACTCTCAAAGGGGGACATTGGGGCTTATAACATGGGAAGAGCACTAAATGTTTCACATTTGGCCTTCGGGGATGACCTATTGATATTTCTAAATGGGTCTACTCAGTCTATTAGAAATTTCAACAGGTTCATGCATGACTATCAGAGAGCTACAGGGCAGCTAATAAATAAGGATAAAAGTCGTTTCGTGGTTGGTAAGCATACCACAACAGGCCGCATTGCTCATATTAAAAACGAATTGGGAATGAAGCATAATAATCTGCCTTTTAAGTATTTAGGGGTGCAGATACATAAAGACATTACCAGGCTAGGACATTGTAAGGAGCTCATACAGAATATAGACAACAGACTCTCTTCCTGGAGTCAGAAACTTCTCTCCCAAGGTGGGAGGCTTACACTTATTAAACATGTACTAAGCTCAATTCCCCTACATGTTTTAGCAGTTACAGGTATTCCTGCCTCGGTTATGAGAATTATTAACAAGAAAATATCTAATTTCTTCTGGGGCTTCAAGGAGAATAGATCTAAACATCATTGGATCTCTTTAAAGAAGATGAGCAGGCCAACTAATGTTGGGGGAGTAGGTCTTAGATCTCTTTTGCAGTCACTAAAAATTGCTGCAATTAAGCTTTGGTGGGAGTTTCAAATGGGTGACTCCATCTGGGCTAGACTTATGAAGAGTAGGTATGGGAGAAGGGTTTTGAGGGAGGCTAAGCCTCTAGACTCCCCAACTTGGAGGAGAATCTGCATAGTACATGATGAGGCAGAGCAAATGGTGGATAGAGGGCCTACCTCTATCGTTTGGAAGCATACTAAAGAGGGTCATTTCACTTCTAAATCGGCCAATCAAGCTCTAGTGAGAGGGAGGGGGGAGTAATCTAACTTATACATACATTTGGCATAACAGACAGGTGCCTAAAATTAAAGTGTTTTTATGGAGATTGTGGCACAAGGGTTTGCCATTCCCAGAACAACTAGTGCGTTTGGGAGTTCTTTACCCCTCAATATGCCCACTTTGTAAGTCAGCAGAGGCTTCACAAGACCACGTCCTCCTGACGTGTAATTTTGCTCGCACAATTTGGGGATTTTTTGACAGTTCGCTGCACATTCAAAGTAGGCGGGTTACACAGGTTAAAGAGCAAATCAAAAAATGGTGGATTAATGGTAGAGGTAAATCGTTAGATGCTACTTACATAGCAGTGGTGCCGGGGGTAATTGTCTGGCATATTTGGAAAGCCTACTGGGATGCTATTTGGAAGGAGGTCTCGCCAGATCCGAACATCATCATCACACACATCATAAATTATATGATTTCTTGGAGTTTTGCAAATGAGAAACTGAAAGGAGGCTCAAGACTTAAGGCAGTCATCAACCTCGAGCTTGGAGATGGGTCAAACCCCCAAATGGAAAGCTGAAGCTAAGTTGGGCTATCTACAGGCAGAGTGGAAGATCTGCGGCAGGTTTCCTTCTGCGAGACCATGCAGGCGCGGCGGTTGCGGCGGAGAGCTTTCCGCTCAGCGGGTCGTCGGTAGAAGAGAGATGTTGGTGTCCGTTGAAGTGGAGGTGCCTTATCAGGAAATGTTGGGACCGTGTGCGGGCTGGGCGGCCCAATACGGATCTGTGAGTGAAGTTGGGCCAATTCCGCATCAATGTAATACGGCTGCAATGCTGGTTGCTAAGATTGGTTGGGAGGGCACGTTTAAATGGCAGGTTGGTGATACGGTGCCACAGGTTCTTCGAGGAGCCTTGCTTTTGGACTCTATATCGTTTCCTTATATTTGCCCCACTGATTTTGGTGGTTTGCCGACCGGGTTAAAAAAAAAAAAGGAGTCCACCTCCATTTAATTTAGGTGCCCCCTCATCTCAATCACTCCTTCCCCATAATGCAGCCCCCTTGTCAAACTTGAGCACAAA
This sequence comes from Cuscuta europaea, assembly GCA_945859875.1. NCBI lineage: Eukaryota > Viridiplantae > Streptophyta > Magnoliopsida > Solanales > Convolvulaceae > Cuscuta > Cuscuta europaea. Next base: position 13,641,496 of record CAMAPE010000061.1, read on the forward strand.
AGCGTGGGGTGGCCCCCACTCATATGGGAGGTCATCCGTTTGTGCCCCGATTTGGACAATCGTTCCGAAAGTTCTATTTTCAGACTGCTTTAAATATATTTTATTTTATCGAGTCAAATAAAATATATTATGTGATCTTACTCATTATGACATTTATAATGAACATACATTCCTCAACTTTAATTTATAAGCCTCCCAAATTCAGTTCGGGCTGTTATCCGATAAATTACCAATACCAGTAATTGGGCCTCGTTTGACTAGTGGTCCAACCCTATGCCCTTTTTATGGCCCAACTAAAATATATACCATCATGTAAATATTATCAAGACCAAGATGAATATAATATGTGGTGCCTGGATTATCAGGTGGTCCTTCGCTCTCGATGTGGGCCCCACGTGCAATTCACTATTCACGCAAAAGTAATAACAAAAATTTACAACCCCGTAAATTCATAAATCATTGTTCAAGGTTTATTACATGATATAGTAAAAAGTAAATATACTTGGGGATGATGTTACAGAATAAGAGAATTTGAGAAGATGAAGATAATTAGAGAGTAGAGAGTAGGATTTTGGAGGAGATATGGAAAAATGTTTAAGATTAGGAGTATTTATAGTTTTTTTTACCCCACCCCCACCTCCCCACCCTCCAGACCGCCCGGACCCCCCCCCCCCCCCCCTCTAGCCCACCCAACGGCTATATAGCCGTTTGGGTAGTCCCCAACCCACCCCCCAACGGCTAGTTGTGGCCGAAACAATTTTTTATTTTTATTTTTTGAGTATTTGACCGTCTGACCTGACTCGGACCCAAGCCCGACCCGGCCGGGCCGGATCGCCTTTTGCCTGAATCGAGCCCGCCCCTCCTTCCCCCCGGTTCGGGTCTACACCTGGTCCCGGACCGCCAGACCGGGCCGGTCCCGGGCCCGCACAGACTGAACCGAATCCAAGCCTAATTTAGGTAATTCGCTCTTTTAAGACACATGAGTTTAATTTTCATTTTTATAAAGTACGACTATCCCAATTAATTATTGTTAGAGGTTGACTGGGTGCATTGTTTCGATTCTGATCCCTCTTAAGATATACTTGTCCGTGGTTTGGAGATGAATCGAAACTGGACCAAAACGCGGAATTAAACTCTTGTCCCCTAAAAATGGAAATATTTACGCAAGTGTGCGATCAAATTAGAGTTCATCATTTATGATCCCAAATAATTTGATTGCACAATTATGTAAATTATTTCCTATTTTGTGCGGTATACAAGTATATACATTTTTCTAATATTATATTATGCAATAATCAATATTATACTAGTGTATACTACGTATATAATATTAGTGAAGACACAAATGCACCATTGAACTTTGAGTTTTTTTCCGAATTAATGTTAATTAATTAATTAATTACAAAAATGATGCTGGAAAAAAAGTATATACTGATCTACTGCTGGGTTTAACCATGGTCAGGGAAAGTCATCCAACGGTTGGGCGACTTATAAGTCGCCAAATCGTTTGGTGACTTATAAGTCGCCCAACTGTTGGTCGACTTTCCCTTCCATATGAACACAGACCAGCAGCTACTGCCAGCCACGCACGATCGTGCCTGCAAGGGTCACGATCGTGTGTAATTCTGAAAACAGAATTTTATCATTTTTTTGCCACAAATCAACCCAAACTCATCTGTTTGCTATAAATAAGACCTCCCTTCTCCTGTTTAAGTGTTACGAGCCAGATACAACACATTATTAAACATACAACACACCTCTTCACAAACACATACATAACATTACTCTCAACAATATACAAAACACCTTGTAAAGACCCTTTACAAATAGAATACAAAACCTTAGATTCATAACCGGTAACACACAGTACAATCATCCAATATTCATAACAAGTAATCATCTAATATTCATACTCGAACACATGAAGACAACATACAAAAGTTTAGAAGAGAAAATACGTAAAATGTTGTAAATTGTTCCTACAACATCTAGTGTGCAAGAAAAACTGCAATACAAAAAGGCAAACTACAAGTTCATACTCGAAATGTTTATGATGTATACTTTGACTGCTCACCTTTGAAATAATCACTAAAAACCATATCATGCCGCTCTTTTTTATCACGCCGGATATAAACCCTACCAAATTTCGAACCGCCATGCGGGAGCTTTGTTTCCACTAACAATGTAGAAATCATCATAGGAACATGAACTGCACAAGTCTAAACTACATTTGAGTTTATTTCCTCATAAACATCATCTCTTGTGAGTGGCTTATCAAATAATTTTTTAGTAAGAGAGAGGGATCTTGGGCTGGATGTTCCACTATCAGATTCCGATTCATAATTCAGTGATGCCATGTATTATAATATGAACCTGTTAAAAAACTAATTCACACTTGATCTCATAACTTTGCATTCAAAATTATTATCATATATACTATACGCATGTAAATTTTTGTTATCAACAAATTTAAATAATATTAAGTTGAGCAAGCGTCTCCAACATCAGAAGAAAATAAATATTGACAATTCAACTTTTGAAAAAAAGATAAATTCTACATGAATTAATGGATATATAAAACTATTTTTAAAATCAATGTTTTTTAAAATACTAGTTTTTTACGCGCGTTGCGCGATAGAATAAATGCCCAATATTATTTACTTTGTAAAAAGAAGTATGTAGTATCAATTTCCTATAGACGTACCGCGCGAATATTTTAGGAATAATAAAAATATGGGAAAACTGTCAATTTTACCCTTGTACTATCACAAAAAATCAATTAAGTCCTTGTACTTTTAAAAAATCAATCAAATTCTTGAACTTTATAAAAATTTCAACTGAGTTCAATAAGAGGGACTAAATTGACGGTTTTCCCTAAAAACATTCATAGCACCATTGAGGTCTCATTTCTACTCTTAATATACTCTAGCTAATTTTACTACGATTTCCACTGTACCCTCTATAAAGACAACATAATAACAGGCCCTACTCATTCATTAAGTAATAGTAATGAGTGCAATAGAAAGAGATACACTGGCTTCTCAATTTAAGGCATTGAATAAGCTATACATGTGTCCTCTTGCCTTTAAGCTAACAAATCTAAAGTTTATTTTTGTTAAAAGACAGACAAGGTACACCATTACTGTGATATAAAGTAAGACAATAGCTCATGCATCACACAAATAACCATAATCAGATATAACACACCTTGTATACAATGATCAAGATATATCTACACATTTACAGTGCAGGAGATATTGTTATTATGATTATTAGTATGATGATGATTATTGTTATTATTATTAATCTTATAAGGTGTTCAATATTAGTATCAAGCATGAGTAATATTTTAATACATCAAGTGTAGCAAACAATTCTGCTAATTATAATTCTGTCAAAGGTTGAGCAAAGTCAATTGAGAAGGGAAAACCTGAAGGCAATCAAAAACTTATGTTTGAAAACTAAGTGTCACCAAGGGATACTTGCACAGTTGCACTTATGTTAATCTAGTGCCAATGCACAGAGTTCTTATCAAACATTTTCAAATTCAGTAATGGATCGATCCAACAACTTACAACCCATTTTCAAACTAAATCAGAGATTTAATTACCTATAAGAGTTCGTATGGATATTTCAGCAAACACATAACAATCACAACAAAAGTAGGAGATGAAATGAAATAAATAACAACAGTGGACTGTAATTAGTTGATTGAAACCACATTTTATGAATTGAAATCCAACAAATACAGAAATGAAAAACCAACACGAACAAGGCAGGGTAACGACCATAGTTAGAAATATTGTTGGGTGTGTTTCGGAATAAACGAAGAAATATTAATTAAATAAAATTAATTAATAAACAAAATAGCTAAAATAAAATAGAAAATAAGATGGAGCAGATTTTAGCCAGAGCTCGTGCTACGCACGATGTCCTTAAAACGTATTCGTCGCCTCCCACGGTGCTAGGAGCGTTGCAACGAGCGTTTCCCAGGATACGGTGGCTAACGAACGATCGTTTGAGCACACAAACGAAAGTTACGGCGAACTGGAACACAGTAAGAACACTTAGGAAATTTGGGAGTAGCTGGAAGTGTTTTTCGCGCAAGAAAATGTGAGGAATGTAGTGTGTGTTCTCAAACCGTGTGTTTGTTGCAAAGCACCTGCCAGCTATTTATAGGAGAATTTCTTGTGTGTTAAATGGGGTGTTAATGGACCTGAACGTTGGACATCAATGACCAGTTCGTTGGGCGTTGAATCGTCCATAAACTGTCCATTTAACGCAGCATTAAAAGAGAAGAACGTTGGACATTAATTGTTGTAACGGACCAGAAGACCTTCTGTTGCGAACAGAAGGCCTCGAGGGTTTCTGTTCCGGACAGAACTCCACTCCTGTCCGCAGGTCGCCCGCGCACACGAGTCGCGGTTTTTCTTCTCCGTTTCGGGATTTGATCGGCACCCCCCCTGCGCGTAAGAGAGAGCCTTTACCCTTAGGAATCTTAACTCCTTAAAAGAGGCTTCCCTTTATAAGGGGGTGAAAATCCCTTGAGTTTTTAGGTGTGGGATAAAACACACTAGAAACCCATCATTTTCCCAGTTTTTCCATTTCAACGAGTGAACTTCGAGAATCAATTTCTCATTCACCCGTTATCCGTTTTGAGTGTACCATATATCGAATTGTAGCCCTTAACAAGGACAATCCGAAACCACTTTGACCCGACCCAAATCGGAAGTAGACCCCACTCAAATAATTACCCCAAAATGACCATTTAATGCAATTTTTAATACATTTTTCCAACAAATATTAGGGGAATAGGTTTATATAGCACAGAACCAGAGCTTCTAAGACTATCCAATATCATAAATAGTTTAGCACCATGACTCCAGGAGTAGCACAAAGATCAAGGACGTGATCTCCTGATGAGATGTCCAAAGCTAACACTGCAGGTCTAGATGCTGCATCAATTCTATATATCATTCCATTTTGGTATGCCTTTGAGCTAGGTGTTCTAACATCAGGTGCGAAATAATAGAAACTCGGCAACCAAGAGACCTTTTAAAGTTTACCTCCAATGTCGACTTCAATTGCCTCTAAATTAAAGTCATTCTGTTTCAGAAAATCGAGAAAAGCTTCCGGCAATGGAACACTTGAGGAGTCGGCATCTCTGTCCATGACCTTCTTGTGCCCGAATTTTCTGCCAAACGGCCACCTTTATAGCGATCGTCTCTACACCGGCAACGATAATATGATAGCTACTAACGGGCATTGAATCAAAAGAATAACTTACACGCCATAGCATTAACGGATGGAAATGAAGCTGAGTTCTGTCAACCTTTAAAGTGCCATAGCATTGCACACAGGAAGTAAAATAAGCTCTGGGTACAATTGTCCGAAGCACAAAGTTACACGAACATATTTTTTTGACCATTTTACCCCTAACATTATTCATGCTTATAAGATTGTAGATAGAGTATCTACACTTGTAAAATTGTTTAGTTAGTGGCTAACTTATTATTTGCTGACAAATTTTATAAAGCTTGTGCCTGAAGCTTGCAACCTGACTTTAATGGTTTTGCTGTGAAATTTAGTCAGAAAAATAAAAAAAGTATGGAAACCCCACCATTTCAATTCATATATCCCTGCTTACCACCTATTCTTGTCACTGCTCTTAGTCTCATTTCATTGTTTCCCCAAAGATGAAATCAATATTAGACAAAGTTTCAAGACTATTGGTGAATGACAATCTTGATTACCATTCTTAAAGATTTCATTTCCGCACTTATTCTTTTAGAACTTAAAAACACGGGAAACGGGTTGGGAAGAAACCTATTTACCCAAATATAGTGGAATCGAGTGAAGAAAGGTGAATACGAACAAAAACAAAAACATGGGGAAGCGGATACAACACATACCAAGAAAAGAGTGAGCAATAGGCGGACTTTTATCAATTAAATTAGATTTTCTCCTTTCCCATGTATGAAAAAATTAAATTAGATTTTCATATTAAGAGGGAAATACTGTAATAGCCGAAAAGCTAATGAAGGGATAACCAATAATCATTATTCAATATTTCAATTCATGTTAATCAAGCATTCATATTGAGTTACCAGGCAAGCCTGGTTTGTAGAAGAGTGAGAGGGGTTTTGGGTTCTGGTAGTAATCGAGCAAAGTGGCTGAACGCAATATTTGGATTCCTCGTAATCAAGCATTCACATTGAGTTAACAGATAAACCTGATGTGTAGAAGAGCTAAAGGGGATTCTGGATTCAGGTAGTAGTCGAGCCGGGGCGGCTGGACCGCTGTAGGAAAAGCCGATTGACCGAATCTGCGAAACGAGCGAAGAGCCGATTGATCGATTCTGCGAGAGCAGGTGAAGAGAAGAGAGGAGAGGCAGAGAAACTTTGAAATCCGGAATCCCGACCCCTTTCTTTGGTTCATCATCGTCTCAATTTCAATTACGCAATCCTCAATAGCGAGGACCAAAGAGTCGAGGTGTGGCTAATCAGGTATTCAGGTTCAGGTAGTCGGTTATAGTGGGGGTTGCGGAGGTGACAGGATGTGGCAACACTACACGGATGGACAAACTGCATTTCTTAACGGAGATGTAAGCACTTCAAAAAGGAACATATAATTAAGCACACAATACAACTCAACTAAGCAATAAAGATCCACCAGCAAATTTTATATACCTAAATTAGGCCTACCTTCATTCATGCTTATTATTTTGTAGAGATTAAGAAACTGGAAAATCTTGAGTGATTTGTTACAAAGATGAGATTGCCGTTATCGATCTACATGGATTAAATATGGCCGCATGATTATTTTTTTCAAGTTCAAATAACCGAATAAATAGGAGGTTGAAAGCATCCATTGCATACGGATAGGGAAGTTAGAGTTTTTAGGTTTACACATCCCTCCTGTGTGGTTTGACATTCCACTCATTTAATGACATGTGTCCAATTTTTTTTTAATGTTGAAGGCATTGCGTTAAAGATGCTCTAATATAGACGATTGGAAGAAAGAATCCGAGAGAAAAGCAATGGCCGCGCAGATAAATGTGAGTGCTAGGATTCAAGAAAAATTTTTGTTTAAAGTCGCATAACTTTTTTATTTACACGTCAATTTTTATAAACAATGTATCAAAATTCATCATATTTTATTATCTTTCGTACAAAATCAATATTGCTTACATATAAAGTTATAAAATTTGAAGTTTCAACTATTAGAGGTTTTGAGCTCAAAATTTTACTTTAGTAGATCCAAGTGCTAAAATTCAGATCTTATATTTCAAATATATGTTCATATTTTTGAGTTAGTTTTTTTAAATAAGTTTGAAATAACAACAATAAAATTAAAGGGGGTTTTCAAAAAAAATTACTAAAATAAAATTTATTTACACAAATATGACTATTAGTTACTACGGTGTAGACTGTGTAGTGTTATAGTAACTTAAGTTTGAAAATTGAGCATAAGTTACTATGATTTCATTACTACTCTAGTCATTAGTCACATTTTTGTAAAGAGTCTTTATTTTAGTCATAAATATGTAATTATTTCAAAATTAAACTCTAAATTCATTTATTTTCACTAGTACAAAAAAGCCTTTTTACATCACCTTATCTACATGTGTTATTTTAAAACCCATGTAGAATACTAACATGGGGTCATTTTTAAAATTTTTATAAACTTTTTTAGATGGGTTGTTGTTATAACCCATGTTAAATAGAAAAACGGGGTACATTTTTAAATTTTACAAAATATTCTAAATCGGTTATGTTTGGAACCGATGTGAAAAGAAAAACGGGGTAATTTTCATAATTAAAGAAACTTTATGCTAGATCGGTTAAAACCCACCGATGCAGAAGAAATAAAAAAAAAACTTTGAACTACTTAGAAACGGAAGGACTTCTAGAGGTAGCCGACTTAGAAAGAAACGGAAGGACTTAGAAACGAAAGGACTTGCGTGCAGACTTGCAGACCTAGATTAGTTGGCGAGGGAAAGAAGGCAGAGAGACAGAAGAGCAGTTCAGCGACGGCGGACGACGCTCCTGCGCACGACGCACGGCGCACGGCGGACGACGTTCCAGTGCACGGCGGACGGTGGACGGCGTTCCAGCGAACGGTGGACGGCGTTCTAGTGGACCGTGGATGGTGTTCTAGCAGCGGACGGCGTTCTAGCAGCGGACGGCGTTCGAGCAGCGGAAGGTATTCGAGCGGCTTTCGAGTTGGTGAACCTTCCTTTTCAGGTTTCAATTTGACCATGATTATCTTAGTTCACATTTTGGTTCTTCTTTGAATTCACTGTGTATAATAGGTTTCAATTTGTTGATATTGCCTCTGTGAAGTTAGTAGATGATGTTATTCATAGTTAGAATCTCCCTTTATCCCGGTGCAGATTTATATTTGGATTAATTTTTGTAAGTGATGTGTTGTAAAATTGAGTCTTTGATGATGTTATTGAACTATTTTTCTAAATTCAAAGTAATGACTCATTTGGCTCGTGGGATGGGGAAGCGGGTGATGGGGATGGTGCTAGTGAGCTATGGAGGGGGCTGGTGGGCTGGGGAGGGGGCTGGTGGGATGGAGAGGGTTCTGGTGAGCTGGGGAGGGGGCTGGTGGGATGGGGAGGGTTCTGGTGAGCTGGGGAGGGGGCAGGGGAGCTGGGGAGGGGGATGGGGAGCTGGAGAGGGGGCTGGTGGGATGGGGTGAGTTCTGGTGAGCTGGGGAGTAGGCTGGTGGGCTGGGGAGGGGACTAGGGAGGGTGCTGGTGAGCTGGGAAGGAGATTGGGGAGCTGGGGAGGGGGATGGTGGGATGGGGAGGGGGCTGGTGAGCTGGGGAGGGTGCTGGTGAGATGGGGAGGGGGCTGGGGAGCTGGGGTGGGGGCTGGTGGGATGGGGAGGGGGCTGGGGGCTGGGTAGGGGGCTGAGGGCTCCTTTCACCACTTGAATTGGCACACTTTTACTTTTTATAGTTTTTTTTTAATCAAGTAAAGGGTAAAGAATAAATATGTCTTTACACCAATCCTCATTTTTTAGCTCCTACTTCTTTTCTTCCTCTTTCCATCCAAAAAACTTTGAACTCCACCATCTGTAACCTTTTCTCTTATTTCTTTTTTCTTTCCTATAATCTTCATCCCACCTTTTGTTCTTTTTACTTCATTTCCAGTTCATAGACCAACTATCTATTCGTGCTCCTGCTCGTGAATTGAAACTGAAGGTTCTGAAAGAAATTGCTGAGGAGCATGGACTAGAGTGGGACCCAAGTGGGACAGAATCTGAATTGTTGAAGCCGCATGAAGACTTGCTTGTATGTCACTATAGTACTAACGTTTACTTTAACCTGCATTCTGGAACAATGCATCTTACATCTGTAACTGCTAGTGGTTGTTAAAGTTACTTCTATAAATTCATTTTCGACTTAGATTTTAAACCTGTTACTTTCAGTGTCAGAGAATTTACTTGAAGTCATTGAAAGTTAAGAAGTCCACTGGGAAGTACCATTCAAATATGGGAGTCCCTAGTGCAAGAGAATAAGACATGTTAGGAACCTCAAAATCCAAGTGATTTTAAAAGATCAAGAGAATAACTGACAATGCATCAAAAATTAATTAAGTGTATGTCGTTTATCCTCCAGTGACTAAGTCAACCAAATCCACGTAGTAGAACAAACTAGATTAAGATTATTTCTTTTGTCAAAATGCAGTTTTAAGTAGTGGATTAGACAAAATCAGTTCTAGTACTAGTAGTTCTGCTAAAAACCAGAATAGTTTTTAGCAATACTCATCTAGAAAAGCACTTTTAAAAGAACCACCTATCATGGGCTGCTATGGTAAGCATTACTGAAGTATTAAGTTTTTTTTTTAATTTTTAAAAGCGCTTCTAAAATTTTAACCAATCATCATTTTAACATGTAAAAGCACTTTTGAGAGGAGAAGCAGATTCAACAGGTTCCATTAAGTCAAGGCTGTGAGAAACATACATAGAATCCACACACAAAATCATCTAAGCCTTATGCTCAAAAGAGTTTGGGGTCAGATAACATCAAATCCACAGTCATTAACGATGCAGATTGTATTACTATGATACTATCACATAAACATTTTAGTGCGCATTTCGAAGTTCCTTAAGAGGTACTTCCGTTGGTTCACAGTAAGTACCATTTAAAGATAAAACACACAGAATAAGGAATTTATATAATGTCCTAGAATCTTGCAAATGTGGAAAATTAGAATTAAATGTTCTCTTGATTTTATAGTGACTGATATTATATACAAACCTTTTTCAACCGAAAAACGCTTAGTGTGAGATGGAGGAATCAGTATTTTGCAAGTTTTTAAGGTTTTATGACTAAGTAAGACTAAAACTTAATCATTTGTAGATAGAAAAGCAATACTATTTGAACGAAAAATAAGGAGTATATTTATGCAAAAGAATACTCAAGGTGCCACTGTACTAATGGATAATGATTTATACCACTCTAAGAACAGATGATCTATTGATTAATGATTAGTGATGAAAAAATCTTAGAACACCACTTTCCAAAGAATCTGTTAATAAAAAACCACACCAGATACTGGAAGGAAATCAGAAGAAGTGGTTTTATTTACAATGTTGTCACTCAAAAACATCATTCAAAATTACTTTATATGGAAACTATAATGTAGACCAAGCAACAATTATCTGCACAGTTCATTCTTTATTTGAAGATTTTACATGCAGACTGTATATGACACCATATGACACCATATTATGTGCTAGCCAATATCATTGATGTAGATGACTAGATATGATAGTATATTCACTCCAAGAGAATAAGACATGTTAGAAACCTCAAAATCCAAGTGAAAACAGTAAATAACAAACTATCTCTTCATCCATACTATCTCTTTATTTGGTTGATATTTTTCATCTATAATATCTCTTCTTCGTTTGATATTTGACGAACACGTTTTCACTGATTTAGTTTGCTTCAATGAGCTATTGTAAATAACAAACTATCTCTTCATCCATCGTGGTTCTTTGAAATGTTAATATTAGAAATTTAGATTTACCCGGAATCACACTTTGAATTTTGGGTGTGATACACAGTTTTTGTTTGCTTTTATCAGGTTTGATGTGAAAATTGCTGCAGCAGTGGCAGAGGAAACAAGTCTACCATTTGTTACAGTTGAAAATAAGTTTGAAGCATTGGTAATGACCTTTCAGTTTTATATATGCTTCTGCGTTAAATGCTAATTTGTAAACCTGTTTTTATAATTATTTACCTTTTTTTACTTATGTTGCAGAATGTACTTAATTTATTCTATTACTGACAGGCTGCACATGATGCATTTGTTGAAAGCAGTGGTGCCTTAAATACAATTGTTATTTCCCTCATGAAGATCGCAAATGATATACGTTTTCTAGGAAGGTATAACTCTTATTTGAGATTGCAAATTGTTTTCAAAGTTGCATTTTATGGTGACTTCACGTCTTACTTGATTTGCAGTGGTCCACGTTGTGGTCTCGGTGAACTCATTTTTCCCGAAAATGAACCCGAGAGCAGCATCATGCACATAATTATCATCCTTAAATACAATAATTGATGTTGGTCCCGGTTGTACTGGATACAGTCTAGAGGGGGGGTGAATAGACTGTATTGGTTTTTAGCTTTTTAAACTAAGTACCAGATTTACAGAATAGCCTGTTCTGTTGAAAGAACAGACTGGCAGCGGATGGGGTTCTGGTAGGGAGTTCTGTTAGCCTCAGAGAAGCAATAGGCAGTAGGCCTTCTGTTAACTCGTAGAACAAGTTCTGCTGAACACAGATACCAAGTCCAAGGAGTTATACAGTTCTAACTAAGTGCAAGTATTAAAAGCAGTAAGTAAATGACACCAGGGATTTTTATAGTGGTTCAAGGAACAACTCGTTCCTCTAATCCACTGTTCCACTAAGCTGTAAAAACTGTCGTTTACAAAGCCTTAGTCCTAGTACTTATGAAGCACTCCACGTCTTCTTCAAGCCTAGATGTGTCCTGGGATGCACTGCCTGGCTTCCTTTAACACTGGTCCTTTCACTGAGTTTCCTTGAAGTATCACCACTTCACTACTCCAGTTATTTGGACGTCCTTCTTGTAGCAAGAAGAGTTTCTGTTGAAACTGGGGTTCCTCCAACTAGCTTCGTTACAAAAGATTTGTATGTGATGAGCTTGAAGAGTTGAAGAACAGTTGGAACTTTGCTTGAGTTGGAAAGAGTATTTTTCCAACTTCTGCCTTCTCTTGTAGAGGATAATGAGTTTGAATCTCAAGGAGGCTCTTTGCTTTTCAGAGTTTGAATATCTTGCTTGTGGTTAGCAAAAGTTGCAATGTAATCTTGGCAAAGTTATCTCCAAGTTTTAGCAAAGTTATCCGGTTGTTCTTCGTAGTGTATCTTTTATACTGAGGTTGTCTTCCCGTTGGAGGAGTAGGAGGACAACTGCATTTAATGCGCGATCAGTTGACTGGACTAGTAGAGCCCGATAAAGTTGGCGGGTTACTATTTTGGGATAAGGTATTCCTGACATTGCGGCCAATCATCTGCAATTACTCTACGTAGCATGGGGTGCATTAAATGAGCATTTAATGCATGCACTGTAGCTTTTCCGTTTCATACTCCTAGCCGTTGAAGGAATCTTTTAGTTGACTTCCCGGTTCTTTGAAATTCTTCTAAGTGTCATACCTTCTGGTGTCTTTGTCTGAGAGTAGAACAGAGGAGGCCTGGAGCACTTCTGTTGGGAGTATCCAACAGAGACCCAGAAGGGTTTCTGTCAGAGTCAAGACTAACAGAGATCCTGAGGACTTCTGTTCTGGAGCAGAGAACCAAAGGTCCTCTGTTTCAATAATGTCTTAAGAGGCACTTCTGCTCTTGAAGTCCTTCTGTTCTTGAAGCCCTTCTGCTCTTGAAGGTCTTCTGTCAAGTCGAATACATCTAAGAACTTTACAAAGGAAAATTCTAATACATAATTTCTAAAGGGGTACTCTAAAGTCCTAATTAATCTAGCATCATCAAAATCTAATTACAATTATTCCTTACAATTTCCCCCTTTTTGATGATGCCTAAACCCTTTAACTATTTCCAGAGAAGCGCCTTCACCATAAAAAAAATTAAGTTTAAAAACTTCCATTAAAATTTTGGTGGGCAACTTGGCATAGGAAAATAGTAAGAGTACGATACATTCAGATAGCAGAATATAAATGAAATAAGCAAACACAAGCAGAAGGCAAAAAGACAGGAATTTGAGGAAAAGCACTTCAAAGTAAGTAGGCAAAGATGTGATTTTATTAGATAGGTTTTACAGAGTTTAAACCTTACACATTCTCCAGATTAGCTGCCTGTAGAGCTTCTTCCTCTAGTCTTTGAAGCCTGAGCAGTTCTTCGTTTATTTCAGCTCTGATTTTGAACAGATTGCCAGACCTTTGATAAGATGCCCATATTGGAGAAAGCTTACAGTCCAAATAGTTGAGGACACCTTCATGTATGGTCTTTCCTGGGACAATGTTCTTCTTGTACCATTCTTCTGCTTCTTCAAGTGATCCTCCATACCTAACTCTGACAACGCCATCTTTGTCCAGATAGAGGTGCTGTTGTTGGGTAGGAGTCATTTTAGCCTTCATCTCTTCAAATTGAGCTCTGTCAATGTTCTGAGAGCCACCCAATCTCCACTCAGTGAAGTTGAAAACTTTCTTCTTCTTGGTGCTCTTCTTTATTGGAGATGGGGGTCTAGGTATGCCTGCTGCTCTCTTCTTTTGTAGGGCAACTTCAAAATAGGGAGCCGGATCTACTGCAGGCTCATCAGAGGAGGGTGGCCTGGTAGGAGTTCTGTGAGACCTAGGCCTGGTCTGTTGAGGGTCCTCTTCCCCCTTTTTGGCATCATTCAGATCTTCAATCATGAGACGGATCTTCTGGAATTCTGAGGCCTGGGTTGAGGCTATCTGCTCCAGGGCCTCTGGTAGTGTCTGGGTGACAGATGTAAGGCCTTCAATCAGACCCTGCTGCTTCTGTATTGCAGAGAAGATGTCCTTGTTATTGGCTTCAAGGAGCACCATCTTCTGATAACGATCTCTGTCAGTGGACAGAAGTGCATGAGCCTGTTCTTGATGCACTCTACACATTGCCTCAATGGAGGTCAAGTGCCTCTCTGTCCTGGCATCAGATTCCTTCAGAGCTTCAAGATGCTCTGAGATATTGTGAATAGCATGGCCTTGACTCAGGAGAGTCTGTTGAAAGATAGACAGAGTGTTGTGGATGCCTACCACTTCTGTTGACAGGGCATCAGTTCTGGCAGTTGATGAGGCTATGAAGTTGTTGAGAGTTCCTGTGAGGTTCTCAAAACGATCAGAGATAAACTGCATACCTGAGTTGAGATTGTCATTTACATGAGCAAGGTGCCCATAGTGTTTGTCATTGATCTCAATCAGTTTGTTCAAGCCTTGGAGGATCTGTCCTCCAAATTCTTCAGCAGATTCAACAAATTTGTTGAAGGGAACGTTGTTCGGTTGTCCATCTGGTTGAGGCATCTCCAGACCTCTTCCCTTAGGCAAAGGATGATGCTCTTGGACAGATGAAAGAGATTGGACAGCCTGTTCATGTTCCAGTTGAGTCAGAGGAGGGGTCTTCTGTCTCTTGGATGTGGCTTGATAAGACTTGCTGACCATGAATCCATCCATGTCAGATGAGTCTTCATAAGAGGAGTATATAGGTATGGTGTTCCTGATGACCTTTTTCTTCTTTCTGAAGGAGGGATTGGGGGCAGTAGAATGCCTAGAATTCCCTTGAGGTGCAGAGATGGGGGAGACAGTTGTAGGGTCAGAATCCCTGAGAAACCATACAGGTTTAAGGTTTTCGGCAGGTTGTTGTGGAGGTGAAGATTCTGGAGGAGGAGATTGATGATCAGATTCAGAGGAGGAGGAGGAGATTTGTTGGGGGGAGGGGATCTGGTGCTGGGGTGAAGAGTGAACAGGTGAGGCATTTTGTTGAGGGGGAGATGGTGGAGGTGAGGGTGAATGATTTCTGAAGGGAACAATTGCTCTGCAGGGAGATGCAATTTTTTGTTTGGGTGAATGAGGAGGGGTGGGGGTTTTTTGTTTAGGAGATAAAGGTTCAGGGTGTTCTGGTGGAGGGGTTCTGGTGCTGGAAGGAGGTGAGGGAATGAGGGGTTCTGTTGGGATATTAACAGAGGGGGTTGGAGATATTACCTCAATGATGTTCTCCTTGAGCAAAGAAGTCCTCCACTCCTTGATATGCTCCATCATTGCTTGTCCTTCTGTCTTGGGTACAGAGGGCTCTCCTGGGTTGAGATGGGGTTGCACAGAATCTGTTGCCATCTTGGTGAATAGCCATCCTCGAATGCTTCAATTTCTTCCTCTTCCAAAGGTTTGACAGCCTCTTCTGAAGGTGAGGAGATGAGAATGGCCTTCCCTTTGTAGCTTGCCTTCTTCTTCTCAAGAACAGAGTGAAGGAAGCTGAGGGAAAAGCACTTTGAGACATCATCAGTCCCAACCCAGCTCAGAATGGCTTTCTCTTCTAGCTCATAATGGTCAAAATATTGGATGATTTTGGAGAGGGGTCCCATTCTCCACCTTCTCCATTCGAGAACCCGGGTAAACTGTCTGTCTAACAAGGACAGATACCCATCTTTGACAGGACTAGGGTGTTCTGCTGAAGTAGACACCCTGTTCTGTTCAGGAGATGCAGCAGAGGTGGGGATCTCTGGTTCCCCCTGAGTGTCTGCCACTCCTTCAGATTCAGAAACCACAGGTTTAGAAACCTTCTTCTTTGGTTTGGTGGTCTTCTTCCTCTTCTGTCCGGCCTTAGGGGGGGGGGCAACAGGTGCTTCCCCTTCAGTCTTCTTCTTCTTCTTCTTTTTCTTCTTCTCAGCAGAAGGGGCTACAGAGAGAGGTTTCTGTATCTTCTCTCCCTGTTGTCTCTTAGCCTCAAGTTGAAGCTGTCTCTTCATTTCAGCCTTTATGGCTTTCTCCCTATTTGGAGAAGCAGTTAAGAAGATTACCTTGGTGTGATTTAAGGTTGAAGCCTTCCTCAAGTGTATTCCTTGTTTGAGAAGTACTTCTGAAACCAGTAGCCCATGTCCTAGCTTCCCAGAGTAGAGGCTAGTTTTTGGGTTCTTCTTCTTGATGACCTCAATCAGGGACTTCACCATGACTTGTCCCCAATTGATGTTCAATCCATGATGCACTGCATACAGGGCCTTGGCATTGGCAGTTGTGACATCATCTGTGGAGGAGTACTTGCACCATAAACATTTGTGGAAAATGTTTATGAGCAGCTCAAATTCCCTCTTGAGCAAGTTCTTCTTGATGTTGATCTTCTCTACTTCTTCCCTTTTTCTGCAGAACTTCTTCTTGAATTCTGTCAGAGGGATGTCAGTATCCTCCAAGTCGAGTAGAGAGTCCCTTCCTTCCTTTTGCTGAATGTTGAAGATGTTGTTGATGACGTCAGCATCAATCAACACCTTTTCTCCTTGGACGACGGAGGAGATGACTTCATCCTTGAAGGATGCGTTGAGATAGAACTCAACAGTGTCCACGTTGTTGTAGGCTTCATAACCATGGGAGATGATCTTGCTCAGTTGGCATTTAGATAGACCATCAACAATGGCGGTCATCCGCTCCTTTTTCTCTGCAAACCTGGGTAGTACTTCCAGTTCGCATCTCAGTCCAGTCAAAACATTCTTTAGGAGGGTTGCCTTTTGTTCCTTTGAGAGATCGGAGAAGCTCAAGAAGGCCATGGAGTTTACTGCGGTTAGAAAATTTCTGAGAGATAAGAGTTCAAAAGCTTGAGAGTTATGAGAGCAGTAACGGTTTAGGTTTGCGAAAGGGGGTTTTATGGATATGGGTTAGTGGACGTTTGAGATAATTTACGGTTCCAAGATGCCAATAAATGTAAAAAGGGGCGCAGTAAATAAACGGGGGCGCAGTAAATTTTATACGGCTTGATACCGTTTTAAGGGTAAAAGGGTAAAAGACCTTTAATAATTTACTAGGTCACCCGGTTTACAAGATTTTCTAAGTCCACCACCTTCTGTTTGACAAGAGAGGGTCTTTCAGTAAGAAGGGGGGTTTCTGTTGCTGAGGTGTTCTGCCAGGATAGGGACCAGAAGAGGTTGACAGAGGGGGGTTAACAGAAGGGGTTCTGCTACAAGAATTCTGTCAACAGCAAAAGAGCAACAGAGGGCCTTCCTTTTCATCTTTCCCTTGGAATCTCATCCATCATTCCCAATTCCTCTCTCAGTTTGTTGAACCTAGCCTCAGCGAGAGGCTTTGTCAGGATATCTGCAAGCTGGTCTTCTGTTGGCATATGTTCCATGCAGATGTGCTTCTTCTCCACATGATCTCTGATGAAGTGATGTCTGATCTCAATGTGCTTTGTTCTGGAATGAAGAACTGGATTCTGAGTAATAGCAATGGCACTGGTGTTGTCACACAACGGTTTGATCTCCTTTGCTTGAATTCCATAGTCCTTCAGTTGTTGCTTCATCCAGAGTAGCTGAGCACAGCAACTCCCATCTGCAATGTACTCTGCCTCAGCTGTACTTGTTGAGATGGAGTTCTGCTTCTTGCTAAACCAGGAAACAAGCCTTCCTCCTAGCAATTGGCAGTGACCAGAGGTGCTTTTTCTGTCTAGTCTGCAACCTGCAAAATCTGAGTCAGAGTAACCAATTAGCTCAAAGTTACCTCCCTTTGGATACCATAGGCCTGCATTTGGATTTCCTTTGATGTATCTGATGATTCTCTTTGCAGCACTTAAATGGCTTTCCTTGGGCTTTGATTGGTATCTGGCACAGATTCCAACAGAGAATGAGATGTCTGGTCTGCTTGCAGTTAGATAAAACAGAGATCCTATGATTCCTCTATATGTTGTTGCATCTACATCCTTTCCTTCATCATCTGGACCAATTCCTTGTGAAGTGTTCATGGGAATCTTCACTGATGATTTGCCTTCCACTCCAAACTTCTTGATTAGATCTCTGGTGTACTTCCCTTGATTGATAAAGATCCCTTCTGGAACTTGTTTGACTTGGAGTCCTAGGAAGTAACTGAGTTCTCCCATCATACTCATTTCAAATTGACTCTGCATCACTTGAGAAAATTTCTTGCACAGTTCTGGATTAGTACTACCAAATATAATGTCATCAACATATATTTGTACTAACAGAATATGATTAGCAACAGAGATTTGAAATAGAGTTTTGTCAACCTTTCCTTTAGTAAACCCATGGTTCACTAGGAAAAGGGACAATGTGTCATACCAGGCTCTGGGAGCTTGCTTAAGACCATAGAGGGCCTTTTTAAGCTTGTAGACACAAGAAGATTGAGTAGGAATGACAAAACCTGGTGGTTGTTCCACATAAACTTCTTCTTCAAGATCTCCATTCAGAAATGCACTCTTGACATCCATCTGGTAGACCTTGATGTTGTTGTAGGCAGCATAGGCTAGAAAGATTCTGATGGCTTCAAGTCTGGCAACTGGTGCAAAAGTCTCATCAAAATCTATTCCTTCTTCTTGACAATATCCTTTAGCTACTAGCCTTGCTTTGTTCCTTACAATGTTGCCATCTTCATCTGCTTTGTTCTTGAATACCCATTTGGTTCCAATGACATTCTGGTGCTTTGGCCTAGGAACAAGTTCCCATACTTTGTTCCTTTCAAACTGAGTGAGCTCTTCTTGCATAGCATTGATCCAATCTGAGTCTGCAAGAGCTTCCTCAACTGTCATAGGTTCCATCTGAGATATATAGCAGGCAAGCATTGCTTCTCTCCTTGATGTGGATCTGGTTTGAACTCCACTTCTGATTTGACCAATCACTTGGTTAGGAGGATGGTCTCTTAACCATGTTAGGTCTGGTTCTGTCAGCTGCTGTCTTGGTCTCTCTGGTTCCTCATCTTCAGAGTCTTCATCTTTATTCAACAGAAGGGGGTTTGGTGCAGGTGTTGGAAATGAAGGGTTGTCTGCCACCTCTTCTGTTGGTGTTCTATCTTCTATGCTGACATCCTTGAGAATCTCTGTTACCTCTTCAACAGAGGTGCTTTCATCAAACTTCACATGTATGGATTTTTCAACATGTAGGGTTCTTCTGTTGAGTACTCTATAGGCTTTACTGGTGTTTGAATAGCCTACAAAACTCCTTCATCAGCCTTTTCTTGAAATACCTTCAGATGCTCCTTTCCATTATTGAGAATGTAGCACTTGCATCCAAATACATGAAAGTAGCTGATGTTAGGTTTTCTTCCCTTCCAGAGTTCATAAGGGGTCTTCTGGTGATTCTTGTTGATCATGCTTCTGTTCTGAGTATAGCATGCAGTGTTGATTGCTTCAGCCCAATATCTCATAGGCAATCCAGATTCTGCAATCATTGTTCTTGCAGCTTCTTTTAACGTTATGTTCCTTCTTTCTGCTACGCCATTCGGTTGAGGGGTTCTGGCGGCAGAAAGTTGATGAAAAGTTCCATTCTGATCACAGAAGTCCTTTATGACTTGGTTGACAAATTCAGTTCCTCTGTCTGATCTGATTGTCTTCACTTTCAAGTTCTTCTCAGTCTGAAGTTGCTTTAACAGAGATGGCAACTTCTGAAGAGTTTCATTTTTCTTTGTCAGAAAAATAGTCCATGTGTATCTGGAGTAGTCATCAACCATGACTAGGGTGTATTTCTTGCCACCAACGCTTGGAGTCTCAACAGGTCCAAATAAATCCATGTGAATCAGATTTAGAGGACTTGTAGAAAGATCTCCAGCAATGGGTTTGAAGGAATTCTTCACTTGTTTGCCTTTCTGACATGCACTGCAGAGGGTCTCCTTCTTGTATACAATGTCTGGTAGCCCTTCTACAATGTGTTCTCTGGCCAGTTTCTTGATTGTTTTGAAATTCAAATGGTTGAGCTTTTTGTGCCAATCCCAGCTCAGTTTTGAATCTCCTTTGGCTATCAGGCAAACTCCATCTTTTGCAGTGTTCCAATCAACTACATAGATGTTCTTCTTCCTTGATGATGTAAGAACCACTTCCTTTGTTGTCTCATGCTTCACATAGCAGAAGTCCTTTGTGAATTCAACAGTGTAGCCTTTGTCACAGAATTGACTAGCACTTAGCAAGTTGAACTTCAGTCCTTTGACATATGAGACATCATCAATGATTATCTGGTTCCTGATCAGCTTTCCTCTTCCTTTTGTTTGACCTTCTTTGTCATTACCTCCAAAGGTAACTCTAGGTCCTTTGCATTTCTGGAACTCTGTTAGGCAACTTCTGTCACCTGTCATGTGCCTGGAGCATCCACTATCAATAAACCATTCTTGTTCAGAGATGGCTCCAGCACACAGTTCCTGCAAGATCAAAAGAAAGATTTAGGTACCCAAGCAATGCTGGGTCCTGGGGGGTCATGGAGTCTGGGTAGTTGGTACCATTTTGGTCTCATCAAGTGAAACCTTAGTGGGTGGTACCCATTGTCCACTTGGTAGTTATAGTAAACTGAAGTGTGATTCACTTTGGGCAGATGCTTGTGAGGGTCATGCTTCCTGTTTACATACTTTTGCATAGCTTTCTTTGTTGGAAAGAAGTCCCATATACTATCAAGAGCAGAGGGACGGTTAACCTTGGGCTTCTGAAGTTGACCAGCCAACCTCTTCTGCCTGAAGTTAACTTTCTCTTGATATTTGCCCTTCTGGTGATCATTTCTGGCACGATTGACATGAGGTTGTCTGTCAATGAATGGTCTTTTATTTTTGTTATTTTGAAAACCTCTTCTGTTGTTAGGTTTTCTGCCAGGTTCATTATTTTTCAAAAAGGGTTTCTGTTGAACCTTTATCTTGCCTTTTTCTGGTCTGACTTCCTCATGAACAACCTTGGTGCCAGATACACCAGCTTGACAGATGGGGCTAGAAATCAGTGGCTCTATGACCTTATCTGCCTTAGCAACTCTGGTGCTAGGCATTACAGAAGGCTCACCTGATTCTGTTGAGCCATAACCAAGACCAAAACTAGTGCCAATCTGTTGATCAAGCACAATCTTTTCCATGGAAGACTGGGCCTTCTGGTAAGCTTTGTACTTAATCTCGAGAGGCTCTATTTCTCTTATTCTCTTAAGAAGAGAAACATTTTCAGTTTCCAGTTGATCTCTTTCCTCAATTAGAAGATTGATTTTGATCTCAACCTCCTTCTTTAAGTCAAGAATTTCAGCTTTCAACTTACTGTTTTCTTCTGTTACAGAAGAATAAGTGGCTTGTATGGCCTTAAACTCTTCCCAAAATTCTGACATTGAATCAGAATCAAAAGCTAAGCCTACCGAAGAAAAACTAGATTCAGAAGTAGAGGTTACCTCATCATCAGAACGAGCCATGAGGCAAAGGTCTTCTGTCTCAGTATCAAGGCAACAGAAGGCCTCATCAGAATCAGAGTCAGAACTGGATTCTGTTTTTGACAGAGGGTCTTTCTCCAGCTGTTCTGTCACAAGTGCCTTTCTTCTTCTGGAGTTGTCCTCGTACTTCTTCTTTTCTCCATCATGTCCTTGCTTCTTGGACACTCTAGGATGGGGACAGTCAGCCTTGAAGTGGCCAGGTTGTCTGCAATTGTAACAGAGAAGCTCTCCACTGCTTTCTGTTGATTTGACCTTCTGGTATGGCTTTCTGTTGAAAGATGGACTCCTTCCATCTTTGGGATTCTTCATAAACTTTTTGAATCTCCTGGCAAAGGTAGCCATATATTCATCAGATAAAAGTACTGAAGGGTCAAAGTCATTTACCTTAGATGTGCTGGCAGTGAGGGCTGTAGTGGTCCTCTCTTCTGGTACATCTTCCTTCTCTTCAATCATTTCAAACTCATGAGCTTTGAGATCTGAAATGAGCTTATCAGTGGGATAAGTCTTTACATCCTTGCTGGCTTGGACAGCAACTACCTTCATCTTCCATGCTGAGGGCAGTCCCCTTAACACTTTCAGGTTGATCTCCTTGGTTGTGAGATCCTTGCCAAGCTCAGAGATCTCTCCAGTGAGAGTGAGGAGCCTGTCATACATCTTGGAGATGCTTTCACCAGGGAGAAGTTTGAAGTCATCAAACTTCTTGTTGGCTATGGTTAGTTTGTTGTCCTTCTCTTGCTCATCACCAGCTCCAATGAGCTCAAGAGTATCCCAGATTTCCTTAGCAGTCTTGCACTTCTTGATTCTGTTGAAGTACCTATCATCAATGGACTTGTAGAGGATGTCCTTGGCAATATTGTCTAGGTTGTACTTTCTCCTCTCTTCAGTGGTCCATTCTGACTTGGCTTTACTAATCATCTGGGGTCTGGTGTTGTCTATGGCATGTTCAGGATTGACCTTCTGGAAGCTAGTGAAGGGGCAAATGTCAAGAACTTCCCACATTTCATCATGCAGGGCACAGAGAAGTGCTTTCATCCGGATCCTCCAGTCATCAAACTTAAGATCTGAAAACATAAGATTCTTGGACAAGGAGTGATCCATTATATCAGATAGAAATGAGGTTAAACAGAAAAACAAGTGAATCTTTGTTCAACAAATAACCTAAAAGATTATTAGAACAAGGAGGCTCTGATACCACTTGTTGGTCCCGGTTGTACTGGATACAGTCTAGAGGGGGGTGAATAGACTGTATTGGTTTTTAGCTTTTTAAACTAAGTACCAGATTTACAGAATAGCCTGTTCTGTTGAAAGAACAGACTGGCAGCGGATGGGGTTCTGGTAGGGAGTTCTGTTAGCCTCAGAGAAGCAATAGGCAGTAGGCCTTCTGTGAACTCGTAGAACAAGTTCTGCTGAACACAGATACCAAGTCCAAGGAGTTATACAGTTCTAACTAAGTGCAAGTATTAAAAGCAGTAAGTAAACGACACCAGGGATTTTTATAGTGGTTCAAGGAACAACTCGTTCCTCTAATCCACTGTTCCACTAAGCTGTAAAAACTGCCGTTTACAAAGCCTTAGTCCTAGTACTTAAGAAGCACTCCACGTCTTCTTCAAGCCTAGATGTGTCCTGGGATGCACTGCCTGGCTTCCTTTAACACTGGTCCTTTCACTGAGTTTCCTTGAAGTATCACCACTTCACTACTCCAGTTATTTGGACGTCCTTCTTGTAGCAAGAAGAGTTTCTGTTGAAACTGGGGTTCCTCCAACTAGCTTCGTTACAAAAGAATTGTATGTGATGAGCTTGAAGAGTTAAAGAACAGTTGGAACTTTGCTTGAGTTGGAAAGTATTTTTCCAACTTCTGCCTTCTCTTGTAGAGGATAATGAGTTTGAATCTCAAGGAGGCTCTTTGCTTTTCAGAGTTTGAATATCTTGCTTGTGGTTAGCAAAAGTTGCAATGTAATCTTGGCAAAGTTATCTCCAAGTTTTAGCAAAGTTATCCGGTTGTTCTTCGTAGTGTATCTTTTATACTGAGGTTGTCTTCCCGTTGGAGGAGTAGGAGGACAACTGCATTTAATGCGCGATCAGTTGACTTGACTAGTAGAGCCCGATAAAGTTGGCGGGTTACTATTTTGGGATAAGGTATTCCTGACATTGCGGCCAATCATCTGCAATTACTCTACGTAGCATGGGGTGCATTAAATGAGCATTTAATGCATGCACTGTAGCTTTTCCGTTTCATACTCCTAGCCGTTGAAGGAATCTTTTAGTTGACTTCCCGGTTCTTTGAAATTCTTCTAAGTGTCAGACCTTCTGGTGTCTTTGTCTGAGAGTAGAACAGAGGAGGCCTGGAGCACTTCTGTTGGGAGTATCCAACAGAGACCCAGAAGGGTTTCTGTCAGAGTCAAGACTAACAGAGATCCTGAGGACTTCTGTTCTGGAGCAGAGAACCAAAGGTCCTCTGTTTCAATAATGTCTTAAGAGGCACTTCTGCTCTTGAAGTCCTTCTGTTCTTGAAGCCCTTCTGCTCTTGAAGGTCTTCTATCAAGTCGAATACATCTAAGAACTTTACAAAGGAAAATTCTAATACATAATTTCTAAAGGGGTACTCTAAAGTCCTAATTAATCTAGCATCATCAAAATCTAATTACAATTATTCCTTACAATTGAAAAGTTCATTATCATAATTCTTATCTTACGTGAGTTGAATACATTTTAGGGGAAGGTGAACCCTACACAGTGTGAGGCTCTCACGATGGTCTGTGCTCAGGTACCTCATTGCTTTATTTACTAATTCATATAGATTACAAATCCAAGTAACATGGCCTTAATTTTTAATATCAAGTCGAATATGGGATATGCTAGTCAATGGAGGCATGACATTGTTAAATATTTGTTTGATTGTTTCTTAAAAATGAGTGTCATTTTCTTCTTAACTTCCCCCTACAGATTATGGGAAATCACGTGGGCCTCACAGTGGGGGGATCTAATGGTCATTTTGAGCTGAATGTATTCAAGCCTATGATTGCAAGTTCTCTCTTACACGTATGATCAGTCTATCTTATTCTCCTTTCATTCTTATATTTCATGCAAGTTGGGAGTTATGAATGTGGTTATTATGTGATGTTGCATATGTTGAATATTGTTTCAGCGGTAATTCTTGAAATGTGGGATGGGATACATTATTATTTTATTTACCTTCAATAGGTTTGCTAGCTCTATGTAATGTTTTTTAATAACCTTCTTATTTAATTTGCAGCAATTCCCCAATCCGGAACCATTCTCATCAGAAGAGATTGATGAAGTACGAACTCGTTGGGGATCATATTTCTTAGAAATGACGCAATCCATCAACGACACATGATGAACGTGTTTGTTTAAGTTTTTGAGTGATGATGAGACTTGTAACTTTAAACAATGTGTTATTACTCTAGACTTGTGCAAGGATTGTTTTATTTTAGCTTATTATTATGTATTAAGTTGTTACTTGAACTTGTTTAACATTTGTGGAAGAATTGAAAAATAGCTTGTGTTATTGTTTTAGATGGATCAAGTGAACAGGTGAAAATTGTACTATAGTAGTTGATGATACTGTTAATGATGTGATTATAGTATAAATGGAGGTAATAATGCAATTTTTTTCCTGAAAAATACCGCAAAAATTGAAGCTTTTCACATCTGTTGTAAAATAACCGATGTGATTGCTTTTCTACATGGGCTATAAATGATGTGAAACACATATGTTCTGGAAAAAAATGAAGCTTTTCACATCGATTGATAAAATGACTGATGTGAAACCTTTTCTACATGGGTTATAACCGATGTGAAAAACCTATGCTCCGGGAAAAATTGAAGCTTTTCTACATCAGTTGTAAAATAACCGATGTGGTTTCTTTTCTACATGGGTTATAACCGATGTGAAATATCATTAAAAACGCTGTTTCGTACTATCTTCTAGATCGGGCACTAAACGACCGATGTAGAAAAAAATTCCACATCTGTTGTTTAACCGATGTGAAAAGTCAATACTTTTCACATGGGCTGGAACCACATCGGCTGTTTGACCGATGTGAAAAGCCTTTTTTGACCGATGTGAAAAGTCTTTTTTACACTAGTGTTTACATCAGAATGTTTGATTTTTTAAATCATAATTATTCAGTTCAATAGACAAATCATAATTATTTGGAAATAAATTTGGAGAAAAATGGATGTAAAATGATAAAAGTATGGACTGAATTAAAAACTGTATTGGGTATATATATTAAGAGTGTTTCATTTCAAGGAAACACTCAATTGGTTGAGTGAATATCATATAATATTCTCGTATAAAGTGTGGTTTATTGAGATTGAGCCCTCCGCCCCAATTTGTACGATACTTTACGGTTTACGATGTTTGACCGACGATAAAGCAAATTGATCCCCGTCAACACTCAAATTAGTTTTAGAAAATAAAATTTACATATTCAGAAACTACATTAAAACCGCTATGAAACCTGCAAAGAATAATTCAAATTTCATAAACTTTTGATATATAAAGTAAAAGATTAAGAGTGATTTGTGTTGACCAAGTGAATAGTAAATGTATCTTATAATTTGGGGCTGAGGGAGTAACTGGTATAAGCTGTATATAATTCAAGTAAAATGCAAACACATTACACATGGATCCTTCCAAATGAAAGAAGATGGATTGCACATGACTAATTCTTCTGTCGACAGATAGACCCAAGAAATGTACTGTTCTTGAAAGGTATATAGGGACTGTTATTTTTCTGGATTTGGAATGTTCTACCATTTAGTGAGTTCATTCACGCGTGAGGTCAAATCACCCTAAATTGTGTTGTTTCACTTTTTTATACTTCCTTTTTTTATTTTAATGTTTTTTATGAGAGATTTTTTTTATTTATTTTAATGTTAAAAGACCTGTCATCTTCTGTTTTCTACTCGACCACACTCTGCCTATTGCATTTTAGTGCAAGGAATTAGTTGCTATGTCAGAAACACATGTATTTGTCAAAAGTTTAGTGGAATGAGATCCTCTGCCGCATGGCAGGGTGCCATGCACGCAGGGAGAAGAGAGACTTTGGGATCTGTGCGTTGAAATCTCCTACCGTCCACGTTTTGATCGGACGGGTACCGAGCGCCGGGCACCATGCCTTGCTTTTAAGTATGGCAGAGGTTCCAGATCCAACTTTAGTAGTGTTTGGTAATTGTCATAAAACTACTTCAGTCATTCACGTATAGTGCATGTATAAAGAGAGGGGAGCTAGAGTAAATATTACATACATGATATGAGCCGCTACATATGAGTCTGGGTTAGAGACTAATGGACATTAGTAATTATATAACACTCCCCCTTGTATGTACATTGCTAAATAAAAACATTACAAAAAATATGATATTATCCAATATTATCTTTATATGTTTCAATAACGACACCTCATTGAAAACCTTATCGAGGAAAACCAGTGTGACAAAACCTTGATCAAGGAAAAAAGGGTGTAATGCGTATATACTCCCCCTGTTGACTGCATCACTTCGAGATCGACTTTTGTTGAATGTAATCCAATCTGACTACTAACTCGTCATTATCATGTGTGTATGCATCATTAATTACCTTGTTGGAAAAACCCTTTGGGAAACAACCATTCAAGGAAAAGATTACATGATATATGTAAAACAATGTGTTGTGTTGACAGTCTCATTAAAAACCTTTAATTAAGAAAACTACGTAGGAAAAATTTAGTAAATGAAAAAATTACAGTTATTGGTCTTCAGGATCTAATCTTTTGGATTACTTTTGAATTCACTCTTCTGGAGGAAAATCATACTTCAAATCTTAGGAATGATAATATGTTATTTGAAAATCACAAATTGCTTCATTAAAACCTTGAACCAAGAAAACCTTGTGGGACAAAACTTGATTAAGGAAAAAGAGTGCAACTGCATTTGGTCTTCAAGACCAATCAATTGTTCCACCTCAAGAGGAACAATTGAAACTGTCAGGGAATTATATTCTAAATTAATGCTATTGTAAAAAAATGCTAAAATCACTCTTCTGGAGGATGATGGTCTTACAAATATTATGTATCTTTCTCATTCTTTAAAATCCATAAAACATCTTGTTAAAATCTTTGGCCAAGAAAACCCTTTTAGAACAAAACTTGACTAGGAAAATGAGTATCACTAGGTATTCAAGACCGATTAGCCACTTCACCTCAAAAATAATGGCTCAATGTGTTTAGGCATATATACCAACTCTACCAAATTTAAGGTGATAAATATTCTTACTATATAAACCTTGAAAGTTATTTGAATGAAAATATAGTAGACCATAGTCACCCAACTCTTCAAGAGTATATAAGTGTAAATTCATCATTGTGAAATATGTGTTTCAAAACCAATAAATTTAGTGTTAATGACATTCTACATATTGAACACTCAATACTTGAGTAGTAAACATTCAATAATTGAGTATTCTGAATATTTAATTTGTCCATAAAACTGGAATGAGACATGTTCTTGAGCCTCATAGATTTCAATCTCATATCATTATACAAACACTTCATGTGTTTTCAATAAAGTGACTAGATACATCATTTATTATATTATCAAACATAATTAAATCAAGACTTATTATGATCACCTAGGTTGTAGTTAGTCACAAGCACGTCTTTTCTATATTTCCAACTATGCGTACAATTTACTGCATTTCCTATTGTTGCAGTTATTTCATCGATTCCAAATTCCTTTTCAAGAATAATTCCAAATAAAATAACTATATCTAAACACATAGTGTTCGTATCTAATTATTATAGACATAAAAAAATCATATTCATGTTGCATGTTGTGTACATGTATTTCTTTTCACCTTTGTCCTTCAGGGACACACAATTCATATTATAACAATGACATCCAATTTCTCATCAACTGCCACATTTACAAAACTTTAAACTATAATAGGAACGTAATCTCAAAATAATTCAATCTCAAGTATTGGCACCCCCACTTACCCAATGTCTTGATTTATGAGACCTCAGACCCAATATAAAATGTTTTCTTATCCCAAAACATCGATCATAATTCACAAACTTTAAGGACTACAGGTCCATTACATTTTGTCTGGTCAGACTTTATTATTATGGATTATGATCGATAGTTTCGGAAAAGTAAATCATTGACGTCAATCTAATCAATAATATTCATGTTTCATTAAAATCCTCTTTATGAGCCACAAATGAGGAACTCTCACATCATGTATCATATAATTTTCTATAATTTATGAGCTGCAACATATAACTTATATCATCTTTTTGTAGAGACATAAGTGACTTATTTTAATAAAAACCGGTTTTATTTTATATACACATAATGGCCGTCTAACCATGTTTCATGCATTGGTTGAGCTCAAACTTTATAATCATTTCTTTCAGTCACTTTGGCAGTTTACTTATAATATTTTACACGTTTTTCTTTTCATATCATTCAATCCTTCTGGGACTCATAATTTACAGTAATCATGTGTTCTACTATGACTACATTTTATTTACTATTGCACTAGAAATTTATTTATAAAAAAATATTATTAAATTCTTCTCACTTAAAATTTTCAAATGTGATTTTTTCTTATTTTTTACAAATAGAGATTTAAATATATTGATGGTCAAAGTTGTGCATTGACAAACGTGAAATGGAATGTGTTGCAACTAAAAAAGAAAGGAGGAAGTATTTCATATCATTTAAAGGGGCCAGGTCAATGCCCTCCCCTTCTTTTATTTCCACTTTTGTTACATGTTCCTTACTAAAATTCGCAGGAAATGCTCCCCGGCATTTACCCCACGTTCCTTGGTGGTTTTTCGTGTTTTAAAAAAATAATCAACCTGTGAGAGGTATTGGCCCTATGGCATTGGTCTCCTATTTTCTTCCTTTGTGACTTAAGCCTATCTGTTTTGCCGCCCTAGCCCAAACTCCCTTCTCTGGCGTGCCCTTTTATCAATCCTTTGTTACTGTTACTTACTTACTTTATTAGGCTGCCCTGACATACCTATTTATTGCACCCTTTTTCATTTGTTCGGTGAGCCACTTCTGATAACCCTAGTTCTAGAGAAATTCTAGAGTGAGAGTGTCACGCCTCGGACCCACCCGGACACGTCAACAACCCGCCGTACAGTACGAATAGTCAACTGCAGTCTAACACATCCATACTATACAAGGCGTTTGGAATATCATCCACACATAGTACATCCATTAACAAACATAATGTAAAAACATTCATTAAAGCAACGGAAACATTTAATACAAGAGTTAAGCCACAATTGGCAAACTTAGGCTTACAAGCCCCCAAATAATTATTCAAAATAATATCCATGAGCATTATTTTAAATGTCTTTAAAATAGAAACGGAGGAAGCACGAACCACGCCTTCCTTCCTTGGTTCTCCCGAACAACACGCACTGGTAGCAAGCTCAACTTCTACCTGAAACTGTGAGGTGGCCTCCCACGTGAAGGGTAGGTCAGTACTTGGAAGTATTTGACAAGTACAATGACAACTATACTAAGTATAATTAATGTTTCAATTTCTAAGACCCTCAATCTAGGGATGATATTATATTATAGGCCATAATCCTCGGTTACCCCTTTTATTTTTAAAATCATACTTACTTTATATAAAGTCAAGTAGCCGGCCCGTGGCCCCCTATTCATTTATAAATTCCCATTTTCATTCCCCGTGACCACAAGCCACGACAACCCCCATAGGGTTCCTTTGAGCCCCAATTGTATAGCAAGGGCTCGGCCCAACTACATTTATATACAATCCTTTAACTCAATTTAACACATCAAAATTGTATGACAAGGGTTCGGCCGCTCTACGTTTCCATACCAACCATAACTTTGTGGCAATGGCTCGGCCCAACTACGTTTCCACGAAGATAACAAATACATGGCAAGGGCCCGGCCCAACTACGTTTCCATGCTAATCACATTACATGGCAAGGGCTCGGCCCAACAACATTTCCATGCAATCCTAGAATCCGACTCTAATTTATTTCCATAGTCCAATTCTCAAGCAAATCCTATGCCTAAAATCAATTCACTTGGGTAGCCTTTAGGCTTACCCCTAACATACCTCAGTGTTCATACAATTCAACCTTAAAGTATCTCTTAAGACTACTTAAGGCATATCTATTCACAACCCTATCTCTTAGGATTAATTCCATCATTTATTTATATTAATCTCCCGACTAGTATTTCAATACTAGTCGGATAATCTTAGAACAACCAAGTTCTTAATTCACAGTCAAACAATTCATCTCAATTGATTTTCCAATCCAAATATGATTTAATCTCAATATCAAAAATATCACTTTTATCCATTCATGAATTCCTTACATGAAGTAAAAGTATATTTTATCACAACATTTCATAGTTAATCCCATCATCATGCCATCACTTTCATATCACATAATCATACACAATTTATTTTAAATTTGTATATCATGCTTCACTTCTCATATCAATAGTATTTTCATTTAGACATTATTAATCATTAATAATCCATGAAAATCACATTTAATTACCTTAGGTAATCTTATGAAATTAAATCACTAATTATAAGCAATATAGTCAACCATCCTCACCTTATGATGTGCTCAACTAGATGCCTTAGTGAAACCCCTCGATCCGTCCTCGTTCTAGGCCGATCGGAAATGGAAAATCTGGACAGTGGGTGAAAGTCGGGCTTTCGTGAAAGCTGGGCGGCATTCAAGTTCTGCAGTTTCGAGCAGCTCCTTTTGAGTGTCGGTTTCCGGCGATTTCGACTCCTATCGATTCACCAACTCTTCTAAGTTAAATACCACCACTTTATATCAATACTCTACACTTTTAAACGTGTAGAACTCGTGGTTTAAACCACCATATGATTTCCTAAAAAATCATACGCAAAAACTAGTTAAAGAATAGTTATAGAGTGATTACCTTTGTTTCTTGCTAGTTTTTCTTGGGTTTGCTACTCCTCCTTCCTCCTCTAGAGCTCCTGATTTTTGAGAGGTCTTCCTAGACTCTCTTATCCCTATATCCCTTCATATGGTGCAAAATGAAGAAGGAGAGAAGATCCCTTCTCAATCAATAGGAAAGGATGGTCCAAGACAAAACATGAGGTATGGGGTTTTGTCTCAATGAGACACCCACCCCAGCCTAGCACGCCCCTCCCCTTATTTTCTTATCACATCCCATTCTTTTGGGAGTTATTTGACTGGTAGAACACCCCAAGTGGGTGTAGGAAGTCCCTCCCAATTATTTCTGCTATTTCTGGCAGGTTGGGTCAAGATAGCACTTGGGTTGTCCAAATATTTTCCCTAACCTCGGTTGACATTTTATTGGGCTTCTATAATTATTATGATGACCCAACTAATTATTTGGTAGCCCATTCACAATATAATGGATCTGATAAAATAATTTATTTAATCACACAATAATTAAATAAATCATTCCATTGCACAATTTTATTTGCAAGGAAGTTCAAATACACACTGAAATTTTAAATTTAGTACATCCAGGTGCGGTGTCACAAGTTCACCCCTTAACGGGAATTTCGTTCCCGAAATTCATAATGCTTATTCAAAAATAAATGCATACTGTTCCCTCATTAGGGCTTCCGTTTCCCAAGTTTCTTTCTCAACTCGGTCACTCTTCCAAAGGATTTTAACCATTGGAACTTTCTTGCTTCTCAACTTCTTAACTTGTCTATCAAGTAATTTTACCAGTTGCATGGCATAGTTCAAATCCTCCCATATTTCCACGGGTGGTTTCTCTAATACATCAGATGTATCCGGGATATACTTCTCCAGCATAGACACATGGAATACATTATTATTTTCTCCAATTCCAGAGTCAACTGTAATTGGTATGCTACAACCCCATTTCTTTCAAGAATTACAAATGGCCCTATGTAGCGTGGGTTAAGTTTCCCTCGGCTCTGAAATCGGATGATTCCCTTCCAAGGTGAAACCTTCAAGAAAACATCATCTCCAACCTTAAACTCTAAGGTTCTTCGGCATTTATCGGCATAGCTCTTATGTCTATCCTGTGCCGCCTTAAGTCTCTCACGGATCATCTTTACCTTTGATTTGGTGACCTCCACCAATTCTGTGCTCTCGAGTTTGGCCATGCCAACCTCGTCTCAACACAAAGGTGTACGACATCTCCTCCCATACAATGCCTCGTATGGAGGCATGCCAATACTCGCCTGATAACTGTTGTTATAGGCAAACTCTACAAGTGCCAAATGGTTGTCCCAACTTCCTTGGAACTCTAATGCTCAAGCTCTCAACATATCCTCCAGAATTTGTATAACTCTTTAAGATTGTCCATCCGTCTGTGGATGAAAGGCAGTGCTAAATTTCAGTTAGGTTCCCATAGATTCTTGGAACTTCGGCCAAAATCGTGATGTGAATCGTGGATCTCTATCGGATACAATGGTTATTGGGACCCTGTGTAGCCTCACGATCTCATCCACGTACAATTTGGTCAACCTCTCCAGTGTATAGGTGGTGTTGATAGGTAGAAAATGTGCAATCTTCGTGAGCCTATCAACCACGACCCATACGGCATCATAGTTCTTAACCGTCCGTGGCAGCCCCACCACGAAATCCATAGTCACATGTTCCCACTTCCATTCAGGAATGGAAAGTGGCTGTAATAACCCAGCTGGATGCTGATGTTCTGCCTTAACTTGCTGACAAGTAAGACACCTGCTTATGTACTCGGCTATTTTTCTCTTCATACCGGACCTGTAACACCGACCCCGAGCATATTTACTTTTAGTAAATTATGTAATAAACATCGAAGACGATTTAAGAATTTGCGTAATTGTTAAATTTCATTATTTCTTTTACATGAATAGTAAATTGCATGTGGGGCCCACATCGGGAACGGGGACCGCCCGATAATTCCCGAACCACATTTTATATTCATCTTGGTCTAGATGACATCTATATGGTGATGGATATTCTATTTGGGCCATAAGAAGGCATGGAGTTGACCGATTGGTCAAATGGGGCCCAATTACCGGTATTGGTAATTTAGCGGATAACAGCCCGAAATGAGTTTCGGAGACTCCTAAATTAATGTTGGGTAATGTACATCTATTCTAAAGGCCCATAATTATTAGGAACGCGTAATATATTTTATTTGGTCCGATAAAATAAAATATGATTAAAACGGGCCGAAAAATGCAACTTTCGGGACCGATTGTGCACTTTTGGACAAAAAGGAGTGACCTCCCACACAAGTGCGGGCCAACCCACGAAATTTCCAGATCTTGGAGGCTGGCTTGAGTTAATTTGTGGCTGAAATCCATTGAAGGGATGGGGGAGACCATTTTGACACCTAAGGGACCCCTAACCTCACCCATTTGTCAACCAAAGACAAAAGTACCATCCTCCCTCCTCTCCCACTCATTGTACTCGTCCAGCACCAAGAAAGGAAGCCTAAGGAGCTCTGAAACCTCACCTTCCATAGCCAACTCAAGCTCAATCTCAAACAAGAAAAAGAAAGAGGTTTGGAGAAGAAAAAAGATAGGAAAAGTGTAAAGAATCAAGGTAATGACCTTATACTAACTTTTTTTCTACTTCTTAGCTACCCTAAGACTTATATATCATATTGAGGACCCCTAGGATTGTTCTTCATGTTTAGAAGTGTAGAACAAGGGGTTGGAAGGTAGTTCTAAGTCTAAGAACGGACTTAGAAGCCAAATGACCGGTTCACCGGAAAATAACCTTTTAGGGGTTATTTGTGTTGATATGGGTTTTGTGATGATAAAACCTTGTTAGGAGCTTGACTAAAGTGTTCCTTAATTTCGCCGGAGTTTCGCCGGAGTCTCGTCGGAGTTTCGCCGGAGTTCACCGGAGTATTGTCGGAGTTCAACCAAGAAGGGTAGAGCTTCTTCAAGCTAATTCGAGGTGAGGATGGCTGACTATATTGCTTATAATTAGTGAGTTAATTTCATGAGATTATCTAAGGTAATTAAATGTGTTTTATGGATTATTAATGATTAATAATGCCTAAGAATGAGAAGACTAATGTCTAAAGAAAAAGGAGCATGATATACAAATTTAAGAGTAAATTGTGTATGATCATGTGTTATGAATATGTTAACTTGAAAGTGGAACTAATTATGAAACATATGTGAAATATACTTTTTCTTCATATTAGAATATTTGAGTGATTAAAAGTGATATTTTGAATATTGAGATAAATGATATTTTCAAAGGAAAATCAGTTGGAATTGTCTATATGACTATGAGTTGAGAACTTGGTTTGTTGGTATTAATTTGACTAGTATTAAGATACTAGTTGGACATTAAGTTGAAATGTCGTTAAGATTATCCTAAGGTTGGATTGTGAAATGTTAGGCCTTTAGTAGTCTTAAGAGATGCTTTAAGGTAGGAAAGTAAGAACTCTAAGTTATACTAAGGGTAGGCCTTAAGGGATACCCAAGATAAAGTAAGTAATAAATTGATCCTAGGTATAGGATTGGCCTACGGGTGTGTTCGGTAGTCCTTGTGGATAGCCGGTTGAATTATGGAAATAAGTAAGGACCATGGCCCTTCCCGACTCTAGAGAGCGGGGTTGGATAGCATGGACTTGCATCATGATCACGGGTTAGGGTGGAATCCGAATCGGAGACCTAACTAGGTTCCGGTAGCGGTAACACATAAGATAGGACCCCGAAGGGCCTTACCTTCCTACGGGATGATGGGTATGAGTCCAGGGGCGGGATGTTGGAGTCCGAACCGGGAGCCTCATGAGGTCTCGGACAGCGGTAGCAAGTCCCGTAGAAATAATAAGACCCAAGGGTTGGGTTGTGCAAATGATAAATGAAAAGGAATACATATGAAGGGCCGTGTGCCGGTAAATAAATGAATTTACTTATTATAAAGATAATAAGTGGGAAATATAAATTTTTATTTATATTATGATATCACCCTATTTTGAGGGTCTTGGAAATTAAAATGTTGATTATACTTAGTATAGTTGCTGTTGTACTTGTCAAATGTTTCCAAGTACTGACCTCCCCTTCACGGGGGAGGCCACCTCACAGTTTCAGGTAGAACTTGAAGGTTGCTACCATTGCCCGTTGCTTCGGGAGGATCAATGGAAGAAGACGTGGTTCGTGCTTCTTCCGTTCTGTTTTAAAAACAATTACGTTAATGCTCATGGATACTATTTTCTGAATAATTACTTTGGGAGCTTGTATGCCTAGTCATGCCAAGTGTGGCTTGAACAATTGTATTAATGCTTCCGCTATTCTAATTGCATGTTTTACATTATGTTTGTTTATGGATGTACTATGTGTGAATGATATTCATGATGCCTTGTATAGTATGGATGAGTTGAACTGCGGTTGACTATTCGTACTGTACGGCGGGTTGTTGACGTGTCCGGCTAGGTTCGGGGCGTGACAATTTAATTGGTATCAGAGCCTTAGTCCGTAAACATCATGATGAAGCTTCAAAATTCTTTTTGAAAATGAAATTGAAAACCATGAGCATAAAGTTTTGTACTTATAGAACTTTTGGTACATGAGTTGCAATGTCTCTAATTGTTAAGATGGTACCCTTAGAAATTGGTATGGCGGTGATTTGAGCCAAAAGATGTCTTTAAGTGTCTATCCGTCAATTGACATTTGATACGAGTCTAATGACTCATTCTCAATTTCTTTCAGAAATGGAACGTACCGGTAAAGTTACTCAACGGAACCCGACTGGCCAGGCACCAGGAGGATCCCAACGTGGCAGCCGGGGAGGGTCGAGGGTGTCTCGGAGACTGGGCCGTGCAGGCCACTCACTGACGGTGAGTGACGGTCATGTGGAGACGATTGATGAGCAATATGAGTCCGAGGAGGATTCAACTTACCAACCGGGAACCGAGCCGGTTGAGACCCCATATGATGGGGAGTACGATGATGTTAGTGACGAGAGCGATGATAATGAAGCTCTCGAACGGATTGAGGAATTGCTCTGGCAATACCACCAAGATCGCCAAAGGCGCCAGGCAAGGCGTGCTTTGGAAGGGGATTCAAGGAGAGGAAGCCGTGTGACTCCTAGGGAGATCATAGAATCCCGAGGAGGGGGAGGTGCTGAGGTCCCTATAATAAGGATCTCAAAGTACCTCAAAGAGGCAAGAGACTTGGGATGTAAACCGTTTGATGGAACGGGGGGCATCTCCATGGCGGCAGAGTGGATCAAAAGATTCAACGAGGCGGCCCTCGACATGCAACTACCACCCCACATGAAGTTGAGAGTAGCCACGAGGCTACTAGAAGGCATGGCGTCCACATGGTGGGATGGAACAAAAGGGAAGTACGGCGAGGCCGTCACTTGGGAGAATTTTCGACAGGAGTTCTTCAGCCAATACTACTCCGACTTCGAGGTGAACTTGAAGAGGAGGGAGTACACGAATTTGACCCAAGGAGGTGAATGTACGGTGAAGGAACTTGAGCACAAATTCAGGAAGCTTGCTGAGTTCATACCGGAGTACATTTGTGACGAAAATCGGATGGTGAACCATTTCTGGGATGCCTTGGACCTTGACATACGCGAGAGGGCCACACAATTGCCTAATATGACGTTTAGTCAAGTGGTTGAACAGGGTTTGAAGGGGGAGAAAGAGTGGGAGGAAAGAAAACGAAGGAATGCCGAGGAGGCAAGGAAAAGAAAATGGGAGAACCATGGCCCTCAAGGTTCTAACAAGAAGGGGAACCACGGGGGAGGCGGATCTTTCAAAACCCCTGCACCACCGGTAAGGGGAAATCAAGACCCGAGCGGGAAAAGCTCTGTGTCACAAAGCTTAGGCGTGAAGAAGTGCAGCAACTGCAAGAAGAACCACTTTGGCAAGTGTCGCGATCCCCCGAGATGTTATCAATGCGGGGAGGTCGGGCATTTGAAGGTGAGTTGCCCACAACTTGGGCGAGCCATGGGGGCCGAACCAAGTAGTGGAACGACGGTGAGCAGGAACCGAACCGAAGCACCAAATGCTAGCGGTGGGCACGGTGGGGCGAGTGCAAGCAACGCGCCATCCGTAAATCAAGGAAGGACCCAAGCTCGGGTCTATGCTATGACGGAGGCGGATGCTCGTGCCAACCCGGACTCCGTTGCGGGTAAATTCTTGAACTCACGTATTAATCTATTGTAAACAATAGGAATGTGGAACTTGTAAATTTGTAACCCCGACGAGTTTGGTCGGGTTTGGGGAGAAAAAGGGGAGGAGAATCCTCGCCCTGGGCGAATGCCGCCCGGCATTGACGAAAGCCGCCCGGCTTTCATCTTGATTTATTGGGAAAAATACTACGGCAACGAATGTCGGCCGGCTTCCACCAAGAACCGCCCGGCTTTCGTATATATTAAACCAACAATTTTCCTCGCAAACGAAAACCGTCCGGCTTTCACAGAAACTGGCCGGCATTTGGGATATTTGGTCCGGAATAATCTGCGGCGCTCAAAGTCGCCCGGCTTTGGTGAAAGCCGCCCGGCTTTCGTTAGGCCTGGGGATTCCTGCGCTGCTGAAACCCGGCCGGGTTTCGTAGAAACCGGCCGACCTTGAAATCCATTCAATGAATAAAACTACGGCAACGAAAACCGGCCGGCTTTCGTGATTATATACAAGGAATTATTCTCGCAGACGAAACCCGTCCAGCTTTCGCGAAAGGCGGCCGGCTTTCACCTGGTTTGGTCCTAGAGCGGTCTTAAAGGCTAGAAACCGGGAAATTTCGGAAGGGTGTCGAACGGACTCCACCCGAACCACAACCAACATACTCTACGACTTAAGAAACGAGCCTATTAATTAGATAATGTGTCTTACATTACTTATGAATGTAGGAACACTAAAGATAAATGGGAGAGACGCAAGGATCCTTATTGATACCGGGGCGCAACGATCATTTGTGAGTGAGGCGTTCGCCAGCGGATTCAACGGGCCACTCGTACCGATGGATCAAACCCAATTGGTATACACGCCTCTAGGGGATGATATCGAAAGAGATGGCCACTATCCATCGTGTGAGGTGGAGGTGGAGGGACAGAACTTGACGTGTGACTTCGTACCGCTGAGCATGATCGAGTTCGACGCGATCCTCGGGATGGATTGGCTAGAGAAGCATCATCCTAGGGTTGATTGTTATATAAAGGTTTTTGAACTCGAGAGCGGTGAAGGTTTGACCCTACGGTTCGAGGGAGATAGAGGCAAATCAAACAGTTGTATCATATCCGCCGTGAGAGCGAGGAATATGATGAGAAAGGGATGCCACGCATATCTAGCTTACGTGGTGGACAAAACCAAAGAAGAAGTAGACATCAATGATGTGAGAATAGTGTGCAAATATCCAGATGTCTTCCCAAAAGACTTGTCGGGACTTCCACCCGATAGGGAGATTGAGTTCGTGATCGAGGTTGAACCCGGCACCAAACCAATCTCTATACCGCCATACAGAATGGCACCCGCTGAACTTAATGAGTTGAAAACCCAATTGCAAGAGCTATTGGATAACGGTTTCATAAGGCCGAGCCACTCCCCATGGGGAGCACCGGTCCTTTTCATGAAAAAGAAGGATGGGACACTTCGAATGTGCATTGACTACCGTCAACTGAACAAGGTCACGATCAAGAATAGGTATCCTTTACCTAGGATTGATGACTTGTTTGATCAGCTCCGAGGAGCAACGGTGTTTTCGAAGATCGACTTGAGGTCGGGGTACCATCAACTGAAGATAAAGGAGGATGATATACCGAAGAGTGCTTTTCGCACGAGGTATGGTCATTTCGAGTTCTTAGTCATGTCGTTCGGGCTAACAAACGCCCCGGTGGCATTTATGGACTTGATGAACCAAGTATTTCATAAATACTTGGACCAGTTTGTGATTGTGTTCATAGATGATATCTTGATTTACTCGAAGAGTGAAGAAGAGCATGAGGAGCACTTGATACTTGTTCTTGAGACGCTACGGGAGAAGCAACTCTATGCCAAGTTTTCCAAATGTGAATTTTGGCTAAGGGAGATTGGCTTTCTCGGGCATGTGGTTTCGGGATCAGGGATTGCCGTAGATAACAAGAAGATTGAGTCCATTACTGAATGGGAGAGGCCAAAGAACGTCAAGGAAATTCGTAGCTTCCTTGGATTGGCAGGGTACTACCGAAAATTTGTGGAGAAGTTCTCCGTGTTGGCATCGCCATTGACAAAGCTCACTCGAAAAGGGGCCAAGTTTGTATGGGATGACTGATGTGAGAAGGGATTCGTTGAACTGAAGAAGAGATTGACCGAGGCACCGGTACTCGCACAGTCGCACTACCCAAACAGGGTGTGGGGTACGATGTCTACAACGACGCAAGCATCCAAGGGCTTGGATGTGTCTTGATGCAGAATGGGAGGGTAATTGCCTATGCTTCACGACAGTTGAAGAAGCATGAGGTAAATTATCCCACTCATGACTTAGAGCTGGGCGCGGTGGTGTTCGCATTGAAGATTTGGAGACATTACCTCTACGGGGAAACATGTCATATATACACCGACCACAAAAGCCTGAAGTACGTGTTTACTCAGAAAGAGTTAAACATGAGACAGAGACGGTGGATGGAGTTGATAAAAGATTACCATCTAGTTATCGAGTACCACCCCGGTAAAGCCAACGTGGTAGCGGATGCCTTAAGCCGAAAGAATTCATCTGGGGCATTATTGACTAGCTTGAGGGCATTGAGAGCCCAATTAGAGATATCTAGCAATGGTGCCTTGTTAGCTAGATTCGAGGTGAGACCTACATTACTTGATGAAATCAAGAAGGGTCAAGAAACCGATGAAGAACTTATGAAGATCCGTGAACGCATGCTAGCGGGACCGGTTGAGGATTTCAGGGAGAGAGACGATGGTCTCTTACTATTTCGTGACCGAGTGTGTGTACCGTTGGATGATGAGCTCCGAAAGTCCATCTTAGAGGAGGCTCATTCATCGGCGTATGCCATGCACCCGGGAGGCACGAAGATGTACCGTGATTTGAAGGAAAGTTACTGGTGGTCGGGTATGAAGAGGGAAATAGCCGAGTACATCAGTAGGTGTCTTACTTGTCAGCAAGTTAAGGCAGAACATCAGCATCCGGCTGGGTTACTACAGCCACTTTCCATTCCTGAATGGAAGTGGGAGCACGTGACTATGGATTTCGTTGTGGGGCTGCCACGAACGGTTAAGAACTATGATGCCATATAGGTTGTGGTCGATAGGCTCACGAAGAGTGCACACTTTCTACCTATCAGCACTACCTATGCACTGGAGAGGTTAGCCAAGTTGTATGTGGACGAGACCGTGAGGCTACACGGGGTTCCTATAACCATTGTATCTGATAGAGACCCGCGATTCACATCACGATTTTGGCCAAAGTTCCAAGAATCTATGGGGACAAAGTTGAAATTCAGTACAGCTTTTCATCCACAAACGGATGGGCAATCTGAGCGGGTTATACAGATATTAGAGGATATGCTGAGAGCTTGTGCATTGGAGTTCCAAGGGAGTTGGGATAACCATTTGGCACTTGAGGAGTTTGCCTATAACAACAATTATCAGGCGAGTATAGGCATGCCTCCATACGAGGCATTGTATGGGAGGAGATGTCGTACACCTTTGTGTTGGGACGAGGATGGCATGGCCAAACTCGAGAGCACGGAACTGGTGGAGATCACCAAGTCAAAGGTGAAAATGATTCGTGACAGACTTAAGGTGGCACAGGATAGACAGAAGAGCTATGCCGATAAGCGCCGAAGAACCTTAGAGTTTAAGGTTGGAGATGAGGTATTTTTGAAGGTTTCACCTTGGAAAGGAATCATCCGATTTCAGAGCCGAGGGAAACTTAACCCACGCTACATAGGGCCGTTTGTGATTCTTGAGAGGATTGGGGCCGTGGAATACCGATTACAGTTGACTCCAGAATTGGAGAAGATACATAACGTATTCCACGTGTCTATGCTTAAGAAATATATGCCGGATCCATCTCATGTATTAGAAAAACCACCCGTGGAAATACGGGAAGACTTGAATTATGCCGTGCAAGCGGTGAAGATACTTGACAGGCAAGTCAAGAAATTGAGAAGCAAGAAGGTTCCAATGGTTAAAATCCTTTGGAAAAGTGACCGAGTTGAGGAGGAAACTTGGGAAACGGAAGCTTTGATGAAAGAGCAATACGCGTTTTTGTTTGAATGAGCATTGTGAATTTCGGGGACGAAATTCCCGTTAAGGGGGGGTGAACTTGTCACACCGACCCCGAGCATATTTACTTTTAGTAAATTATGTAATAAACCTCGAAGACGATTTAAGAATTTGCGTAATTGTTAAATTTCATTATTTCTTTTACGTGAATAGTAAATTGCATGTGGGGCCCACAGCGGGAACGGGGACCGCCCGATAATTCCCGAACCACATATTATATTCATCTTGGTCTAGATGACATCTATATGGTGATGGATATTCTATTTGGGCCATAAGAAGGCATGGAGTTGACCGGTTGGTCAAATGGGGCCCAATTACCGGTATTGGTAATTTAGCGGATAACAGCCCGAAATGAGTTTGGAAGACTCCTAAATTAATGTTGGGGAATGTACATATATTCTAAAGGCCCATAATTATTAGGAACGCGTAATATATTTTATTTGGTCCGATAAAATAAAATATGATTAAAACGGGCCGAAAAATGCAACTTTCGGGACCGATTGTGCACTTTTGGACAAAAAGGGGTGACCTCCCACACAAGTGGGGTCCAACCCACGAAATTTCCAGATCTTGGAGGCTGGATTGAGTTAATTTGTGGCTGAAATCCATTGAAGGGATGGGGGAGACCATTTTGACACCTAAGGGACCCCTAACCTCACCCATTTGTCAACCAAAGACAAAAGTACCATCCTCCCTCCTCTCCCACTCATTGTACTCGTCCAGCACCAAGAAAGGAAGGCTAAGGAGCTCTGAAACCTCACCTTCCATAGCCAACTCGAGCTCAAGCTCAAACAAGAAAAAGAAAGAGGTTTGTAGAAGAAAAAAGATAGGAAAAGTGTAAAGAATCAAGGTAATGACCTTATACTAACTTTTTCTCTACTTCTTAGCTACCCTAAGACTTATATATCATATTGAGGACCCCTAGGATTGTTCTTCAAGTTTATAAGTGTAGAACAAGGGGTTGGAAGGTAGTTCTAAGTCCAAGAACGGACTTAAAAGCCAAATGACTGGTTCGCCGGAAAATAACCTTTTAGGGGTTATTTGTGTTGATATGGGTTTTGTGATGATAAAACCTTGTTAGGAGCTTGACTAAAGTGTTCCTAACTTTCGTCGGAGTTTCGCCGGAGTCTCGTCAGAGTTTCGCCGGAGTTCACAGGAGTATTGCCGGAGTTCAACCAAGAAGG
The DNA here is from genome assembly GCA_945859875.1 of Cuscuta europaea. Taxonomy (NCBI): domain Eukaryota; kingdom Viridiplantae; phylum Streptophyta; class Magnoliopsida; order Solanales; family Convolvulaceae; genus Cuscuta; species Cuscuta europaea. Next base: position 13,684,294 of record CAMAPE010000061.1, read on the forward strand.
GTAGAGCTTCTTCAAGCTAATTCGAGGTGAGGATGACTGACTATATTGCTTATAATTAGTGAGTTAATTTCATGAGATTATCTAAGGTAATTAAATGTGTTTTATGGATTATTAGTGATTAATAATGCCTAAGAATGAGAGGACTAATGTCTAAAGAAAAAGGAGCATGATATACAAATTTAAGAGTAAATTGTGTATGATCATGCGTTATGAATATGTTAACTTGAAAGTGGAACTAATTATGAAACATATGTGAAATATACTTTTTCTTCATATTAGAATATATGAGTGATTAAAAGTGATATTTTGAATATTGAGATAAATGATATTTTCAAAGGAAAATCAGTTGGAATTGTCTATATGACTATGAGTTGAGAACTTGGTTTGTTGGTATTAATTTGACTAGTATTAAGATACTAGTTGGACATTAAGTTGAAATGTCGTTAAGATTATCCTAAGGTTGGATTGTGAAATGTTAGGCCTTAAGTGGTGTTAAGAGATGCTTTAAGGTAGAAAAGTATGAACTCTAAGTTATACTGGGGGTAGGCCTTAAGGGATACCCAAGATAAAGTAAGTAATAAATTGATCCTAGGTATAGGATTGGCCTACGGGTGTGTTCGGTATTCCTTGTGGATAACCGGTTCAATTATGGAAATAAGTATGGACCATGGCCCTTCCCGACTCTAGAGAGCGGGGTTGGATAGCATGGACTTGCATCGTGATCACGGGTTAGGGTGGAATCCGAACCGGAGACCTAACTAGGTTCCGGTAGCGGTAACACATAAGATAGGACCCCGAAGGGCCTTACCTTCCTACGGGATGATGGGTATGAGTCCAGGGGCGGGATGTTGGAGTCCGAACCGGGAGCCTCATGAGGTCTCGGACAGCGGTAGCAAGTCTCGTAGAAATAATAAGACCCAAGGGTTGGGTTGTGTAAATGATAAATGAAAAGGAATATATATGAAGGGCCGTGTGCCGGTAAATAAATGAATTTACTTATTATAAAGATAATAAGTGGGAAATATAAATTTTTATGTATATTATGATATCACCCTATTTTGAGGGTCTTGGAAATTAAAACGTTGATTATACTTAGTATAGTTGCTGTTGTACTTGTCAAATGTTTCCAAGTACTGACCTCCCTTTCACGGGGGAGGCCACCTCACAGTTTCAGGTAGAACTTGAAGGTTGCTACCATTGCCCGTTGCTTCGGGAGGATCAAGGGAAGAAGAAGTGGTTCGTGCTTCTTCCGTTCTGTTTTAAAAACAATTACGTTAATGCTCATGGATACTATTTTCTGAATAATTACTTTGGGGGCTTGTATGCCTAGTCATGCCAAGTGTGACTTGAACAATTGTATTAATGCTTCCGCTATTCTAATTGCATGTTTTACATTATGTTTGTTTATGGATGTACTATGTGTGAATGATATTCACGATGCCTTGTATAGTATGGATGAGTTGAACTGCGGTTGACTATTCGTACTGTACGGCGGGTTGTTGACGTGTCCGGCTAGGTCCGGGGCGTGACAGGACCACTAGTAACTTTCCTTCAAATCACAATACATTTTTGTACCTCCCGGGTGCATGGCGTACGCCGATGAATGAGCCTCCTCCAATATGATCTTTCAGAGCTCATCATCCGCCGGTACACACACTCGATCTTGAAATAACAAGAGACCATCATCTCTTTCCCTGAAATCCTCCATCGGTCCCACTAGCATTAGGGGTGGGCACAAAAAACCGTAACCGTTTAACCGTACCGAAAAACCGGAAAACCGTGTCTTTTTTTGTTAACCGTACCGTAATTTTTAAAACTCACGGTACGGTTAACCAACTGGGATGGAAAAATGGTTACCGATACGGTTACAGTTTTGGAAATTATCTCACCGGTTAACTAGTAACCGTAGGATCATACGCAGACACTACACACGGACAATAAATTTCGACAAAGGTATGAGGACGGTAAAGTGAACACTTTGTATCAGTTTTGGAATTCTGGTGTATGTATATTCACGTTCAGGCATGCATAGTGGAATAATATACACACTTTACAATCAATTACTCCGTACATAAGCTACCGAAATGTATACATTTTCTTTAGTGCTATACGTATAAATAATATAATTAACCTAATAACCGTATAAATACATAGATATAGGAACATATAATATGGAAAAGTAATAGTACACATGGAAATAAAATACGGTGTATACGGGCTAACTAAAGTTTCGGAGCCGGGGAGTTTTTTTGTGAAAGTTTCTGCTATATAAAATTTCTAATTTAATCTTGAACTGCTTATGTATTTTTTAACAAATCAAATGTTTAATAAGGAGTAGTTTGATGACTTTATTCTTTTCCTTTTCATGGTTTTTGGTTAACCAATTAGTGGTTAACCGATATTTTGGTTAACCGAGTATCGGTTAACCAATGTTACGGTACGGATAATGACATTAACAATATATTAACCAACATCACGGTTAACTGAAAATTGGTTAACCAAAGTGCGGTTAACCGATCATGCCCACCCCTAGCTAGCATGCGTTCACGGACCTTCATAAGCTTTTCGTCGGTCTCTTGACCCTTTTTTATCTCGTCAAGTAATGTAGGTCTCTCCTCGAATCTAGCTAACAAGGCACATCATTAGATACCTCAAATTGGGCTCTCAATGCCCTCAAACTAGTCAACAATGCCCCAGACGAACTCTTTCGGCTCAAGGCATCCGCTACCACGTTGGCTTTACCGGGGTGGTATTCAATAACTAGATGGTAGTCTTTTATTAACTCCATTCACCGCCTCTGTCTCATGTTTAACTCTTTCTGAGTAAACACGTATTTCAAGCTCTTGTGGTCAGTGTATATGTGACACGTCTCCCCGTAGAGATAATGTCTCCATATCTTCAGTGCAAACACCATAGCTCCCAACTCTAAATCATGAGTAGGATAATTTACCTCATGCTTTTTCAACTGTCAGGAAGCATAGGCAATCACCCTCCCATCAACACACATCCCAGCCCTTGGATGCTCGCTATAGACATCGTACCCCATACCCTATTTGGGTAATGCAAGTACCGGTGCCTCGGTCAATCTCCTCTTTAGCTCTAGGAATTTCTTCTCACATCGGTCATCCCATACAAACTTAGCCCCTTTTCGAGTGAGCTTTGTCAATGGTGATGCCAAAACTGAGAATTTCTCCACGAACTTTCTATAATAGCCCGCCAATCCGAGGAACTATGAAATTCCATGACGTTCTTTGGCCTTTCCCATTCGGTGATGGCCTCAATCTTCTTGTTATCAACAGCAATTCCCGATCCCGAAATCACATGCCCGAGAAAGCCAACCTCCTTTAGCCAAAATTCACAATTAGAAAATATAGCATATAGTTGCTTCTCTCGTAGTGTCTCAAGAATAAGTACTAAGTGTTCCTCATGCTCCTCCTCACTCTTTGAGTAAATCAAGATGTCATCTATGAACATGATCACAAATCAGTACAAGTATTTATGAAATACTCGGTTCATTAAGTCCATAAATGCCGTCGGGGCGTTTGTTAGCCCAAACGACATGACTAGGAATTCGAAGTGACCATACCTTGTGCAGAAAGCACTCTTCGGTATGTCATCCACCTTTATCTTCAATTGACGGTATCCCGACCTCAAGTCAATCTTTGAAAACACTGTTTCTCCTCGGAGCTGATCAAACAAGTCATCAATCCTATGTAAGGGATACCTATTCTTGATCGTGACTTTGTTTAGTTGAAGGTAGTCAATACACATTTGAAGCATCTCATCTTTCTTTTTCACGAATAGAACAGGTCCTCCCCACGGGGAGTGGCTTGGTCTTAGGAAACCGTTATCCAATAGCTCTTGAAATTGGGTTTTCAACTCGTTAAGTTCTGCGGGTGCCATCCGGTATGGCAGTATAGAGATTGGTTTGGTGTCGGGCTCAACCTCGATCACGAACTCAATCTCTCTATCGAGTGAAAGCCCTGGTAGGTCTTTTGGAAAGACATCTGGATACTTGCACACAACGCGCACCTCGTTGATGTCTGGCTCTTCTTTGGTTTTATCTACCACGTATGCTAGATACGCGTGGCATCCCTTTCTCATCATACTCCTTGCCCTCACGACGGATATGATACAACTGTTTGATTTGCCTCTATCTCCCTCAAAGCGTAAGGTCAACCCTTCACCGCTTTCGAGTTCAAGAACCTTCGTGTAACAATCGACCCTAGCATGATGCTTTTCTAGCCAATATATTCCGAGGATCGCATCGAACTCGATCATGCTCAGCGGTACTAGGTCGCACGTTAAGGCTTGGCCCTCCACTCCCACCTCACACGATGGGTAGTGGCTATCTCTTTCAATGTCATCCCCCAAAGGTGTGGATACCAATAGGGTTTGAGTCATCGGTACAAGTGGTTCGTCGAATCCGCTGGCGAACGCCTCACTCACAAATGATCGTTGTGCCCTGATATCAATAAGAATCCTTGCGTCTCTCCCATTTATCTTTAGTGTTCCTACATTCATAAGTAATGTAAGATACACTTTCTAATTATTAGCCTCGTATCTTAGGTCGTAGAGTATGTTGGTCATGGTTCGGGTGGAGACCATCTCAAATTGTACCAATTTTTCTCGGTTTCCATACCTTAGAACTGCCCTAAGACCAACCCCGGTGAAAGCCGGCCGGTTTACACACCTTAGGCAGTCCTCGTTCCGTAAGCCGTCCGAGCTTTGCAAAAAACCGGCCGGTTTTGGGCGTCGTAGTTTAATTCCCAAGTTTATTCTAAAACCCGGCCGGGCTTTGCAAAAGCTGGCCGGTTATGGGCCGCAAAGGATTTCTTTCAAGCGAGACGAACGTCGGCCGGTTTCCACGAACACTGGCCGGTATCTAGCGCCGTAGTTTAATTCATTTAATTAAATATGAAAGCTGGGCGGCTTTCGCTTTTGGCAGGCCAGGTTCTACACACGTCGGCCGCTCTTCAGCCCCTTAGTATTTATTCAATTTAATTCGGATGAAAGTCGGGCGGCTTTCGTCAATGCCGGGCGGCTTTCGCCCAGGGCGAGGATTTCTTCCTCTATTTCTATCCAACACCGGCTTAATTTGCCGGGGTTATAAATTTACAAGTTCAAACACTCCCATTGCTCACAATAGAGTTAATAACATGAGTTTAAGGAATTGCCCGCAACAGAGTTCGGGTTAGCACGTGTGTCCGCCTCCGTCATCGCATAGACCCTAGCTTGAGTCTTGCCTTGGTTCACGGATGGCACGTTGCTCGTACTTGGCCCGCCGTTCCCCGTGCTCGTATGAGGTGCTCATGTCCGGTTCCTACTTGTCGTAGTCCCGCTACTAGGTGTTGCACCCATGGCTCGCCCAAGTTGTGGGCAATTTCTCCTCACGTGTCCCGCCTCCCCGCATTGATAGCATCTCGGGGGATCACGACACTTCCCTGCGTGGTTCCTCTTGCAGTTATTTCACCTTATAATGCCCGAGCCTTGCAACCTTGAGTCTTTCCCTCCTGGATCTTGATTTCCCCTGGATGGTGGTGCAGGGGTTCTGAAAGTCCCACCTCCCCCGTGGTTCCCCTTCTTGCTAGAACCTTGAGGGCCGGTGTTCTCCCATTTTCTCTTCTCCGCCTCCTCGGCATTTTTCAACTTTCTCTCCACCCATTCTTTCTCCCCTTTCAGGCCTTGCTCCACTACTTGACTAAACGTCATGTTAGGAAATTGTGTTGCCCGCTCACGCACGTCTAAGTCCAAGGCATCCCAAAAGTGATTCACCATCCGGTTCTCATCACAAGTATACTCCGGTATGAACTCAGCAAGCTCCCTGAATTTGTGCTCAAGTTGCCTCACTGTATACTTGCCTCCTTTGATCAAGTTGGTGTATTCTCTCCTTTTCAAGTTCACCTCGAAGTCGGAGTAGTATTGGTTAAAGAATTCCTGACGGAAGTTCTCCCAAGTGACCGTCTCACCATACTTCCCCTTGACACCGTCCCACCATGTGGACATTATTCCCTCTAGCAACCTCGTTGCCACCCTCATCTTCATGTTCGGTGGCAGCTGCATATCAAGAGCCGCTTCGTTGAATCTTTTGATCCACTCGGCCGCAATGGAGATGTCTCCCGTTCCATCAAACGGTTTACACCCCAAATCTCTCGCCTCCTTGAGGTACTTCGAGATCCTTATTATTGGGACCTCGGCACCTCGGTCTCCTCGGGACTCTACATATCCCCTAGGACCCACATGGCTTCCCCTCCTTGAAGCCCCTCCCAAAGCACGCCTTGCCCGGCGCCTTTGGCGGTCCTGTTGATATTGACGGAGTAATTCCTCCATCCTTTCTAGAGCGTCATCATCATCGCTCTCCTCATCGTCATCATCATATTCCCCATCACATGGGGTCCCAACCGGTACAGTTTCTGGTTGATACGTCGAGTCCTCCTCCGATACATAGAACTCGTATGTGGTTTCCATGTGACCGTCACTCACAGTATGAGCTTGGCCTCCACGGCCTTATCCCCTGGACACTCTAGAAGCCCCTCTACTGCCTTGCACGGACCCTCTCGGTGCTCGGCCAGTTGGGTTCCTTCTAGTCACTTTTCCGGTACGTTCCATTTCTGAAAGAAATCGAGAATGAGTCATTAGACCTGTAACCAATGTCAAATGACAGATAGGCACTTAAAGACATCCTTTGGCTCAAATCACTGCCATACCAATTGTTAAGGGTACCATCTTAACAATTAGAGACTTGCAACTCAAGTACCAAAAGTTCTATAAGTACAAAACTTCTTATGCTCATGGTTTTCATATTCATTTTCAAAAAGAATTTTGAAGCTTCATTATGATGTTTACGGACTAAGGCTCTGATACCAATTAAATTATCACGGCCCGGACCCACCCGGACACGTCAACAACCCGCCGTACAGTACGAATAGTCAACCGCAGTCCAACACATCCATACTATACAAGGCGTTTGGAATATCATCCACACATAGTACATCCATTAACAAACATAATGTAAAAACATTCATTAAAGCAGCGGAAACATTTAATACAAGAGTTAAGCCACAATTGGCAAACTTAGGCATACAAGCCCCCAAATAATTATTCAAAATAATATCCATGAGCATTTGTTTAAATGTCTTTAAAACAGAAACGGAGGAAGCACGAACCATGCCTTCCTTCCTTGGTTCTCCCGAACAACGCGCACTGGTAGCAAGCTCAACTTCTACCTGAAACTGTGAGGTGGCCTCCCCCGTGAAGGGGAGGTCGGTACTTGGAAGCATTGACGAGTACAATGACAACTATACTAAGTATAATCAATGTTTCAATTTCTAAGACCCTCAATCTAGGGATGATATTATATTATAGGCCATAACCCTCGGGTACCCCTTTTATGTTTAAAATCATACTTACTTTATATAAAGTCAAGTAGCCGGCCCGTGGCCCCTATTCATTTAGAATTTACCATTTTCATTCCCCGTGACCACAAGCCACGAAAACCCCCATAGGGTTCCTTTGAGCCCCAATTGTATAGCAAGGGCTCGGCCCAACTACATTTCTATACAATCCTTTAACTCAATTTAACACATCAAAATTATATGGCAAGGGCTCGGCCCAACTACGTTTCCATACCAACCATAACTTCGTGGCAAGGGCTCGGCCCAACTACGTTTCCACGAAGATCACAAATACATGGCAAGGGGTCGGTCCAACTACGTTTCCATGCAATCTTAGAGTCTGACTCTAATTTATTTCCATAGTCCAATTCTCAAGCAAATCCTATGCCTAGAATCAATTCACTTGGGTAGCCTTTAGGCTTACCCCTAACACACCTTAGTGCTCATACAATTCAACCTTAAAGTATCTCTTAAGACTACTTAAGGCATATCTATTCACAATCCTATCTCTTAGGATTAATTCCATCATTTATTTATATTAATCTCCCGACTAGTATTTCAATACTAGTCGGATAATCTAAGAACAACCAAGTTCTTAATTCACAGTCAAACAATTCATCTCAATTGATTTTCCAATCCAAATATGATTTAATCTCAATATCAAAAATATCACTTTTATCCATTCATGAATTCCTTACATGAAGTAAACGTATATTTTATCACAACATTTCATAGTTAATCCCATCATCATGCCATCACTTTCATATCACATAATCATACACAATTTGTTCAAAATTTGTATATCATACTTCACTTCTCTTATCAATAGTATTTTCATTTAGGCATTATTAATCATTAATAATCCATGAAAATCACATTTAATTACCTTAGGTAATCTTATGAAATTAACTCACTAATTATAAGCAATATAGTCAGCCATCCTCACCTTATGATGTGCTCAACTAGCTGCTTTAGCGAAACCCCTCGATCCGTTCTCGTTCTAGGCCGATCAGAAATGGAAAATCTGGACAGTGGGTGAAAGCCGGGCGGCTTTCGTGAAAGCTGGGCGGCTTTCGGGTTCTGCAATTTCGAGCAGCTCCTTTTGAGTGGCGGTTTCCGGCGATTTCGACTCCTATCGATTCACCAACTCTTCTAAGTTAAATACCACCACTTTATATCAATAATCTACACTTTTAAACGTGTAGAACTCGTGGTTTAAACCACCATATGATTTCCTAAAACATCATACGCAAAAACTAGTTAAAGAATAGTTGTAGAGTGATTACCTTTGTTTCTTGCTAGTTTTTCTTGGGTTTGCTACTCCTCCTTCCTCCTCTAGAGCTCCTGATTTTTGAGAGGTCTTCCTAGGCTCTCTTATCCCTCTATCCCTTCATATGGTGCAAAATGAAGAAGGAGAGAAAATCCCTTCTCAATCAATAGGAAAGGATGGTCCAAGACAAAACATGGGATATGGGGTTTTGTCTCAATGAGACACCCACCCCAGCCTAGCACGCCCCTCCCCTTATTTTCATGTCTCATCCCATTATTTTGGGAGTTATTTGACTGGTAGAAAACCCCAAGTGGGTGTAGGAAGTCCCTCCCAATTATTTCTGCTATTTTTGGCAGGTTGGTTCAAGATAGCACTTGGGTTGTCCAAGTATTTTCCCCAACCTCGGTTGGCATTTTACTGGGCTTCTATAATTATTATGATGATCCAACTAATTATTTGGTAGCCCATTCCCAATATAATAGATCCGATAAAATAATTTAATTAATCACACATTAATTTAATAAATCATTCCATTGCACAATTTTATTTGCTAGGAAGTTTAAATACATACTGAAAATTTTAATTCAGTACATCCGGGTGCGGTGTCTCAGAGAGAGAATCTATCCTATCTGCCACTCCTCTTCTTCCGACCCTCTCCAACTATAACGGGGTGTGTGTGTGTTTCTTTATGGGTTCTTGGATGAGGTTTGAGAAGTTAACTGGATTGGGTTTGGGTGTGCTTTACCTTGGTTGTTTTACATTTGTCCTCCATGGTTTGAGTTTATGTACCTTCGAAGTTCGAAATGTATGTGGCTGAAGACCTAAGTTGGAAAGATTTATCATCATTTCACCGGTATCATAGATTGGTCCATCTCCCTTTGTCTCACCGAAAACCGTCACTGTCCATTCAACCTAGTGGCAACTCACCTCTCTTAGCGTTGGTTCATCCTCTTCTTCTTGTTCGTAAGTCGGATAATCCCCTTGGATATCCGCTCAGGAAAATTAGCTTGTAACACCCTAAGTGCATCGGATTCCACAAGATTTAGTTTACTTCCCCTACCCGCGGGCCGCTGGTTGATTTTTTCCTGCCCGCCAACCCCCATGTGTGTTGGCTTGAACTCTCTACCTTTGTTGTGCCTTATATGTTGCATGTTCACATTTGTGTGATGTATGCGAGCATTTGATCTATTCTGGGCATAATTCTACCTTTGCATGTGTTATGTCTAATCTTTGTGTAGTTCTTCACTTATATCTGGTTGTCTGTTTGGGTTTTGGGTTTTGTCTGGGGTTAACCTGAGTGTTCTCTGTCTTTTAGTGTTCTCATTGGTTTTTGTTCCCGTCGCTGCTGTGTTTGGTCTGTATTCGGGTAACCTAAGGAGTAACTCCCTGGTTAGCTAAGACATTTGGTGTTAGGGGTTAGGGGATACCCTGCCACCAAGTCAAGTGGCCTTGGAACTGCGTGGTTCCCTAGTCCGTAGCCTAACCTTCTAGGGTTTCTCCTATGATTACCTATGTGACTATTCTTGTGTTTCTACTATGTAGCATAGCTACTAATCAGTATGGTATGTTACATTTTAATGGGAAAACTGGTTTTGACATCTTGAAACATAAAATTAAGTGTATTTTAATATAACAAAAGGTTTTTAGATCTGCCACCGGTAACTTTATTGAAATTGAAAATCATGCCAAACAATTTGAGTTGAATGAAATTGCATGCTCAACCATTTACTTAAACTTTTCTTATTATGTGCTTAGAAAGGTGGGTGTATTGAACTTTACCAAAGAACTGTGGGATAAGTGGAGACCCTGTAAACTGATACTTTCTTACCATGAAAACTATTCTTACTTGAAAAAAATCAGGTTAGGCTTGATCTAGCCAAAGATATTGATGAGAATTTGGATTTTTTTTCACTAATCGAATTTTTTGGATCAAGCGTTTACCACTACGCCAAAAGCTATAGCTGGTAGCAAAGGCGCAACTTTATTTCCTTAGCCTTGTGTAGCAGTCAAGCATCACGTTTTGTTTGCAGCACCACGTCGGCAAATTGGTGGCCAGCATCCCCACGACCCAACAGATGACATTAAAAGGACTTCCTTCAGAACTCATGAAGGGAACTATGACTTTGAAGTCATTGTTAGTTGGACTTAATAATGCTCCCTCTTCCTTTCAAAATCTTATGAACTCCAAATTCAAACCATATCCAAATTCCTTAATATTTTTTCTAATTTTGTAGGGCTCTCAAAGTCAGTGCAGGACGACTCAATCTTTCTTCAACATGGGAGCAAGTTAGAATCTGACAACCCCACTTCCATCTCTAAACTGATTTTAAATCAACAAATCCAGACGATAGGCACCGATAATGAACATGGGAGCAAGTTAGAATTTCGGAAACAATTCCAGATGCCACCAATCCAGGCTTACTCGTGTGCCTCAGACGATTTTGATCATTCAGACGACTCCAACTTCACAGATGATTTCTTCGGACATGCTACTGAAAGCGATCGTTGTCCTCCTATCTCATACCCAGAAGAAATAAGGAGGTCCAAATTCAACAAGGAAATTTGCCACAAAGCCAATTTCATAACTACGGAAAATTGTCTGCCAACAGAAAACTTGAACACGCAGCTGAAAATCTACACAAAAACTCAGAAGAACAAAAGGTGGCATAATATGAGAACAAGGTCTCAATCCAGAGACTATGCTTGGGATTAGTTTTTTTTTGTTTGGTTCCTCTGTTTTTTCTTTTGTATTGCTTTTTGTTTCTTTTTCTCTTTTTCACATTGTACTGCTTTTTCCCCCTTTTATTAATAAAATTCCTCTTTCCATTTAAAAAAATCATGTACAGTTCACATCTTTCTTCATGCGTAAAACATCTCAGAATGGTCGTATTAATCTTAAGGGAACATCAATTTTTTGTAAAGAAGAGTAATTGTGCATTTAGGGTACATCAAGTGGAGTATTGGGGTTAGAATGGATGACTCGGGCGAGTACAAGCCATGTTACAATGGCTGCGCCCCAAATCAGTCATAAAAGGGTATGGAATAATAAGCAAACCTCTCACTAATCTCTTCAAGAAGAATGAATAGGAATAATGAGCAAACCTCTCGCTAATCTTTACTATTGTGAAGTATTTTGAGGAGTATGGGTTGGATATACAAAATCCTTCGTTGTATTTCTTTTTTTATTTTCAGACAATTCTTTCAGTCACGTATAAATACTTCTACTGTTTGAGGGTCCCAAAAAATAATTTTGGCAATCCTTTCTTTTCAATAATTCTAATGTTCTTCAAAAATATGTAAAGGCCATATTCTTCGTTTGCTATGTGTAGCAACTAGCAATTATTTCCTCAACCTAAGTTTTTTACTATTACATTTTTCCGAATTATTGTGTGTCCCATCAAAAATTGACCTTTGTGAATTTGACTCTATTGCTAGAGAGAAAGTTGTAGAGAAAATTCTGGTGGTTAACTTTGGTTTGGACAACGACGATTGGTTTCGAACTTTGGCATCTTGTTGTGTGGGTTTTGACATCCAGCTGGTGAAGTTTCAACAGCAAGCTGCTGTTGAACCAAAAACATACCAGTTAACTCTTCATCGTACCTTTTCTTTTTCTTTTGGTACGTTCTCTCTTTTAGTACTATTCTGTTTTTGTTTTTGTTTTTGTATGAGTACTTTTCTCTTTTAAGAATAAAGCAACCAAAAGTACAAATTACATCAAACCAAGCTTCTAGTCTATTACAGGTGCATCATCAAATTCTAGGGGGACCTAACAAATGTTGTCATGCCCCATACCGCATCTGAGCGCGTTAATAACCGTTGTACAATCAAATGATGTCACCCTTATGTCACCCTCACCTGGTTGTACAAGGCGTCCATGAACATAGTTCATACAATTCCCGGTAAGTAAACAGGCATAAGAACATAAACATTTAATCAAAACGAATAGCGAAATAATCAATGTTTGATCATATCATGTGCCACATACAGCAAAGCATGGGATCGCGAGCTCAAAATAGTTTATATTAAATCCATGAGCATTGTTTATTATTTTGGAAATATGAAAAGGGAAGCACAAATCACGTCCTCCTTGAAATGACACCACCTGTTGCAAAGGTGCGGGTATCGAGCTCAATCTTCAACCTAAAAAATGTTGAGGGCCCCTAAAGGGGTCAGTACACTCGTATTGGCGAGACGCTGACTAAATGTGAAATAACTAACGTTCAAGCATAAGACCCAAACATAGGGTGATACATAAACGTATAATTGCCCCCAAATCTTTGAATACATATAAGTATATACACTTGGAAAATATTTGATACTTGGGAAAACATATTAGTCTTAGCTTTTGACTTAGAACAAATTCCCTATCTTGTGACTAAAAGAGCATGATATTCCCAATATATTACTACATCAACTTATTTTCCTAGCGTGATACCTTCATATGGTACATGATCATGCACATCCATTTACTATTTATTTTAATTCCATTCATATTCTCCACCTAGATAATGAAGAATCAGTTATTTTATCCTAAGATTAAGGATTTGAATAGCTTTGCACGATGTGCACATAAATAGCCTATTAATTAGTGTCCTAATAATAAGGAATTAATTCATGGTAACCGGTGAGGCGCAAGAGTAATATGGATGGAAATGGCATATAATTTGGAACTTCTATTAATAAGGAATTAATTTATACAGAGTACAAGGTATATGCTTAATATTATTATATATTATTATAATTAATAATAATAATTTACTGTCCTCAATTTACAAGGTACATAATTACATATACTGTCCTCAATTTACTGTCCTCAATTTCTCTACTATTTGTTTTATTGGTGTACATAATTACATTTATTAGAAGACTCATTACGTATATGGGTAGTGATTTCTATTATTGCCTTTACATTACTAGAACTAAAATAATGAGTTTTATTATTGCCTTTACATTTAATAGAATAATACCATGTATTTTGAAAACTCAAACTGTAAATAAAATACGACGACTCTAGGTAAATTTGTACTCTTCAACGTTTTTGCAATATTAATTACCTTAATTCTTGTCCCTATAATGTCGCTCCTTTCAAAACTAATTCCGTTTATGGAAACGACATGTCCACAAGAAATGTCCAGGACAATAAAGTAATTTGCCTCTTTATTAAATATCTGTATATTTGTATATGCATGTCTTTAGTCATACGATACATACAAATCTTATTTGATCATATCCTGGGAAACTCCCTCTCTTTTAGTCATATTATAGTATCTTTCCCTTTGACTTATTCATTCTCATACCCACTCAAATACGTATGAGTGTATAGGACTCCTCGTACTCAAATTAACTATTTAAGAACACCACCCGGTCCTAGGTTACTAGCCCGAATTTAATAAGTTTTGAGGGAAAATCTCGTCCCTGGGTACTCCACCTATTTCTTGCGATTTTTAAGGAAAAATATTGTCCCTGGGTACTCCATTAATTGTTTATGAGTTTTGAGGACAATACCATCCCTGGGTGCTCCACTGATGACTTACGAGTTTTGAGGACGATTCTCGTCCTTGGGTACTCCACCATAACATATGATCTACCACATATCATACTTGGACGGAGTCTAAGCTAGCCTAAGACTAAATCAAGTCTCATAGCCTAAGCAAAACAATCCATGCAAAATATCTCATTCCAGACAAATTCAGGCAAAAACGGCGCCGATCCTACCTATAATGGGCGCCGGTCCTATTTAATTTATATAATGTGCCAATTCCGTACTTTAACCAGCGCCAGTTCTAACCCTAACTAGCGTCGGTTGCCAGTTTTACTACCGGTCAACACTCCGTTGACTAAACAATTCAAGTCCAGACTTTATGAAACTTAACCACGACATGTATTAAGTCATAAAAAATTAATATATACATTTATGGTCGTTTGAAACATCACAAATTTTCTTTATATGCACTTTAAACCATCTACATGCATATTATACTAGTTTAATTCATATACACTCAATTACCTTGGCTAATCACATGCTTAAACACTTTTAAACATCATCATGAATATATATAACAGTTCTTTAGGTAATCTCATACTTAACCCAAGAGTTATAAGACATTATGTCATCGACTCACCTCAAATGAGCTTTATGAAATTCTACCCTCTCTGGTTTGCCTCCGACGAATCTCTGGCGACTTCTGGTGATATCTCCAGTGACTCCTCAACTTGTGTGAACAGTTGAAACACCTTAGACTAGTACCTAACAAGCTTTTATAATCCCAAAACCCATATTAACAAGGATAACCCTCAAAAGTTTACTTTTCGGCGAACCAGACTCTTTTTGCTTCTAAATCTTTGATGAAGAAGCCATAGGAGATCCAACAAATGTGGGACCTGAAAGGATACACCAGAGAAGGGAGGTGGCTCCAACGGCATGTGCAGCACATACAAGGGCGGCGGCTCCAACGTCAAGGGTGCCACAGATGATACCAGCATCCATGGAAACCGAGGAGGCAGATTCTTGAATAAAGAAAAAGGGATAGCAGCAGTCGTTGTTGACATGTATGGTGCGTTGTAACCGAATATAGCACGCCAAAGGAAGTGATGGCCGGATGTAGCACCATGGTAGAGGTGGCGCCAACGGGGGAGGTCTGCCCTAGTGTATAAAATTTTGTTCAACGGTGAACAGTATTTTTACTCTTCAACTTGGTAAGAGTATTAAAATTCTTCGATCATACATACATACATGCATGCATGCATGCATGCATGCATG
Source organism: Cuscuta europaea (assembly GCA_945859875.1). Classification (NCBI taxonomy): domain Eukaryota; kingdom Viridiplantae; phylum Streptophyta; class Magnoliopsida; order Solanales; family Convolvulaceae; genus Cuscuta; species Cuscuta europaea. Next base: position 13,699,718 of record CAMAPE010000061.1, read on the forward strand.
CATACATACATACATACATACATACATACATACATACATACATACATACATACATACATACACACACACACACACACACATATACATACATAAAAAAGACCATCGGGAACCACCTCAAAATGTGGTTGCCGGATAGGGCTCTGGTCAGAAAATTCCTGACCAGAATATTTGTGTGTGTGTGTATGTGTGTATATATGTGTGTGTGTAGGGCAGAGTTCAAATAAAAAGTGGTGTTCCCGTGCAAAGTGCGAAATTTTCACTTTTTCATGTTTCGCTTTCATTTTTTCGTGTTTCCGTTGCACTTTTTCGCCATTATGATTTTGGCCAAATTCGGGCAAAACCACAGTGGCAGTTTTGTAAATAAACCAATTTTTTTCGCTACCGCGAAAAAGTTTAACAAAAACAAGCAAAAGTGCAAGCGAAGCATGAAAAAGTGCAATTTTCGCACTTTGCACGGGAAAATTACTTTGAAAAGAAGTTTTATGAATAACTTGAACATTTTTAAATTTATATTTTTTGAAATAATAATAAATATATTTAGATTACTATTTGAACAAAAAAAAATTCACTTTTGAATTGGATCTACAAGTTTTTACAATTAAACGTAGTTTGCTTAAAAATAATTCAATTAGGTTGGATTTTATTTATTATTAAGATATTTCATTTTTTTCTTTAATTTTAATTACTTTAGATGTAGGTTGTAATAGAATTATTGTGTTAAGATAAAATATTTAAAGGGTATTGAAGTAATTCACCATATCTGCAATTAAAGATATCTTTCAACCAAGTAAATTAATATCACATTCCCTTAATCTTAACCAAACACAAATGAGAATAAATTGAATACATTCTCATCAATCTAACATACCAGCAGTGAATCAAACGACCCATTATAGAAATCATTTTGTGATATTTTTCAACGAGATCAATGTGCACACTCACATAAGCTATTTTAGTATGGATTATTAAGTGTTGCAGATTTAGATTTAACATTTTGTCACGAAGACTGAATTTGAAACAATGGCTATATTCCGATGATAAAATCAGCAATGACCAAAAAAGATTGATTGTAGGCGCGCATAACACATCTGTCAAAATTCAACACAACATAAAGGGGGTTAATGAAGTAGCATTCAAAAATCTACAAAAGTAATCTATAAAAGATGGTATATAATACAAGTAAAATAGAAACACATGCATCATTCCAAATGACAGGAGGTGCAATGTACACGACTCTCTAATTCTTCAAACGGCAGACAGACTCATGACACGGAATTCCCACCCCTACATTTTAAGATTTCAGGTACATTGATGTCACTAGTGTTTGGCAATTTCCTGAAATTCTTTGTTCCATTGTCATCTCCTTGTCATTATTCAAATGTACATCACGCTTCAATGGCCTTTAACCGACACAATTTGGTCTGAATCCACATTCAACCAAGGCGGATATCTTGTGAAAGGAACACGGCCCAGGCTTCCTACAATTTCATCAATAATAGAACAGCGTTAGAGGTATTACAATTCAATGATATGACCCCATCTCAAATAAAACATTATACTAATAGATGGACTGCATATGTACCTTTATTATATTATTATTATATCTCAAAACAACTAGACGGTAACAAGTGACAATTCAAAAGAGTGCAAGGTGAATTGGATCATAACCAATATTGTAAAAGGTACCAGACGTCCTAGGCCTAGGGTAGCACCTAGTGGGAGACTGAATCTCAATGCAAATATGTGGGGCCCAAGCTCAAAATAGCCTCGAACATGTTTGGGATAGATTAGAGCTTGTATGGTAAAAGTTATTTGGCTCAAATGTACGAAATTTTCGTACATGAAAAGCGCTTTGGCGAATACCATTTCGGCCCAAAGCTAGCCAAAGACTATTTATACTGACTATTCTACTGATATGCATAATACGTCGAATATGCCCCTTTTGGCTTCTTAATGGCCTAAACTGCAAAAGGGTTTTCACCATAAGTGTTTTCTCATTTAATTTAAGCACATAAAGTGCTTTTCTGAAGAAACATGAATCCTATGATATTTTAAATAAGCATAAAAAGTGTTCATATTTCATTCCAAACGTTTCATTTTATCCCAAATGCTCTCTAGTCACCAAAATAGTTCTCAGCGAAGGATTAATTTGGTTGTAAGTTTGTACCTGAAGGATAGAAAAGGCCTTCTCTGCGATGTGTTTTTGTATAGCAGTAGCGCCTCTTTGCTGTAGCTTATCTGGGTGCAGACAAAGCCTAGCTTTCTGATAAGCCTTCCTCACTCTGGAACTTTCTATTAAGTATGTCAGATGAATTGGGAGCCAACCACTGTTAGGCCATACAATCTGAAACCAGATGTGGAAGTGGATCATTCTCCATTTTGCTAATTAATCCACTTAATAATTGAGATAAGGTATAAAAAACAGAGACAGAACGTACACGATGAAGGGTTGAAAGGAGCAACCGGATGTCAGCTTCCTTGCCAGTTGACCATAACCTTATCTTTTCATCTAGTAACTCCATTTCCAACTGCACTTGTTTGAAAGCAAAATTCTATTCTCAGGGTTCTAAAATATTTCATATAAACTGTTGTTTTAAAAATTCTTGCTTAGTTGCAAATACATCCTATAATCCAAAATATTAAATACAAACTAATATGTACAACCTTCGCTATCCTCCTCTTAGATTAATCTTTTAGGATGAAACTTCATGTGTTAATATAGCATTAGAGCTTTTTAACGATGAAACCTATGTGTTAGTATGCTAGCTGTGTTTTGATTTCTCAGTGTCTTTTAAACCATTGGTTTCAATGTAGATCATCGACAGAAAAACAAGAATGCAATATTCAAGCTGGACGTTATTTGACGGCAGATTGAAAAGAACATTGACCATTGTATACCATAACATTCCAACACTAACACAAAGGATGAAATAGTCAGTAGAGAGTCGAGAATATGGAAGCTTACATTAGTCTCAAACTTCTGTTTTCCTTCTCCCTCTACACGCTTGTCAACATTCTCTGCCTGCAGAAGTGGGTCACCAAAGATGATGTGAAGAAAAGCCACAATCGAAAAAGCAATGTTAACTACGTACAATTTTGAAGTGTTTCAGAAGGACAAGTAATTAAGTTATTTACCGCTGTTGGTTTTGTAAAGTCATTCTTATCATTTCGCTCATCAGAAGACTGACGTGTGCTTGACATGTCTGCAAAATATAAATTATCAGTAAACATATAAGGCTAAATGAACAATAAATAGCAACTTCGTATTCCAAGAGTGTTCTTAGAATTGCTTTGGTCCTGCAGGCAGTAAGCTGGGGTAATTTCATGGAGCAGGCTGGGGTGTGCCACCTCATTTTTGTGAAGTGGTTGAATCTCTGCATAGCCAGCTCATCAGAGGGAGCACGAACAATAAACATGCTCGTTGAAATTTTGAGGTGGATTGGGACTTACATAGTTAGAATATGTAGCTAGAGAATACCTGATTGCTCTTTCTCCTCTGGAGCCACTTGTGAACTATTCTCAGAGCAGTGCATCTGAAATTTCTCTTTTGCCCAAGCAATCGCTTCATCCACACCAATCCCTTCATTATTTACTTCTCTATATCTGCTCCCATTGATCTCAATAACATATGAGCTCATAACTTCATCATCCTCATCTTCTTCGGACACTTCTTGATCGCTCGTTGATTTATCTTGAACGCCACAGGCTAGATTAGCCTCTTGGTCATGACCAAAAGAAGACGCAACAGAAGATGGTGAATTGAGGTCCATATCATGATCTGTAGAGATTTTGAGGCTTCTGTATGAATTGGGATCAATACTTATAGTTTCCGGAGATGAGTTCCTCCTGCTGAACCCGAACTGAGGGTTTCTGAGGCTCTCATTTTGCTTACTTTCAGCATTGTAAGAAGGGGGGTGGCACGGAATTGCTGGCGGCGTACCCTGGCGTCTTGGGTATTCATCAGCTACTCTCTTCGCATTCCATCTAGACGGCACATTTATTGGCCTGAAATGAGAAGGAAATGAAAGTGTACATTTTAATTTTACTACATGATGATCTAACATGCTCTACTTATCCTCCCAACTCTAGGTATCTACTACAGTCAAGTGTGTGTGTGTGTGTGTGTATATATGTATGTATATATATATATATATATATATATATATATATATATATATATATAATAGAGACGATATTGCAATAGAATTGAGGATTGGATTGGATTTAGGCAATAAAAGATTAATCCAACTCATCGACTAATTCAACTCATGCTCTGATAATCCTCTGTCTAAGGCTCTAAGCAATAACATCATTAGCTTCGAAAATATTTGTTTACTGGGTCACAAAAAACGTTACAAACAGATGGCGTTCTTAATTGCTCAATCGTATATCAAGAGCTATATATATTGCATCACTCCAGGTTTAAAAAGGTGTGTGTGTGTGTGTTAATGCGAGTGCATTTATTTACATAAATAAATGCAAATAATTGTACGACTTCGTTATATTTTTTGTAGTTAATAATAGGGGAAAGTGGAGGGGGTTTATCGGAGGTTAGAGTGATCTCAACAGAACCTGAGCTTTGAAGCAAAGAACGAAACGTCGGGATCGGCTTCTCCGATCGCCGGGCGTAGAGGGCTGACGTTCTCGGAACTCAGTACCGAAGATGAGCTGGCTTTGGATTTCGATCCGGACCTTACTCTCGATCTTCTCACTTCTTCTTCTTCTTCCGACCCGAAAATGTCGCTGTAAAATCCATCATCGTACATCCGGCTGCACTTCCCAGCCGGAATCCTAAATTCGGGCAATTTGCGTCCACACCTGGTTGGGATGACATTCTCCGGCGGCAGGAAGATTTCCTCATACAGTGGACACTTGCGGTAATCGTTGCCGGAAAATTGGCGGCGCATGACTGTCCGAGGAGGCCCTCCGAAGACGTCGCTGAAATCCTCGGCGCCTATAACCGGAGATTCTGAGCCGGCGTGCTGCTTGGTTCGACGAAAAGGGAGGGTGGACTTTTTCTTAGCAGCCTTGGTGGTCGAGGGCATTTCCACTCCTCCCATTCTTCCTCTCCGGGATTCGTCCATCTAGTTTCGCCGGCGGAATCAGAGAGGATTAGTAACCATTCCCCTCCCCCTGATTTTATTATTATTATAACAAGGAAGCAAAAGAGAAGCAAAGTTGAGCTGGTGGGGGTGCGCGCATCATATACTCACGCGCACGCAGTAAGGTGTCTTTATAACTTTTCAGTCCTAAAGAAAGAAAGAAATACCAAGTACTTATCAAGCCAAAACATTCCACCATCTCTAATCACGTACTTCCTCAAGAAATTAGCTTCACACAAATTAAGAAAATAAATTTGACTTTACTGTAAAGTAAACTGTTGTAACACTGTTTGACACTATTTTACACTGTTTGTCACTTTTTTGCACTGTTTTGATGTAGATAATTTGTCAATTAAGGAAGGAAGAAGAATTGTGAAGTTTAATTTGAACCTAGCCAAAAGAGAAAGTGTGAATTTAATTCAGGACCGGAGAGAGTAGTATATTTTTTCCTTCACGTTTCATTCTTAAAATATAATTTCCATTTTGACCTTTGGCTTTGGAGCCCTCCTTTTCCCAATTTCTATCCATTTATGCAATACACATGCTCCTCAATATTTATTGCACACTAATATTGAGACGAAGGAGTACCATGGTTATTAAAGATGTGACTTTATATGGTTTGTAAGTGATTTCTAATCCCGTTCAATTTACCAAATTTGATAGGGGATAATTTTAGTGCAATTTCACGAAAAGATAAAATGGAGCGATATTAGCGAGACAGAGTGCATATTATGTCTGCCAAACATGCACTATGTGTAGTTAATATTTGTGCAGAGCAGAGAGTAATGACAACAGTCACAAATTCATTGCTTTAAGAAGAAAGTGACAAAGTTTTTTAGACAAACAAAAAAGGTAAAGATCATGTTACCCGTTCAGTGACTCTGTTTTTCGATTTATCAATCTTATCAGATAACTTTTTCATCACACATAACTTTGATTTTGTGTGCCGTAATTATACGACTTTCAAAATTTAACAAAGTTTTCAATCTAACTACTTTAGCCAAAACTTTTAAATGTTAAGCAGCAGTAAAATTTATCCATTAGTAAAATTTATCGATTTAGTCAATTTTAACATTAATAAAGAGCTCTAAAGTAAAGCATTCGTTTGATCGTTATAACGAACAAATAACGCCATATTTTTCTACGTGTTAAAATAATGCCATAACTTACAGAGTATTTAGTCATATCCGAATGAGAGTGGCCGACTTCTATCTGATTTTCACTCGTATAATGTGGATCAACGTGATGTATATGATTTATTATCCACAGACATGTGACATTGTATTTAAATATTAATATTTAATTTGTGCTTTCCTTTATTTCCATCCACAAATTCATTTGCTGTCTATTTGATATTCCCACCATATTTTTTATAATAATATTTGACATAATGATTAAGAGAAAAATAAATGGAGTTTTCAATAGTATATACGGACTAAAAAATATGAGTGAGTGTAGAAAAGTATGAAAGAGAAGATAAAAGGCAAAAAATGAAGGTCACGAGTGTTTTAAGAAAAAAACTATCAAAAAGGGAGAGAGTATCAAAAATTAAAATACATCCGAAAAGAGAAAATGTAGCAAACATTTTAATATGAAAGGGAGAGTATTTATTTCATATTTTTCATTTATTCATCCATAAATTATTTAATTAGTTATATTTAACTTGATAAGTTAATTAATTTGGTAGTGCACACAAAGTACTCATAAGGTCATATAATATTCTATATGGAAATTGAACGCACTAGTACAAAAAACTTTTTACATCAGTCAAAATTTACTTTTTACATCGTAGTTGCAGTCGTAGTATAAGATGTAGTAGTGGTGGTGGTGATTCTAGTAGTAGTGGTGATACCGGTAGTAGTGATAATAGTAGTAGGCGTTGTAGTTTTAGTAGTAAGGGTTAGGAATAATTTATTGTTATAGTTTATTGTATTTACCTTTGCATTTTTGTATCAAAGAGATAGTTATTAGTTTCATACCAAGTATGTATTCGGCGTTATAATCCAGATTTATACGGAAGTCTAATTTCACGCCCCGGACCTATCCGGACACGTCAACAATCCGTCGTACAATACAAATAGTCAACCGCAGTCTAACACATCCATATTATACAAGGCGTCTCGGATATCATTCACACGTATGTCATCCATAAACATACATAATAAGCAATTCAATACGCAGCGGAAAACATAGTTTAAAAACAAATGGCACACGGGGCAAACATGAGCACGCAAGCTCTATAGTGAAAATATCCATGAGCATGTTTTATAAATGTTCAAAAAAGAATGAAGGAAGCACGAACCAAGTCTTCACTCCAAGATGATCGCCCGAGCAACGAACACGGGTAGCAAGCTCTAGCCTCAACCTGAAATGGTGGTGGGACCCCCCCCCCCCCCCCCCCCCGAAAGGGGGTCGGTACTCTATACGGCTATAAAGAAATGGTGTGAATGGCATCTAATAGATATACAACAAGTATTTCAAACACAAGACCCTCAAATAGGGTGATAGTATAATCTAGGTCGTAACCCCAAGTTACCTGATAGAGTATATAGACTCGGACCCCCGGGTCTCACAACTATTGGGCCCGGGCAGCGGCCCACATACGCTCAGTAGATAGCATTTATTTCATTGTACACTCTATTTTATTCATGTATACCCGTTAGAATAGATTAAATACCATTTGTTAGCCATTTATTGGCCTTTTATTGTAAATGGGCCTTCCAGGCCCAAGCCTGGGAGCCCAGCCCACTTTTCTCCTATAAATACTCCCTAAGGGAGTCATGTAAAGGGTTGGAAATTCATTATATATATCACTTTATCTCTCTAGCTCTCCCTTCTCTCTAGATAATTAATCTATCATTTGGTACTCTCGTTGAGAGCTAGAACAGATCAAGTGAGACCCTCCCAATAAACTAACGGCAAATTGATATCTCGGCCCTAGCTGGGTTAACATGACCCCTCGGCCAGAAATTGCCCCACCGCTATTACAATCCAATTGTTACAGGGCAAAGTGTAAGTAGCACATGTGCCAAAAAAAAAATCTAACTCATGTGCTGGTCAAACAAAGGAACCAAAAGGAACAAACAGCCGCCACCTGCCATCATTCAGCATCCCTCATCCGAGCAGGTAATCCAGTGTAGCGCCCCAGCGTCCCCCAGTCAGCGGCCCAACGTCCCCCAGTCAGCTTCTAAGGTCATGTAAGCCACCGGCCATCATACCTTCATCCTGGGAACCATAGTGGCACGCTCCTCGGTCAAGGTGACAGGTAAAGGGAAACAACGGAGCAATGGTGATGCTCCACTCCTCGGCTAAACCGCTCAACACAGTTGCCCGCATCGGCCGACACACCGTCAGCCGAAACACCATCGGCATGTACGCCATCGGACAGCAACGCTTCGACCAGTTACGCCGTCGGCCAGCAATTCATCGGCCAGAACTGATCAGGGAAAGCTCTGCCACCCCTCGTCCTGCAAATGGGACCCTCATCTTCGGGTAGCAGGTGGCTTTCTCTTTGGCCAAACAAAACAAACCATCAGCCAGCCTGGGAAGGAGCAGCCCTTCGTCTGAGAGCCCTCACCCCAACCAGCTACGTCACAGTCCCTTCCGCCAAGGACACCACCTCATCCATCCCAACTTGGAGCCGACAGTCCACACATCGGCAAGAGAGGATCCACGTCGGCCCGGTATCATCACCAACCTTGGCGGTAGAGGACCCACGTCGGCCAGATTACCTCTTAAGAGAAGCAACACTGAAAACAGGGCCTCGTCTCCACCAGGTGCACACCGTCGTCCGAACACCCTCCCTCGGCCAAGGTGAGCAGAATGAAAACAACTAAGCAGGGCCCTGTCCTCAATCGGGTGACTAGCTCGATAGCCATGTCGTCGGCCAAGGGAGACTCTTCCGTCTAAGTTGAACGCAAGGTAGGCAGCGTGCTTCACCCCTCGTCCTGGGAACAGCAAGAGCCCACTCCGGCCAAGATAAACACACACATCCACCTGCAGTGCATCATCGGCCAACACTCCGGGCTTCTGCCAAAATTCAAACCAAAGGAAAAATAGAGATAGTTACCTCCTTCATCCCGGGTCGCATCGGCCTAAACAGGGTCACCTTCGGCCAGTCAGAATCGGAATCACTTCGGTCTGGCAACGGACCCCCCCTGCGACGGCGGCGCACCAGCGGCCAAATCGGCGGACCCTCGGCCAGAGAAGAAACCCCCTCGTTACCGCGTCGCCCCTGGTCCCACATCGGCCAAAACAACGACTCTCAGATTTCTCAGCACACCGGCCATGTCACCCAGGCCAAGCAATTGTGGGAGACAGCACCCCGGCCAAACCATAAGGAACACAATGCCTCGGCCAAAACAAAACGAAGAGTAAGATGCCTCGGCCAACCCATGTTTTCACTCCTACGACAAAGGGGAAAATATCAGTGTACCCCTTTGGCCATTGTAGCGCCTCATCGAACATAGACTCCTCGGCCAAATAGGTTCTTCGTTCGAAATCGGAGTCAACTTCGGCCAGAGCAGGACCCTCGTCTACCGTCGCCCCTGACTCTCGTCGGCGTCGAAGCGCGGCTGGAGTGGGAGACCCCCTTCTACCACGCTGTCCTGATTCCCACCGGCCCCAGATCGAGGATCCGTCACCCAAATCGTGACCTCCCGGTCAGGCGACGGTGTGCTAACTGTTGGTCCCGGTTATACTGGATACAGTCTAGAGGGGGGGTGAATAGACTGTATTGGTTTTTAGCTTTTTAAACTAAGTACCAGATTTACAGAATAGCCTGTTCTGTTGGAAAAACAGACTGGCAGCGGATGGGGTTCTGGCAGGGAGTTCTGTTAGCCTCAGAGAAGCAGAGGCAGAAGGCCTTCTGTCAACTCGTAGAACAAGTTCTGCTGTACACAGATACCAAGTCCAAGGAGTTAAACAGTTCTATCTAAGTGCAAGTATTAAAAGCAGTAAGTAAACGACACCAGGGATTTTTATAGTGGTTCAAGGAACAACTCGTTCCTCTAATCCACTGTTCCACTAAGCTGTAAAAACTGCCGTTTACAAAGTCTTAGTCCTAGCACTTAAGAAGCACTCCACGTCTTCTTCAAGCTTAGATGTGTCCTGGGATGCACTGCCTGGCTTCCTTTAACACTGGTCCTTTCACTGAGTCTCCTTGAAGTATCACCACTTCACTACTCCAGTTATTTGGACGTCCTTCTTGTAGCAAGAAGAGTTTCTGTTGAAACTGGGGTTCCTCCAACTAGCTTCGTTACAAAATATTTGTATGTGATGAGCTTGAAGAGTTTGAAGAACACTTGGAACTTTGCTTGAGTTGGAAAGAGTAATTTTCCAACTTCTGCCTTCTCTTGTAAAAGATATTGAGTTTGAATCTCAAGGAGGCTTTTTGCTTTTCAGAGTTTGAATATCTTGCTTGTGGTTAGCAAAGTTGTAGCAAAATTATGTAGGCAAAGTTATCCGGTTGTTCTTCGTAGTGTATCTTTTATACTGAGGTTGTCTTCCCGTTGGAGGAGTAGGAGGACAACTGCATTAAATGAGCGATCAGTTGACTTGACTAGTAGAGCCCGGTAAGGTTGGCGGGTTACTATTTTGGGATAAAGTATTCCTGACATTCCGGCCAATCATCTGCAATTACTCTACGTAGCATGGGGTGCATTAAATGAGCATTTAATGCATGCACTGTAGCTTTTCCGTTTCATACTCCTAGCCGTTGAAGGAATCTTTTAGTTGACTTCCCGGTTCTTTGAAAATCTTCTAAGTGTCAGACCTTCTGGTGTCTTTGTCTGAGAGTAGAACAGAGGAGGTCTGGAGCACTTCTGTTGGGAGTATCCAACAGAGACCCAGAAGGGTTTCTGTCAGAGTCAAGACTAACAGAGATCCTGAGGACTTCTGTTCTGGAGCAGAGAACCAAAGGTCCTCTGTTTCAATAAAGCCTTAAGAGGCACTTCTGCTCTTGAAGCCCTTCTGTTCTTGAAGCCCTTCTGCTCTTGAAGGTCTTCTGTCAAGTCGAATACATCTAAGAATTTTACAAAGGAAAATTCTAATACATAAATTCTAAAGGGGTACTCTAAGATCCTAATTAGTCTAGCATCATCAAAATCTAATTACAATTATTCCTTACAATTTCCCCCTTTTTGATGATGCCAAAACCCTTTAACTATTTCCAGAGAAGTGCCTTCACCATAAAAATATTAAGTTTAAAAACTTCCATTAAAATCTTGGTGGGCAACTTGGCATAGGAAAATAGTAAGAGTACGATACATTCAGATAGCAGAATATAACAGAAATAAACAAACACAAACAGAAGGCAAAAAGACAGGAATTTGAGGAAAAGCACTTCAAAGTAAAAAGGCAGAGATGTGATTTTATTAGATAGGTTTTACAGAGTTTAAACCTTACACATTCTCCAGATTAGCTGCCTGTAGAGCTTCTTCCTCTAGTCTTTGAAGCCTGAGCAGTTCTTCATTTATTTCAGCTCTGATTTTGAACAGATTGCCAGACCTTTGATAAGATGCCCATATTGGAGAAAGCTTGCAGTCCAAATAGTTGAGGACACCTTCATGTATGGTCTTTCCTGGGACAATGTTCTTCTTGTACCATTCTTCTGCTTCTTCAAGAGATCCTCCATACCTAACTCTGACAACACCATCTTTGTCCAGATAGAGGTGTTGTTGTTGGGTAGGAGTCATTTTAGCCTTCATCTCCTCAAATTGGGCTCTGTCAATATTCTGAGAGCCACCCAATCTCCACTCTGTGAAGTTGAAAACTTTCTTCTTCTTGGTGCTCTTCTTTACTGGAGATGGGGGTCTAGGTATACCTGCTGCTCTCTTCTTTTGTAGGGCAGCTTCAAAATAGGGAGCCGGATCTACTGCAGGCTCACCAGAGGAGGGTGCTCTGGTAGGAGTTCTGAGAGACCTAGGCCTGGTCTGTTGAGGGTCCTCTTCCCCCTTTTTGGCATCATGCAGATCTTCAATCATAAGACTGATCTTCTGGAATTCTGAGGCCTGGGTTGAGGCTATCTGCTCCAGGGCCTCTGGTAGTGTCTGGGTGACAGAGGTAAGGCCTTCAATCAGACCTTGCTGCTTCTGTATTGCAGAGAAGATGTCCTTGTTATTGGCTTCAAGGAGCACCATCTTCTGATATCGGTCTCTGTCAGAAGATAGGAGGGCTTGAGCCTGTTCTTGATGAGCTCTGCACAGTTGCTCAATAGAGGTCAGTTGCCTCTCTGTTCTGGAATCAGATTTCTTCAGAGCCTCAAGATGCTCTGAGATATTGTGGATTGCCTGTCCTTGACTCAGGAGAGTCTGTTGAAAGATAGAGAGGGTGTTGTGGATGCCTACCACTTCTGTTGACAGGACATCTGTTCTGGCAGAGGAGGAGGCGATGAAGTTGTTGAGTGTCCCAGTGAGGTTCTCAAAACGGTCAGAGATGAACTGCATCCCTGAATTCAGGTTTCGATTCACATGAGCAAGATGCCCATAGTGTTTATCATTTATCTCTATCAGCTTGTTCAAGCCTTGGAGGATCTGTCCTCCAAATTCTTCTGCAGATTCAACAAATTTGTTGAAGGGAATGTCATTCTGTTGTCCATCTGCTTGAGGCATCTCTAGACCTCTTCCCCTAGGTAGTGGGTGGTGTTCTTGGACAGATGACAGAGATTGAACAAGCTGTTCATGTTCCAGTTGAGTCAGAGGAGGGGTCTTCTGTCTCTTTGATGTGGCCTTGTAGGATTTGCTGATCATGAATCCATCCATGTCAGAGGAAATCTCATAAGGAGAGTAGATAGGTTTTATGTTGCGAACTACTTTCTTTTTCTTTCTCAGAGAGGGATTGGGGGCAACAGAGTCCCTAGAATACCCTTTGGGTGCAGAGATGGGGGAGATAGTTGTAGGATCAGAATCCCTGAGAAACCATACAGGTTTAAGGTTTTCTGCAGGTTGTTGTGGAGGTGAAGATTCTGGAGGAGGAGATTGATGATCAGATTCAGAGGATGAAGAGGATATCTGTTGGGGTGAGGGGTTCTGGTGCTGGGGTGAGGATTGAATAGGTGAGGCATTCTATTGAGGGGGAGATGGGGGAGGTGAAGGTGAGCGGTTTCTGTAGGGAACAATTGCTCTACAGGGTGATGCAGTTTTCTGTGTGGGTGATTGAGGAGGGGTGGGGGTTTTCTGTTCAGGAGATTTAGGTTGAGGGTGTTCTGGTAGAGGGGTTTCTGTACTGGTGGAAGGTGAGGGAAAATGTGGTTCTGTTGGGATAGAAACAGAAGGGGTTGGAGAGTTTACCTCAATGATGTTATCCACGAGCAAGGAAGTCCTCCACTCCTTGATATGCTCCATCATAGCTTGTCCTTCTGACTTGAGTACAGAGGACTCTCCTGGGTTAAAGTTGGGCTGTACAGAGTCAGTTGCCATCTTGGTGAACAACCATTCTTCAAAGGCTTCAATTTCTCCATCTTCTAGAGGTTTGACAGCTTCCTCCGAGGGTGAAGAAATGAGAATAGCCTTTCCCTTGTAGCTTGCCTTCTTCTTCTCTAGGACAGAGTGAAGAAAGTTGAGGGCAAAGCACTTTGAGACATCATCAGTCCCAACCCAATTCAGGATGGCTTCTTCTTCTGCCTCATAGTGATCAAAAACTGAATGATTTTGTGGAGGGGTCCCATTCTCCATCTTCTCCATTCAAGGACCCGGGTAAACTGTCTGTCAAGCAGGGACAGATACCCATCTTTGACAGGACTAGGGTGCTCTGGTGGAGTTGGCACCCTGTTCTGTTCAGGAGATGCAGCAGAGGTGGGGATCTCTGGTTCCCCCTGAGTGTCTGCCACTCCTTCAGATTCTGAAACCACAGGTTTAGCAACCTTCTTCTTGGGTTTGGTGGTCCTCTTCCTCTTCTGTCCGGCCTTAGGGGGGGCAAGAGGTGCTTCCCCTTCGGTCTTCTTCTTCTTCTTCTCAGCAGAAGGGGCTACAGAGAGAGGTTTCTGTACCTTCTCTCCTTGTTGTCGCTTAGCTTCAAGTTGAAGCTGTCTCTTCAGCTCTGCCTTTATGGCTTTTTCCCTATTGGGAGAGGCAGTCAGGAAAATTACCTTGGTGTGATCCAAAGCTGAAGCCTTTCTCAAGCTTACCCCTTGTTTGAGGAGCACTTCTGAAATGAGCAGTCCATGCCCTAGCTTCCCAGAATAGAGGCTAGTCTTTGGATTCTTCTTCTTGATCACTTCAATCAGGGACTTCACCATGATTTGTCCCCAATTGATGTTCACCCCATGATGCACTGCATACAGGGCCTTAGCATTGACCGTTGTCACATCATCTGTGGAGGTGTACTTGCACCATAAACATTTGTGGAAAATGTTTATGAGTAGCTCAAATTCCCTCTTGAGCAGGTGCTTCTTGATGTTGACCTTCTCCACTTCTTCCCCTTTTCTGCAGAACTTCTTCTTGAATTCTGGCAGAGGGATGTCAGTATCCTCCAAGTCAAGTAGAGAGTCCCTTCCTTCCTTTTGCTGAATATTGAAGATGTTGTTGATGACGTCAGCATCAATCAACACCTTTTCTCCTTGGACGACGGAGGAGATGACTTCACCCTTGAAAGATGCGTTGAGATAGAACTCAACAGTGTCAATGTTGCTGTAGGCCTCATAATCATGAGTGATGACCTTGCTCAGTTGACATAGTGACAGTCCGTCAACAATGGAGGTCATCCTCTCCTTATTTTCTGCGAACCTGGGCAGTACTTCTAGTTCGCATCTCATCCCTGTTAGTACATTTTTGAGAAGTGTTGCCTTTTGTTCCTTTGAAAGATCGGAGAAGCTCAAGAAGACCATGGAGTTTACTGCGGTTAGAAAATTTCTGAGAGATAAAGGTTCAAAAGCTTGAGAGTTATGAGAGCAGTAACGGTTTAGGTTTGCGAAAGGGGGTTTTATGGATATGGGTTAGTGGACGTTTGAGATAATTTACGGTTCCAAGATACCAATAAATGTAAAAAGGGGCGCAGTAAATAAACGGGGGCGCAGTAAATTTTATACGGCTTGATACCGTTTTAAGGGTAAAAGGGTAAAAGACCTTTAATAATTTACTAGGTCACCCGGTTTACAAGATTTTCTTTTCTAAGTCCACCACCTTCTGTTAGACAAGAGAGGGTTCTCTGTAGAAAGGGTTTCTGTTGCATAGGTGTTCTGCCAGGGTAGGTATCAGAAGAGGTTGACAGAAGGGGTTAACAGAAGGGGTTCTGCAAAAGGTGTTCTGTTAACAGGAATTCAGCAACAGAGGGCCTTTCTTTTCAACTTTCCCTAGGAATCTCATCCATCATTCCCAATTCCTCTCTCAGTTTGTTGAACCTAGCCTCAGGAAGAGGCTTTGTCAGGATATCTGCAAGCTGGTCTTCTGTTGGCACATGTTCCATGCAGATGTGCTTCTTCTCCACATGATCTCTGATGAAGTGATGTCTGATCTCAATATGCTTTGTTCTGCAATGAAGAACTGGATTCTGAGTGATAGCAATGGCACTAGTGTTGTCACACAACAACTTGATCTCCTTAGCTTGAATTCCATAGTCCTTCAGTTGTTGCTTCATCCAGAGTAGCTGAGCACAGCAACTTCCAGCTGCAATGTACTCTGCCTCAGCTGTACTTGTTGAGATGGAGTTCTGCTTCTTACTAAACCAGGAAACAAGCCTTCCTCCTAGCAATTGGCAGTGACCAGAAGTGCTCTTTCTGTCTAGTCTGCAACCTGCAAAATCTGAGTCAGAATAACCAATTAGTTCAAAGTTACCTCCCTTTGGATACCATAGGCCTGCATTTGGATTCCCTTTGATGTATCTGATGATTCTCTTTGCAGCACTTAGATGGCTTTCCTTGGGCTTTGATTGGTATCTGGCACAGATTCCAACAGAGAATGAGATGTCTGGTCTGCTTGCAGTTAGATACAACAGAGATCCTATGATCCCTCTGTATGTTGTTGCATCTACATCCTTTCCTTCATCATCTGGACCAATTCCTTGTGAAGTGTTCATGGGAATCTTTACTGATGATTTGCCTTCCACTCCAAACTTCTTGATTAGATCTCTGGTGTACTTCCCTTGATTGATAAAGATCCCTTCTGGAACTTGTTTGACTTGAAGTCCTAGGAAGTAACTGAGTTCTCCCATCATACTCATTTCAAATTGACTCTGCATCACTTGAGAAAATTTCTTGCATAGTTCTGGATTAGTACTACCAAATATAATGTCATCAACATATATTTGTACTAACAGAATATGATTAGCAACAGAAATTTGAAATAGAGTTTTGTCAACCTTTCCTTTAGTAAACCCATGGTTTACTAGGAAAAGGGACAATGTGTCATACCAGGCTCTGGGAGCTTGCTTAAGACCATAGAGGGCCTTTTTAAGCTTGTAGACACAAGAAGATTGAGTAGGAATGACAAAACCTGGTGGTTGTTCCACATAAACTTCTTCTTCAAGATCTCCATTCAGAAATGCACTCTTGACATCCATCTGGTAGACCTTGATGTTGTTGTAGGCAGCATAGGCTAGAAAGATTCTGATGGCTTCAAGTCTGGCAACTGGTGCAAAGGTCTCATCAAAATCTATTCCTTCTTCTTGACAATATCCTTTAGCTACTAGCCTTGCTTTGTTCCTTACAATGTTGCCGTCTTCATCTGCTTTGTTCTTGAATACCTATTTGGTTCCAATGACATTCTGTTGCTTTGGCCTAGGAACAAGTTCCCATACTTTGTTCCTTTCAAACTGAGTGAGCTCTTCTTGCATAGCATTGATCCAATCTGAGTCTGCAAGAGCTTCTTTAACTGTCATAGGTTCCATCTGAGATATATAGCAGGCAAGCATTGCTTCTCTCCTTGATGTGGATCTGGTTTGAACTCCACTTCTGATTTGACCAATCACTTGGTTAGGAGGATGGTCTCTTAACCATGTTAGGTCTGGTTCTGTCAGCTGCTGTCTTGGTCTCTCTGGTTCCTCATCTTCAGAGTCTTCATCTTTATTCAACAGAAGGGGGTTTGGTGCAGGTGTTGGAAATGAAGGGTTGTCTGCCACCTCTTCTGTTGGTGTTCTATCTTCTATGCTGACATCCTTGAGAATCTCTGTTACCTCTTCAACAGAGGTGCTTTCATCAAACTTCACATGTATGGATTTTTCAACATGTAGGGTTCTTCTGTTGAGTACTCTATAGGCTTTACTGGTGTTTGAATAGCCTACAAAACTCCTTCATCAGCCTTTTCTTGAAATACCTTCAGATGCTCCTTTCCATTATTGAGAATGTAGCACTTGCATCCAAATACATGAAAGTAGCTGATGTTAGGTTTTCTTCCCTTCCAGAGTTCATAAGGGGTCTTCTGGTGATTCTTGTTGATCATGCTTCTGTTCTGAGTATAGCATGCAGTGTTGATTGCTTCAGCCCAATATCTCATAGGCAATCCAGATTCTGCAATCATTGTTCTTGCAGCTTCTTTTAAAGTTCTGTTCCTTCTTTCTGCTACGCCATTCTGTTGAGGGGTTCTGGCGGCAGAAAGTTGATGAAAAGTTCCATTCTGATCACAGAAGTCCTTTATGACTTGGTTGACAAATTCAGTTCCTCTGTCTGATCTGATTGTCTTCACTTTCAAGTTCTTCTCAGTCTGAAGTTGCTTTAACAGAGATGGCAACTTCTGAAGAGTTTCATTTTTCTTTGACAGAAAAACAGTCCATGTGTATCTGGAGTAGTCATCAACCATGACTAGGGTGTATTTTTTGCCACCAACGCTTGGAGTCTCAACAGGTCCAAATAAATCCATGTGAATCAGATTTAGAGGACTTGTAGAAAGATCTCCAGCAATGGGTTTGAAGGAATTCTTCACTTGTTTGCCTTTCTGACATGCACTGCAGAGGGTCTCCTTCTTATACACAATGTCTGGTAGCCCTTCTACAATGTGTTCTCTGGCCAGTTTGTTGATTGTTTTGAAATTCAAATGGTTGAGCTTTTTGTGCCAGTCCCAGCTCAGTTTTGAATCTCCCTTGGCTATCAGGCAAACTCCATCTTTTGCAGTGTTCCAATCAACTACATGGATGTTCTTCTTCCTTGATGCTGTAAGAACCACTTCCTTTGTTGTCTCATGCTTCACATAGCAGAAGTCCTTTGTGAATTCAACAGTGTAGCCTTTGTCACAGAATTGGCTAGCACTCAGCAAGTTGAACTTCAGTCCTTTGACATATGAGACATCATCAATGATTATCTGGTTCTTGATCAGCTTTCCTCTTCCTTTTGTTTGACCTTCTTTGTCATTACCTCCAAAGGTAACTTTAGGTCCTTTGCATTTCTGGAACTCTGTTAGGCAACTTCTGTCACCTGTAATGTGCCTGGAGCATCCACTATCAATAAACCATTCTTGTTCAGAGATGGCTCCAGCACACAGTTCCTGCAAGATCAAAAGAAAGATTTAGGTACCCAAGCAATGCTGGGTCCTGGGGGGTCATGGAGTCTGGGTAGTTGGTACCATTTTGGTCTCATCAAGTGAAACCTTGGTGGGTGGTACCCATTGTCCACCTGGTAGTTATAGTAAACTGAAGTGTGATTCACTTTGGGCAGATGCTTGTGAGGGTCATGCTTCCTGTTTACATACTTTTGCATAGCTTTCTTTGTTGGAAAGAAGTCCCATATACTATCAAGAGCAGAGGGACGGTTAACCTTGGGCTTCTGAAGTTGACCAGCCAACCTCTTCTGCCTGAAGTTAACTCTCTCTTGATATTTGCCCTTCTGGTGATCATTTCTGGCACGATTGACATGAGGTTGTCTGTCAATGAATGGTCTTTTATTTTTGTTATTTTGAAAACCTCTTCTGTTGTTAGGTTTTCTGCCAGGTTCATTATTTTTCAAAAAGGGTTTCTGTTGAACCTTTATCTTACCCTTTTCTGGTCTGACTTCCTCATGAACAACCTTGGTGCCAGATACACCAGCTTGACAGATGGGGCTAGAAATCAGTGGCTCTATGACCTTATCTGCCTTAGCAACTCTGGTGCTAGGCATTACAGAAGGCTCACCTGATTCTGTTGAGCCATAACCAAGACCAAAACCAGTGCCAATCTGTTGATCAAGCACAATCTTTTCCATGGAAGACTGGGCCTTCTGGTAAGCTTTGTACTTAATCTCGAGAGGCTCTATTTCTCTTATTCTCTTAAGAAGAGAAACATTTTCAGTCTCCAGTTGATCTCTTTCCTCAATTAGAAGATTTATTTTGATCTCAACCTCCTTCTTTAAGTCAAGAATTTCAGCTTTTAACTTACTGTTTTCTTCTGTTACAGAGGAATAAGTGGCTTGTATGGCCTTAAACTCTTCCCAAAATTCTGACATTGAATCAGAATCAAAAGCTAAGCCTACCGAAGAAAAACTAGATTCAGAAGTAGAGGTTACCTCATCATCAGAATGAGCCATCAGGGAGAAGTTTGAAGTCATCAAACTTCTTGTTGGCTATGGTTAGTTTGTTGTCCTTCTCTTGCTCATCACCAGCTCCAATGAGCTCAAGAGTATCCCAGATTTCCTTAGCAGTCTTGCACTTCTTGATTCTGTTGAAGTACCTATCATCAATGGACTTGTAGAGGATGTCCTTGGCAATATTGTCTAGGTTGTACTTTCTCCTTTCTTCAGTGGTCCATTCTGACTTGGCTTTGCTGATCATCTGGGGTCTGGTGTTGTCTATGGCATGTTCAGGATTGACCTTCTGGAAGCTAGTGAAGGGGCCAATATCTAGAACTTCCCACATCTCATCATGCAGGGCACAGAGATGTGCTTTCATCCGGATCCTCCAGTCATCAAACTTAAGATCTGAAAACATGAGATTCTTGGACAAAGAGTGATCCATTATATCAGATAGAAATGGGGTTAAACAGAAAAACAAGTGGATCTTTGTTCAACAAATAACCTAAAAGATTATTAGAATAAGGAGGCTCTGATACCACTTGTTGGTCCCGGTTATACTGGATACAGTCTAGAGGGGGGTGAATAGACTGTATTGGTTTTTAGCTTTTTAAACTAAGTACCAGATTTACAAAATAGCCTGTTCTGTTGGAAGAACAGACTGGCAGCGGATGGGGTTCTGGCAGGGAGTTCTGTTAGCCTCAGAGAAGCAAAGGCAGAAGGCCTTCTGTCAACTCGTAGAACAAGTTCTGCTGTACACAGATACCAAGTCCAAGGAGTTAAACAGTTCTATCTAAGTGCAAGTATTAAAAGCAGTAAGTAAACGACACCAGGGATTTTTATAGTGGTTCAAGGAACAACTCGTTCCTCTAATCCACTATTCCACTAAGCTGTAAAAACTGCCGTTTACAAAGTCTTAGTCCTAGCACTTAAAAAGCACTCCACGTCTTCTTCAAGCCTAGATGTGTCCTGGGTTGCACTGCCTGGCTTCCTTTAACACTGGTCCTTTCACTGAGTCTCCTTGAAGTATCACCACTTCACTACTCCAGTTATTTGGACGTCCTTCTTGTAGCAAGAAGAGTTTCTGTTGAAACTGGGGTTCCTCCAACTAGCTTCGTTACAAAATATTTGTATGTGATGAGCTTGAAGAGTTTGAAGAACACTTGGAACTTTTCTTGAGTTGGAAAGAGTAATTTTCCAACTTCTGCCTTCTCTTGTAGAAGATATTGAGTTTGAATCTCAAGGAGGCTTTTTGCTTTTCAGAGTTTGAATATCTTGCTTGTGGTTAGCAAAGTTGTAGCAAAATTATGTAGGCAAAGTTATCTGGTTGTTCTTCGTAGTGTATCTTTTATACTGAGGTTGTCTTCCCGTTGGAGGAGTAGGAGGACAACTGCATTAAATGAGCGATCAGTTGACTTGACTAGTAGAGCCCAGTAAGGTTGGCGGGTTACTATTTTGGGATAAAGTATTCCTGACATTCCGGCCAATCATCTGCAATTACTCTACGTAGCATGGGGTGCATTAAATGAGCATTTAATGCATGCACTGTAGCTTTTCCGTTTCATACTCCTAGCCGTTGAAGGAATCTTTTAGTTGACTTCCCGGTTCTTTGAAAATCTTCTAAGTGTCAGACCTTCTGGTGTCTTTGTCTGAGAGTAGAACAGAGGAGGTCTGGAGCACTTCTGTTGGGAGTATCCAACAGAGACCCAGAAGGGTTTCTGTCAGAGTCAAGACTAACAGAGATCCTGAGGACTTCTGTTCTGGAGCAGAGAACCAAAGGTCCTCTGTTTCAATAAAGCCTTAAGAGGCACTTCTGCTCTTGAAGCCCTTCTGTTCTTGAAGCCCTTCTGCTCTTGAAGGTCTTCTGTCAAGTCGAATACATCTAAAAATTTTACAAAGGAAAATTCTAATACATAAATTCTAAAGGGGTACTCTAAGATCCTAATTAGTCTAGCATCATCAAAATCTAATTACAATTATTCCTTACACTAACAGCACAACCCGCCCCGGAGGCAGTCTTCCGCCTTGGCTTCACGATACAGCAAGCTTAATTCAGGCGCAAACAGACTTCTCATCCCGTGGGTGAAATTAGGGACTGAACAATTAAAATAGTGGGCTAACAATATGCGGGCTGGATTCTCAAAGAGCAGGCCCAATCAATTATTCTTCCAGCAGGCTGGTATTCTGAACACAGGCTTCGGCCCAAATACAAGTAAGTGCCACAAAAAATTTTCCTCCTATTTTATGCATTAAATATGGAGCAAAATAGCTTTGCCACTATTAGAAAAAAAAGGTTTTACTACTATTATTGTTGCCACCACCATTCTGGTCGGTTAAAATCCCCAAGGTGGTGCAACCGAAGCTCTAGTCTACTGAACATCTTTATTTGATGATTTGAATTATATTTGGGTCCCTCGACCTACCCTAGTCACCTTTATTTGGTGACTCGGGGATCTAAAAATGAGAGCCGCTACCGGCCGCACACGGCATTATGCCTAAAAGCAGTAAACGGTACACCTCGTTCTCCGAGACGTTAATCGCGTCGCCCAAAAGCCGTTGCCATGAACAACACACCTATTGTATTCCGCTTATTTTTTGGAAATGTAAATAGAAGATACCACGTGTCGTATTAGGAGTCTTCGAGCGAAAGGCTCAGGTCTGCTCCGCTTTGTATTTTGTATCAGCGAAGGGCTCAGGCCTAGCTGAGAGAGCACATCGTCCTGGCCCCGTAAGCCTAGAGTGAAACGCTCAGGTATGGCCGACGATGTCCCCAGGACGAGGGGCCCGCAAACGGCCCGCGTCTTGAAATGGGAAGTTCACCGCGTCGTCCACGCGCCAGATCGCAGGACGACAGGCCTGAAATCATGGTCGAGGTGGCAAAATCCCCCCACTCAGGGTTGGGCAACGGCAGCCGTTGGAAACCAACCAAAAGTCTAGCCCGCGTCATAAATAGGCGACGGGACCCCCCTGAGATCACGGACGTTATAAACGAAGTCCGAACCGGCCGAAGGACGAGCACACCCTTCGACCGAAGCCTGAAAGAAGGATATTCCCCGAAATAGGGAACGGAAACGGAAATAAAAAAAGAAAAGGAAAAAGAAAAAATAAAAGAGGGAAGCCGAGGACCGCGCGCACTCGCCGGCCTCGAGCAACAAAAAATGAAATCCCCACAACAATACTAAGTACATATCAGGCAAATACTACGCATTATGGACGAAGCAAGACCATACATGCGGATTAGACGAGCGCCCAGCGCCGTCCCTCATCTTAGACGAGCGCCCTGCGCCGTCCTTCATTCTTAGACGAGCGCCCAGCGCCGTCCTTCATTTGTAGACGAGCGCCCAGCGCCGTCCCTCATCTTAGACGAGCGCCCTGCGCCGTCCTTCATTCTTGGACGAGCGCCCAGCGCCGCCCCTCATCTTAGACGTGCACCCAACGCCGTCCCTCATTTTCAGACGAGCGCCCAGCGCCGTCCATCATCTTAGACGAGCGCCCAGCGCCGTCCGTCATCTTAGACGAGCGCCCAACGCCGTCCTCCATTTGTAGACGAGCGCCCAGCGCCGTCCCTCATTTTCAGACGAGCGCCCAGCGCCGTCCCTCATTTTCAGACGAGCACCCAGCGCCGTCCTTCATCTTAGACGAGCGCCCAGCGCCGTCCTTCATCCTTAGACAAGCGCCCATCGCCGTCCTTCATTTGTAGACGAGCGCCCAACGCCGTCCCTCATCTTAGACGAGCGCCCTGCACCGTCTTTCATTCTTAGACGAGCGCCCAGCGCCGTCCTTCATTTGTAGACGAGCGCCCAGCGCCGTCCCTCATCTTAGACAAGCGCCCTGCGCCGTCCTTCAGTCTTAGACGAGCGCCCAGCGCCGTCCCTCATCTGAGACGAGCGCCCAGCGCCGTCCCTCATTTTCAGACGAGCGCCCAGCGCCGTCCATCATCTTAGACGAGCGCCCAGCGCCGTCCATCATCTTAGACGAGCGCCCAGCGCCGTCCTCCATTTGTAGACGATCGCTCAGCGCCGTCCCTCATTTTCAGACGAGCGCCCAGCGCTGTCCCTCATTTTCAGACGAGCGCCCAGCGCCGTCCTTCATTATTAGACGAGCGCCCAGCGCCGTCCCTCATCTTAGACGAGCGCCCAGCTCCGTCCTTCATTCTTAGACGAGCGCCCAGCGCCGTCCCTCATGTTTTAGACGAGCGCCCAGCGCCGTCCCTCATTTTCAGACGAGCGCCCAGCGCCGTCCATCAACTCAGACGAGCGCCCGACGCCGTCCATCATCTCAGACGAGCGCCCAGCGCCGTCCATCATCTCAGACGAGCGCCCAGCGCCGTCCATCATCTCAAGACCGGCTTCCTCAGCGCCGCGAGTCTTGAGCCAGCGATCGGGCTCACCATCCCTTCCCGGATGGTGACCATCGCCTTTATATGACGATCGGCATCACCATCGCCTCGTCATCATTGTTTGGACCGACTCCTCATCGTCGTCGTCCTCATATCACGACCGGCCCCTCGGCCTCAGCGTGATCACTTATCTCAAGACCGGCTTCCTCAGCGCCGCAAGTCTTGAGCCAGCGATCGGGCTCGCCATCCCTTCCCGGATGGTGACCATCGCCTTTATATGACGATCGGCTTCATCAGCGCCTCGTCATCATATTATAGGACCGGCTCCTCATCGCCGTTGTCCTCACATCACGGCCGGCCCCTCGGCCTCGGCGTGATCACCTATCTCAAGACCGGCTTCCTCAGTGCCGCGAGTCTTGAGCCAGCGATCGGGCTCGCCATCCCTTCCCGGATGGTGACCATCGCCTTTATATGACGATCGGCTTCATCAGCGCCTCGTCATCATATTATAGGACCGGCTCCTCATCGCCGTTGTCCTCACATCACGGCTGGCCCCTCGGCCTCGGCGTGATCATCTATCTCAAGACCGGCTTCCTCAGCGCCGCGAGTCTTGAGCCAGCGATCGGGGTCACCATCCCTTCCCGGATGGTGACCATCGCCTTTATATGACGATCGGCTTCACCATCGCCTCGTCATCATTGTTTGGACCGACTCCTCATCGTCGTCGTCCTCATATCATGACCGGCCCCTCGGCCTCGGCGTGATTATTTATCTCAAGACCGGCTTCCTCAGCGCCGCGAGTCTTGAGCTAGCGATCGGGCTCGCCATCCCTTCCCGGATGGTGACCATCGCCTTTATATGACAATCGGCTTCATCAGCGCCTCGTCATCATATTATAGGACCGGCTCCTCATCGCCGTTGTCCTCACATCACGGCCGGCCCCTCGGCCTCGGCGTGATCACCTATCTCAAGACCGGCTTCCTCAGCGCCGCGAGTCTTGAGCCAGCGATCAGGCTCGCCATCCCTTCCCGGATGGTGACCATCGCCTTTATATGACGATCGGCTTCATCAGCGCCTCGTCATCATATTATAGGACCGGCTCCTCATCGCCGTGGTCCTCACATCACGGCCGGCCCCTCGGCCTCGGCGTGATCATCTATCTCAAGACCGGCTTCCTCAGCGCCGCGAGTCTTGAGTCGGCGATCGGGCTCATCATCCCTTCCCGGATGGTGACCATCGCCTCTATATGACGATCGGCTTCACCATCGCCTCGTCATCATTATTTGGACCGACTCCTCATCGTCGTCGTCCTCATACCACGATCGATCCCCTCGGCCTCGACGTGATTATTTATCTCAAGACCGGTCTTAGTCATTCCTTTACCGAATGACGACCGTTGCATGGATTTTTGGACCGGCCCCCCATCGCCGTCGTCCTCACATCATGCCCGGCCCCTCGGCCTCGGCGTGATTATCTATCTCAAGACCGGCTTCCTCAGCGCCGAGAGTCTTGAGCTGGCGATCGGGCTCGCCATCCCTTCCTGGATGGTGACCGTCGCCTTTATATGACGATTGGCCCATCATGGCCTCGTCATCATTTATTGGAACGGCTCATCATCGCCGTCATGCTCACATCGCGGCAGACCCCTCGGTCTCAACGCGATCTTGAGCTAGCGACTGGGCTCACCATCCCTTCCGGGCATATATCGCCTCGTCATCTTTATTTGATGACGCGAAGCTCATTTACAGGCCCATCGGCCATATCTCGCTCCGTCATCTTTATTTGATGACATGGCGCTCTCATATAGGCCTCTCTCGGCCATACATCACCCCGTCATCTTTATTTGATGATGTGGGGCTCTCATGTAGGCCTCTCGGCCATCCATCGCCCCGTCGTCTTTATTTGACGACGTGGAGCTCTTATGCAGGCCTCTGAGCCATACATCGCCCCGTCGTCTTTATTTGACGACGTGGAGCTCTTATGCAGGCCCCTCGGCCGCACTATCGCCCCGTCGTCTTTATTTGACGACGTGGAGCTCTTATGCAGGCCCCTCGGCCGCACCATCGCCTCGTCGTCTTTATTTGACAACGTGGAGCTCTCGTACAGGCCTCTCGACCCATCGGCCTTACGTTCTGGTCATCTTTATTTGATGAACCAGACATCGTATTGTGGACGGTCGCTCGACCCATCCCTTAGTCATCTTTATTTGATGACTAGGACTACTGATCATGATGAGCTACCCACATCTAGAGATCGGCCTCGACCATCCAGCAGACGGGCACCGCTGCAGCTCCATCTCCAGGCCGAAGGGCTCGCACCTTTTGTTTCATTTTGGGGGCATCCGGTGTACTCTTTTTCCCTCATTAGGATTTTTTCCCACAGGGTTTTTCCTAGTGAGGTTTTTAACGAGGCATCTCCCCATCGTGGATCAAAAAGTGTCAACCCTCGGCCCCCTGTTGAAGACATCATCCGACACGCATTACTCTACTCCTCTTCACCTCATTACACTCGCCTCAAGGAGTGGGGGACTGGGAGAGCGGGGGACTTAGCGCCTCCGTTAACCAAAGAAGCAGAATTTCAAATTTTTGTTCATGAAGTTTACTCACCAGACGGCGACAGATCGGCACACAGTTCTACTCTCTTTCGCCTCGAATACTCTCGACTCAGAGAGTGGGGGACTCCTGATAGAGTATATAGACTCGGACCCCCGGGTCTCACAACTTTTGGGCCCGGGCAGCGGCCCACATACGCTCAGTAGATAGCATTTATTTCATTGTACACTCTATTTTATTCATGTATACCCGTTAGAATAGATTAAATACCATTTGTTAGCCATTTATTGGCCTTTTATTGTAAATGGGCCTTCCAGGCCCAAGCCTGGGAGCCCAGCCCACTTTTCTCCTATAAATACTCCCTAAGGGAGTCATGTAAAGGGTTGGAAATTCATTATATATATCACTTTATCTCTCTAGCTCTCCCTTCTCTCTAGATAATTAATCTATCATTACCCCTTTTCAAAATATGCTTACTTTATATATAAAGTCAAGTAGTCGGCCCATAGGCCCAAGGTTTGTTTACAAAAACATCAACCCAATACTCTGTGACTACCAGTCACGACAATTCATAGGGTTCAACCCTAACACATATGTTTGCATTTCTAGAGTCTACCTCAAGTACATCACCATGCAAATCATATGACACAAGTTAATTACTCCACCGTGCATTTCTTGAGCCCAACTCAAGTACATCACCATGCACATCATAGGCTACAGCTTCATATCTCCCATGCATTTCTAGAGTCCAACTCAAGTACATAACCATGCATGTCACCAATCACCACCCCTTGTCTACCCATGCACTTCTAGAGTCCAACTCAAGTACATCATCGTGCCATGACATAGACTCAATTCCTAATCAAACCTATGCCTAAATTTGAAATATCAATAATCTATTTTGGGACATCCTTATGGACTGCCCAATCATGATCTTAGCAACATATTACATCAATTTAGTCACTTGAATCACAATCAAGTACATCAATTACAATCAAATCCTTAGATTCAATTCCTTAACAATTACAAACAATCATTAACTAGTATTTCAATACTATTAAGATTATTCCTATCAATCATATATTCCATTTGTAAATCCCTACATATTTACAGATATGTAGAAGGAACTTAATTATCCAATTTAATACATAAATAATCATTTATGTATCTACACAATTCACACATGAGTAAAAAATGCATATTTCACACAATAGTTCATTTAACTCCATTTTTATCAATTATGATTCCAAATCATTTCCAATTTCATTCCTTATCTCATATATCAATATTTCATCAATAAGAAGCCATTATAATCCATGAAAAACACGATTTAGACATTTAGGTAATCTCATGCTTAACCTACAAGTTGTAAGCAACTAGATGTCGATCCTCACCTTAATTGAGCTTTAAATTTTTCCTTCTTGATCCAATGGTCAAAGCTTCGGTCAAGGTGGATTAAGAACTAATTCCTTTCTTAAATATGAGTGTTAAAAAGCCTCCAGGTTGGGTTGAGTGCTTAGAATGGGTGTTTTCCGGCGAACTCGTTTCCTAGTTTTTCCAAGATTTGTTCTAGGTTAGTATCTAACTTTTACAACAAATAAAGTATCTTTATAATAACAATTTATACACTTGAAACCGTGTATAACAGTTATTCAATCATTTATATGATTTAGACAATAGAAAGGAAAGTTTTGGATTCAAACTTACTTTGAATACAAAAACATATTCTGCGAGGTTGTGTTTTGTTAGGACGATTTGGATGCCTTAAACTGCTCCGTTTTCTTCAAACCTTACGTATATGGATTCAGATTCTTGAGAGCTTTCAGTGGACACCTCACACGCCCTTTTTGAATGAGTGTAGCTCTAGATACGAGTCGAACAAGAAGCCTACGCACTGGAAAATATTTTGCGGCCAGTTGCTCTTATCCCCCTTTCTTTGGATTGTGAGGCTCTCTCTTCTCTCTTCTCTGCTGGGGTTTGAATGGGGGGCTTGTGGGAGTGTTTGGGAGCTCTCAAAATGATATCTAAGCATGTGGTTCACAAAAAGAAAGGGTATGGTGTTTGATTGCAATCAAACATGGAATGGTCCTCCTCTTTTATTTCTTTTTTTATTGTTTGAGATCTCAACTCAATAAGTCCACCCCCATTTATATGTTCTAACTTATTCTCCTTGTTTTGAAGGTTCTAGGAAGGTGTGGGGCGCACTCTTATGTTCCCTAATTAATTTGGGAGCAAAAATATCCCCCAATACTTCCAAAAGTGGAAAGATGGGTCCTATTGTTTTTATCTTTTGTCATAACATGTACTTTTTGTACTCATCCAAATTTATTTAGATCAAGTCAACCTTCTACATCATATTATTGATCTCTAATATGTGTAGGATGGTCCCAATAATTTATAGGATGTATAATTATAAAAGAAGACCCTACTTCCATTATTTAGCTTAATAATACCAAAGATGGGACCATAGGCATTTGTATTTTTCTCCAATCATTCTATCACTTATTTATGACATTAGTATTCATATAGCTGGGCTACTAACCATATGGGTTACCCTCCAGTGGGTCTAGGATGCCATTCTTGAATAATTGATATTTTTAGCAGGTTAGGCCCAAAATAACATTTGGGCTGCCCGACCGTTCTTACTTTGTATCGAGGGGTTATATCTCTTTATTTAAGAATGTTGGGCCCCAATATCAATAAGATGGCCCAATTAATTATTTGGAAGTCCATTACTATTATACGATCCCAAACAGTAATATGATTAATCACGCGTTACGTAAGACTTTAATTGTTTTACAATTGTTCGATAATAGGGAAATTCAATACATAAGCTTTGAAATTTAATTTGAATTTCAAGGACGTTCAGGTGCGGTGTCACAAGTTCACCCCCCTTAACAGGAATTTCGTCCCCGAAATTCACAATGCTACTCAAATAGGAAAGCGTATTGCTCCCTCATCAAAGCTTCCGTTTCCCAAGTCTCTTCTTCAACTCGGTCACTTTTCCAAAGGACTTTAACCATTAGAACTTCTTTACTCCTCAATTTCTTTACCTTTCTATCGGTGATCTTGATCGGTTGTACGACGTAGTTGAAATCCTCACGTATTTCCACCGGCGGTTTTTCCAATACATGAGAAGGATCATGTATATACTTCTTCAGCATAGATACGTGGAACACATTGTGTATCTTCTCTAACTCTGGAGTCAATTGTAGACGATATGCTACGGCCCCAATTCTCTCCTGAATTCTGAACGGCCCTATGTAGCGTGGATTAAGCTTCCCTTGGCTTTGGAATCGAATGATTCCTTTCCAAGGAGAAACTTTCAGGAATACCTCGTCATCAACCTTAAACTCTAAGGTTCTCTGACGCTTATCTGCATAACTCTTTTGTCTATCTTGAGCCGCTTTCAGTCTCTCTCGAATCAACTTCACCTTTGACTTGGTGATCTCAACCAACTCAGTATTCTCGAGTTTGGCCATGCCAACCTCGTCCCAGCATAACGGTGTACGACACCTCCTCCCATACAATGCTTCGTATGGAGGCATGCCGATACTTGCCCGATAACTGTTGTTATAGACAAACTCCACAAGTGCTAAGTGATTGTCCCAACTCCCTTGGAACTCCAATGCACAAGCCCTCAACATATCTTCTAAGATCTGTATAACTCTTTCAAACTGCCCATCCGTCTGTGGATGGAAAGCAGTACTGGACTTCAACCTCATTCACATAGACTCTTCAAATTTTGGCCAAAAACGTGACGTGAATCGTGGGTCTCTGTCGTATATGATGGTCACCAGAACACCATGTAACCTCACGATCTCGTCCGTATACAATTTGGCTAACCTCTCGAGTGGGTAAGTGGTGTTGATAGGTAAAAAGTGTGCACTCTTCGTGAGCCTATCAACAACAACCCAAATTGCGTCATAGTTCCTCATCATCCGTAGTAAGCCTACCACGAAATCCATAGTCACATGTTCCCACTTCCATTCAGGGATGGAAAGTGGTTGCAATAAGCCCTTTGGATGCTGATGTTCTGCCTTAACTTGCTGACACGTAAGGCACTAACTGATGTACTCTGTTATTTCCCTCTTCATACCAGACCACCAGTAGCTTTCTTTTAGATTCATGTACATCTTCGTGCCTCCAAGGTGCATAGCATACGCCGATGAATGAGCCTCCTCTAGAATGGACTTTCGGAGCTTTTCATTCGATGGTATGCACACTCGATCACGGAATAACAAGAGACCATCGTCTCTCTCACAGAAATCCTCTACCGGCCCCTCTAGCATGTGTTCTCGGACCTTCTTGAGCTCATCATCTAGTTCCTGCCCCTTCTTGATCTCATCAAGTAAGGTAAGTCTCACCTCAAATCTCGCCACCAAGGCACCATTAGTAGATGCTTCTAATTGGGCTCTCAATGCTCTCAAGTTGGTTATCAATGCCCCTGATGAACTCTTCTGACTAAGGGCATCGGCCACAACATTTTCTTTCCCCGGATGGTAATCAATCACTAGGTGGTAGTCCTTTATCAATTCCATCCACCATCGTTGTCTCATGTTTAACTCTTTATGAGTAAACACATACTTCAAACTCTTGTGGTCAGTGTATATGTGACATGTCTCTCTGTAGAGATAATGCCTCCATATCTTTAGTGCAAAAACCACTGCTCCCAGTTCTAAGTCATGAGTAGGATAATTTACCTCGTGTTTCTTCAACTGTCGTGAAGTGTAGGCAATCATCCTCCCATTCTGCATCAATACACATCCAAGCTCTTGGATGCTCACATCGTTATAGACATCGTACCCCATACCTTGTTTTGGTAAGGTGAGTATCGGTGCCTCAGTTAACCTTTTCTTCAGTTCTAAGAATCTCTTCTCACATCGGTCATCCCATACGAACTTAGGTCCTTTTCGAGTGAGCTTCATCAACGGTGATGCCAAAACTGAGAACTTCTCCACGAATTTTCTATAGTATCCCGCTAGTCCAAGGAAACTACGAATCTCCTTCACGTTCTTTGGTCTTTCCCATCCTGTGATGGCCTCAATCTTCTTTTTATCCACAGAAATGCCTGATTCAGAAACTACGTGCCCGAGAAAGTCGATCTCCTTAAGCCAAAACTCACACTTAGAGAATTTGGCATAGAGCTGCTTCTCTCGTAATGTTTCAAGAACCAGAACCAAATGTCTCTCGTGCTCCTCTTCATCCCTTGAGTAAATCAAGATGTCATCTATGAACACAATTACAAACTGATCCAAGTACTTATGAAAAACTCGGTTCATCAAGTCCATGAATGCCTTTGGGGCATTATTTAACCCAAACGACATAACAAAGAACTCAAAGTGATCATACCTTGTGCGGAAAGCACTCTTCGGTATGTCACTCTCTTTGATCTTTAGTTGGTGATACCCTGACCTCAAGTCAATATTTGAAAATACTGTTTCTCCTCGGAGTTGGTCAAACAAGTCATCAATCTTAGGTAAAGGGTACCTATTCTTGATTGTGACCTTGTTCAACTGTCGGTAGTCAATACACATACGTAGAGACCCATCCTTCTTTTTCACAAAAAGAACTGGTGCTCCCCCCGGATGGCTACGTCCACCCATGCATGGAGGGACACACGGAGGGAGGCACAGCGTGTGTGCAGCTACGCACGCGTGCGTGCAGAAAATTTTTCCCCCGGATGGCTACTGCCACCCACGCACGGAGGTACGCACGCGTGCGTGGGCCATGCACACGGCATGATTGGCAGAAGTCATCCTGATTTCACCCAAAATCGTTCGGTTTGATCCTAAGGCTTTTTGCAATTGACCCCTAGGACTTGTAAGCCCATTTTATGGATGAAACATGGATAGAATACGAGTACTTAAGTAGTTATACCTACGACGGAGTCCGGGTTAGCTTGAGCATCCGCCTCCGTCATTGCCTAGACTCTGGCTTGTGTCCTTCCTTGATTCACAGATGGCGCATTGCTCACGCTTGCTCCCCCTTGCCCCTGGACGCTTGGGAAGCCCCGGCTTGATTCCGTGTCCCGGTAGTACCACTACTTGGTCTCGATGCCCTTTCCCCTCCCAGTTGTGGGCAACTCATCTTCATGTTCCCGGTGCTCCCGCATTGGTAGCCTCTAGGAGGGTCACGACATTTTCCCGGGTGGTTCCTCTTGCAATTTTTGCAACGAGTCACCCCTGAGGCTTGTGATTGCCCGCCCGGGCCTGGCTTCCCCTAGATGGCAGTGGGAGTTCCTGAAAGGATCCTCCTTCTCCATGATTCCCCTTTTTGTTAGGACCATGAGGTCCATGGTTTTCCCACTTTCTCTTTTTCGCCTCCTCAACGTTTTTCAACTTTCTTTCTTCCCATTCCTTGTCTCCTTTCAACCCCTGCTCGACTACTTAGCTAAAGGTCATGTTAGGCAACTGTGTTGCCCTCTCACGCACCTCCAAGTCTAAGGCATCCCAGAAGTGATTAACCATTCAGTTCTCGTCACAGACATACTCTAGTATGAACTCCGCGAGCTCCCTGAATTTGTGTTCAAGTTGCCTCACCGTCATTTTGCCACCTTGGGTCAGGAGGGTATACTCCCTCCTCTTAGCGTTCACTTCAAAATCAGAATAGTATTGGGCAAAGAATTCCTGTCGGAAATTCTCCCAAATCACGGTCCTGTCATACTTGCCCTTGGCCCCGTCCCACCATGTGGACGCCATCCCTTCAAGCAATCTCACCGCCACCCTTAGTTTAAACTCGGGGGTGAGTTGCATATCAAGGGCTGCTTCGTTCAACCTCTTGATCCATTCAGCGGCGACCGAGATGTCATCTGTTCCGTTGAAGGGTTTTCACCCCAAGTCTCTCGCCTCCTTGAGAAATTTTAAGATCCTTATGATTGGACCTCCATCACCCCGGCCCCCATGTGGTTCAATGTGGGCCCTAGAGTCACCATGGCTTCTTCCTCCTAAAGCCCCACCCGAAAGTTGCCCTCCTTGATGCCTTCGGCATTCCCTCCTTTCCTCGCGCTCCCGCTGGTATTGCTGGAGCAACGCCTCAATTCCTGCTAGGGAGTCATTCTCCCCCTCTTCATCACACAAATCATCGTTGTCCCCTTCGTAAGGGGTCTCAACCGGCTCGGTCTCTAGTTGGTAAGTCGAGTCCTCATAAGACCAGTAGGTTTCATCCTCGGTGTCAACATGACTATCGCTCACGGTCTGCGATCGGCCTCCACGGCTCGCCCCTCTAGACACTCTAGAGGCCCCACGGCTTCCCTGCCCGGTCGCCACCGGTGCACGGCCTGTCAGGTTCCTTCTCGTAACCTTGCCACCACCTTCCATTTCTGAAAGAAACTTTGGAAAGAGTCATTAGACCTGTATCAAATGTTAATTAACGGATAGGTACTTAAGACATTACTTGGCTTAAATTTCCACCATACCAATTGCTAAGGGTGTCATCTTAACAATTTGAGACCTTACAACTCAAGTACCAAAAGTTCTATAAGTACAAAACATTTATGTTCATGGTTTTCAAAATCATTTGGAAAAAGAGAATTTTGAGTCTTCATTATGAAGTTTATGGACTAAGGCTCTGATTCCAATTAAATTGTCACGCCCCGGACCTATACGGACACGTCAACAACCCGCCATACAATACGAATAGTCAACCGTAGTCTCATACATCCATATTATACAAGGCGTCTCAAATATCATTCACACGTAAGTCATCCATAAACATACATAATAAGCAATTCAATACGCAGTGGAAAACATAGTTTAACAATAAATGCCACACGGGGCAAACATGAGCATGCAGGCTCTATAGTGAAAATATCCATGAGCATGTTTTATAAATGTTCAAAACAGAATGGAGGAAACATTAACCAAGTCTTCACTCCAATATGATCACCTGAGCAACGAGCACAGGTAGCAAGCTCTAGCCTCAACCTGAAATGGTGGTGGGACGCCCCCCCCCCCCCCCCGTAAGGGGGTCAGTACTCTATATGGCTATAAAGTATTGGTGTGAATGGCATCTAATAGATATACAACAAGTATTTCAAACACAAGACCCTCAAATAGGGTGATAGTATAATCTAGGCCGTAACCCCAAGTTACCCATTCTCAAAATATACTTACTTTATATATAAAGTCAAGTAGTTGGCCCGTAGGCCAAAGGTTTGTTTACAAAAACATCAACCCAATACTCTGTGACTACCAGTCACGATAATTCATAGGGTTCAACCCTAACACATATGTTTTCATTTCTAGAGTCCAACTCAAGTACATCACCATGCAAATCATATGACACAAGTTAATTACTCCACCGTGCATTTCTTGAGCCCAACTCAAGTATATCACCATGCACATCATAGGCTACAACCTCATATCTCCCATGCATTTCTTGAGTCCAACTCAAGTACATCACCATGCATGTCACCAATCACCACCCATTGTCTACCCGTGCACTTCTAGAGTCCATCTCAGGTACATCACCGTGCCATAGCATAGACTCAATTCCTAAGCAAACCTATGCCTAGAATTGAAATATCAATAATCTATTTTGGGACATCCTTAGGACTGTCCAATCATGATCTTAGCATCATATTACATCAATTTAATCACTTGAATCACAATCAAGTACATCACTTACAATCAAATCCTTAGATTCAATTCCTTAACAATTACAAACAATCATTAACTAGTATTTCATTACTATTAAGATTATTCCTATCAATCATATATTCCATGTGTAAATCCATACATATTTAGAGATATGTAGCAGCAACTTAATTATCCAATTTAATACATAAATAATCATTTATGTATCTACACAATTCACACATGAGTAAAAAATGCCTATTTCACACAATAGTTCATTTAACTCCATTTTTATCAATTATGATTCCAAATCATTTCCAATTTCATTCCTTATCTAATATATCAATATTTCATCAATAATAAGTCATTTTAATCCATGAAAACCATTACTTAGACATTTAGGTAATCTCATGCTTAACCTACAAGTTGTAAGCAACTAGATGTCGATCCTCACCTTAATTGAGCTTTAAATTTTTCCTTCTTGATCCAATGGGCAAAGCTTCGGTAAAGGTGGGTTAAGAACTGATTCATTGCTTAAATAAAAGTGTTAAACAGCCTCCTCAAAGTGCTATCTCAACCCTTAAACGTCGATACGAACACGGCCCCTAGAATGGGTGTTTTCCGGCGAACTCGTTTCCTGATTTTTCCAAGATTTATTCTAGGTTAGTATCTAACCTTTACAATAAATAAAGTATCTTTATAATAACAATTTATACACTTGAAACAGTGTATAATAGTTCTTCAATCATTTATTTGATTTAGACAATAGAAAGGAAAGTTTTGGATTCAAACTTACTTTGAATACAAAAACGTATTCTGCGAGGTTGTGTTTTGTTAGGACGATTTGGAGACCATAAACTGCTCCGTTTTGTTCAAAACGTACGTCTATAGATTCCTATTCTTGAGAGCTTTCAGTGGACACCTCACACTCCCTTTGTGGATGAGTGTAGCTCTAGATACGAGTCGAACAAGAAGGCCTACCCACCGGAAAATATTCTGCGGCCAGTTGCTCTTATCACCCTTTCTTTGGATTATGAGGCTCTCTCTTCTCTCCTATCTGCTGGGGTTCGAATGGGGGGTTTGTGGGAGTGTTTGGGAGCTCTCACAATGATATCTAAGCATGTGGTTCACAAACATGGGATGGTCCTCCTCTTTTATTTCTTTTTGTATTGTTTGAGCCCTCAACTCAATAGGTCCGTCCCATTTATGTGTTCTAACTTATTCTTCTTGTTTTGCAGGTTCTAGGAAGGTGTGGGGCGCACTCTTATGTCCCCTAATTAATTTGGGAGCAAAAATATCCCCAATACTTCCAAAAGTGGAAAGATGGGTCCTATTATTTTTATCTTTTGTCATAAGATGTACTTTTTGTACTCATCCCAATTTATTTAGATCAAGTGGAAAGATGGGCTCCAAAAGTGTAAGATGGGCTCCAATATAAATAAGATGGCTCAATTAATTATTTGGAAGTCCATTACTATTATATGAGCCCAAACATTAATATGATTAATCAAACGTTATGTAAGACTTTAATCGTTTTACAATTGTTCGATAATAGAGAAATTGAATACATAAGCTTTGAAATTTAATTTGAATTTCAAGGAAGTTCGGATGTGGTGTCACATCTAACCTTAAGAGAGCGTCATTATATATCTAAAGTCTAAGCTTTTGTAACACTAAGCAAGCAATAGAAGTTCATTACATTCTACATAGAGAGCGCCATTCTAAATCTGATCATTGAATTCTGTGTCACTAACTTTCATTTATCATTATCTAATTCAATACTCCATTTAATTCCTCTCATCTAATCTTTGTGTTATGCTAAATAATTGTTGATTGTTATGAAATATGCAACTTCCGATTGATATCATGTATCTAATGAAACCATACAAGAGGAACACAAGAGATTATACTCCAAGATCATAGATATGAAAGACATCTTTGCTAAAAGAGGCTAAACTGATCAAATCATTTTTCTAAAGTAGCTTAAGAACACTAAGTTTTATAACCTACTACAAGGTGTGTGATAAAAAAACACATGTCACTTGGAGAAAGTGACTTCACGTCAATTATATGACATAAGGTACACGGGTTTATGTTTGACCAAACTTATGACTTTTATTGGTTCATCAGAAATCAGTGCCCTGAACAGAAGAAAAGAGATAAGACTAATGATGAAGTCTATTTTGATTACTCCTACTTGAATAATAGTTATAGGACAAGAGAAATTCCTTTGTCTACTAACTATGACTCAATTTAGAGTAGTCATGGGGAGGCAGCATCGGCAACAACAGGAGTAGGAAAAGGAGGAGGACAAGGAGGATCAGATCATCAATTCTACTAGTCATAGCAACACTAAGAGCCCTTTTGGTCATCTTTATTTTCAACTTATCAACCTAAGCGGTCAATGGTTTATGAAAAATGCTTGGTGTACACGTTTTCTGTGTACACCTTTGGCACATTTGTCCGTCTACGCGGGCCCTATAAAGTTGTCTATATACAGACAACTTTGTCTGCATAGACAGACAAGTGTGTCAAAGGTGTACACAAAAAACGTGTACACCAATCACTGCTCGTGTTTTTATTAAACATGTAGCATTTGTAATAATCAAAATAAGTAAGGAAGAAGTTTTGTTTAGCAGTTGGTTGAAATTGTTGTAGAAAATCATTTTAATGATTTTCATATATTTCTGTTACTTTATTAATAAAATATATTTAAATATAATTTTTTAATAATTTAACAACTTCAGCCGGCACAACCAAAATCTCATCAATTTATGTAAATGCAATCAATTTCACCAAACAGGATCTAATAATAATACTAACAATAACAAAAATAACAACAATAAAAATACTAATGAAATGTGAAACTATGGACTATAGCAATCAATTAATAAGTGACAATTATCTATCTAAAATGTACAGTATATCAGTATTTCATAGGGAAAACAGTCAAATAAGCCCACCTACTATTGCAAAATGGTCAATTAAGACCTCAACTCAATTATCATCCAATCAAGTACTCCAACTAGGGGAGAGCAAACCCGACCCTACCCGATTGACCCGATCGGATATATCCGATTTTTTTGTTGGTGTCGGGAAACCCGACCCGGAATACCCAAACCCGATCCGATTCTTGCAAACCGAGACTTAAGCGGGTAGCAGGTACGGTTACCAATTATGCTACCCAACCCGCCCGAAAAACCGAACTAGCGTAGTATATATACTACTTTGAATTATTATTCATGTTCAAATATCTCAATTATTGTATGTCAATTACCATATTATGCATGTTCAAATATTCAATTACCGTATTTGTACCACTATAACTTTGAATGTTGTATTGTTATGACTTTGAATGATATTTTGACCAATTATCATTTTATTTATCACAATATCAAATATGTCAATCACCATATATTATTATTTTACATACTCAAATATGTCAATTACCGTATTAATATAACTATTACTTTGAATGTTATACCGGTATAACTTTGAATGTTATTTTTACCAATTACCATTTTATTTATCACAATTTCAACAATAATAAATTAAAATCCGAATGGACCCGAAAACCGAATCAACTCGACCGCAACCCGAACTTCTTCAACCCGAAAAACCCGATAAATTTTTTGATAGGGTAGGGTTTGAAATTATAAATCCGATACCCGAACGGGTTTACCATTTTGAACCAGACCCGCCCAAACCCGACTCGTGCTCTGCCCTAACTCCATCTTCAAAAAAAATCAAATCAACTTTTTAGGAGGCAAACAACCGGTTCTCCTGTATACATATACACGTGGTGATATGTGGCGACACGTGTCAAATATTTTATTTTTATTTTTCTCCTTTTCCTTCTCTTTCTCTTCCTTTCTTCCTTCTAATACGTCCGCCGCCCAGCCCATCCATCTCTGTTAGGCCTCCCTACCTCCAGGCTCCATCTTTGCTACCCCTCCCTGCACACACACAAACACACACGCGCACGCGCGCGCGCACACACACACACACACACACACACACACACACACATATATATATATATTAGAGATCAAATACAAACCATGCTTAATTTACTAATAACCTATAAACTCAATAATATGCAACACTTTGAACTTCAATATTCAATACAAATAATGTAAAGATGCAGGGGTGAGATCACATGCAAACTAATTCTCCTATGCAAACCATCTTTGGATTATTTGTATTGCATATTGAAGTTCAAAGTGTTGCATATTATTGAGTTTGTAGGTTAGTAAATTAAGCATGCTTTGTATGTGATCTCACCCCTTATATATATATATATTTATATATATATATATAGGGCAGTTCCGGTAAGAACGGACTCCCAGGAGAGAAATAAGAACGAATCTGAACCGTTGGACTGTATTATGTGGAACGGAAATGTGCATTTGATGAAACTGAAATGTGTATTAGATGATACTGAAATGTGCAGAATAAAAATTTAAACACAATTGTGCATTAGGTGAAATTGAAATGTGTGGAATAAAATGTAGAAAAATAACATCACATCGTACCTTTTATCCTGCACATTTCAGTTTCACCTAGTTCACATTTCAATTTCACCTAATGCACAATTCAGCTTCACATAATGACATTGTAACATACGCTTTGTGTTGCACATTTCTATTTCACCTAATGCACATTACAGTTTCATCTGATGCACATTGAATTTCACTTAAAGCAAATCTAACGGTCCAGATTCGTTTTCATTTCTCTCCTAAGATCATGTTCTTATTTGAACCAAAATCTAGGGAACGGTTGGGGTAAGAACGGACTCCCAGGAAAGAAATGAGAACGAATCTGGACCGTTGGATTGTATTATGTGGAACTGGATTGTGCATTTGGTGAAACTGAAATGTACGTCAGATGATATTGAAATGTGCAGAATAAAAATTTAAACTCAAGTGTGCATTAGGTGAAACTGAAATGTGCGGAATAAAAGTTACAAAAATAAAATCACATCATATATTTTATTCTGCACATTTCAGTTTCACCTAGTGCACATTTCAATCTCACCTAATGAACAATTCAGCTTCATATAATGTCGATGTATCGTACCATTTTTGCTGCACATTTCAATTTCACCTAATGCACATTACACTTTAATCTAATGCACATTGAATTTCACTTAGAGCAAATCTAATGGTCCGGATTCATTCTCATTTCTCTCGTAAGATCATGTTCTTATTTGAACCAAAACCTATATATATATATATATTCGACCCCTCATATATATATATATATATATATATATATATATATATATATATATATATATATTCAACCCCTTATATATATATATATATATATATATATATATATATATATATATATTCGACCCCTTATATATATTCGACCCCTTATATATATATATTCATATATATCGATTCACAAGCAAACACACACGGATTTTACTAGTGAGGATATCAGTAGATCTTTTAGGTTTGGTTTCCTCATAGACACTCTTAAAAGAGTAGGATCCATCGAGATTCGGCGTCCAAACAACGGTATCAGAGTGCCTAGAGAAGTGGTGAGCCGTGCTCAAGACCGTATTAACAATGTAGTCCGGAATGATACTCCTAATATCATGAAAGAAAGTGTGATGAGAAAATGCTTCCCTTATGGTCATTCGCGGGTGTAAGGCCTCCTCAGTATTCAACGAACCGCCAACCTGCCAAATTCAGTCCAATTCAAATTCCAAAAGGAGCTATGACCATTACAAATCACTAAAGTAGTAAGACTATCAAAGGTATGTTTAACCGATTGCAAACCTTTCCAAATGTAGGATTTGGGGGCGTTTTAAGTTTAGAGAACCATAAACCCCAGAGACCAATTGGCTTGATAATTTTCCACCAACACTTGAGGTAAAAATAGTGCTGGATTGTGAAGAGGTCTCTAAAACCCATCCCATTTTCATTGGTAGGATATGTCATTTTATTCCATTTTCTCCAAATCTTCCTTTTCTCAAAATCCGAGTTATACCAAAGGAACCTGGAGAATTTTTGCTCAATTCTTTACAAAATAGTTTTTGGGATAATAGCACTGGCCATGTGATAAAGAGGGAGGGCAGTAATAATTGTACTGATCAAGGTAATATGGCCCCCAGGGGTTAAAACTTATTTTTCCAACCAGCTAACCTTTGGTCAATTTTAAAAAGGATATTTTCAAAGTGACAGATTTTAGTTCTACCCTGAAAGATGTTGGCTCTGAGGTATGTAATGGGGTAGGAACCCCTTTTAATGCCAAAGATCCTATTAACATTTTTTAAAATCTCTTTAGGAGTATGTTTACCACTAATATAGAAACTTTTGTTTACATTGATTTTCTGCCCAGAAAATTTTTCATAATCTTTGATAGTATCATTCAAGGCTTTCAGAGATTTCTTACCGGCGTTGAGAAAATAACCAGGTCATCGGCATAGCTTAAATGAGAGATAACAGGAAGACCAGGGTGAATATGATAAGGGATACTTTTACGTGTTGTGATCAACCTGTTACAATGTCTAGATAGAACTTCATATACCAAGATTAAGAGAAGGCATGAGAGAGGATCTCCCTATTATACTTCTCGATTAGGTTTGAAAAAAACTTTAGGCTGGCGATTTATCAACACAGAAAACCAAGTACTCTCAAAATTGTTTTTTATGAGATTTATAAACTCGAAATGAGAACCAAAAGCTTTGAGAATGTCATAAACGAAATTCCATTTAACCCTATCAAAATCGTTAAGCATATCAAACTTAAAAAGAATATTGTGCCCTCTGGTTTTGTGGTCAATGCAATGAACCAATTCTATTAACATCAAAATGCTATACTTATCTCTTTACCTTTTTAAAAAGTTGTTTGATTAGCAGAGATAATCTTGGGGAGGATGGGGTCATTCTATTAGGGGCCCAAAGTTTTTATACATTACTATTATACATGGGTTTTCTAACCCGTCCGTCCAAGTTCTCAAGCCTCCGTTTGCGAAGAACACCGAACAAACCTACCCACGTCTGTGATTCTTCGAGCTTGCGGAGGAGACAAGCAACTGAAAGACGATTGAAAGTTGCAAAAGACTACTGCTATCTGGCCAGCTTCTCTTCTCACAGGAGACACAGCTCACAAATGAAGGATAGATATAGAATATTCACTACATACGCTGTTCACAAACTCGCTGGATAGTATGAGAACTCACGGCCAAGGGTCATCTCCGAGCAGAAGAACATCGTTCTCCTGATCAACAAATACAAACTGCCAGCCTGATCTTATAGGTTCCTCCAGTAATCCTTCAAGGCCAAACATCTGAGCAAGTTCACTGCGCAGCTCTTGGTAACTGCTAAACTTGGTGATGTCTAGTGACCTTCCCAGGGACCCTAACTTACAAACCTGATAGATGGGTAGTAGAAAAGGAGTAAGAAAAGGAGTAAGAAAAGAACATGTTATTTTATTTTTTGTATGAAACGTAAATATATATAGAATCATCCAAGAGAGTTTATGTACATCATATGCACAAACATATTCCCATGGAGACATAGGGGGCGGTTTTGTTTGGTGGGTTTTCTGGGCCCAGATTCTCAGAAACCTGCATGACACTGGACTCCTCGATGCAAACAGGAGTTGTCATTTCAGAGATCATGGGAAAATCATTTCCATAATTACTCATTTAACTTGAGTTTACAAATGGCACAGTTGTTGAATCACAAATGATCCCCACTATTGGGATAAGGGTCGGATAGGAGGGCCTCAAACTTGAAAAAATGTCAAATAAGGCCATATTTAGGATACTCTGTCCGGCCAATGCCATTTGGGGCCGTTTCCGATGGAAAATTTTGATGACATTTTTTGAGAATCTTATTCATTAAGTCTAGTTTAATCATATCAAATTTGAACTAAAAATTCAATCCGGAAGGCATACAAATGAATTCTTGAAGATAACTGCGCAGTTAAAAGAGCAGTTATCTTCAAGAATTCATTTGAATGTACTCCCGATTGACGTTTTAATTCAAATTTGATATGAGTAAACTAGACTTAATGAATAATATTCTCAAAAAAAATCATCAAAAAACACCACCGGGAACGCCCTAAATGGCGTCGGCCGGACAGAGCATCCTAAATATGACCTTATTTGACATGTTTTCCAAAGTTCGAGGTCCTATCTTACCCTTATCCCTTAAATATTAGGGGGATTGTTTAAGGGAAGGTGGGCTCTGAAGGCTGCTATGGCGTGGTTGGAAA
Organism: Cuscuta europaea; assembly: GCA_945859875.1. Taxonomy (NCBI): domain Eukaryota; kingdom Viridiplantae; phylum Streptophyta; class Magnoliopsida; order Solanales; family Convolvulaceae; genus Cuscuta; species Cuscuta europaea. The sequence goes on from CAMAPE010000061.1 coordinate 13,742,928, forward strand.
TACCATTGATGGTTGGTAGTCCTGGGGGACATGGTCGCTAGAGCCAGAGAAAGGGAGATGGATACATTGGGAATGTAATTAAAGGTTCTATTTCCCAAAGGGATACTCTTGGTTGCCTCTCCTCCTGTTGATTCATCCCACCCAGTCGTGATGTGTGGACGGCGATGATGGGGAGCCGGTTCGGAATATGATGACGAGGTGATGATAAGCCGATCATCATATAAAGGCGACGGTCACCATCCGATAAGGGATGGCGATCCCGATCGCTGTAACGAGACACTCGACGCTGGGGGCAATCTCAAGATAGGGAATCACGTTGTGGTTGAGGGGACGGTCGAGATACGAGGACAGGGATGATTAGAGCTAGTCTGAGATATGATGACGAGGCGATGATGAGCCGATCGTCATATATATAAAGGCGACTGTCACCATCCAGGAAGGGACGGCGAGCCCGATCGCTATAACAAGACTTTGGCGTTGGGAGCCGATCTTGAGATAAATAATCACGCCAAGGCCGAGGGACCGGTCGTGATGTGCGGACTTCGGCGTTGAGGGTCTGGTCCAAAACTCCAAGCAATGGTTCTCACCCGCGAGGGGCGGGGATGAGACCGGTCTTCAGAAATATAATCACGACTTGTCAAAAGGCCGGTCATGATGTATGGACGTCGGCAATGAGGGACCGGTCCAAAAATTCAAGCAACAATCCTCATCTATAAAGTGGGAGGATGAGGCCCCAAGTAACACCGCCCCCAAATATTTGTACTTTATCAAATCATGTATTGAACCCTGAGGAATGAGTAAACGCATTTTACATGATTGTAAATTTTTATCATTTCTTTTACGTGAATAGTAAAATTCACGTGGGGCCCACACCGGAAGTGGGGGCCGCACGATATTATCGGGACCATATATTATATTCATATTGGCCTAGATAATATGTATATGGTGGTGGATATCCAATTTGGGACGTGACAAAAGTATAGGGTTGACCAGTTGGTCAGACGAGGCCCGATTATCAGTATCGACAATTTATCAGATAAAAGCCCGAAAAGGAATTCCGGGGACTCCTAAATTAAAGTTGAGGAATGTATATTCATTATAAGGTCTAATAATGATGGAGAACATGTGTCATATTTTATTTGACCCGATAAAATAAAATATAATTAAAACAGTCCGGGAAATACAACTTTCGGTGCCGATTGTACACACCAAGACATAAAGGGATGACCTCCCACATGAGTGGGGGCCACCCCATGAAATTATTTGAGACAATGCATGTCTTGGGCGTCCAAATAGCAGGGTTGGTGAAGGGGAAGGTGTTGACTTGATTGATAAAGCATCAAAAGGACAAGGTGGGGCCACATTTGTGCTATCATTGTGGAATAAGCCAAATAGAGCCCTGTCCTTCCCCCCCTTAGCCATTCATTCGACCAAGGCATCCAAGGAAGAGAGAGAAGCTCTGAAAATATTCATTTCCTCCATTGCAATTCGAACCAAGCTCAAGGAAGAAGAAGGAGAGAAATAGAGGGGAAAAAAGAGGAGGTTAGGGAGGAAAACTTGAGGTTAACAAGGTAATGACTCCATTAATCTCATTTCCTTTTTCCTTTAATCTTCTCATATGATTATGTAATCATATTTCACACCCTAGGATTGTTCTACATGATTGGGAGTGTAGAATGAGGGGTTGGAAGGTAGTTCTAAGTTCAAGAACGGACTTAGAGACCAAAGTGACCAGTTCGTCGGAAAATAACCTTGTACAGGTTATTTGTATTAATATGGGTTTTATGATGATGAAACCTTATTAGGAACTTGCCTAAGGTATTCCTAGAGCTTTCAAGGAGTTGAAAGAGTCGCCGGAATAATCGCCGGGGCTAGACAAAGTTCACCGGAGTTTCGCCGGAGTTCAACCGGGAGGGTATAACTTCTTAAAGGCTTCACTAAGGTGAGAAGAAGACTTTATGCTTTATAACTTTTGCGTGAGGCATGAGATTACCTAAAGTAATCAAGGATATGTTTTATGGAATGATTAAAGATAACCAAGTGTTTGCTTATGCCATGATTATACATAAAACATAGTTGAAAAGCATGGTATGTAAGTTTGATGATTAAAAATGTGATAACTTATTATGTATGATGTTACAGGGGTCCAAAATGGTATTTTTGGATCAAGGACGTCAAAAAGTACATGTATATAAAATTTCACGTTAATCGGACTTCGTTTGGGTGGTCAAACCGGCGTTGACCGCCAAGACAAAGGTGATACCCGACCGGGTATGGGTAAATACCTAACCGCGTTTTGATTAAAAATGGCTCCAGAAGCCACTGCCACACTAGACCCGACCGGGTATGGGTATAGACCCGACCGGGTATGAGTATAGACCCGATCGGGCCTCAAGTAAAGTTGGCTCCAGGGGCTACTGCCTCACCCTACCCGACCGGGTATGGTTGGATACCCGACCGGGTATTGGGTTATGCTCAAAACAGGCGGTTTTGAGTAGGTTAATGTGGGCCGTTCAGGTGAGACCCATCCACGTTGGTTACTAAGGATGTTTATATGACTATAGGGCTAGAAATTGTCCATAGTTAAGGGAATGAAAGGTTATCCATATCCAGGTTAGGGTTTGGTAAGGAATAAGGTTGGGGTTGAGCATCCCCGGGACGGTAAATGATCCTGAAACTCGGTTGGGGTTGAGCATCCCCGGGACGGTAAATGATCCTGAAACTCGGTTGGGGTTGAGTGCCCTTGGATGGTAAATGATCCTAAATACTCCAGGTTGGGTTGAGTGCCTTGGACGGTAAATGATCCTAAAACACTCGGTAGTATGAATCGAAGGTATACTATAGCTTGTGAGCTAGGCAACCGGGAAAGGAGTGAGAAAAGTCAGGTAAGAACTTTATCTCTAAAAGACTCTTTAAGGTAAATGACCTACGGGTTGAGTATTTTACGAGTATATATACAGTATGTATCATCGGGTGGATGAGAGACATCTATATATATGTATCACCCTATTTTTGGGTCTCGTGTCTGAAACATTAGTTATTCTTCATATAGCCTGCTTGTCACTAGTACTTCTATGGAGTACTGACCCCTCCGGGGGCCCTCACATTTTTCAGGTTAAGGCTAGAGTCCTGCTACCTGCACCTTTGCCTAGGGTGATCGTTCAAGGAGGAAGACGTGGTTCGTGCTTCCATTTGTATTTGAAATTTATAAACTGCTCATGGATATTTGAACAACGTTTTCTTCTAAAAACAGTTGGGAGCCTGCGTGCTCGTGTTTGCCATGTGTGGCTAATTATCAAACATATTATATTTTCCGCATTTGTTTGATTATGATATTGATGTTGATTGTATGTATTTACTAATCGGTTTGCCAATAGAATCTATCGGACGCCTTGTATGATTCAATAAGGATGAACTAATGTTGTTCTTATCGGGTTGTACGGCGGTTGTCTATGTGGCTCGGATGCGGTCTGGGGCGTGACAGACGCAATCCAAAATATGATGACGAGGCGATGATGAGTCGATCGTCATACAGAGGTGACGGTCACCATCCAGGAAGGGATGGTGAGCCCTGTCGCTATAACAGGACTTCGGCATTGAGGAGCCGGTCTTGAGATAAATAGTCACACCGAGATCGAGGGGCCGATCGTGATGTAAGGACGACGATGATGATGAGCCAGTCCAAAATATGATGACGAGGCGATGATAAGTTGTTCATCATATAGAGGCGACAGTCATCATCCAGGAAGGGATGGCGAGCCTTGTCGCTATAACAAGCCTTCGGCGCTGAGGAGCCAGTCTTGAGATAAATAGTCACGCCAAGACCGAGGGGCCAGTCGTGACTACTTATTATAATGGTTATAACTTAACCAATGTTAAAGCTTAGTTATAGAATGTATATTTTGCACTAGTGTATGTTTAATGCTAAGCCAATGCTAGAAGAGGTCCCTTTCTTTATTGGCTTTTTTCACTTTGGAAATCACGATTACCTTGTTTTTAAAATTAAGACAAAAACGGATTTGAGAAAATTCATTTATATCATTTTTAAGCTAATAAAATAGTTGAAGAAGAAACGGAAAAAAATATGCAATCTCGACATATGCTACAGAAAAAAGGAGTTTGAATATCTAATGGCGTACCACTTTTTGTGTGGATGATAATTGATGGCATGAAGCTTAGCAAATGACACTAAGGCAACACAATTGGCACATTATCCCCAACTCTATTGTTTTTTCAAAGCATCTTTCTAGGATATATGTAATTGTAGTGCATTTTGTTCAGATGTTGGGAGCTCAAATTTGAGGTAAGTAATGGATTTAAACACTTCAATATAAGTTCAATTGTTCAAGGGTTGTGTTTCTTTTGATGCATTTTGATTGTATGTGATGCTTGATTTAGTTAGTAGGAATTATCGAGGCCATAACGGTTCTCTACTATTGGGTGATCACTTTCCTTTTATCTTGTATTGGTGTTGTTTTATACTTATGTTTGTCTCTCCTTTTTATGCTGATAATGTAAACCATATTGGGAGAACATTGTAAATCAACTCTGGTATATCAGAGTTTTTTATGGATTAGAGGTCCTACGATTTTTCTTCAATTTGAAGAGTTTCAATGTAACAATCTTGGTGTCTGGTTTTATTTCCTGCACTTTGTGATTGTTGCCATACATCTTTTTAGGGAGGGAAGATTTAAATTAAGTTATGTGTTCTGCTTTGACCTAGATGCTTCTTCCCTAATAAGGGAAATATATTTATTTATTGGTTAGTTAATTACTTAGTTTTATCCTGTCATAGTTCAATTAAAACTGAAATGTTATACCTATACTCCACACTATAGCTAAAAGATGCACATAGATGTTTGTTATTGCTTAAGATAAGGTATAAGATTTGTTTCATAAAAAGATCAGCTCTAAGATAACAGCTTATAGCTTAAATGCTAATTAACATACGTACTACTTCGTATGTATTATGCACCCACTATAAACATTGCATTGGATTTCTATTTCATGTTGGGAACATGACATCCAAAATGCTCTTTTTGAGATCGTTTATTACTATCATGTTGATCTAATACTCGTACATGGTTCCACAAATCATTCTTGTGAAATTTTCCTACACAAGAGAGTTCCAGGGATGGAGCCAGGACACTGGGTTAGATTGGGTCGATATAAAGAAATTTTTTAGAAATTTTTTTGCCTGAAATTTTTTGACATTTTTTAAATTTGGGTTGGGCCAGGACCAGGGTTGGCCCTCCCCTGTCTCCGCCCCTTTAACAGACGTGTGCCACATAGTCATTATAAAAGTACAAGTAAAAAAATGAGTATTGGACATTTTCCTTTCGCGCAATGCGCGTCACAAAACTAGTATGGAAATAGTTAAAGAGATTCTTTTAGATTACTTTTTTTGAATTTACTACAAACGATAAATATTTCCTTATTATATTATTTATTTAATAGATGTCTATAATTTATATTCTCGACTTGTGTTTTATTTATATTTGTATTTTCTATTTTTTAATTTCTTGTTTTTTATTTTTCACACTTTTGACACTTTTTAATGGTTGAGTGTGTACATTAAACAACTCGTTCGGGTTCAGGGGCCTATTTGACCCCTAAAATGGTCAATGTGATGCACGGTTGACATATGACCGGGTGACGTGGCGGTGACCGAACTATTACCTGTAAAAAGTGAAATTTGAACTTTTTTGTCGAGTTGAAGGTATGAATTTGAGTTTTTTTTAGTTCAGGGGACTATTGAGCATTCAGGAGGAGTATATGAGCCTATTTGACCCTTTAGCTTAAAATAAATGGTTGAAACATATTGCGCCAAACTATATATGAAGTATAAAAGAGTAATGTTTTTCAGTAATTTATTTAACTACCTTCTCGATAGAAATTTTATAAAAAAAATGGTTAACATAATCTAATTTTCATGAACATGATTGAAAAATGAGTTTTTTTTTTTGAATTAATGTTAATTAATTAATTACGAAAATAATGCTGGAAAAAAAGTATTTACCAATCTACTGCTGGATTTAACCATGGTCAGGAAAAGTCGTCCAACGGTTGGGCGACTTATAAGTCGCCAAACGGTTTGGTGACTTATAAGTCGCCCAACCGTTGGGCGACTTTCCCTTCCATATGAACGCAGATCAGCAGCTACTGTCAGCCACGCACGATAGTGCCTGCAAGGGGCACGATCGTGCCTAATTCCGAACACAGAATTTCAACATTTTTTTGTCCCAGTTCAACCCAAACTCATCTGTTTGCTATAAATAAGGTCTCTCTTCTCCTGTTTAAGTGTTACGAGCCAGATACAACGCATTATAAAACATACAACACACATGTTCACAAACACATACATAACACCTACTCTCAACAACATACAAGTAATCATCTAATATTCATACTCGAGCACATGAAGGCAACATACAAAAGTTTAGAAGAGAAAATACGTGAAATGTTGTAAATTGTTCCTACAACATCTACTGTGCAAGACAAACTCCAATACAAAAAGGCAAACTATAAGTTTTCATGGTCATCTTGATCATCGTGGTCATGGAGATGTTGATGCTGATGTCTACGCCTACGCCGTGGTCGTGGTTGAAGAACCACTCTCTCATGCTGCGTCTGGGATGATGAAGCCATCGTTGCACTAGACGTCGATGACACCTCCTGTGATGGGGGCATGTGTATAAGATGGCCGTAGTCGACTCGCCCCAACACATCTGAACACAAGGAGACAATGCTTGTTAGAGTCTGTCCATACATGTCCACATCATGAGTCTCACTCACTGTGGCAGTAGCTCGCTGATGTATACGCTGCAAAGCTCGTGTCTCAAATATGAAACACAATAACAATTACATTGAAATACATACAAGTATTTACAAAATAAAATGACTTACTTTACTAATTAGTAATATACTCACCGTAAGATGCAAAGCCAAGGAGCTAGGCTGATAATGATGAGTAGGGAGTCTGAACGAAGGAGACACAAACACACGAGTGATGTTGTAATACCATCCCATGTAGTCTCCTGAAACAGATGGGACAAATGTCAGTGCCCCAATCACAACTAGCTCAGCTCGCCTATCCCACAAAGTGACGTATTGGACATGTCTGAGTGCCCAATCCTCTGTATGCTTCCCACGCCTATCCAGCCTATGAAGCTCTACATAAGTGTCGATAGGTCGTGGAATGACCTGCTCAAACCCAAACTGTCGCAAGACTCGATCAGGCAAATGAAGTTCAATAATGTCAAAACATATCAACGGCACACGTGCTCGCCATATGTGACTATGCTCTCGTCCAGCTGGGGGCAACTCTGCAAACATCTCAGCTGTATACGGCATCCATGTAATCTGTTTTATAAAGATGCAAAATTAGTATTTATGCTATACATATTATAGCATATGTTATATTACCCACACGATACCTGATCCTCAGACATCCGATCAAATGCATCCCTGTACACACCGAGCTCAGTAGCGGATGACATGCGACTTAGACTAGCAAATAGCCATCTAACGATTCATGTAACCGTTTCATTAATATGGATATTATTAATATACTTACATTCAACATACAATAACATAAATACTAACGATTGAAAACATACCGACGACGGCCTAGTGGGTCCTCGCCCCGTACATGATGTGGTCCCAGAAGACGTGGAGGCTCATCAGGGAGTGGGTGTCCATCAATGCCATGATATGCGACTACAAGGGGACGCCCAATGTGGATATACTCCCATGACCAAATCTGGAGGAGTAGCAAAAATCCTCCAAGCTCTGTGCTCCCTCTATGGCAGCCGTGACACAGCTGTCTGTAGAGATAAGCCAGCGTGGCACTACCCCAACTAAACTGTGCTGCTACATCAAACATCTCTAGCATAGGCAAGTGCAACACCTGAATCTGATTTCCGCTCTTGTTAGCAAAAATGGAGGCTCCCATCATCATCAAGATATATGCCCACGCATGCTGCTGGATCATCACCTCATCAGCGTCCGGATGAAGCACCTGGAAGTGCTCCCTCAACCATGACATCGTCAGGGATGACCCCTGAAGGTCAGTCCGAAGAAAGGGACGGACACCTAACAACCGCTCACACTCATCTACCCACTGTCGACAAGCAGTGCCTGTAACAGCTCTCCCATCAACCTGTAGCCCAGTAAGTACTGCAACATCTCCCAAGGTCACTGTCACCTCATCAACAGGGAGGTGAAATGTGTGTGTCTCCTACCTCCAACGCTCAAGAAGAGCGGCGAGTAGCGCTCTATCGAGAGGGACAGTAGCCACCAACATGTGCAGACCATAAAAACCCGCAGCACGAACATATGCAAGTACTCTGTCGTCCACGTGCATATGCGACAAACCCCGCAGGTGCTCGCGGCACCTATCCACCTGAACATCGAGGCCAAGTCAAACATCCTCACTCCTGTGCGAGCCCTGCAATGTCAGGACAAAACGATCACTCGGCCCAGGATCCGCTGTCACCTCCATGGCTACAAACAAACAATTCTACATTCAAGTCTACATTTCAAGACCCACATTTAACTACATTCAAATCTACCTAAATGCCCAAATGTCAAAATACACTTTCAACAATCAATTTAAAATCAAATTTCAACATTTCATACATATCCACATTTCACAACAACTCAATTCACAATCAATTCACAATCTAAAAATTTGAAAATTTTAACATTCAAAACCCTAAGTTCAAAATGAGATGAAATGAAGTTTGATTTACCTACAAGAAAGAAGAAAGAGTGTTGAAGATGAAGATGGAGGTTTGCCGGAGTGGGGTCGCCGGAGATGGAGGTTCGCCGAAGCTCGGTCATCATTCCTCTTCGTCGCTGCGGCTGGGGGATTTTGGGGATTGGGTTTGCGTCTTTCTGTTTCGTTGGTTGGCCGACGTTTTTACTTAAAGGAAAGTCGTCCAACGGTTGGGCAACTTACCCCGACCATGATTAACCCAGCAGTATATTGGTAAATACTTTTAACACAACCCTATTTTCGTAATTAATTAATTAATTAACATTAATACGAAAAAAACTCTTGAAAATTTGCATAAAAAAATCCACTTTGAAATGCAAATGGCGACGGCCAAAACATTATGTCTGTAAGGATGGACAAAATCTTTTTCCTATATAATAATTCATTATATTACGACAAACTTTTCCGCCCTTAAGATTTTCCATAATTTTTGTCTCTGATTTCATCTTTCCCTACCCGCACGGGTAGCTCAGTTGGTTCAGTGGTGAAAAATTTGGAACATTGACCAAGGTTCGAAACCCGCAGTAGCCGTGTGGAGGTTACAGCTCCTGCGTGCTAGGCAAGACCTCTGGTGTGCACACGTATATGGCATGTTGGGTTAATGGCCCAATGGGGGTTGGCCCATAAACCCTTGAAGGCCCACCCTACGGACGTCCCCAGAAGGCCCAAGACAACTGGTTAGCCCCATTGTCTTGGCAAGGTTCATCCCCAATGGGGCCAAGCCTAGGGGACGTATGTATCCTAGCATAGGCAAATGCCTTGACCCAAGGGCAACGACTGACGCACGTCTCGCAACACTTGGCCCGGCAGGAAACAAGAGGCAAGCCCATGGGAACGAATGTCCCCAGAAGGCCTAAGACAACGGGATACCCTTCCCCATCATCCAGAAGACGTACGTATCCTAGCATAGGTAGGTACCTTGGCCCAGGAGCAGAACGAGACGCACGTCTCGCATGACTTCAGGTCTAGCAGAAAGCCCATGAGGACGAACGTCCCCACCCCTTAGTGGACAACCAAGATCCTGACGGGATTTTGCATTTAATACAGAAGATTTGGTGGTTGCGCATTTAATGCAGAAAATTCGATGGTCGGGATCAAGCTAGGCAAGCCCATGGGGATGAATGTGCCCACCCCTTGGCGTGAAGCCAAGATCCCGGTGGTCACGCATTTAATGCAGAGGATTTGGTTTTTGGGGTCAAGTCATCCACAACTAGGTTCAAAGCATCTAAACTACCCATTGGCGGTATAAATAGTAGCATTTATTTCATTATAGGGATCGGAACTTAGCACTCTAGTATTATAGCATTCATAGCAGCTCGTAGCATATATGGGGATGAACGGCCTCACGCCCTTGTAACCCCTTGGAATTACATTGAAACTTCTTATTGGGCCTTTCTTGCTTGTTTCTACATCTACTTGTTTTACTTTTTCCATTCGTAACGCTTGGGTCGTGTATTGGGCCTACGGGTTGAAGGAATAAAACTCAACAAGGCCTACCATCATTGGGCCGACTGAGTCACCGTGACTTACATGCTCCCAAAAATCTTGTCGGGTCAGGATGTGGGACTTTTGCGGTTGGGGATTCAACCTTTTTGAACATTGATTTCATCTTTACCTCAACGCAAGCCCTCCAACCATACAAATTTCGGTGACTGCCGTGACCCCCTCCAAATCCACCTCAAATCCGATTCTGTAACCATATTGCATGAAACTTATCTATTCACATATACGAAGTAATTGGTTACTGAAATAATTAAATTAAAAAATACGTAGTATATGATGTAGATATACCGTGCGAGAGAATGGAAATGATTTGATGTAGACTACTTACTAGTTAGTAATAACTAAGTAAACTAACTACTGCATATACTGAGAGCAAATTAAGGCAATTAGTGTGTTGGATGTCAAAATTTTCGCATCAAAAATATATTGCGAGGGACCCTCTGATTAGGAATGAAAACCATAATACTTTACAACTCAAATTACCTAATAGACATCCCTTTTGTCTATTCCTTCAAACAATACAATCACAAAATGTTTTGGAAATAACTTCTGAATGGTTTTCAAAAGAACCTTAAGCTACAGAACTTGGGAACCTTAAGCTAATAGTTAAGCAATGAACAAGGAAATGCTCAGACTAGTAACAAACAACAGAATAAAATTTTAATAATCAAGAGAACCAACAGATGCCATGCCACTAATCATCTTCCTTGATTCCGGTGAGCTTCCAAAGTCGTCACAACTGCCGTTAGACATCCTAGACATGGGAATGGAGCTTAGAAGCTCCAGGCCGTGCTTCCCCATCTGCTGCACCTCTTGAGGAGACAGTATCTTAATGCACCATACGCTGTTCACAAACTCGCTGGATAGTAAAGCGAAACACATGATTAACAATTTAATATTGATTCTGTTCTAATTTAACGAAAAATATAAACAGATAGAAACACACAAACCTATTTGAATAGTTTTAGATGAAAGAAGTGGCTTGCTTATACCAACTTTGGTATGTAGTATTAAATCCAAACGAAATGGCTAAAGTTGCTTACTTCAGTAAGACCATGACATATACAGTTGAATTGGCGAACTTGGTAGTAATACATAGCAAAGAATATTTGAATTATATTTTCTTAATTCACTAAGATTCGGTGGCTTGTTTTCATTCACTAGCAAAATTTCAAGCCCAAAAAAACGAACTTATGCACTAATTTCATTATGAAGAAATTCCGCCACACACGGGGTTGGTAGCTAAAACACTGGCGGTTAAGCAGAAATAGTCAACTTCATAGTAGTGATAGTATATTAGAGAGAAGTATGAGAACTCACGGCCAAGGGTCATCTCCGAGCAGAAGAACATCGTTCTCCTGATCAACAAATACAAGCTGCCAGCCTGATCTTAAAGGGTCCTCCAGTAAGCCTTCAAGGCCAAACATCTGAGCAAGTTCACTGCGCAGCTCTTGGTAACTGCTAAACTTGGTGATGTCTAGTGACCTTCCCAGGGACCCTGACTTACAAACCTGATAGATGGGTAGTAGAAAAGGAGTAAAAAAAAAAGAACATGTTACATAATCAGATGATGATGTCACAAACATGTTCCCACGGAGACATAGGTGGCAGTTTACCTTAACAAAAGTTTTGTTTGGTGGGTTTTCTGGGCCCAGATTCTCAGAAGCCTGCATGACACTGGACTCCTCGATGCAAACAGGAGGTGTCATTCCAGGGTTCATGGAAAAATCATTTCCGGAATTACTCATGTAACTTGAGGTGACAAACGGTACAGTTGTCGAATCACAAATGCTCCCCACTCCCTTGTTTGACGACATCCCATTCTGCATCAGGAGAGACGACGAGTCTATATTAACCCCAAACAGAAGGTTGTTTTGAGAGTCACTGTTGTTCCCCCCTTCTTGGTCTTCAGAACACACCCTACCAGGGAACGAAGAAGGATAAGAGACCACATTCTGGGACATACCCATGTTTTGTGATGTGACAGGGTCAACCGCAATACTCTTTGGCGGCCAGCTAGTTGGGGACATCAGGTTACCTGGTCTCGACGGGTTTATAATTTGTGCTGTTTCATATTGGGAAACCAGACACTGGAGTGGATTGACCATAGGGTTGGCAGAGGGGTCAGAAAATCCTTGCTGTTGTTGTTGCTGCATGGAATATATTGTTTGTAGTGAGGGTGACTGACACTGTGAGCTTGAAGCTAACGGGGACATGACGGACCCCATGCCCGAAACCTGTTGCTGCTGCTGCTGCTGAAGAGAATTGTTGAATGAATTTTGGAGTTGAAACTGTTGCGGGAGAAGTAGGGACTGGGAATCGGGGAGATATGTTGGCTGTGGTTGAGAGTGTTGTAACATATGTTGTGGCTGATGCATTAGGGGAGCAGCAGACCTGTGGGGTAGGCCGTTTGTCTGGTGGAATTGCAAGAGTGAGGATTGGGTGTGTTTGGAGGAAGGATCAACAGCCCGCATCTCCTGAAGAGCAGCAGAGGCCATGGCTTGATAAACATCATTTTGCATGCCTAGTATCGGGAAGGTGGGCTGCTGCATCCAAGGTGCCATCCCCATTCCTGGATAATTCACAGGCTGCATCCCACGTTCTCCCACATCATGCATCCACATCAGGGGAGAATTCATCATCATATCTTCTTCCTTGATACCTGTATTAATAAACGGGGCGTAACTTTTCTGTGATTTCTTTTTTGTAAATCATAGGAAAAGTTAGCTTTGTTTGATATAGGAGAATTCCCTTTTTCGGGGTAAAATAACTTCTTGAAGCACTGACTTTTTATAATTTGGCTAGCCAAAAGTGAGACATTCTGCTGAATAAGCACCTAGCTTTTGACTTAATTATTTGGCTGGAATGGACTTTGCTTTCTTTATTGTAAAAAACAGCAGATTCAGTGCCAATATGGCTTCATTCAGACAGATATACACTTTTTTCTTCTTTTACTTTTTGCAGTTCTCTAAATGTTAGGGTTTTTTAGGGGAAGGTGGTTGCGAAGGCTGTTATGGCGTGGTTGCAAATACCATTGTAGGTTTGGAGTGCTGAAGGCCATGGTCGCTTGAGCCTGAGAAAGGGAGATGGATACATTGGGAATGTCATTAAAGGTTCAATTTCCCAAAGGGATACTCTTGGTTGCCTATCTCCAGCTGTTGATTCATCCCACCCAACCTGCACAAATGATACAGAACAACAAAACTGGTTTGAGTGTCTCACCAACTTGACCAACATATACTCTTATCCATCTTTGAGCTTAAGTTGGTAAAGTAGCACGAGAAGGTATGCAAAACACATTAAACTTGCCTTCACAGAGCGCCAATACGAGTTTGGCCAATGAGAAGGATCCAAATCACTTATTCCGGTTATTGTCCCCATATGGCTGAAATACACAGCATAATTGTTTATTAACTTAGGTTTCTACACTTAAAGCTGTTTTTTTTCTTTTACAATAAGAAAAAAGCAAAAATACATCACAGGACCATATGCAAAAAAAAGCCTGAAAAAGAAAGAAGTGTAGCCTTGTTTACCGCCGAACACCAGACTCTTCAGTCTCAAATAGCATCCTGAAGCGCATGCCAACAGAAATTCGGGTATGGTAAACAGCCTTAACATATTTGGCAAGAGGCACAACGAATTCTGAGGGGCTAGCCCTACACTTTCAAACAACAGAAGTTAAGGTGCCATGAAAAGTATTACTCGAAATATTTAGTGCAGAGGATGTTAATGGACCTTGGATTGTAAAAGATAGTGAAACGGCTGTTAGTTGCAGCTGCATGGGCAGCAGCAGCAAGAAGGCCGAGATGCATGCTGTCACTTGATACGACTGAAGATGGCATCACTGTTTGTGGACGATTGGCACGTCGTATACCAAGAAGCAATTGGTTCTTCTCATTCCTGATGGTTATAAATAACAAAGGCTATCAGAATTTATTTGTTGATAGTAGAGTAAATTTTTATAAGTTATTTAAAAATGAAATGAAAAAGGTATCTTTGGACATTTTATCTAGTTGAGGAATCTGCACTCAAATCCTTGGCCCCATTCAAAAGAAAAAACTTATGATGATGACGGATTTGGAATTTCATCTTATTTTTTTATTCTAAAAATGTTTCAACGAAAAGGGCAATGTACACATAAAATTTTTCCACTGATGTGTAGTTCTAATAAAATTTTGATTCTGTAGTTCTCGTTACAGAATATAAGGAGTTAATGGAATATATACTATTGACCAAAACCAGCTAAAAGGAGTTACCAGATAAAAATGACTGAATCACCAGCAACAAGTCTTTTAGCACTCACAAACACGCTCCAACCAGTGGTGAGAAGGTGTCGTTTTGGCTGGCCTGTCATGACAACAAAACAAAAAATGTAGTCAGTTTTACTCAAACTAAGAACCACACAAGGAAATTTCAAATTGCCTTCCAAGCATACATTTATAATTTGAAACAAGAAAGACTATAAATTGCATAAAAATATATGGACTTGTTGGGTATGCCGGACTGGACAAGACTAAGATGGACCAAAAGAGTGCATTATTCCCATTTTGTAGCCTATTTGGGTGAGATAAATGTGGCCCGCTACGTTTCAGAAAATTCAGGAGATTCAACCCTCACAAAACGGGCTCATAGTAGTAAAAGTCGCTTTGAGGTTACTATGATAAGAAAAACTCCCTTTGGACCGCATTCAAGCACTAACCGCGGAAAATATGTCTGAACTTCCATTCATTGTCATGAAGGTCCCTTGCAATAAGCTCCTGTGCGGGAGGCTGCTGAGAGAAGTCCTGTGGGTTCAAAGCAAACCATGACAGCAGGACAGATGATTAATGATAGTTGAAATGCTAATAAGTTGATGGATGGTTACATTTTCATTTATTGTCAAATCTATATTACCAGTGGAGGGAACACTTTCTCGGCTGACCGGCGAGGAACTGAAAATCCACCATGAGTACTAGTATCACTTGCTGTCAGTGTTTTGCAGAAGTAGTTTGTTGGCTGTTTGCTTTGGGTACACATGTCCATGGGAAGAAAAGAAGCATCGTTTTGCTCTTGCTGCAAGAAACCTCAAAATCAGAAATATATACAAGTGCTCAAAGATTTGTTCAACATCAGCTGAATATGAAATAACTAACTATATAATTCGAGATAAGATTTTTGGCTACTCCACATTTTAGGACGGAACCCCAAACCATAATAGTTTTTTAGAAAGGATCAAGCAATGTGTTAGATAAAAGGGATTGATGGAAGATATTTCCTTTTCACCCCACTTTTGTAACAATGTACTTAAGTTATGCCTGCGCTTAGATCTGTCACCAAAAAAACGTACCGGACTTAGAGGTTGCAATGTCATTTGAGCATAAACTTCATCAGTCTCTACATCAGCCTGAAGAGAACCAAGTGTCAATTATTTTAGCTTTGTTGTGAAGATAAGCTGTGGAGATTTGAGCATGGGTTACAATTAAAATATTGTAAAGGAATTAAAAAACCCGACTTACATGCATTGTCACATTATGTAGCTGGCAGATAAGTTGTGGAGGTAAACTTGGGTAATTCGGAATATGAGCATCAACTTCCCTGTTTGTAGATGCAGCAACCTACACACAGTTTATCAAAAAGCGCTGAAAACTCTAGATTCATAAAAGCTTCAATGGAAGCTAAACACACCAGTTAACTGCCCACGTCAAATTGGACAATTACCACATAGATATCTTATATTAGTAGATAAATGTGAGTTACTCCTCACCATGTCCATTTTGGGTTAAGTTACGATCAGTTTAATAATACTAAACCAAATCAAATCTCTCCTTGGTACCATCAATTCTTGGCTACTGGGCAGCTATTCTTCCGAGCACTATTTTACACATTTGACTGACCAAATGGAAATGGCTTAGTGAATAAAAATGACACTTCTACCCTCACATTTCAGATAATATTATTGTATTTAGTTCATTAAAAGGTTAAAGCTGTGTAGATTACTATATTCTGATAATTCCACCAGCTGAGCAATTTTAGTCATTACTGCCATAATTTTAGCAAATTCGGCCATTTTCACTATTTCAGTCATCTAAGCCAATCCTCCACCATCAAATAGAGAGAGGGAGAGAGGCAGGGAGAGAGAGAAAGAGAATTGGAAGAATTAGACAAAGCTATGCTTATTGTTAAATTAACCGGTGCCCGACCTTGTCAAGACACACTAATTAATTCTTTAAAGAGTACTTTATTCAATAGCAAAAACCCCTTTATATAGAGAGGTTGCTTAGACTTTTGAATAAGTAAGGAAACAAGAATTAGAAACCAACTAGAATCAAGAAATAAAATAGTATTATTAGGAAACATTATTCGTGTTTCCCAGTTCAGCCACATTAACTAACTATAATAAGGATATATACTAGTATTAAGAAACTATATCCTTATTCCCAAGTTCAGCCACTTCCAGTTGTTGACTCTTGAGCCTTTGGACTCTTTGTGCGTCGTTTGTAAGTGTGGCCCCAAAAGGAGTCCACAACATATTAATGCCCTAGTCTTAGAAGAGTGCTGAAAATATAAATGTATAAGATGAGAAGTAATGAATGATGAAAAGGAGAATGAGTGAAGTGACCTATATAAATTTACCAACCTGTTCACTATGGCCTTGGGGGAAATACACCACTTTGCTCCCCAGAGCAGGTAAAGACACAAGAGGACCAGCACAGGCATGCCACAGTTCCGAATTCAGACATTTCTTCTCCCCTGTAGTTCTTCAACATCATCAGATCAAAATGTATTTCTTCAGAAGAAGCAGGTAAACACAAAATTAATGAACAAATAAAATTGTTTAACCTTCTGGAGGAGACTGCTGATTGAAACAAGCAGACGAAAGCTTCATTTAATTTCCGCTGAACCAAAGATAGATAACCAAATCTCAAATCCTCATCCAATTAAAGCGTGTTAGTTCATTCAGCATCAGCTAAGGACATAAACCAACCGCATTTCCTGCTTAGAACTAAGGATGATGATTCGCTACACTTATTCCAAAAGAATTTCCACTTTCTCAGTGCTCTTCAGATCTCATCGACTTCCCAGGAATCAGAGAAAGATCAAAATTTTCAAAACTCGGGAAGAAGAGAAAACTCAAAATTTCCTAAGATTCTTTACCAGAGAGTAGAACCATGATCTCCAAGTTGTGCAGTTTAGAGTCACACACGCAATCTGCAATTGTCAGACCTTAATCTCTCTGTCAGTCTTTGGGCATTTATATATGGAGTATATGCATGTGCGGGTGGGGTACAGAGATTACAGATATGGTTGGGGGACTGGAAACCTTGAGTTCTGCCACAAGAAAAGATGACAGAAGCAGAAATGGTGATGGTGGAAGGAGGAGTGAGCGGCAGTCTGGCAAAACTCCCTCCTCTCACTACCTGAGATGGATGACTCTCTGCTCTTTCTTTCAGCTCCTACTTTGCTGAGCTCATGTCTTTGCTTATAAATAAACAAATTATTCTCCCCCTCTCTCTACATTTATCCCACTCTCTCTGTTAGTCTGTCCTTTTGAAGTCCCATCAGTGCACGAAAACCGCCATTATTTCTGACTACTGTAATAGTACTATGCCCACACCTTTTTTAGTGACTGCGACTCCATTTTTACTCTCCTCATCTCTTTGTCTCTTCAATTCTTTTACGGAGTACCGATAATTCAGTACTAACTAATTATCTCATCAAACAAATTAGTAATAATATATTACTCGTAATATCAGGTGAAAGACTCATTTCCACGTGCATATACTGTCATTTAGAAATTGTCCTAAGTTTGTATTCTCAAAATAAAAACATTTTGATCTGCATGGCAACTTTTGTATTATCAAAGAAATTGTTCTAATTACTGTCATGTTCTTATGTCAACTATCAATCTCCATGTCAAAACTAAAGAAATATCTGTGGGCGTAGCTCAATTGGTAGCGAGGGAGTGTCACAAGTGTTAGGTCTCGTATTCGAATTCCAGCAACTGCGATAAGAGGTTATTATGCTAAAAATGCACAGGGCCTGTGCAAGTACCGGGGACAGAGTTTCACTCTCTATGTGTCAGATTGTGATTATGGAGTGTCATCCTTTTTTTCAAAAAGTAAAGATATTGTCTTAAGTTTGAGTAATAATTTGGAATTTAAAATACGGAGTATGCGTAATATATATTTTGTTGCTGAATATTGTTAATTATTCCCTCGGTCTTAAATAAACGTTACACCTTTCTTTTTGGACAGATCCAAATTAAGCTTCATGCTTTCATTATTACACATATAGTCATATGTACTTTTCGTTTTACCCTTTCTTTGATCCACCCCTGTCACTATTATTCGTCATCCCTCAATACACTTCAATCTATCTCTCGAAGCTTCCCTCTCTCTTCTTTGTCTCTCTATCTTCCATTACCCCCATCGCCACCCCTACTTCCTACACCTCCATTGCCACCTCTCCTTCTCCTCACATCGATCGTCACCCCTCGTTGTACTCACCTCCATTCTCAATGGATCTGAAATCGATCATCACCCCATAAAAACCCGAAGGCAGTTGTTGGTCCCGTTTATATTAGAAACAGTCTAGAGGGGGGGTGAATAGACTCTTTAGATTTTCCAAACTTTTCTCTGAGTCAACTCTGACTTACCAGAGAAGGTCTGGTTCTGGTGACAGAGAAGGTCGTGTTCTGATGACAGAACTAGACCTGGCAGCGGATTAGGATCTGTCCGGGTAGCCTCAGGAAAAACACTAAGGCAAATGTTTTTTTGATAACTCTGAGAACAAGATCTGTTGAACACGATGTCCAAATTCTTAGGAGTTATGCAGTCAGAATCTTAAGTGCAGAATGTAAATGCGTAAAGTAAAAGACACCGGGATTTTTATAGTGTTTCAAGGAACAACATGTTCCTCTAGTCCACTGTTCCACTAAGCTTGTAAGTCAACTATTACAATGCCTTAGTCCCTAGCACTTAAGAAGCACTCCACGTCTTCTTCAAGCCTAGTTGCCACCCGGGATGCAGTCCTTGCTTCCTGATGGCTGGTCTCGTTTCACTGAGTCTCTTGAAGTATCCCCACTTCACTTACTCCAGCCAGTTTGAGACGTCCCTTCTTTTTCAAGAAGTGTTTGATTTAAAATCTGTTTTCTCCAACGTAGCTTCGTCACAAAAGATATGTAGTTGAGGCTTTAGAAGTGTTGAAGAACTAGAGGAACGATTCTCTCACGTTGGAAAGAAGAGATATGGAGTTTATAATCTTTTCCAACGTTTAGGTGTGTTACTCGTGATGAGTAGAGGTTGAAGTCTGAGCGTTTGAATATTTGAACTTAGAGAGATTGATCGTTGTTCTTCCAATCCTTCGAAGAGTATCTTATATACTGGGAGCAGTCTTCCCGTTGGAGTGTAGAAGACAGCTTCATTAAATGCTTGTACTGTTTGATTTGACCGGTTGGTCCTTGACTCGCTATTTTGGGGGTGAAAGGATATCTGTATGGTCAATCATCAGCTTTAAATATCTCTTCGTACGTACCGCATTAATTGAGCATTTAATGCGTGTACAGTACCATGTTCCGTCAAATGGCTCCTAGCTGTTAGGGAATTTCCCGTTAGTTTCACGGCCGTTGGAAGTGCCTTCGAATTCTGCTAAGTATCAGCAAATCTAGTGAGGCTCTCTGGTTGAAATTCTGATGACCGCCTCTGATGCCAACTTTGGTACCCAACTCTGGTAGCTTCTCTGATGAGCAACTCTGATAGCAACTCTGATGAGAAAGTCAAAGAGGGTCTCTGGCCAGTCGACTATGCTAATACTTACAAAGAAAATTCTAATACAAACTTTCTAAGAGGGTACTTTAAAATTCTAATTAACCTAGCATCATCAAAATCTAAATACATTTCTTTCTTACAATTTCCCCCTTTTTGATGATGCCAAAACCCTTTAACTATTTCCAGAGAAGTGCCTTTCACCATAAAAGAGATAAAGTTTAAAAGCTTTCATTAAAATCTTGGTGGGCAACATGGCATAGGAAAATAGTAAGAGTACGATACAATTAAGATAGAATAAAGCAAACAAAGAATCAGAGCAAAAACAATAAACACAAACACATAAAGCAATAAAGAACAAAGAATTGAAAGTGCCTTGCAAAATAGAGGCAGAGATGATATCTTATATATTAGAGTGTTTATAAAGAAACATAAGATAGAGAAATTAGAAATCTTCCTTTTCTACCTGTTCTCCTGCTTCATCAATCCTTCTCAGTTCAGCATTGACTCTGGCTCTGATTGAAGCTAAGTTCCTCGGATTCTGGCATTCTGATCAGTGAGGCTCAAGTTTACAGTCTAAGTAGTTTCTTACAGCTTCAGAGATATTCCTGCCTGGTATGACCTTCATTTGCCACCACATATCTGCTTCTTCAATTGATCCTCCATGATTGACTTGAACAAGTCCATCATTTTCTATGAAGAGATTCTCCTGCTATGGTGGAGTCATCAGCTTTTTCATTTGCTCAAACTAAGCTCTGTCAGGTTTTGACAGTCCACTCTTCATCCACTCATTAAATCAGAAGCTGGATGGTTTCTTCTTGGAGCCTCTAGGAGGTGGAGGTGGATGTTTGTGAGTTCCAGCAACAAGATTCTTTTTCTTAACAGCTTCAAAATAGGGAGCAGGATCAACAGATGATGACTTTCTGATTGTCAGAGTTCTGGAGCTTGGACCTTCTGCTTCTCTGGTCTCTTCTTCTCTGGTCTCTTCCCCTTTTTTGGCAACAACAAGATCGCCAAAGAGGGGCTCTATCTTAGAGAACTCTGAAGCTTGAGCATCTCGTATTTCCTCAAGAGCTTCTGGAAGGGTCTGAGTGACAGAGGTCAGTCCTTCTATCAGGCTCTGTTGCTTCTCAACAGCTGATTGGATGTTTTTGGTGTTTGCCTCAAGGAGTACCATTTTCTGGTATCTTTCCTTATCATTCTTTAGGAGAGTGGAGGCTTGCTCTTTATGATCTTTGCAGAGAAACTGTATCTCCATAAATCTTTCAGAAGATTGATCAGCATTCCATTGTAGAATATTGATAGCTTCAGATATCTGCTTGATTGCCTTGTTTTGAGCGTTGAGAGTCTGAGAGTGGGAGTAAAGGACAGAGTTGATACCGTCCACTTCTCTTGAAATGGCATCTACTTTGGAAGTTGAGGTGCTCATAAAGGTAGACAAAGTTTGACTCAGCTTTGCAACATTCTCAGAGATTTGCTGGATTCCAAATTCCATATTAATGTTGACGTATGTCAGATGTTCATAGTGCTTGTCATTGATCATGACGAGCTTATTCATCCCATCCAACATCTGACCACCAAATTCTTCTGCAGCTTGAAGAAAGTGGTTGAAGGGAATTTGAGGTTCTTCATGTTCAAACCCTGGCATTTCCAAACCTTTTCCCTTATGTACTGGAGGATTTCTGCGAGTAGGTTGTTGTGAGAGTTCCCTTGGTGGTGTTTTCCTCTTTTTTGAAGTGAGATATCTTGCGAGAGATGATGGAAGGAATCCATCATTGTCACTATTAGAGGAGAGGACACGATGCAGTGGCTCTTTCTTTGAAGTGGATGCTGCAGAGTGATGAGAGGACCTCTGTGGTGTAGCAACTCTGGATGGTGATTTCTGATGAGAGGATGTGGCAGACTTGGGTTTCAGGTGGGGGGAGCTCTGGTGAGAGATGGATCTCTGGTGTTGAGGAGATGGTGGTGGAGGTGAGGGTGAACGGTTTTTGGTAGGGGTGTTTTGCTTGCAAGGTGAGGGAGACTTGGATTTTTGTGGAGATGGTTGTTTTTCAGGTGTAGGAGTTTTCTGTTTAGAGTGAGATGAGAGTTTGTTGGGGTATGCTGAGGAGTTGGATTTCTGGTTGGGGAGGAAATCTGGTAGGGAGAAGGGGTTTTCTAGTGTTGTGAAGAAGTTTGTTTGTTGGGTGATTGTGGGGGTGTTGAGTAGGGTGTGGTGTTTTTGGGGGAGGGACTCCTTTGAATCAAGGGTGGTTTAAGGGGAGAGGGAATGGGAGAAGTAACTACCTCAAGTACAACTTCTTCTTAAAGAGATTCTCTCCATTCCTT
This sequence comes from Cuscuta europaea, assembly GCA_945859875.1. NCBI lineage: Eukaryota > Viridiplantae > Streptophyta > Magnoliopsida > Solanales > Convolvulaceae > Cuscuta > Cuscuta europaea. The sequence continues at coordinate 13,765,281 of CAMAPE010000061.1, forward strand.
GATGAGTTCCAGCATGGCTTGCCCTTCTGTAATAGGAGTAGAGGATTCCCCAGGAGTGAAATTTGGGTCCACAGATTCTTTGGCCTTCTTTTCAAACATCCAGGCTTCATAGATTTCAATCTCATGGTCCTCCAGAGGTTTGACAGTATTGTCTGAGGCAGTACTGTTATTTTCTGGTGGGGTAGATATCAGAACTGATTTTCCCTTGAAGCTTTTCTTCTTCTTCTCCATATGAAAGAAAAGACAAATCAAAGCACTTAGAAATGTCATTTGTACCTGCTCAGTGAAGCACAGCTGTTTCCTCTTCCTCATAGTGATCAAAGAATTGGATAATCTTTTGGAGTTGCCCCATTCTCCATCTTCTCCAGGTGAGTACCCTTCAAAACTGTTTGTCCAGAGCCACTCTGTAGTCAGTCATGGGCTCTGTTTCTGGTGAAACTTGGCGTTCTGGTGTAGAGGCAGTGTTGGGCAAGTCTGGTACAGAGGAGGGTTGTGCCTCTGGTTCAGGTTCCCCCTGAGTGTCTAATCCCTTAGCAGGGGTGATTGCCCTTTTCTTCTTCTTCTTGCTTGGTTGGGATGCAGAACTATCAGAGTCCTCACTCTGAACAAACAACTTTCTTCTTCTTTTCAATTTCCGCTTTTTAGCAGAAGATTCTTTGGTATTCTTGGGAGAGGCCAACTCTGATGCAAGCTCCTCTGGTGCATCCTTCTCTAGTATGGCCTTCCTTTCATGGTTTTTCTTCTTCCTGATCTCCTTCTCAACCCTTGTCTGCTCACGTTGATTAGAAGTCTCAATGGGCTTTTTGGAGACCTTCTTGGGGGCAGCTTTAGGTTTGACGACCTGTTGTTCTCTCTTCTTCTCCAGCCTTTCTTCCCTCTTTAATTCAGCAGCAATGGCTATGTTGAGCTTTGGAGAGGCAGTGAGGAAGATTGTTTTGGAGTACTCAGCGGGTGAGGGATCCCTGAGTTGCACTCCTTGGGTAGCAAGAACAACAGAAATGAGTAGACCATGACCCATCTTGGTTGAGAATAGGCCAGTCTTTTTGTCCTTTTTCTTGATGAAGTCAGAGAGAGATTTGAGCATTACCTGACCCCAGTTGACATTCATCCCACGATGAACAGCAAAGATAGCTTTGGCATTTGTGCCATTCATCTCGTCAGTAGATCCGGTTTTGCACCACAGGCATTTGTGCAGGATGCTAATCAGTTTTTCAAAGTCCTTCTTCAACAGGAACTTCTTCATGTAAAGTTTTTCTACTCCGGCAGCTTCTGGTCGGTAGTAGGTTTCAGTGAAGGCTTGAATAGAGACATTCACTGTCTCTAGATCAATGAGAGCAGGGGTGTCTTGATCTTGTGAGTCAAGTTGTACGCCAAAGAACTCATTTAGAGCATCAGCATCAATCTTTAGGCTTTTACCTTTAACATGGGAGTAGACAGCTTCTCCGGTGATGGTGGCATTCAGGTAAAACATGGCCACATCCTTTTTGCTGAACTCTTCGTAGGGATGAGCAACCACTTTGCTCAGTTGAGATTCATTCATCCCTTGGATGATTTTCTTCATCCTCTTCTGGTTTTCAGCCAAAAGTGGCAGTGCTGACATGTCAACCCTCATGCCGGTGACAATGTTATTGACAAGAGTCTGGACTTCCTCCTTAGTGAGGTCATTGACGTTGATGAAGTTCATTTTCAGATAGAAGAAAGTTCTTGAGAATTTCTGGAAGTAGAGAGTTCAAGGAGAGAGGTTTGAAGGTATGAGAGCAAAAGGTAGAGAGATAAAGTTGCAGTAGCGGTTTAGGTTGAAGATAGTGGGTATAAATGGTTTTGGGTTAGTGGACGTTTGATATTATTGGCAGTTTCGAGGTAGCATTTAATGAAATGCAGGCGGAAAGACGTCTCCGTTAAAGGAATAATACTCAGGGGTAAGATGGTAAAAGACCTGTTCAATTACTTAGGTCTGATCGTACCTCGAAAAATAACTAAGTCCACAACCACTTCTGATGAGTTTCTGGTAAGAGTTCCTATATCAGAGTAGGGGTACTCTGATGGGTGGTTCTCTGGTCCAGAGATAGCAGTTCTGGTTCAGAGCAACTCTGATTTAGGCATCTCTGGGAAGATCATCCATCATTCAAAGTTCTTCCCTTAGCTTGTTGAACCTTGTCTCACTGAGAGGTTTAGTGACAATATGTGCAAGTTGATCTTCTGTAGGCACATGCTCCATACATATGTGCTTCTTCTCCACATGATCTCTCATGAAGTGATGTCTGATCTCAATGTGTTTTGTCCTGGAATGAAGTACCGGATTCTGGGTGATTGCAATGGCACTAGTATTGTCACAGAGCAGCTTGATCTCCTTTGCATGAATTCCATAATCCTTGAGTTGTTGCTTCATCCACAGAATTTGGGCACAACAGCTTCCAACAGCAATATACTCAGCTTCTGCTATACTGGTTGAGATGGAGTTCTGCTTCTTTCTAAACCAGGAGACAAGTCTCCCACCTAGCAATTGGTAATGACTAGAGGTGCTCTTCCTGTCTAACCTGCAACCTGCAAAATCTAAGTCAGAGTAACCAATTAGTTCAAAGTTACCTCCCTTGGGATACCATAGGCCTGCGTTTGGATTTCTTTGATGTATGTGATAATTCTTTTTGCAGCACTTAGATGGCTCTCCTTGGGCTTTGACTGGTATCTAGCATAGATTCCAACAGAGAATGATATATCTGGTCTGCTTGCAGTTAGATACAGAAGAGATCCAATTATTCCTTTGTAGGTTGTTGCATCAACATCTTTTCCATCATCATCTGGTCTAATTCCTTGAGAAGTGTTCATGGGAATCTTCACTGAGGATTTTCCTTCTATCCCAAACTTCTTGAGCAGATCTCTGGTGTACTTCCCTTGGTTGGTAAAGATTCCTTCTAGAACTTGTTTCACTTGTAGTCCTAGGAAGTAGCTCAGTTCTCCCATCATACTCATTTCAAATTGACTCTGCATTACTTGAGAAAATTTCTTACATAGTTCCGCATTAGTACTTCCAAATATAATATCATCAACATATATTTGTACTAACAAAATGTGATTAGCAACAGAGATCTGAAATAGAGTTTTGTCAACCTTTCCTTTAGTAAACCCACGGTTCACTAGGAATAGGGACAAAGTGTCATACCACGCTCTGGGAGCTTGCTTAAGACCATAGAGGGCCTTTCTAAGCTTGTAGACACAAGAAGATTGAGTAGGAATGATAAAACCTGGTGGTTGTTCCACGTAAACTTCTTCCTCAAGATCTCCATTCAGAAATGCACTCTTGACATCCATCTCGTACACCTTGATGTTGTTGTAGGCAACATAGGCTAGGAAGATTCTGATGGCTTCTAATCTGGCAACTGATGCAAAGGTTTCATCAAAATCAATTCCTTCCTTTTGGCAATAACCCTTAGCTACCAGCCTAGCTTTATTCCTTACAATATTGACATCTTCATCTGCTTTGTTCTTGAATACCCATTTGGTTCCAATGACATTTTGGTGCTTTGGTCGAGGAACAAGTTCCCATACTTTGTTCCTTTCAAATTGTGTAAGCTTCTCTTGCATAGCATATCCAGTCTGAGTCTGCAAGAGCTTCTTCTATAGTCATGGGTTCCATCTGAGATATGTAGCAGGCACACATTGCTTCTCTTCTTGTTGCAGGAGATCTGGTCTGTACACCACTTCTGATCTGTCCAATCACTTGGTTTGGAGGGTGATCTCTTAGCCAAGTTAGATCAGGTTCTGATAGAGGTTGTCTTGGTCTCTCTTGTTCATATTCTGATTCTTCATCACTGTCTTTGTCTTGTAAGATGGGGTTCTGAATGTGAGTTGGTATAACAGAGTTGGTGACTATTTCTGGTGCGACCACTTCTGGTGTGACCACTCCTGGTGTGACAACTTCTGGTGTTTCATCTAGGCTCACTTCCTTCAGGTTCTCTGTTAGGTTTTTAACAGAGTTGAGATCATCAAATTTGACATGGATAGATTCTTCAACAAGGAGAGTTCTCTTGTTGAGTATTCTATAGGCTTTGCTTGTGCTTGATTAGCCTAAGAAGGTTCCTTCATCGGCTTTCTCCTGGAACACCTTGAGATGTTCCTTTCCATTGTTGAGTATGTAGCATTTGCATCCAAATGCATGAAAGTAGTTGATGTTGGGTTTCCTTCCTTTCCAGAGTTCATAGGGGGTCTTCTTATGAGTTTTGTGAATCATGCTCCGGTTCTGAGTGTAGCATGCAGTGTTGATTGCTTCAGCCCAATATCTGAGAGGCAGACCAGATTCAGCAATCATGGTTCTTGCAGCTTCTTTCAGTGTTCTATTTCTTCTTTCTGCAACTCCATTCTGTTGAGGAGTTCTGGCTGCAGAGAGTTGATGCATTGTTCCATTCCGGTCACAGAAATCCTTTATGACCTGATTGAAAAACTATGTTCCTCTATCTGATCTGATGGTCTTGACCTTCAGATTCTGTTCATTCTGCAGTAGCTTCAACAGAGATGGTAGTTTCTATAGAGTCTCATTCTTTTTCTTCAAAAAGATTGTCCAAGTGTATCTTGAATAGTCATCCACCATGACTAGAGTGTATTTCTTGCCACCAACACTTGGGGTCTCTACCGGTCCAAATAAATCCATGTGGATCAGATTTAAAGGACTTGTGGAAAGATCTCCAGCAATGGGTTTGAAGGAGTTCTTCACTTGTTTTCTTTTCTGGCATGCACTGCACAGGTTCTCCTTCTTGTACACAATGTTGGGCAGTCCATCAACAATGTGATCCCTTGCTAGTTTCTTATGCCATTCCCAGCTAAGCTTTGAATCTCCTTTGGCTATCAGGCAAATTCCTACTTTTGGAGTAGACCAATCAACAACATATATGTTTCTTTTTCTGGTAGTTGTCAGAACTATTTCCTTGGTTGTCTCATGCTTGACAGAACAACCTTCTTTTGAGAATTCAACAGTGTAGCTTTTGTCACAAAATTGGCTAGCACTTAGCAAGTTGAATTTAGGCCTTTAACATATGAGACATCTTCAATGATTATCTGGTTCCTGATCAGCTTGCCTTTTCCTTCTGTTTGACCTTCTTTGTCATTACCTCCAAAGGTAACTCTAGGTCCTTTGCATTTCTGGAACTTTCTTAGGCAACTCTTGTCACCTGTCATGTGTCTGGAGCATCCACTATCAATGTACCGTTCTTGTTCAGAGATGGCTCCAGCACACGGTTCCTCCAAAATTAAAAGGAAGATTTAGGTACCCAAGCAATGTTGGGTCCTAGGGGGTCATGCAGTCTGGGTAGCCGGTACCACTTTGGTCTCATCAAGTGAAACCTTGGTGGGTGGTACCCATTGTCCACCTGGTAGTCATAGTAAACGGAAGTGTGATTCACCTTGGGCAGATGCTTGTGAGGATCATGCTTCATGTTTACATACTTCTGCATAGCTTTTATGGTTGGGTAGAAGTCCCATATACTATCAAGAGCAGAGGGGCGGTTAGCTTTGGGCTTCTGAAGTTGACCAGCCAACCTCTTCTGCCTAAAGTTAACATTCTCTTGATATTTTCCTTTGTGGTGCTCATTTCTGGTGGGGTAGTCATGAGAGTGTGTGGTAGAGTTCTGTCTTTGATTTCTGTTATTTTGAAAACTTTTCTGTTGTTAGGTTTTCTGCCAGGTTCATTAGTTTTCAAAAATTGTTTTGGTTGAACCTTTATCTTTTGGTTTTCTGGTCTGACAATCTCATTAACCACCTTGGTACCAGATACACTAGCTTGGCAGATGGGGCTAGAAATCAGTGGCTCTATGACCTTTTCTGCTTGAGCAACTCTGGTGCTAAGCATTACAAAAGGCTCACCTGATTCTGTTGAGCCATATCCAAGACCAAAACCAACACCAATTTGTTGGTCAAGTAGTAACCTTTCCATTGAAGACTCGACCTTCTAGTAGGTGTTATACTTGATCTCTATTGACTCTATTTCTCTTACTCTCTTTAGAAGAGAAACATTTTCAGCTTCCAGCTGATCTCTTTCCTTAATGAGAAGATTGATTTAAATCTCAACCTCCTTTCTTAAGTCAAGAATTTCAACCTTCAGCTTACCGTTTTCTTCTTTAACTGAAGAGTAAATGGTGTGGATGGCCTTAAACTTTTCCCAAAATTCAGACATTGATTATGAATCAAAAGCTTTGCCTACCAAAGAAAAACTAGAAGCAGAGGTAGAGGATACCTCATCATAAGATTGACCCATAAGGCATAGGTCTTCAGTCTCTGTATCCAGGCAACATAATGCATTATGTTAACCACATTTGCATTTGCTGTGGACATATGTTAACCGCAGCAATAAGTGTAAAAAAAATAGGTCTGCAATCCTCGCGTCATCGTTTCAAACTGGGCGGACGGATACTTCAGCACCAGGCCAAACCCTTCGAAAAATTCATCAATTCGAAATCCTTCAGCACCAGGCCAAACCCTTCGAAAAAATTCAGCAGGTTGCAGCTGAGAAAAAAATCGCAGACGCCATCTTCTTCAGCGTCGCAGGCGTCGCTCGCCTCTTGTTCGCAGGACGCCGTCTCTTCCACCTGCCAACGGCCTCCCCTGCCCTCTCAGCCGCGCACGGAACGTAACAACGGCAGGCCGCCGCACTCCGCCGCCGCACTCTGCAATGCTGTAAAAAGCCTCCTCCTCCGCCATATTTGCTTAGTAGAGGTTTGATTTCAAACCTTTTGTCATTTAATTTAATTTATTGAATTTTATCTATTTTTATATTAATATTAGTATGGATTTAATGGTAGAAATAGTGTCTATGATTATTTATAGCACAAAGTAGAATGTAAATTGTGTAAATATTTATGTGAGTTCTACGATTCTCAATCTCGGGCTTTATATATAATTTAATTTATTGAATTTTATCTATTTTTAGATTAATATTAGTATGGATTTAATGGTAGAAATAGTGTCTATGATTATTTATAGCACAAAGTAGAACGTAAATTGTGTAAACATTTATTGAAACATAATTTATAACAAGTAATACGTTTGATGAAATATGAGATATTTCTAAATTGAATATAACAAAACAAATCAAAATTATAGGTTAAATGTTTTGCCAGATTCCAAAATCTTTGGATTTTGAAGTTCTTTATATTTTTCACATGAGCATGCTAACGAAACTTATACTGAACCAAGATCCAAATAGTACACACAAGCTTTTAGCTGGCTCATGTACAGCCCATATTATATTTATCAATGGATAGATATATAGATTATACACTACAGAAAAACTTCAATTTTGAAAATAACAAGCTTCCCATAAATAAAAATGTGAAGAACCAACTTACTGAAGGAATCTTCTTAAGCTTTTCTGCTAGCTCCTTCTGCATTTGTAAAGCTCTTTTGGCTTTAGCTAAAGCATCATGAGAAAAGCCTGCTCTCTTGCCAGCATCGGAAGTTGTCCCATCTGTACTGGATTTCCCAGGAACCGCATGAGATCTGATAATATTAACTCCCTTATTTTCATTTGTAGAAATTGAAGAATTTTAGAACTCACATGAATGTTTACACATAAATTTATGAGAATTGTAGAACTCACATAAATGTTTGCACAATTTACATTCTATTTATGATTTACAAACATTTTATTTGTGAAGAATTTTGAAGATGAGCCGAAGCTGGATGTACGATAAACGGAACACATTGTAATTTATGAATGGGGTGACTGAGTTTTGTAAACGTTGTTTAGAATATAGAGCATTGACTGGTTGTGATGAGTTATATTTTCCTTGTGTGGATTGTGCCAACGTAAATTCATTCCGGTCAATAAAGACAATCAGGGAACATTTAATTCGCCATGGATTTAGACAACAATACTATGTATGGATATGACATGGTGAGAAAGAAATATATACAAAAGATATAAAAGATGCAAATGATATGACACGTTCTGAGGCTGAGGGTGTGAATAATGAAGACAATGAAGGTGAAGGTGAAAGTGAAGGTGAAGGTGAAGGCGAAGGTGACGGTGAAGGTGAAGGTGAAGGTGATGATGATGATGATGATGATCATCATCATCATCATGACGATGATGATGATCATGATCTGAGTGACGAAGTAGATCCTATGGATGAGATGATGGGTGGAGCCAAAGACTATTGTAGTGGACGACCACGTATTTTTGAAAGTTGAGTATAAGACCAAACAAAATATGGGTGAATTTGTTCCCATGCGCAATAGAGATGTTTTGTACTATGCTCGTGGAGAGAAGGTAGACCACGTTGGTCGTGTTGTTGGATATGGTGGCACTAATGTTGGACATACGAAAGCATTTGGCAAAAAGTCAAGTCAATGACAGTGTAGTGGATGTTCTTCACAAAGCATCGAGTCCATGAAGGCCTCATTAAGGGAAGAGTTTAAGGAACATGTGAATGAAACAGTGAAGCAAAACGTGATCGACATCTTGAACAAAATGGGTCTTTGATCGGTTTGAACTTGCAAGTGTACAAGTGCCGATATAGTAATAAATTCCGGTAAAATACCGGGTCGAATCCACAGGGAAACGTCGTTTAATTTAGTCCGAGAGTAGATGAATTTAAATAAAATAAATGAGTAAAGTGCAGGGATTTTGATTTGTGTTTTATATTTTTGGTTTTTTCACTTTTTGTTCAACAAGATAATCGTTAACTAACTTTGAGTTCAAGATAAATGATAACATCAACTAAGGCTTCGGGAATCACTTAAATGCTTTAATAGGGTTGAATATTAGTTCTTTACCAATAATTATGAATACGATGTCGCTAATATATTCTCAACTCCGGTTAAGGCAGCGAGAGCGTGGTTTTCGTTACGTGTAAGTCCCGTTACGGCTTACATTCATCTACCGAAAACCCCGTTGAATATCAAGACATCACACCCGTATCATATAAGACCGGATATATTTCTATTCTCGGTACTATATATGTTTATCCTTTAATGTTCATAGTTTAGACTTCAACGTTAATTACAAGTATAAACTAAATTTAACATACTTCTATGTTGTACACCATAGTCATAAACAATCAATATATAAAGGATAAACCACAATTTATTGGTTTAGAACTTTTATCAAACACCTAGTGGGCATAGAAGTTCATCCCTAGCCTTAGCTAAGAAATTAGCCTCTAATGCTCATATTAATCACAATACAATAATAAATGTAATGGAACATGAAATTAAAAAGGAAATAATACCTAAACACCAATGATTTCGGAGGATGAACTTCCCTCCTCAAGAACTTGAAGAAAATACCAAGAACAAAAATATAAAAGCTAAGAATTAATCTATGGAATGGAATGTCTTTGCATGATGAATTGAGGGATTTATATAGGCTAAAGAAGGGCATCTTTTAGTTTATTCAAGCCCAACAATCAGGTATGGAAGAAATATTTGATCAACAATGAGGAAGATGGAGTTTTCCCATCAAGAATAAGCTTGCACGTTGCTGTGTTTTAGCTGAAAATCGACCCAACCGGCGCCGGTTGGTCATATGACCGGCCCCGGTCGAAAACAGGCTCTTTTAGTGCGTAAAAAGACCTTCCAACCGGCGCCGGTTCTAGGCTGACCGGCGCCGGTTGCAGCGCCCAAAATGGTACTTTGGCTTTCTTCCTCCGGAATGGGTCAAAAGTGTCGGGTTTTGTACCTGGATTTTGGGAATGTTCCGCTATGAATTTTGACATGATGCCTTCACTAAAGTTGTATATAATGAAGTCTTCTATCCACCAAAACTTGAATAACGTGATTTTATTCATCCAATCAAACTTTATGGCTAAAACACTGAGAGGTATGCATCCTTAAGTCCCACCAGCAACATCTGACTTTGTTTGTTGATTGAGTATTGTTCCTTTCATATTTTGGACATGACGTCTTCATAACATTTGTTCCTTATTGAGTTAGAATTCACATGAATCTCGAATCGAGTGATTTCGAGTTCTATAAAATACGTTATACTCAAATTATGGGCAAAACGTCATCCTTTTGGTCCCAATAGCCGTTCATCACAATGTTTTATGCTTTAGCTCTCATTTTGAAGTTGTTTTCCCAATTTCTCTTCTTTTCTTCAACAAATACTTATAAATACTTATGTTAAACACAAGTAAATATAACGGCTATCAAATCCCCCCACACTTGAGCGTTGCTAGTCCTCGAGCAATGTTATCACCTTTTGATGCCTTGGTTAGTTTCAACAAAAATATATGAACAAAAATAATTTTAACTTTAAGAGAGGTAAAAAATTATGTAAACTCTTTTATCATTCTCGATCCAAAACCAAATTTCTATTAGACACACAAAATATCATTAGATTTAGAAAAATTACGTATACCTTTGAGAGTAGATGAGTGGGTTGTGACTAGGACTTTTTGGGTGTGTGGGGTGGCTTTTTGGGTGTGTTTGACTTTTCAGTATAGAAGTGGATCAATTGAAATTCTTGAAAGAGACCATGAGTTTTTTTTTTGTTTTTTTTGTTTTTTTTTATAACTCATTTGAATTGGTTCTCAACAAGCATTTACTGAAAGTCATTTTGATCATTCCAATTTATTTGATGAGATATGGGGGTGGTTTGTTTTCCAAAATGGTTCTTGAATATTTGAGATGTACTTAAACCATTTTTGGAAATGGAAGAAGATGGTGTTTCCTAGTCACAAGGTTTATTTTGGGAATGGTTTTCAAGAGTAAAGAGTAATGTAATAAATCTAACAAAATGATAGTTTATGTGAATAATCAAAACTTTCTCAACCAAATACCCATTAAAAAGAGAATTATCACAACTTTTACCTTCCTAAAAAAAATTATTTTGTACACAAAATTTGTTTAACTAACCATGAGATGCATCCCCCACACTTGATATACATTGTCCTCAATGTAGGTTGGAAAACGTAATGAAAGATGAGATCCTCGATAGTGGAACGGGGTGTTCTTGAGAGTAGGAAATCAATGATACCTGAGCTGAGATGATGCCTCTTTTTTTATTTTTTATTTTGATTTTTTTTTTGAATTTTTTTTTTGGTTTTTTTTTTATCAATTATAAATAAATATGAACATGTTTTTGTAAATAAGCATATTTATTCATAATTGATTCTTGTTCAATTATAAATAAAAATGATTATGTGTATAACTAACATATTTATAATTGATTTTTTTGTGTTGGGTTGCCTCCCAATTAGCGCTTAGTTTAACGTCATAGGCCGGACGAACGTACCTCTTTTAAGGCGGTGGATGTGATGCTTTTCTCCGGCAGAAGTTTATCATTGTGCCTCCTTTCATCGGGTAGAGTTTCGGGAGAGCTTCGTTGTTCGTTGGTGTGATCTCAAGTACGTCTTCAGGGTGTGTTGGAGGATCCTCGGGCCCAAATGTTTGTGCCTTCTTGATGTCCGTGATGTTTATGACCTTGGGAGGTGTGAAACGGTTTGTGTTGTCCTCCATGTTTTGAGTTTGAATGGATTGTGTCTTCCATACATGGAATGTTTCATCATCTCCTTCCACTCTTAGCCTTACGGTGCCTGCTTGTACATCAATGACGGCTGCGGAAGTGGCCAAAAATGATCTCCCAAGGATGACGGGAACCTCCACCTCTTCCATGTCTAAAACAAGAAAATCTACCGAAAAGTAGAATTTTCCTACTTTGACAAGAACATCCTCCATGATGCCTATTGGATAGCGGATTGTTCTATCCGCTAATGGTAAGGCGATCGTTGTTGGTTGGAGTTCCCCCACACTTAGCTTTTTAAATAGGGAGTAGGGCATAAGATTTATGCTGGCACCAAGGTCACAAAGAGACCTTACCTCCCCGATTTTTCCAATAGAGCATGGAATAGTGAAGCTTCCGGGGTCTTTTAGTTTTGGAGGAAGTTTGTTTTGAATAATGGCACTACATTCCTCCGTTAGTGCCACTGTTGTGAATTCCTCTAGCCTCTTTTTGTTGGAGATTATACCTTTAAGAAATTTTGCATATGATGGAATTTCCGCAATGGCTTCCGCAAAAGGTATGTTGATGCTCAATTTCTTGAAAATATCAAGAAATTTCTTGTATTTCTTATCATCTCCTTTCTTCTTCAAGTTTTGTGGATGGGGGATGGGGGGAACATATTGATCCATTATAGGTGGTAACGGTGTATGTGCAACCTCTTCTTGCCCCTCCGGTGTACTTCTCCTCTCCGACATCTTGGGGTCCTCTGTTTGCCTCCCGCTTCTTAAGGTAATGGCCATGACGCTCTCCCTCAGATTGACCTCTGTAGTTGTAGGGAATTTACCTTGCTCTCTAGAACTCACTTCTTTGGCGAGTTGCCCCATTTGAACTTCAAGATTCCGGATGGACGCCTTGGTATATTGCTCGATGGTGTCGATGCGTTGGTTGAGCTTCATATTTTGATCTTCGAAGCGAAGATCCAACTTGGTGAATTGAGAATGGAGATTCCCAATGGATGCCTCCACTCTACTATGGTTCTCTTCATTTTGAGCCTTCATGTTTTCCATGCTTTTGGACATGAATTGCATCATATCTTCCATGGTGATCTCCTTAGACTGCCCAAAATTAGGTGCTTCGGATTGGGGTTGTGGCTTCCAATTGCTCCCTTGGTTCCACCTTTGTTGATTAGAAGGATTATTGTTTCCCCGGTTCCCATAAGAGTTCATGAAATTTACCTCCTCAAGATGTTGAGATAAATCACCTTCCGGGCTTTGAGTGCTCTCCACATTAGCTATCTGTTTGACACCTCCCAATACGGCTTGAAGGGCCGTTTGAAATTTCTGCTCAATTTTTGATTCCATTTGTTCAAGCCTTTTGTTGATCTCATTTGTGATAGAGATTTCATTCATCCCGACCACCTTGTAATCGTCTCCTTGAAGTTGGGGATTTGAGGCAATGGATTCAATGATTCGGAGTGCTTGAGTTTCATTCTTGTTTCCAATGTAGCCCTCGGCTCGGTTGTCTACAATGGCATGACAAGGTGCATTCAAACCATTGTAGAACGTGTCAATTTGAAGATCAAGGGGAATGCGGTGGTGTGGACATTCCCTTAGCAATGATTTGAAACGCCGCCATGCGTCTTGAAAGAGCTCACCATTTTGTTGTTTGAAATTCAAAATGCGTTGCCTAAGCTCTTGAGTCATGGTGGGTGTGTAGTATTTAGACATGAAGGCATTGTAAATACCTTCCCCCGTTGTGTAGCTCGCTGGAGTTTGCTCTAGAAACCATCCTTTTGCCGCCCCTTTGAGAGTATAAGGGAAGCATTTGAGTTTGAGATCGTCTTCGGCGAGCTTATACCTTGGAATCCCTTGAATAAATCCATAGAACTCCGTGATAAAGTTCAGTGGATTTTCCCCCGAATGCCCATGAAACTGAGGCATAGCGTTGAAGTAGCTATGCTTTAGTTCATAGTCTCTTGCCTCCTCGCTTAGTACAATGCAAGACGGGGAAGTTGCAACAACGGGTCTCTTCCTCTCGTTTAGTGTGTGCATCATATTTGTAGCTTTTTGCTCCTTCCTAATGTGTTTGCAAGTTCTTTTTTTTTGAACCTTGACTTCTCAAGTGCATGCAAACACAAAGGAATATCTACACACACAAAAATAAACCTTTCCAAGATCAAGTGAAGAAGAGTAAAATAAATTCAGGATTTTTAAGTGATTGTTTTTTTTCCTTTGGACTTTATTAAACAAGACCGTTTCCCCGGCAACGGCGCCAAAAACTTGATCGGTTTGAACTTGCAAGTGTACAAGTGCCGATATAGTAATAAATTCCGGTAAAATACCGGGTCAAATCCACAGGGAAACGTCGTTTAATTTAGTCCGAGAGTAGATGAATTTAAATAAAATAAATGAGTAAAGTGCAGGGATTTTGATTTGTGTTTTATATTTTTGGTTTTTTCACTTTTTGTTCAACAAGATAATCATTAACTAACTTTGAGTTCAAGATAAATGATAACATCAACTAAGGCTTCGGGAATCACTTAAATGCTTTAATAGGGTTGAATATTAGTTCTTTACCAATAATTATGAATACGATGTCGCTAATATATTCTCAACTCCGGTTAAGGCAGCGAGAGCGTGGTTTTCGTTACGTGTAAGTCCCGTTACGGCTTACATTCATCTACCGAAAACCCCGTTGAATATCAAGACATCACACCCGTATCATATAAGACCGGATATATTTCTATTCTCGGTACTATATATGTTTATCCTTTAATGTTCATAGTTTAGACTTCAACGTTAATTACAAGTATAAACTAAATTTAACATACTTCTATGTTGTACACCATAGTCATAAACAATCAATATATAAAGGATAAACCACAATTTATTGGTTTAGAACTTTTATCAAACACCTAGTGGGCATAGAAGTTCATCCCTAGCCTTAGCTAAGAAATTAGCCTCTAATGCTCATATTAATCACAATACAATAATAAATGTAATGGAACATGAAATTAAAAAGGAAATAATACCTAAACACCAATGATTTCGGAGGATGAACTTCCCTCCTCAAGAACTTGAAGAAAATACCAAGAACAAAAATATAAAAGCTAAGAATTAATCTATGGAATGGAATGTCTTTGCATGATGAATTGAGGGATTTATATAGGCTAAAGAATGGCATCTTTTAGTCTATTCAATCCCAACAATCAGGTATGGAAGAAATATTTGATCAACAATGAGGAAGATGGAGTTTTCCCATCAAGAATAAGCTTGCACGTTGCTGTGTTTTAGCTGAAAATCGACCCAACCGGCGCCGGTTGGTCATATGACCGGCCCCGGTCGAAAACAGGCTCTTTTAGTGCGTAAAAAGACCTTCCAACCGGCGCCGGTTGCAGCGCCCAAAATTGTACTTTGGCTTTCTTCCTCCAGAATGGGTCAAAAAGTGTCGGGTTTTGTACCTGGATTTTGGGAATGTTCCGCTATGAATTTTGACATGATTTCTTCACTACAGTTGTATATAATGAAGTCTTCTATCCACCAAAACTTGAATAACGTGATTTTATTCATCCAATCAAACGTTATGGCTAAAACACTGAGAGGTATGCATCCTTAAATCCCACCAGCAACATCTGACTTTGTTTGTTGATTGAGTATTGTTCCTTTCATATTTTGGCCATGACATCTTCATAACATTTGTTCCTTATTGAGTTAGCATTCACATGAATCTCGAATCGAGTGATTTCGAGTTCTGTAAAATACGTTATACTCAAATTATGGGCAAAACGTCGTCCTTTTGGTCCCAAAAGCCGTTCATCACAATGTTTTATGCTTTAGCTCTCATTTTGAAGTTGTTTTCCCAATTTCTCTTCTTTTCTTCAACAAATACTTATAAATACTTATGTTAAACACAAGTAAATATAACGGCTATCAGTCTTACAAGTTTTAACTTCTCCAGTGGTGCCTCTATTCCGACACCCTCAACATCAATAAATCACGCACCACATCCATTTCCAAATGATGAGTTGCTGGTATTCAGTAGTTATTTTATTTGTGAATTACCTTTTGTATGTTATAAATATGCATTTATTTATTGCCTTTGAATGTTCTAAATGTGTTTGTAGGGTTTGATGGTGTGTTGTTGTCACTCAGTAAAGATTGCAAGTGGTTGCACTCGATTATAGCATCTCGGAGTAGCGACGATCCCTTTGTAATTACTTTAGATGCTCGCGTGTTCCATTATAAATCAAGTGATGGTGATGTGTATCTTAACAACAAGGACATCTCTCAGTTTTTGGCAGGTGCAATGCTTAATATATCCATTATTCAAGTATTCATCAAGTAAGATATAATAACTGTATTACTTATTATTTTACTATGGTGTTCAATTTTCATTATATATTAAATTGAATTTTTTTTATGGGTCATCCGGAAACAGTCTCTCTGTGCTTTAGTGCAGGGGTAAGACTGCGTACATCTGACCCCCCCCACCCCCACCCCACCGTAGGTTGGAGCCTTTGCGGCAATGGGGTAAATGAAAATGAAATGATTAAATTGATTTTTTTTATAGAGCAATGCATGAGTATGCCTAGGGTTTGTATACAAATGCGCAACTTGGATGGATGTGTCCTGATGCAATTTGTGCAACTTCATGTGACCATAACTCAGAAGATGTGAGAGAGTACATACACCGAGCCATCATTGAATCTCTCAATTCTGGTGTAGATATTATTTTTGCTCCTTATTACGAAAAGTATGCATTTATGCCTACTTATATTAATTTAATTTATCATAGTTATTAACATTAACGATATATATATTTATGTTTATGTGTTTATTACATAATGTGCATCACAAATTACTCGTGTAGTTATCATTGGGTATTGCTTGTGGTATGGGTCTCACGTGGCATGATCTTTATGTATGATTCGCTTCACACTAGCCCAATGTGTCGCTTATTAATCATGTCATTGTTTAGCAGGTTAGGTTATTGTTTAGATATGTCAAATTTGTATTTACATTATTTTATGATTGTTTTGCTTTAATTTTGAATGTTTTCGTTATAGTGTTTTCCGAAATATGTGCGGTGATGGTGAAAATAAGCAAAAAGTGATTTGGAAGCAAATGAAGGTATTAATGAGTATATATGTACTTTGAGTCATCTATTAAGTATTGTGTTAAATTTGTATATTTCTTTGAAATATTAGTGTGCGTATTCAAATAGTTTAAATTGTTGAAACTATGTATTTCCATGTGTATCTTTATGTTTCAGTGTGCGAAGCAAACAAGTGGATTGGAGTGTGGATATTATGTAATGCGATTCATGTACGATGTGGTAAAGTGTATTGGTGATGGCCAAAATATGGAGCAGGTACATTTTAATAATTCTTCTAGTATGTTTTTTTATTGAAATAATTTATACTTAATTTCAAGTACATTTTTATGATTGGGTGGATATATTGTGCTTGAGTGAGTGCGTTTGTATTTTATTGATCTGTTTATTAACGTGTTGTTGGCTGACCAAGTTTACTTGGTTGAACATTTTTCACTCCTACAAATATTAGCTAGTTTTCGATTTTTTTATACTAACAAATATTTTAATTAACTAGTACTTGAAATTTCTTATTACTTTTAGGTGTACAAGAACCCTTCAAGAGATGAGCCGTTGTCAATTAATGAAATCGGTGACATTCGAGACGTATGGGCCATCTATGTTTGTGATAACATTTTGTAAACTTTATACTAGCTAAACATGTAATGCAAGTATTTTTTAAACTTTTTATCGTATTGGATGTGTTTTGTGATATTTGTTCTCAACAAGTAGCATTATTGGTACTTCGTTAAATGATATGAATGACTTGTGAATTTGATATGGACAGGTCTGTTGTGGGACCTATAATGGATATTAGTTGTGCATTTTTTGGTATTAAAGGAAATTTAGGTGTAATGCTCTCATTTAAAAATTCACATTTGCTACGATTCTACTTACCTGCAACAAATAAGTTGAAAATTTTCCAACAATTTGCTGCGGTTCCCGAATACCCGCATCAATTACAAAAAAAATTAAACTGATCTATTTACTGAGGTACTGAACCGTAGCAAATGTAAATTCATACAATTGCTGCCCCCTCAATTGGTGCGGTTAGGAACCGCACCAAATGCCAAAAAATAACCGCAGCAAATGTGATTTTTTCTAGTGGTGTATTGAGGTCAAGACTTCTGTTGTATGTTTCAATATCTCCCAAAAGATATTGGAACACATTCTGTTTGAGGAAAAAGGGTTGAAAAAGAAAAGATTTTTATAAGTCTATTTACCCCCCCCCCCCCTAGACTTCTACCTCACTTGGGACCATCGGTGAATGTTCAATCTAGTTAGTTATCTTTGTATTTGTGTAGTTATCAATTAAACGTGTAATACGGGCCACAAATGTTTATCAGCCCGGGGGCTTCCTTGTAACCCGTAAGTTAGCCAACTTCTCCTATAAAAGGAGGCTAACTTACGGGAACCTAACGAGTAGTGAAAGGCTTAGAGTTCAGAGGCGTAAAGATAGAGAGAGATTAGGGTTGCCGCTGCTCTCCTTCTCCAGGGAGAGCAGCGGCCGGTTTTCATACGGTATACCAGATTCGTTTGATTTTATCCATATCTTTCTATCTGCTTCTTCTATAACTGCTATGGTTGTTTGATTGTTAGTATTCTGGGATTAACAGGAATAAACATTCCCTTTCTTTGAGAGTTTTGGAATAACCTGACAAGGACTTAATGCATTCAGGAATTTCAGGGCGATTCTTAGGATCAGGGAGTTCAGTAGGACACAAATTAGGAACTATCATCTAAACCTATGCAAAGAGTAGACATGGTGTACAACTAAGCTAGACCATCACAGCACATTGGTTCTTTGACGTACACTTGAAGTACGCGAAGGACCAATGCTAATTTTACAAACGCCTTCAAGTTCATTTAATTAGGTTACTTTTCCTTGTCATGTTGGCACGAGAACGCCATTTCTTTCGAAAGATACCCAAGTCTCATCTTATTGTGCGAAACACTTACGCTTTTTGACTGGGCTCTCATTCTCTTTTTCGCATGGTAAGAGGTGTATAGCTATTATTAATTAATTTTTTCAATTTTTTTTCAGATTTTCACTAGACATTACCTCATTCTAATATCGGCCTCACCAAGGAAAAATAGCAATTAAAGTTCAATTAATCACAGTGAATCCATGCCTACAATGCAATCCTCAAAAATATCAAATTCCTAAAAAGTGACTGCTCTTACCCCATTTGAGGCATAGGAACAGTGCCAAAAGTGGCTCCTACCAAAACTCCCTAAACTTAGCAAATTAATCCCCTAGTTTGCTAAACACCAAGACTTTATCAAAATTATTCACAGGTAAGGAAACAAAGGTCATGTGGCTATGGAGCTCAATTGATTGGGTAAAGAAAAAAATGGTGAGGCTCAAGTGGCTTCTCCTAAAGAACATATTCAGGTGGGGTGGATGATTTATGAATTCAACGGGTGACTAATGCCTTAATCCTCTCAACAACTAGATTATAGTGCAAGCAATTTAAGCCTAAACACTTCAAAGATTTTTTAAAAGCATAGTCAAAACTCTAGCTAACTCACAAAGACACAGTTTAAAGAAAAAAAATCAAAAATTTTGACATGACTTTTCTATATATATACAACTAACACATGTACATGCTAACTCTAGTAATCCCATGTAACAATTATTGCCCGAATGCCCAATTCACTCCCCCACACTTAAACTTTGGCATTGATGGATCATCGGACTGGGGGTAGTCGGAATCCAAGTAAAATGAGAGAGCGAACTGATCGGAAAATGCAGGTAGATAATCCGGCAGAGTAACAGTAGAGAATTCAGAATGCAATCGGTCCCTTCCACAGGTTGGAAGGTGATATTTATACTAAGAGATAACAGGCAATACTTGGTGCCCAAGTAAAAAGATATAGATCAAATGGGAAGGGGACACATGTAAAGCTACTCTAATAAACTACCAGACTAATTCAATGGGGAGCAGCCACGTGTAAAGGTGATTGGAGAGATAGTCTTGGACAGCTGGCTGATTGGAATAATCTCTAACAGACTGCTACCAGAATACCCGTGTGGTTACGCGTGTGCATTCTGGCATATTATCCGCTGCAGGTGATGATGTGGCAGTACTTCTTTATGGTGCTGGTCCTTGTGGATTTGTCTAAGTACATGATACCTTGGTCTGACCTTGAGTTCTACCGGGGTCAGTGATTGAAGGCTCGGGCTCCTCACGAGGGGACTTGCCTCCTGTCTGTTGCTCTGTCTTTGTGGTGGTTGACTGTTTGACACTTTGACTTTGACCTTGGTTGCCCATATGCTTGACCTCCGAGGTCGGGTTTGGTACCGAGGTCGGGCATTCGAGGTGGGGCTCATAACTTGCCGAGTTGGGCCCATTCCTGAGCCTGGTATTTTCCCGACCTCGAGGTCGGGGTCGGATGATATCTTGGCCCTTGGCTATTTTACTGTCTGACGCTCATTCCTGACCTTGGTCGGTCGGGGTCGGGGTCGGTCCGATTGTGGACTTAGTCTTTTCACGTACTCCGATGTGGCTCCGTGATGCTTTCATTATCGGCGATTGGGATACCCCTGGGGTATATGGGAATATACTCCATCAGGCATCGCCCTCGATAACAAAAAAATGCACTATCCACTAGTAAAGGGTCATGCGTGCTCAATCTCAACTCAAGTCAACATTACAAAAAGGCGATTATAAGAGTCACAGAAACTTCCCTAAGGCGTTGGTCGGTGCAGAACTAAACTAAGTCAAGTGATCCTCGACACATCATCCCAAAGCAAGACCCTAAGCTGCAAAAACAAAGCACAAAACACAAACAAAAATGTTGAAATAAGCTCAGGTTGCCTCCTGAGAAACGCTATTTTTAACGTCGTTTGCTTGACGCAACTAACCCACGAGATCCTCAATTAAATACACTTCCACTCAGAAAAGTTGTCCTCCACATATCAAACCTCTTGTCAACAAATGCCTTGAGATGGCGTAAGACCCTAAATTCATGAAAACAATTGCGCATCTCAGGGCCACTCGTAAAGCACAAGAATGAGTCTAGGCCTTTATCAGGCCCTTTATCAACGGACGAGTCAAAATCAGTCTCTTTAAGATCTTGATAGGACTATGGTTGGATCATTGACATCCAACAAAAACACTCATTAACATCTTGATAGGACTATTTTGCCAATTTGGCCATGCAAAAAGTAACTCTCTCCTCCCCAACCCTTAAAATCAATTTCCCTTCCCCAATATCTATGAGGGCCCAAGCAGTGGCAAGAAAAGGCCTTCCCTTGAGGACAACAAAATTGACAGGAATCAAAAATTTGTCCACTTTAACCAACACATCTTCAGCAATCCCCTGAGGATATTTGACCGGTCGGTCAGCCAGTTGTATGCACATACGTGTTGGTTTAAGAGGACCGAGTGCAAGCTTCTCATACAAGGTATAGGGCACCAAATTGATGCTTGCACCCAAATCAGCTAAAGCATTATAAAAAATCTCACATCCTATGGAGTAAGAGATAGTGAACTTATCTGGGTCCCTGAGCTTTTTAGGCATCTCCTTTAGCACCACTGCCAAGCACTCTTCATTCAGCACCACCGATTTCGGTTCTCCCCACTTTCTTTTGTTGGAGAGGAGTTCTTTCATAAACTTTGCGTACCTCGGCATTTGTAACAGCACCTCCATGAATGGTACGTTTACTTGAACCTGTTTAAAGAGGTTCAAAAACTTGTTGAAGTCCTCATTGTCACTCTTCCCCTTTAAGCGTTGTGGGTATGGGAGGGGGGTGTTGTAAGTTTGACTGGAACGGGTTGCTTTGGGACTGCGTCCTCCTCCTCCTTCTTTTCTTCTTCCTTCTTTTCCTCAAAAACAAATGCAGTAGGTTCAACTTCTTCAACTTTCTTCTCCATGGCAGCAGGCTCCAGATCCCGTCCACTCCTCAGTGTGATTGCGTGAACTTGCTCTCTTAGATTTGGTTCGGTGTTGCTCGGGAGGGATCCCATAGGCCTCTCAGATATGGCCTTTGTGAGCTGCCCCAACTGAATTTGCATGTCCCGAATACTTGACTGTGTTTCTTGAATACTCGACTGCATTGATTGATCTCTAGCCGCAGTCACTTGAATGAATTGCTCTAGTGTCTTGTCCAAGCTAGAAAGTTTATGCTCAGTCTCATTCCTTTGTGGCTGGAAGTGTTGTGCTTGCGGTTGAGATTGGGGCTGCTTATAGTTCTTGAACTGCTGTGATGGTCGTGGGGCTGATTGTAGTAGCCCTGCCTCTATAAGTACATCGCGTCAACTTGCTCCACTCTAGGGGCTGCCGAGTGTGCCATCATATTGCATTCATGCAGCCAATGGAGTCCCCCACAGTTAGTACAAGAAGGACTAATAGGATCGGGGGCTACCATGTTTACACTGGGCACCGAGAGAGCAAGTTCCATCTTCTTTCCCATATCCTCCAAGCTAGTAGTGAGCTTCTGAAACATGCTGGTCAACGTATCTGCCCTTGCAGAAAGGGCAGAATTGTCACTGATCTCGTACAGGCCCAGAGCCTTTTGGTGCGGTGTGTCCTAGAGCTGTATCACGATGCATTGTTTGCAACTATCTTTACCACCAGTTCTTCTCCAACCTCGGATGGTAAATGAGGAAAAGATCCACCACCAGAGGCATCAAGCATCATCTTCCCTTCATTGTTGAGTCCGCTATAGAAGTAGAAAAGAACCTCGCAGTCACTCATTTTGCCTTGATGGCAAGCTCTTCTCAGCACCTTGAATCTTTTCCATGCTTCAGCCAGCATTTCCATAGATCCTTGCTTAAATTCTTGCAGCTGCTTCTTTAACTTTAGTGCCTTTGATGTTGGGAAGTGTTCTTTGATGAAAACGTTATGGAGCTGATCCCAGGCCTGAATATGGTGGTGAGGATTGTTGTCTAGCCATCTTTGTGCATCATCCCTCAATGAGAAAGGGAAAAGCATCATCCGTACCTGATCATCAATTAACCCAGGTATCTTGAAAGTCTGGCACATCCTCATAAAGCGGGTAATATGTGCAACTGGATCCTCTGTAGGACCTCCTCCAAACTGGTTATTGGACACCATGCTTATCACTGTCGGCTTGATCTCATAACGGTTGGCAGTAATTCCTGGCACTTCAATGCTATCATACTCTGAGACGTCTGACGTAAGGAACTCTGCAATGGTCCGACCTTGATAAAGTGGATTATTGTGCGGGATATAAGCATTTTGCGGAGGCACCTGCTATCTAGGCTGGAAAGCTGGTTGTGGCTGAGCAGGCGGTACTCGGGGTTGGTTATGGTACTGATTGGGATACAGATTCTGGTACTGGGGCTGATTTTGGAATGTAGGTTGAGTGACTGGAGGTGGGGTCTGTCTTGGATGGAAGATGGGAATACTCTGCCCTGCTCCTTGCATCCCATAAACTTGGTTTTGAAGGCCGATTTTGGGAAAAGGTTGGTGTGCGGTAGTTTTGAAAAGGTATGCAGTAGGTTCAGCTTCTTCAACTTTCTTCTCCGTGGCAGCAGGCTCCAGATCCCATCCACTCCTTAGTGTGATTGCGTGAACTTGCTATCTTGGATTTGGTTCGGTGTTGCTCGGGAGGGATCCCATAGGGCTCTCAGATACTGCCTTTGTGAGCTGCCCCAACTGAATTTGCATGTCCCGAATACTTGACTGTGTTTCTTGAATACTCGACTGCGTTGATTGATCTCTAGCCGCAGTCACTTGAATGAATTGCTCTAGTGTCTTCTCCAATCTAGAAAGTTTATGCTCTGTCTAGCGAGCCTTTCAATCTCAATATTAAGAGGGATTAATGGTTCTCCCCTGTTAGATCGTGTATGCATAAACAGATCTGACCTGCAAGGTTAGCAGATAAAAATCCTACGAAAAACTAAAAACAGATCGCTGAGTCTAATTAACCCTTAAGACCGACACCGTTCCCGGCAACGAAAAAGGAAACCGGGAGCGCACACACGGCAACCACGCACGGCGTGTGTCCCCCAGTGCGTCTGGAGCATCGCCGCGTAAAAATTTGCAACGCACGCTTTGCGTGGCTGGCAGTGTGTCTTCGAAATTTAACCTCGGACGCACGGCCGTGCGTCCTCCTACGCACGGAGTACGTAAAACTTCCGAATTTGACAATGCTTCCTTCATGCAAGTTGTAGATAAGCAAGTCCTCTATCCACCACAATTTGAAAAACTGAATTTGAATCATCCAATCAAAAGATATAATTAAAATAGTGGAAGATCGCATCCTGAAATCGCAACAGGGATCATCTGACTTCCTCGTCTGTTTTCACCCTCCTCCTCTCCGATTCTCAGAACGATGTCTTCATATGATTTGTAGGTATTGAAGTTGGATTTCATATGGAACTGGAATCGTGTTCTTTGGATGTTTATACAAAAAGATATTCTTGAACGATTGACAGAAGGTCATCTTGAGCGTCGCTTTCAAGCTTTATTTGTCTTTTGATCCCGTAGCCAATCCTAGAGCTCTTTTGTCATCAAATCTTCATCGTAAAGCTACCGGTGACCTCGAAATCTCTCAATTCACTCTCGATTGCTTCACAAATCATCCCGATTGCTTTTCAAGTGCCGGTGCTGGGCTCAAATTCCCTGATTTTGACTCCAAAAGACATAAAACTCGAACCAACGCCTGGTAAACATAACTTGAGCTAAAATTGAGACTTGCAACACCTTAAAGCTGGGTAAACCATCAAAAGCCGATCCCAACACGCATCAAATGCGTGTTGTAATACGGACGCTGAGATAGAATTAACAAGAACCACATATTCGTTATTTAATAGGTAAAGTGACAAAAATTTCGGAATAAGGAAAAAAGGAAATTTGAGTAAGTTAGTAGGCAAGAAAGAAATATATTATACGGAGTACTAGTTTATCTACACAAAATGTGCAATTTACGTACCATCACAATAAAATTAATTTCAAATAAATTTGTTATTTTACTCTAGATATACTCATGCATCACACGGGTTCTTAGTCTAGTTGTTATTAGAACTCAAATTTGTTTGTCAAACATGTTTTAGAAAATTCACATTTGCCTTTTGATTTCATCTCAATAGCATGATATGTTTTATTGATTTGACAATTGGCAGAAGAATTACTAATTAATGAGTTATATGAGCTTACGATGTAGTATCATCAATATTAAAATCATTAAATGTAAAATGCACACACTAGGACATAAGTTCAGGTAGAAAACTATGAAAGTATTAAAAGAGTAATATCCTTTCCAATGTATAAGAGTAATATTAAAAAAGAAATCTTTTAGATTGACAATTCACATGTTTATTAGATGGGAAAACTACACAAATAAGTCTAAAAGTGAAAGTAATATCATTTTTTTCACTTTTAAAAGATTATTTCAAAAATAGACTAGTAGCGCTTTTTATTTCACATACTCTAATCTGTACACTCTTGGTAAGCGTGAGTCAATTTTGTGAATGGTGCCAATCAAATGCACGTCTCCAACATCTGTAAATTTACGAAGCCTAATAAATTGCATTCACGATCTTCAACATAATTGAATTAAATTTAAAAAGTATATAAAATATAAAAACTAAAAAAGATGTTATTCTGTAATGATTTTCTATAATAATTAACATAATTTATATCTAGATATAAAAATTGTTGAAAAAAAATCAAAAACGTGATAATAAATTAAAACAATAAACAATATGAAACCCTAAAAATTATAGATAAAATATGTAACAAGATACAATGTTTTGAAGCTATTAAAAATGAAAATAAATTAAGTTTTTATTATTAAAGTATAAATTTATTTTTAGGACAGAATATATACAAAGTGAAAATCCAAAACATACAAATAAATATACAAATATGAACAAAAGTTATATTTAACTTTGTAAAATAACATATAAATATAAATAAAATTATTATATTTACAATATCAGTTAATTAAGTTAGATTTAAAAAGCATATAAAATATAAAAACTACAAAATAAATGTGAAAAATGCATTAAAAACTGAAAATTTGAAATTTGAAAAATATGGATTTTGTAATCCAATATTTTTTTTAAAGTCAAAAAATTCAATTAGTATTATTATTAGTAGTATAGCTTTAGTTTTCACTCTTGTTTCATAGTATTTCTTTGTGTTTCTTTTTGTTGATAACTTTGAAATTTTTGTGTTTTATTGTTTCTTCTTGTTGACATTCATATATCCAAATTTCTCACGTTAGGTAATTGTACATAAATCTATATATAATTACGTTATCCAAAAGAAGTAGTTACAACAACAATCAAATTCATATATATATATATAACAATAAGCAACATGATGCAACACACAAGAACAAAAATCAACAAGTTGAAACAAAAAGAAACATTTTGCAACAAAATGCAACAAGTTGCAACAAAATACAACACATACAATACAACAAAAAGAAACAAAAATAACATATAAACTTTCACAATGAATATATAATTCTATTTATTACATCCATCCATTATATTGTTTAGCTCTGCTTCTTATCACATCTTCCTCTTTTTATGCATCTTAACACATAGTTCTTGAGATTTGGTTCTCTTTTCATCTTTTCCTCATTGATATTCTAGATCTTATTATTACGTTCATGTGCTTATTTCCCTTTATCCGCCTGCAATGAGAATATAATTAATTGACACACATATGACAACAAACTAAGCAACTGTGGCACACTAATCATTTGTAATACATCATTATGACAGTAGGAAATATACATTTAGGAAATATATTGTATAAAATATACAAAGTAAGCGAAACAAAGTAAGAACACAATCACCACGACCCCTAAAAGTGCTTATTAGTTTCTTGTTTTACTACATAAGTTTTTTCCATTTTAAACAACACAGAGGGGGGTATAGCTTCCATAGTGTTAAGATCAACAAGTCAATAGACATTATTACCGGGGAGAATTGAAAGCGATCCAATGAGAGGTCATAATAGCAATTTTTAGATGTAGGCATGTGATCTTACACAGAGGTAACCTCCACCTTTTCAAAGAAATTCAATTATAAGCATTTCCCTAGTTCTGTTGACCAAGAGCAAAACCATCAACTTAAAAAGATCAAAATACAAAACAGAGATGTGACAACACAATCTCACCCTTTTTCAGTAACAATGTGACCCAAAGTTTGCAACCGAAAATGAAGCTACTACTAACACAATCTAAAGTCTATAATATCTATAGTATATACATATATTGTATAATAACAAGGTCTAACCCTGCCCAAAGTTTCCCTTTATCTTTAACAATACCTGTCTAGGATTTGTAACTGAAAAAGAAGCTACTACAAAGCAATATTTAATCCATAATGCTCATAGTCAGGGAACAGTATGACCTGAACTATGTGCTTGCGCTTCCACCCAATCAAAAACATCTTTTAATTGTTTTAAATTAAATTTAACATTTGTAAGTCCTTTGCCTTCAAAAATTAGAAATATACTATTTAAAAGATACTACATTAGGCATACCAAGTGTTAGGGCATCTTTAGATATCATCAAAAAAAGTAGAATGAAAATGATTTGATCAGTAAGGGGGTGTTAAAACCTATATGAAACAGCTATTTATCTCCTCCAAATTTCAATTTAATCTTCAAAGGTAGAGCTAGGGAGCGGTCAAAGTAATGTCTTAGCAAATCAATATGTGCTTGAAACTTAGTAAACTTATTGTGAGACTTGATTTGAAATCAAAGAAGCTATGCACACCTTATCAAAGGATGACCATGGTAAAAATTACTAATGAAAGAGAATCCAAACCATTTGAACAATGTTGGACTTCATCAGTAGATACAGGTTGCCTGTTGCTAAAGAGAGGGTGCCATAGGTGACCAATCAACTCAACCAATGATGAACACGAAGGCGGAAAACGGTTATTGAGTAGCAGATAAGAGGTGACTGGATATGACGCTTGATCCATCGAACTCGAAGCTAGAACCGTCACAGGCGTCCCCAGCGATTCATCCTCTGCAACAACATCCTCGTGACATACTCCAAGAGTCTAGAACTTATGACCGCCCTGCCTTCTCCGCCTCCTGCAACGACGAAATCAAGCTCATCGACGATTGAATCAATAGTGCCTGATCTACCGATTATAGCTACCGAAGCAACAATGACAACTGCCAGATAGGGGTGGATTCGGTTCGGGCCACCCGCCCCGTGACCCGGCCCGGCCCGGTACTGTGCGGGCCCGGGACCGGCCCGGTCGGGCGGTCCGGGACCGGGTATGGACCCGAACGGGTGGGAATGGGCGGGACGGGCTCGGTGCTGGATTAATGTGACCCGGCCCAGCCGGGTCGGGCCCGGGCTCGGGTCCGGTCTTAAGATTTAAAGATTTTTTTTTTTGGTTCTTGGGCTACTAGCCGTTGGGGGTGGGGCCGGGGACAACCCAAACGGCTATATAGCCGTTGGGTGGGGTAAAGGGGGGGGTCCGGGGGGGTTGGGTGGTGGGGGGGGGGTGGTGGGGGGGGTGGGGGGTAAAAAAAACCTATAAATACTCCTAATCTTAAACATTTTTTCATATCTCTTCTCCAATTCTTCCTAAATCCTATTCTTAACTTTCTACTCTCTAATTCTCTTATTCTCCAATATATTATATTTATTATTTATATATCTACTTTATAGTTTATACTTAAGAAGTTAAGATGGAAAATCAAGATGTCATTATACGGTATAATTTTGATAAGCAGAAGGACCCGAAGACCGGGATGTGGTACGCAATTTGCAAATGGTGCGAGAAAAAATGTAGCATGGGGGTTTCAGGCGGATTCGGGATGGCAATCAAGCATATGAAGTCATGTGACAAAGCCAAAGGATCGGGAGGTGCGGGAAGTTCCGATTGATTACAATTTTCAAAATGTTTCTCTTAAAGTTTGTTTTAATTTTCAAATGTAGTTCCTATTTCATTTCAAATAAATGCAATTGAAGTTTGTTTTTAATACTCGTATAAAACTATAAACTATAAAATATAAATTATAAAAAAAAATATTTAACCGGCCCGGCCCGAACCGGGCCCGACCCGTGACTCGGGCGGGTGGCCCGGCCCGAACCGGACCCGTCCAACCCTCGGGCCGGTCCCGGGCCCATGTCATACAACCCGGCGGCCCGACCGGGCCTAGGCCCGGCCCAAGTCCATCAATACTGCCAGAGCCAGGAATTCATTGAGTCTCTGTGCGTGAATGAGGGCGAGGCTGTAGATTTTGTCTCCAAACTATACCTCCTTCTCGATTGCTTCTCGGGCAAAGAGGTGACAAAGGACGGTTTGGTGGTGGAAGTTTGGAGGACGATGGAATTCACTAGACTGGGATGCTTTAGGCTTCAGTTTTAAGTACTCAGTAATGAGCTGTTTTTGAAATAAAAAGATAAAAGTGAAAAGACAAAAGTTAATAATGAAAAGAATAATATCTTGGGCTATAAATGAAATAGAGATGGCTAAAGTAGATCATCCGGGTAATTAGCACTTATTAGATTGCTAGGACGCTCAAACTAAGAGTGAAAACCATAATACTTTACAACCAAATTTACCTAATAGACATGGCTTTTGTCTATTCCTTGGAACAGTAAAATCACAAAGTGTCTTGGAAATAACACTGAATGGTTTTAAGAACCTTAAGCTACAGAACTTGGGCACCATTTACTCTAATAATTAAGCAATGAGCAAGGATGTGCTAGTACTAGTAATAAAAAAAATAGAATAGACTTTTAATAATCAAGCGAATCAACAGACGTCATGCCACTGATCATCTTCCTCGATTCCGGCGAGCTTCCAAAGTCATGACAACTGGCATTAGACATCCTAGACATGGGAATGGAGCTTAGAAGCTCCAGGCCGTGCTTCCCCATTTGTTGCACCTCTTGAGGAGACAGTATCTTAATGCACCATACGTTGTTCACAAACTCACTGGATAGTAAAGCCAAACACGTGATTAACAATTTAACATTGAATCTGTTCTAATTTAACAAAAAATAAAAAATAGATACAAAGATGTGAATAATACATACTCCAAGAAATTCAGAGAAAACAACCAATTGAATATCTACCCCCCCCCCCCCCCCCCCTTCTATTTCAATTCATAGTACCCTCCTAGCGTGATATGGCCACCTCATCTAGTTAGTTACAGTACGTATACCGTGGGAGCGGCTCACCTTGAGCATCATGCTCTCATGGCTTTGTTTTTTATTTCAGCAGTAGGTTTGGTGTAACTCGTGTTTAAAGCAATGTAATTCACATTATTAAGAAATGTAATTTTAGTTAAATTGAAATGTAAGTTATCTAAAACAGAATGAAAGAAGTAAAACATTGATTTCAATGTAAGTAATGAAAAAAAGAGTCTAATTGATTAATTATGCTGCATAAATAGTGTATGTGTTTTATTTTAAATATCAGGGCTATTAAAAACGATTTTTAATAAAAAATTATTTTTGTTTGAATAACAGACGTTTATTTTGTTGTGTAACTCGCATTGTTTTGTGGTGTAACTCGCAGTATGACAAATGTAAATCACGTGTAAGCAAGATGTAACTTGCTGATAAAAGTTGACATGTAACTCACGCTAATAGATATGTAACTTGAGATAAATGGAAATGTAAATTGTTTTAATAAAAATGTAACTTTTCTTAGATAAAAAAATGACAAAACTTAAACAAATTGACTTTTCAACATATCCATGGATGTCTATCCCCGGCATAAACTTAATCCCAGCTTTAGGAGCACTAAGTTTTTTATCCTCATCCCCATGTCAGGCGGCCGGGTGGGTTCTCTGCTCTCAGTTTCGGCCTAGCTGGGGTGGGTAACGATGCTAACGTTGGCTTTCATCCGCAGCCAAATCTTCAAAAAAAAATTGGTATGTTCAAGCATGTTGTCACTGTATCATTGATTCAATGGAAAGTGATTGTTGGGTTCTTTATTTGAACAGTTGCAGAGGTACTCAGCGAGGGGAAGGATTTGAGTTTGTCTAGGGATTTGATGGAGAGAGTTATGAACTAAATGAAACCATAGGGATTGAGCACTAAGTTTGTTGTGGATGATGAGGATGGAAGGCGGCAGTGTGCTCGGATGATGAATCTGAAATTTTTCACGATGGGAAGAGCTCAAGAATTGGTCACGGCCATTGAAATCGGAAGATGATGATTGATTTTTACTAATTAAAACGGTACCGTTTGGGATCGGCGCATCGTGCGCACGGTGGGCCGATCCCACGGTATAATTTGCGGTTAGTTACAATTTCCGCCCCCTCCCCTTCTTTTATACACTTTGTCAAAGTATTTAACTTTATTATGATTATTATTATCAGTCCTCATGTCCCTACTTTTCATCTCTCTATCATTACTCCCTGCTTGAACTTCTACCATGTCCTCAAAGTGGAATGCAAGAAACTGCTCTTCGAATTTGCAAAGAGATTCCCAGGAATATTCAAAATATGGTAGCTACACCTAATGTACCAGAATTTCCTTTTCACCTGTTGGACTCGTTTTGATTCCCAACACCTTCTCTGGTGTAGCTTGAAGCTCCCATTGTTCCGAAAAACACGGGGGTAATGGCTGGAAAGGCGTGTTAGAAGCCGCCACTAATTTCTTCAATAATGAAGAAATTTAACATTGAATCTGTTCTAATGTAACGAAAAATAAAAACAGATACAAAACACATAAACCTATTTGAATAGTTGTAGATGAAAGAAGTGGCTTGCTTATACCAAGTTTGGTATGTAGTCCTAAATCCAAATGAAATGGCTAAAGTTGCTTACTTCGCTAAGATCTTCACAGATACGGCTGAATTGGCGAACTTGGTAGTAATACATAGCAAAAAAAATTGTAGTATATTTTATTAATTAAGTGGAAGTATAGAAGTATTGTTTTCATTCACTAGCAAAATTTCAAGCACAAAAAACCAACTTATTCACTAATTATTACTTTATTCATTATGAAGAAATTCAGCCACATACGGTTGCTAGTTAAGAAAAACCTGGCAGATTAGCATAAACAGTCCACTTCGTAGTTGTAACTAGTAATAGTCAATTAGAGAGGAGTATGAGAACTTACAACCAAGGGTCATCTCCTAAAAGAAGAACATCATTCTCCCGATCAACAAATACAAGCTGCCAGCCTGATCTTAAAGGGTCCTCCAGTAAGCCTTCAAGGCCAAACATCTGAGCAAGTTCACTGCGCAGCTCTTGGTAACTGCTAAACTTGGTGATGTCTAGTGACCTTCCCAAGGACCCTGACTTACAAACCTGATAGATGGGTAGTAGAAAAGGAGTAAAAAAAGAGCATGTTACATAATCAAATGATGATGTCACAAACATGTTCCCACAGAGACATAGGGGGCGGTTTACCTTAATAAAGGTTTTGTTTGGCGAGTTTTCTGGGCCCAGATTCTCAGAAGCCTGCAAGACACTGGACTCCTCGTTGCAACCAGGAGGTGTCATTCCAGAGTTCATGGGGAAATCATTTCCAGAATTACTCATGTAACTTGAGGTGACAAACGGCACAGTTGTCGAATCACAAACGCTCCCCACTCCTCTCTTGTTTGACGACATCCCATTCTGCATCAGGAGAGACGATGAGTCTATATTAACCCCAAACAGAAGGTTGTTTTGAGGTTCCTTGTTGTTCCCTTCTTCTTGGTCTTCAGAACACACCCTACCAGGGAACGAAGAAGGATAAGAAACCACATTCTGGGACATACACATGTTTTGTGATGTGACAGGGTCAACCGTGATCCTCTTTGGCGGCCAGTCAGTTGGGGACATCAGGTCACCTGATCTCCTTGCGTTTAGAATTTGTGTTGTTTCATATTGGGAAACTAGACACTGGAGTGGATTGACCATAGGGTTGGTAGAGGGATCAGAAAATCCTTGTTGTTGTTGCTGTTGCTGCATGGAACATATTGTTTGTTGTACTGAGGGTGACTGACACTGTGAGCTTGAAGCTAACTGGGACATGACGGACCCCATGCCTGAAACCTGTTGCTGCTGCTGATGAGCATTGTTGAATGAGTTTTGGTGTTGAAACTGTTGCTGTAGAAGTAGGGACTGGGAATCGGGGAAATATGTTGGCTGTGGTTGAGAGTGTTGAGACATATGTTGTGGCTGATGCATTAAGGGAGCAGCAGACCTGTGGGGTAGGCCTTTTGCCTGCTTGAATTGCAAAAGTGAGGATAGGATGTGTTTGGAGGAAGAATCAACAGCCTGCATCTCTTGAAGAGCAGCGGCGGCCATGGCTTGATAAACATCATCTTGCATGCCTAGCATCGGGAAGGTGGGCTGGTGCATCCAAGGTGCCATCCCCATTCCTTGATAGTTCAAAGGCTGCATCCCACGATCTCCCGCATCACGCATCCACATCACGGGAGAATTCATCAGCATATCTTCTTCCTTCATCCCTACATGAATAAACGGGGCACAACTTTTCTGTGACTATGTTTTTTGTAAATCATAGGAAAAGTTATCTTTGTTTGATATAATAGAATTCCCTGTTTCGTGTGAAATAACTTTTGAAGCATCGACTCTTTTCTTTTTTTGGCTATCCAAAAGTGGGACATTGTGCTGTATAAGTACCTAGGTTTTGACTTACTTATTTGGCTGAATGGACTTTGCTCTCGTTATTGTAAAAACTGCAGATTCAGTGTCAATATGGCTTCATTCAAGCAAAGATAATTGACTTTTCACTTCTTTTCTTTTTGTAGTTCTTAAAATTTTAGGGGGTATATAGGGGAAGGGGGGGTGGGAAGGCTGTTGTGGCGTGGTTGAAAATACCATTGAAGGTTGGGAGTCCTGGGGGCCATGGTCGCTTGAGCCTGAGAAAGGGTGATGGATACATTGGGAATGTGATTAAAGGTTCAATTTCCCAAAGGGATACTCTTGGTTGCCTATCACCAGCTGTTGATTCATCCCACCCAACCTGCACAAATCATACAGAACAACCGAACTGGCTTTAGCTTCTAACCACCTTGGCCAACATACCCTCTGATCCATCTTTAAGCATAAGTAGCACGAGGAGGTTAGCAAAACACATCAAACTTGCCTTGACAGAGCGCCAATACGAGTTTGGCCAATGAGAAGGATCCAAATCACTAATCCCGGTTATTGTCCCCATATAGCTGAATTGCACAATATAATGCTTTATTAATTCAGCTGTATACACTTTAAGCTTTTATTTTTTTCTTTTTATTTAAAAAAAAGCAAAAATACATCACGGGCCCAAATGCAAAATAACATGAAAAAGGCAAAAGTGTAGCATTGTTTACCGCCGAACACCAGACTCTTCAGTCTCAAATAGCATCCTGAAGCGCATGCCAACAGAAATTCGGGTATGGTAAACAGCCTTAACATATTTGGCAAGAGGCACCATGAATTCTGAGGGGCTAGCCCTGCACTTTGAAACAACAGAAGTTACGTAAAGACAAAAGTGCCGTGAAAAGTATTACTCAAAATACTCAGTGTTGAGGAAGTTAATGGACCTTGGATTGTAAAAGATGGTGAAACGGCTATTAGTTGCAGCTGCATGGGCTGCAGCAGCAAGAAGGCCGAGATGCATGCTGTCACTTGATATGACTGAAGATGGCATCACTGTTTGTGGACGATTGGCGTGTCGTATACCAAGAAGCAATTGGTTCTTCTCATTCCTGATGTTATTAAATAAAAGGCAATAAGAATTTATTTGTTGATAATAGAGTAAATTTTAGAAGATATTTAAAAATGAAATGAAAAAGGTCTTTTTGGACACTATCTAGTTGAGGAATCTATGCTCAAACTCATCGGCACCATGCAAAAGGAAAAACTTATGATGACTACAGAATTGGAATTTCATCTCATTTTTTATTCTAATAGTGTTGCAACAATAAGGGTAATATACACATAAAATTTGTCTCTAATGTGTAATTTAAAAAAAAAAATCTGTAAATCTCATTATACTAACTGACTTAACTGTAACATAGTCTTGCTTTAAGGTCATGCTAATGGCATATATACTATTAATCAAAACCAACTCAAATGAGTTACCAGATAAAAATGACTGAATCGCCAGCGACAAGTCTTTTAGCACTCACAAACACGCTCCAACCAGTTGTGAGAAGGTGTCTTTTTGGCTGGCCTGTAATGACAACAAAAAAATTAATGTAGTCAGTTTTGCTCAAACTAAGATCCATACCAGGAATTTCCAAATGACCTTCCAAACCATACATTCATAAGTTGAGACAAGAAAGACTATATATGTAATAAAAACACATGGACTTGTTGGTTACGCCAGACTGAATCAGACTCCAATGGGCCACAAGAGTGCAGCACTCCCATCTTTGTAGCCTAATTGGGTGGGACAAAATGGATCTCTACGTTTCAGAAAATTCAGGATATTCAGCCATGCAAGAGCAATAACCCTTACCAAATGGGCTCATAGTAGTAAAAGTCACTTTGAGGTTACAAGATAAGAAAAATCCCTTTTGAACCGCATTCAAGGACTCACCTCGGAATATATGTCTGAACTTCCATTCATTGTCATGAAGATCCCTTGCAATAAGCTCCTGTGCGGGAGGCTGCTGAGAGAAGTCCTGTGGGTTCAAAGAAAACCATGACAGTAGAACAGATGATTAAAAGAAGTTGAAATACTAACAAGTACATGGATGGTTACATTTTTATTTATTGTAAAATCTATATTACCAGCGGAGGGAACACTTTCTCTGCTGACCGGCGAGGAACTGAAAATCCACCATGAGTACTAGTATCACTTGCTGTCAGTGTTTTGCAGAAGTAGTTTGTTGGCTGTTTGCTTTGGGTACACATGTCCATGGTAAAAAAAGAAGCATCATTTTGCTCTGGCTGCAAGAAACCTCAAATTTATAAATATATAGAAGTGTTAAAAGATTTGTTCAACATTGGCTAAATATCAAATAACTAACTATATATGCAGTATATCCGATTTTGGGCTACTCCACATTTTAGGACGTAACCCCAAAGCTTACAAATAAGAATGGAAAATAACACATCAGAGATTCGATAGTACAAAACAATAGTTTTTTTAGCTAGGATCAAGCAATGTGTTAGATAAAGGGAGTTAATAGAAAATATTGCCCTTTCACCCCACTTATGTAACAATGTACTTGAACTTATGGCTGCACTTAGATCTGCTGCAGAAAAAAACAAGCATACCAGGCTTAGAGGTTGCAATGTCATTTGAGCATAAACTTCATCAGTCTCTAAATCTGCCTGAAGAGAACCAGGTGTAGATTATTTTTAACTTTGTTGTGAAGATAAGCTGTGGAGATTAGAGCATGGGTTACAATTAAAATATTGTAGAAGAAGAAAAACTCTACTTACATGCATTGTCACATTATGTAGCTGGCAGATAAGTTGTGGAGATAAGCTTGGGTAATTCGGAATATGAGCATCAACTTCCCTGTTTGTAGATGCCGCAACCTACACACATTTTATCAAATAGCGGTGAAACTTTAGATTCATAAAAGCTTTAATGGAAGCTAAACACACCAGTTAAATGTCCCTCGTCAAGTTGGATAATTACCGCATAGATTTCTAATACTAGTATATAAATGTGAGTTACACCTGACCACGTCCTTTTTGGGTTAAGTTAGGTCAGTTTAATAATATTAAACCAAATCAAATCTCCCTTTAGTACCCTCAGTTATTGGCTAATGGGCAGGTATTCTGCCAAGCACTATTTAACACATTTGACTGACCAAATTGAAATGTCTTAGTGAATGAAAATGACACTTCTACCCTCACCTTTCAGATATTATGGTATTGAGTTCATTAAAAGGATAAAACTCTGTATATGACTATATTCCGGTAATTCTACCATTTGAGCAATTTTAATCATTACAGTCATAATTTAAGCAAATTTTGCCAGTTTCACTATTTCAGCCATTTAAGCCAATTCCACCACCATCAAATAGAGGGAGAGAGCTAAAGAGAAACATTTATCCATTAAACAACAGATGCAATAAAGCTGCAGTATTAATGCCCTAGTCTCCGACAAGGCTATGTGAAAGGAAGGAGTGCTGAAAATATTAATGTATAAGATGAGAAGTAATGATCAATGAAAAGGAGAATAAAAGCGAAGTGACCTATATAAATATACCAACCTGTTCACTGTGGCCTTGTGGGAAATACACCACTTTGCTCCCCAGAGCGGGTAAAGATACAAGAGGACCAGCACAGGCATGCCACAGTTCTGAATTCAGACATTTCTTCTCCCCTGCAGTTCTTAAACACCATCAGATCAAAATTTATTTCTTCAGAAGAAGAAGGTTAATAAAAAATGAAAAAAAAAAATTGTTTAACCTTCTGGAGGAGATTGCTGATTGACACAAGCAGAAGAAAGTTTCATTTAATTTCGGTTGAACCGAAGACACAAAACCAAATCTCAAATCCTCAACCAATTAAAGCGTGTTAGTTCCTTCAACATGAGCTCTAGAGCTTGCTCCAATAAAACGCCAATCCACTCTTCAATTTAATTTAATAAATCAAACAAAAAGTCATAAACCAACCAGGCCCATAATCATCCATTCCCCTCCGCATTTCCTGCCAAAAGGAATTCCCACTTTCTCAGAGTTCTTCAGATCTCATCAGCTTCCGAGGAATCAGAGAAAGATCAAAATTTTCAAAACTCAGGAAGAAGAGAAAACTCAGAAGTTCCAAGTTGTGCAGTTCAGAGTCACACACGCAATCTGCAATATGTCAGACCTTAATCTATCTCTGTCAGTCAGTGTTTCAACATTTATATATATGCATGTGCGGGTGGGGTACATAGATTACAGATATGAGTGGTGGACTGGAAACCTTGAGTTCTGCTAGAAGAAAAGATGACAGAAGCAGAAGCAGAAATGGTGGAAGTAGAAGTGGGTGGCAGTCTGGCAGACCTCTCTCCTCTCACCACTTGAGATGGGAGCTCTTTCAGCTCCTACTTAGCTGAGCTCGTTCCTTTTCACTATAAATAAATACTCCGTATTCTCTAAGCTAAGCTAGACATTGAAGGAAGGTTAGTGCGAGTGTCTAACTATGGTTCTCTACATTTATCCCACTCTCTCTGTCAGTCTGTCCTTTTGAAGTCCCATCAGTGCACGAGTAATAGTACTACGCCCACACCTGTTTTTAGTTACTGCGACTCCATTTTTACTCGAGTGCCGGCGATTCCACGTGGATCAAATTGTCTGTATACAGTTAATTTGATCTCTTAGACAAACAATTTGATCGGCGTTTTATGAAGAAAATCGATTTTTATACAGACAAAATATCAAGAGTTGTCAGTTGTCTGTATCAGAGACATTTTAAACCTGAATTTTTCATAAAGTGTCTGTGATTCAGACATTTTTTTTTATTTTTGTCTGTGTGAAAATAAGTTTTCTTCGTAAATCGCCGCTCAATATGTCTGTATAGTCGATCAAATTGTCTGTACACAAACAATTTAACAGGCGTGTAACCCGGCGTATAAAATTTGACGTGTACGAAAGGAATTTTCCTTTTTACTCTCCTCATCTCTTTGTCTCTTCAACTTTTTTACGGAGTACCGATAATTCAGTACTAAGTAATTATGTCATCAAAAGATTTAGTAATAATATCAGGTGAAAGACTCATTTCCACGTGCATATATACTCTTGTTTCCATGAAGAAACAAATTTAAATCTTTTTTATCTTTTACTATCCTGAATATGGTCAATTAATAGAAATTAGAAATTCCGTAAATGAACGCATCAGATAATTTTAACCACTTTTAAGTATGCCAGTCCCCAATGATAAAAAAAAGTATGTTAGTCCATACATTTATTTTTTTGTTTTAATCCCTGCAATTTATTTTGATATACTCTCATTCCACAACGAAACAACACTGAGTAATAAGTTTAATTTCACTAATTTTGTGGCATGTTATTAAAAAAAATTATTTTTTTTTTTTGAATGTTTCAATACATCTTCTAATTTCAAAGGAAGAAGTGGTTTCTCCCTAGAATTAGGGTTTAGATTTTCCGCAAGCCTCAAGTAGCTGGTGCGGCGGTAGTTTGATCGTGCCGATTCAACGCAAAGTGCAGTGCAAGGTTTCAGAGAAGTGTTCGTTCATCGATCAGTATGGAGAATATGTTTTATCCTATCCTCTCTTTTTTCATGATTGTAAAAAAAATCACGGTGTCTTTTCTCAAAAAAAAAATGATAAATAAATCCGGTGAATTTTCTGATGACCTTTTAGGTGGTGGGGGCGCCGTCAACAACTGTCATCGGTTGTTGCTGGAGGAGGTAGTGAGGCAAGGATAGGGAAGATGATGGACGGTGAGATAGGAATAAAATTGCAAAATTACTTTAATTAAACAAATGTTAGTAACATTTTTGGAAAATTAAAAATTAATCACATTTTTTTGTTCCAAATATAATGGAAATGTTTTTGCCATTTTCCTATTAACTACGGAGTAGTACTCTCAATTATAATATTTCTAGATTTAATAAAATCATTTTAGTATTATTAAGAAAGAAATGCAACATACCCTTAAGAAAATGTACTCGAAAGTAAAAGGCATATGTGCAATTGCCCTTCCAAAACCATCACACTGCCTTGACAAACAGTCAAAAAGATTAATTTTTTTTTGGGAATTCCTAAAAAAGAGTAAGTTCTGAATTCCTAACATCATTATTAAAATAATAAATAAATATAAAAAAATATTTTCTCTGTTTTATAAAATTTGGCTAAATTTTTCTTTTTGATCATCTCAAAAAAGTTTGTCATTTCCTTTAAAGTAAAAAATATGTGGTTAAAGTTATTTGTCTCTGATCTAGACAAATTTTAACTACACAATATTTATTTTATTAATCGAGTCGATTTTGAAAATTTTGGCCATGTTTTGGGGAGTACTTCGAAAATAGAACCATCCCTAACTTGAAATATGGAGAAAAATGACAGATACCCGCACGGGTAGCTCAGTTGATCTAGTGGTGGGAGATTGAAACAATGGACCAAAGTTCGAATCCTCGCAGCCGGTCACCGAATCTGAAATAAAACTGGGCCTCTGGTGCGCACGGGTGTATTCTGGTGACTGAGTTACCGTGACTAACCTCCCCACATCTTGTAGGATCGGGTGGGGGGCTTCCACCTTTTTTGGAACAATGGAGAAAAATGACAGAAAGAAGAGTCAAACTGTAAGAACTAAGAAATAGCAAGTGACATCAATTCATCATTCCCCCGCTCAATCGCTGGGGTAGAAACTTTCGGGCAAGGCCGCGTTTCTTCAGCAATTTGGATTTCCTCGACCTCCGTCTCTTGTAGACATCTCCAATATCGAACTTTTTTTATATTCAAATATTCTGGGCACATATTTTATTCATGTCAGTATACGGTAATTGTTGATTAGTTACCCCGTCAATTACTTACTGCTACTAGATCATTGCTTTGCATATCCGTATCTTGTATCTTGAATTTTGGTTGTGTGTTTTTTAATAAAATTACGGCAGCAGGATTTCAGTTGAAGTTGAGGGCGATTAGTTTGGATGTCCAAGTATCCGGGGAGCCATTTTTTCGATTTTAAGTGTGTAGTTTGATCTTTGTGGTGCGTATAAGAATTGGGCCGGAGTCATTTTCAGCACACGACCTGAGTTTTCTTGCAATTCATGAGTTCGTAGAAATGAAGAGGTTGAAAAATGAGGTACCCAACATGAGGAGATTCAGACTGTCATATATTTTCTTGGGTTTATCTGGATTTTATTTGATTATCATTTGCATTAAGTTCCCGGAGTTTCTTGAGAGCGCCACAACTTTTAGCAGTGACAATGGAGATACTGCTAATATGGGTATGAATGTATTCTTTACCGGGGAGGAAGAAGATGGTGAAGAAGAACTTAAGAAACGGCATCTGGGCTCCGTTTACATAGATGATTATAACCGAATTCTTCAAAATAATCCTAACCTTGATGCACCTGTAAAGCCTCATAATAGGATCGATTACGGTCGAATAGCAACTGCAGTCTTAAACAGACCCGGCATGACTGGTAATCTTACTGTATTGGACAGAATGGCAGAGGAAGCTTGGAATTTAGGGTTAAAGGCGTGGGAAGAAGCAGATGAGTATGACGAGAAGGAGATGATCACAAATTCCATAATTGAGGGAATGCCTGAATCATGCCCATCCTCCATCACCACAAATGGGGAAGATTTGGCTAAAAGGGACAGTGCTATGCTCCTTCCATGTGGCCTTTCAGCCGGCTCTTCTGTCACAGTGATTGCCACTCCGGGCTATGCACATCGTGAGTATGTGCCTCAGCTTGCTAAGAGAAGTCACAGAGACGCTTTTGTTTTAGTCTCCCAATTTATGTTTGAATTACAAGGATTGAAGTCTGTGGTTGGGGAGGACCCACCAAAGATTTTGCATCTGAACCCTCGGTTGAGAGGAGATTGGAGTCACCGGCCAGTAATTGAGCATAATACCTGCTATAGGATGCAATGGGGTAAATCTCACAGGTGTGATGGTATACCTTCCCTAAGTGATGAGGATATGCTTGGTAAGAAGAGCTTTTAAGTGAGTTATTACTGTGTTGGGGTGTATTGTTTGCAATTGTTGTTGTGAACTAAAACTTAATTTGATGAAGTATTTCTGGAAGGGAGCATATACAACCAACATTTGGAAATCATATTTTAAACTTTATAGAGAAAACTGGCTAACATGTACCTCTTTTTTACTTCTTATTTGTTAGAGAAGAGAAGCTAGAGGCCTATGCCCTTTATATGATGAAAGGAAGCAGAAATAGTTGTCATTATAGTATTTTCTGTATCAGGAACTGATAGTTTTAAATTTTCCAAAAAGGGGCTTCTTCCACTTTTTTCTTTTTCTATGGCCTGTAAATGGGATGAAGAATCCTTAATACCCTGAAAATCTATACCCAGAAAATCCAATCAGACAATCACTCTGTTGTTGAAAAACTTACTGACCAGTTCTCATTTGCTACCACATCCGCTGGTAAAATTTTAAAAGCAGTACCCAAAGATATAAATGCCGTATGTTCCTTTTTTTAATGCTAAAATTAGTTAAAATATTTTAAAACGGAAATTTTAGTAAGGTCCATTTTTAGGAACTTTAATGTTATTTAATATGTTGTCTTAATCCATGTACTTAATTACTTTTTGTGATATCCCTCACTTGTATACGATAGATAAAATTCGGCAGCTTGCTTCAGTAGTTATCTTAACATGTTAGCACTATTTATACTTTCCCCTTCACCCCCCCCCCCCCCCCATAACGGTCTTGTTTTTGCAATATTATTTTCAATATCTGAAAGGAAGAACTTTTATAGGTTAGTACTGAGTAGTAATAATGATTTCAGAAAGTAGTTTTGATATTTAAATTACCACCATGACACAATGTTAAATTTACTAGTTATATGTCATGTGAGTGAACAAATTTACACTGTTTTAGATACATAAATAACCATATTTTTAAAAGGTGAAAAGTTAGGTAACACAATACATAATGCAGAACGGTTGAGGGGCCAAAAGTGAAAATTTCCCCAATTATAATGTGTATATAGTCATCCGTGATGTCTGAATTAGGGAATAAATAGGTATTCTGATCCACGTAGGAGGCTTCAAATATTATGTACCATTTTTAAAATCTAAACCTGTAATGGGAAGTGAGAAAGAACAGTTCTATATGCATATAACTTTCATATGAACTAGTAGATAAAGCTATGGGGGATGTACGTGCTTTTCTAAAAATAGAAAGAGGAAATATTTTAGTGATATGAAGTACTATGTCTTAAGTTAAACACATAATATACCTATCAACTTTATGCAACTCTTCTTCCCCAAGATAGACATCCTATGTGTTTCCTAGAAAAAAATGAGTGATCTTACTTATTCTTTCTTTTTGCTGCTTTATCACCTTCTCGTGCAGTTGATGGTCATTTGAGATGTGAAAAATGGATGCGAAATGACATTAACGCTTCGAAAGAGTCCAAAATATTTTCTTGGTTTGATCGGTTTATAGGACGAGCAAAGAAGCCGGAGCTGACCTGGCCGTTTCCCTTTGTGGAGGGTAATATGTTTATTCTCACTGTCCGTGCTGGCATCGATGGGTTTCATATAAGTGTGGGTGGACGACATCTCTCTTCATTTCCATACCGGACGGTATGTTTTTATGTACTCATAAGCATCAACACTCGATTTACTTAAATTCTGATAGCCTATTTAACTTTCCTCGGTGGACTTCAATTGTTACAATGTCCTTGAGTATGAAAATGTATGATTTTACCTAACAACAATATCTAGTACACTAAATAAAAGAATAAATAGATGTACATGATGTTAACATTGAATAAGGGCATGCTTTTGAGAGCACCTTAGTGAGTTGATTCCCATTGTCAGTCTATCAAGGAAATTTATTTCCCTTCCAGTGGGCAATTTGCCAATTACTCAACATATAACCCAGTTCTTTTTTCAAAATACAAACTTATTTCAGTGTCGGATCATCGGTAATAATGAAAAAAGGTTGTTTTTGTGCACAAGTCACTTTTTTTGTCTAAAATGGCTGAAGTTAGTGAAAATGACGCTTCAAACTTCATTTTTTTATTTCTTTAAGATACTCTAAAAATATATTTTAATTAAATATTTTCGACAAATAGCCAAATTCAACCCAAAAAGACACAATTTTAGCAGATTCCTATTTTAGGCCTTGGTACACGGGCTCTTATGCTCGCCTTAGATATGTTTTATTCTTTGTCTCGTATGCCCTGTTGAGCTCGTATATCTGTTAAAAAAGTAAAGTGTTGACTGGTAAGGTCAATGTAAGTTGTTCTGATGTTATATTCCAGTTGTTTTAGTGGCTAATTGTTTCTCTCTAGGGATTCACACTGGAAGATGCAACAGGGTTGTCTATAAGAGGTGATGTTAAAGTTCACTCAGTTTTTGCAACCTCTCTCCCAACTTCTCATCCAAGCTTCTCACCCCAAAGAGTGTTGGACTTCTCAGACAAATGGAAGTCTTCCCCTTTACCCCGTAATCCTATTCGTGTTTTTATTGGCATTCTGTCTGCCACTAATCACTTTGCAGAACGCATGGCTATTAGAAAAACATGGATGCAATCTCAAGCAATCAAATCCTCAGATGTAGTGGCCTATTTCTTTGTTGCATTGGTATGTTTCTCACTTTATAACTTTTATGTCATTTGAAAAATCTGATCAGTAAATTTGTAGAGTATATCTCGTTTTCAGATTTTACAAAAAGCATGGGTACTACTTGGATTATTTCACATATAGATTAATATGAATAAGTCTGGTTCTTGATTGTGAAATTATTATTCACAAAGGTTGCTTCGACTTAGTGGTGCATTAATACCCGTGCATTTAATCGTATGGATGGTCATTCTTATCATTCTCAATGACTTGTTCTTCTTTGATATTGGAGAAAAAATTATCCACAGTTTAGTTGATTTATCCTAGATTTCCAGATTATCTAATGTTTCCTTTGGGTTTTTTTGTTCTTTTCCCACAACTTATTAGTTATGAAAGGTTTGTGGATTGTTGATACGGATGTGCCAAAACATGAAGCTTAGGATTAATTTTGTTTGGGATTTTTTTTTTTGTTTGGGGCGGAATTTGAAGTAAATAGTGCTTATAACTATTTCCTCTTTTGTTATTACGGAGTATATTAGAAGTGTTATGGGAAGTAAAGGGAGATCTAACCCTGCCAAGTTGTATTCCTCTAGATCAAATTTCATATGTCAACTAGTGATATTTCTTACTACATATTATTTAACCAATAATAGTTTGATGGTTTCGGAAATTGAATGCTTTTCTCACGAAGATGAAATGTTTGGCAACAAATATCAATATTGTTTTCCTAAGAAAAGTAGGTTTCAACTGTTTCATTTCCTCAACTGAATGGAATTTCAAATAATACATGCAGAATCCAAGGAAGGAGTTGAATGCAA
Source organism: Cuscuta europaea (assembly GCA_945859875.1). Classification (NCBI taxonomy): domain Eukaryota; kingdom Viridiplantae; phylum Streptophyta; class Magnoliopsida; order Solanales; family Convolvulaceae; genus Cuscuta; species Cuscuta europaea. The sequence continues at coordinate 13,809,711 of CAMAPE010000061.1, forward strand.
TTTTAAAAAAAGAGGCTGCATACTTCGGGGACATAGTAATATTACCATTTATGGATAGATATGAGCTAGTGGTTATCAAGACTATTGCCATTTGTGAGTTTGGGGTAAGTAGTGCTCATTTCCTATTTAAAATGTTGACATCTTTCTCCCTATCCTTTGTGCTTAGTTATTCAATTCATGTGCCCGAGAACTCATTCCAGGTTCAAAATGTGACCGCTTCTTACATTATGAAATGCGATGATGATAACTTTGTAAGACTCGATGCTGTTCTTCAAGAAATCAATCGTCTTCCTCCTAGAAAGCCTCTTTACATGGGAAATCTGAATCTCTTGCACCGACCTCTGAGAAACGGAAAATGGGCAGTCAGTGCTGAGGTATGTAGAGGTGAATGATATAAGATGTTTATAATTTTATATGCAAACATTAAATCACGTTGACATCTTATTTTGAAAATCAGCCCTTGTATTAATTTATGTAAACAGGAGTGGCCAGAAGATGTTTATCCTCCCTATGCTAATGGGCCTGGATACATCATTTCCAATGATATTGCCAAATATATCTCCTCTCAGCATCTCAATCACAGTTTACGGGTTTGTGATAAAAAACTCTTTTATCTTCCTCGGGATCAATGTAAATACTATGTGCCCGTTTGGTAGGCAATATTTTCTTTTCATCAGCCAGATTTTGCACTACGCTAGTTGAAACAGCTGATAATGGGAAAACATGCAGAAGTTAAGACCCCGTTCGGTAACACTAGATTTGGCTGAATTTGTTGAATTCGTGGCTGAATTAGCTGAATTATGAAATTTTATATTTAACATATACGGAGTATTTTATTAATGAAATAAAGGAAAAGGTATACGAAAAAAGTTAAAATTGTTCTTTTTGGTAACTTTAGATAGAGAAGTACTTCTAACCGTAGTTATTTTGATAATTAGACAGTGTCTTGTAAAAAATATCTGGATCTTGAGCCAAGTAGTTTTTTTTCTTTTTTTTCCTTGTTTTTTATCCTTATATATATATAAGCATTATTTGTAGCCTTTTTATTTTATCATTTTTATGTATATTCATCTCTTTTTATATTATCTTTTTATAATAGCTTATCTTTTTAATCTTTATTCTTTCTTTTCCTTTTGGTTGTGATATCATGTATCGATTTATGTTAGCCGACCCCAATATCTTTTGAGACTAAGGCTTGGATGTTGTTGTTGTTGTTGTGTAACGTCTCCCAAATGGGCTCTAAATCGTCCCCATCTTTTAAATTTCTTTGTTATGAAGCAACAGTCGGTCCATGCAATTTTTGACGCGATTTTCACTATGGTCATCCGGAAATTGAAATTGATAATGATGATGATGATGATTGAAATTGACAGATATTCAAAATGGAGGATGTGAGCATGGGAATGTGGGTGGAGAAGTACAACAGCACAAACCCCGTCCAGTATTCTCACAACTGGAAGTTTTGTCAGTATGGATGTACAGAGAATTATTTCACCGCACATTACCAATCTCCACGACAAATGGAGTGCTTGTGGGACAATCTACTCAAGGGCCGTGTTCGTTGCTGCAACTTCTAGATTGTTACACCCCACTGGAAATTCACTACTGAATCTTTGGTCTAATTCCGTGCAAGTTTTTTTTCCAGCAGATGTAGGTTACCCTACAAGCGTTAGGATTGTGAACGTGTAGGGTTTTCTACAGATTGATTGGTTTGTTTTGTTTTAAATAGCCATTCCAGTGTCGATTGTAGCATTTGGGGACCTCTCTGCCCTGGCACTGAACCAGTAATCAGGTTCCTTATCAGTGCTGAAGAGCCATTTTTAGTAAACAGTAAGGTCTGTATGTCTGGACTCTGGATGTCAATTTTGTGAGCAATTTTTTCCGATAATGCGTGTGTGTGTGGGGGGGGGGGGGGGGGGATACACCGTTTCCTACAGGTAAACTCTCTCATCTCGCTTGGGGCAGTTGGGGGATGGGGGGGGGGGGGGGGGGGGGCATGTACTGCTTCCTATCAAAATTTGTTAGCTATTACTCCCTCCGTTCCTAAAAATTCTTCCCGGTTTGACTTGGCACGCTTATTAAGAAAGTGGAAATGTATGGTTGTGGTTGTGTAAGAAAAAGATAAAATGAATGTGAGTCACACAAATTATCCAAAATGGGAAAGTGAGAAGTATTTTTGGGAACAGCCCAAAAAGGAAAGTGAGAAATATTTTTGGGAACGGAGGGAGTATCTAGAACTTTGTAAACCATATTACATTGAATTAGTTGTACACCATTAATGAAGTTTGATACCAAATGATTGAGACTGGCTAAATAAATTCAGAAATTTGAAATAAATAGCCTTTTTATGAATATTACTAAATTAAATGTGAAAGACAAAAATATGATCTCTTCTAAAAAAATCCAAAACTATGACTTACCATATTATTTATGCTTTTTATTTCATATTCCATTTACTACTATAACATTCCTTTTTAATAATTAGTTAGTGTTATCTAGCCCCACCCCAAGTCCCCAACAATTAACGTCACCAGTGCTGCTGCTGCCGCTAACACCGTTGCCACTACCACTAACATTGCTGCCGCCATTAACTCCGCCGCCGTCATTAGTCACTGGACAACATTAGTGATTGTCATTGTCACAAACACCATTGCCGCTGCCATTAGTCACTGGACCGCATTAATGACTAGCTTTTATGTCACTCCAACCCTCAGTGACTGACATTTCATGATTTATGCCATCTCGTGACCTCCATTAGTCTCCGGACCACATTATTTATGCATTTTTTATTTGACCGTCGCCACAAGCACCGTTGCCACCACCTTTAGTGACCACATGCTCACTAACTTAAATCTCATAGTCACTAAATAATTGTGCACTCTGCCGCTAATCACTAATGATAATAACCTCGCAACCATATATAGTGACTTCCTCGATAGTTACTACATCATTCGTTCCATAGTGACTGAGTAGCTAATAGCGGATAACAATCACCTCATAACCCTACTCACTAAAACTATGTCTCAACAAAATCCGTCGTGAATCTTTATAGTGACTATGTCTATGGCACTATGTGAATCGCTTCCAAGACTCGCCCTAGTCACTAATGCTACTCTACAGTGACAACCGACAATCAAATATAGTGATCACCAAGCCCGTGTTCAAAAAAAGAATTAGCACAAACATTCAATCTTCAAAGCATAGAAAAATAGAAAATAATGATCGGTCAAGAGTTGTTATAGATGACCACTTTCAGTTACCAAAAAGAGATTAAAGAAAGAATATAAAGAGATACATAAGTTAATGTTCTCATTACAACCTTGAAGGCTTGGACTTCTCCTGTAGATTTCTTCTGTAGGGTTAATGGCTTGATTCATCCTACCATTGCCTTCCGGTCACCTTTCTTCTTTTTAAACAATAAATTGCTCTTCTCATTTTTCGGTGGCGATGGCTTCTCTTGGAGCTTTTCCCGAAAGATGCTTATGCCGCTTTGAGAAGGTGAATGATTTGATGAGTTTTTTCTTCTTAAACCCGCCGCTGAATTGAGAGGGTGGAGCGGCGACTATGAAGCAAAAAGATCGTTTACGAAATTTAGGTTTGGAGTTGAGTCGTGTATTGCGTAGGGGACCCGACCGGGTCCAGTGACTTTCTTGGCAATTTCGTCTGTTAAATCATACCCGACCGTGTAACACCCCGGGCCCCGCACGGACCCGAGATAGTTACTTCTGACCTCTAGTACTGTCCTCACAAACCGCCACTAGCCTTTTCCGCGCACTTTGTCCTCACTCGTGCGCGCCCCGAGAAACTTCCCAGGGGGTCACCCATCCCAAGACTACTCCCGTGCAAGCACGCTTAACTTTGGAGTTCTTGGGTGATGAGCTCCCTTAAAAGGAGATGCATCTTGTTGGTATGAATAGTACTATTAATCCGTTTAAATTAAATCTCAAGTGTTACAATCACCCCCACTTAGGAACGCAACGTCCTCGTTGCGCCCATAAACCAATCTCAATCATATCCCAGAATCTTTTCCCCTGCTAAGTGCCCGCCCGATATCCAACGGATCATCACACTGTCGCAGGGTTGCTCTGATACCACTTGTAACACCCCCAAATTCCCTTTCTAAAATAATACTTAAAGAAATAAACTTTTATTATTTATTTGAAACTTTCAATCGTTTGCAGCGGAGATAAACAATAACATGGAAAAAGGGCGTGTTACCGCCACACCCAGCCCTAAACTGACTGGATGCTGAGGCTATCCACCATAAATGTATTTAAAGTAAACATTAAATTCAATAGTTTAAAGCAATGAAATCTAACAAAGTTTATTCTAAAACGAGACTACTCTAAAAGTCTTCTAGGAGCATTCTCAAGGCATCAATCTTCATATATCACATCATCTGTAACATAAGAAAATAAAAGAAACAAATAACACAAAAATTAGCTTTCGCTAAGTAAATCCCACCCAACCCCGTAAAATAATAGTTTTGTTGAAAAATAAGTATTTGTATATAATATATAAAAATGAGTTTCCAATAATTTAATAATAGTTCTAAAAGATTTCTTCAATAATTCCTGTGAGTATTCCAAAGAATAATTCTCCAAGTACAAGATATTTGTTTTTCCTCAAAATAGTTTTATAGCTAATCCTCTCCTAGTCATTTAGACGGACGGTACTCAAGCGTTACCTCGATTCTTGAGCCCAGTGAACCGTTGTTTTGTACGGTCACTCCGATCTCCTCTCGGTACCTCATCTCCTCTATTAGAATCTAGGCTTCTACCTTAAGTGTGCACACCCCCTAAAGGGATTCCAAGCTCTCCGAGTAGTATGAAGTCTAAGTAGTTCTGACGTCAACGTCTCCCTACTCCAAATGGGATATACTCCCTAAGTTCCAGGTTCAAAGACCCTTAAGAGAATAGGTACTATTACTACTGCTCTAATAAAAGGGATCTAATGCCCAGTTGTTCTGGGTGGTTACCGAACCCTCCAAAAATTCATTTAATTTATTTTAAACCTCTCAAATCAAGTAGTAGTAGTCCTAACCCTCCCTCACCATTAACGGACGTGAAGGTGGCCCGACACCTACGGATTTCTCCCGTGGTGCACCCAATTATGAAAGCAGTCTTTTATCTTGTCTTTCCAAAAATCTTATATTGATGTCTCTTGGACAGAATTTCACCAAGATATCTCATGTATACTATACATATAATCCAATATATCTCAAAATCACAACAATATAACTTGTTCACAAATTCATCATTCAAATTATTCATACCATCATCACATATCAAGCAAATAATTATTTACGAGGGAAAATAAAATTTTGGTTGCAATGTGACTTACCTCAACTCCGAGTACTCCTAGTTATGTCTCTTACTTTTCTTCTCTCTCCAATCACCTTCTATTTAAAATTCACAAATCAATATCTAATCAACTTATAGTTACCTCTACCCATTATTTATGAATTCTTCTCTTATGATTTAATTGCTCCAATAATAGTATATATTTTATCAAATCCTTTTATTACAATTTATTTAATACAATCCATGTATATAACTATTTAAATTACATTTTATTCATTTTATTAATAACACGAAATTATCATAACCCATTTACAAAAATTCATATTAAATCATCCAAATATTATAACAAGTCCGATTATTATAGCTAAACTATTTTGCTTAGAAAAAATGGCAATTTAACTATAAGTCACAAGTTTGATTAATCCATTTTATTATAACCATCCTTATTATTATTATTATTATTGTTTGTAATTATCAACTAGTATTACTGTCATTTTGGGACCAATAAAATAACAACCCAGTAGTTAGATGAACTCATACAGTCCAACTAAAACTACGGCCCAACTATAAACTAAAGCAGCCCAAACATTAAACGGAATACAAAGTACGTAGTAAAAGATTACATACGGGTACTGTAGCTTTCCTCTTCGTCGTTCACACAGTCCGGCAGCTAACAACGAAACCTGGACTCCGTCCTACGGCGGTGATGGTGGCAAGCAACGGTGTCTAAGAAAAATGATGGCGACGGTGGTAGCTTGGTCCGGCGGCAACATCTTCTTCTTCTCCGGCGAGTCTTCGTCCTCTCTTTCTCCTTCTTTCCTAATTCCTATCAGTGGCCTCCTCCTTCTCCCCTTCACTCGCAGACCTCACCTTACTTCTCAATTTACGTTTCTATTGTTGTATTATCGTATGAACGTTTTGATGTATGTGTGTATGCTGGGTTATATATTTTACGATGATGCTTCTAGCGTCTCAGACTGTACGATGCCACAAGTAAGCCAACGTTCGACCGTTTCCATTGCTGGCCAATTATTGTTGTCATTACTACGTAGTAACGTAATAAGTAATAACGATGTGTGTGCAGGTGTGCAAATATGTGTATTCTCATGTGCTAGTGCGTACGTTATAGTATAGTATGCATGTATGTAATGTAGTATGATATATGTATGTGAGTAATTATGTGCATCATATCATCATCCAGATATGGTGTGTTATACGTATGTATTAATTATTATGAGTTAATTGATGTGTATGTATGAGTTAAGCTAGTATTATTATTCACTCGTATTAATTATTCTATCAACTTGTTTCACTTTTATTATTTTATCAGATAATTTATATCTCATTTTATTTTAAGAGTTTTTTTAGGGTGTTACAGACCGGGTGGGGGTTTCTACCCGGTCGGGTTTCACTCCTGGGCAGTCAAATTTCTTGTTTTCTTCTCTTCAAAGTCTTCCTTTCCAACACCACAAATCCTAACTATACTTTACAACTTATAAATGAGAATTAAAATACGATTACAACTAAAATCATACAAATGTTTACAAACTAAATAAAACGGTAAACAATACACACAAATCAATCATAAAAATATACATTTATGCACTACTAATTAGTGCATATCATGTCTCTAGGAGGATATCCTTCAGCTAGTGGGAGTAATATAGGAAGCACCTCGCACCAGCAAGTGGTTCCTATTAGGCATGAAAGAAATGACATGGTTTTCATTCCTTCTACACCTACTTCTCCTTCTCTGGAAACACTTAAAAGTGTAGCACCAGAAAATTCTCCGAGCATTGGACAATCCAATGAAAGAGAACCTCTTCACAATCAGAATGAGCAGCCTGAACAATCACAAAATATTCAACTCTGTAGGTCTACTAGGATTCGTCATGAACCAACTAGGTTTGGCTTCCTCACAGAGGATCATGATGATGTTGAAATTCCTGACAAGGATGAACCTAAGACTTACACTAAAGCAATATTAGATATTGATTCAGAGAGGTGGCGAGAGACCATGAAATCTGAAATGGACTCGATGTATATCAATCTAGTATGGAACTTGGTTGACTTGCCTGTTGGGGTTAGACCCATTGGATGCAAATGGGTTTTCTAGAAGAAAATTGATGCCGAAGGCAAGGTGCAAACATACAAAGCTAGGCTAGTGGCTAAAGGTTATAGTCAAAGAGAGGGAATTGACTATAGTGACACCTATTCGCAAGTTGCAAAACTCAAGTCCATTCGAATTTTGCTTGCGATAGCAGCATACTATGATTATGAGATTTGGCAAATGGATGTCAAAACTGCTTTCCTTAATGGAAATCTCAAGGAGGAGGTGTACATGGTACAACCTGAAGGTTTTATATCCAAGTCAAATCCCAAATCAGTATGTAAATTGGAGAAATCCATATATGGGCTAAAGCAAGCCTCAAGGAGTTGGAATATCCGTTTTGATGAATCGGTCAAATCGTTTGGCTTCATCAGAAGCAATGAGGATGCATGTGTGTATACAAAACGCAGAAAGGATAGTGTGGTCTTTATGGTCATATATGTTGATGACATTCTGAACATAGGGAATGATATCCCCCTATTGAAGTCCGTGAAAGAATGGTTGTCCAATATCTTCATGATGAAAGATCTAGGTGAAGCATGTTATATCCTTGGGACTAAGATCTATAGAGACAGAGTTAACAGGATGTTGGGTCTTTCACAATCCATGTATATTGACAAAATACTACATCGATTTAAAATGGAAGAATCTAAGAAAGGATTCCTCCCTATGGGTCATGGGATATCGTTATCAAAGAAGGATAGTCCTTTAACTGATGATGAGATCAAACGCATGAGAGGGATTCCATATGCTTCTGCAATTGGTTCAATCATGTATGCTATGATCTGTACTAGGCCAGATGTGGCTTATGCGCTTAGTATTGTTGGTCGATATCAAAATAATCCAGGAGAACAGCATTGGAGTGATGTTAAGACTATTCTTAAGTATCTTAGACGAACTAAAGAATATTTCTTGGTTTATGGTGGACAAGAGGAACTGATAGCATCTGGTTACTCTGACGCTAGCTTCATGGCAGATAAGGATGACTATAAGTCACAATCAGGATATGTTTTTAATCTCAATGGAGCAGCAGTAGACTGGAAGAGTTCCAAGCAAGACACTACAACTGATTCAACAACAGAAGTCGAGTACATTGCTGCATCAGAAGCAACCAAAGTGGCCGTATGGACACGTGAATTCCTCAAAGAATTAGGGGTTGTTCCAAATGACAGTCGTCCAATAACCGTTTATTGTGACAATACTGGTGCTGTTGCACAAGCAAAGGAACCAAGATGCGACAAGAGGAATGGACATGTGCCGAGGCGCTATCATGTGATTCGAGAGCAGATAGCAAGAGGAGAGGTTGCAATAGAACGTGTTTCCACTGAGGACAATTTGGCTGATCCCTTCACTAAACCTTTGAGCTGCGAGAAACATACTAGACATTTTGAGAATCTAGGTGTTAGACGCATTGGTGATTGACACTAGGCCAAGTAGGAGATTTTTAGTATATATGTCCTAGCGACAATCATTTTTTAGAGACATATGTACTTGATCACATTTAGTTTTTATATTTGATATATACACGGTATTACACTTTATGAATGATTGTTTTCGATTTTCAATGTTTTATTCATAATTGTGTTCCCTTGGATTTATGTTGTCAATAAGTAAGTGGGAGCTTATATGATATAACATAAGGTCCTAAAATAGCCCCAATCAATGATCATCAAGAATGGGATATTGATGATATGCGATAAGATTGGTATGTGGACTGCATCATACTTTTAGAAAGTATAGTTGATCTCACAACTATGAGTTCCTGTAATTCATGATGGTCACATAGATATTTTAGAGAATATTGGCATACTCACCGAGAAACCATTTGATAAGTTATATTCATGTGTCTATGGGATTATCGGCTTATAGAGTAGTGTAATAGTCCTCTGACTTGAGGTCAATACGTACTACATGTGCGGAGTGATGTACTTTGACCATGACCAACGCTTGCACTCCAATCGGGGTAGTTCGGCATGTGTTGGGTGCATCACGAAGCACATGGAGTAGTAGTTGAGCCAAGAAAGGATTCATTCCTCATAATAGATTAAGAGAGAGCATTCTACTTCTCATATCTAGATGGATCATAAAGTCATTGGCCAATGCAAAGATCTATTCGTTTTGGATATCGAATATGATCGTTATGAATCATCTAGAAAGATTGAGAGACAGAGACTGAGTTATTGGGATAGACACAATATCATGTTCTAGACTTAGTTGAATGTTCGTTGAATGAAAGGACCGTGTCACTATGAGCTCTATATTACAGGGATTTTGAATAGTCCTCACAAACGTCCTTATTTATTAAGTTTGTCTCGTAAATCGTCTAGGGATTCTACTAAGATCTTGATTTGATTAGTGCTTAATATATAAGGCCCTATGGGTCACACAACAAGTGATTATACCTTCCGATAGAATTGTTAGAAGGAATTAAATATTAATTAGATTAAATAATATTTAATTCGTAATACTGAAAATGGATTAAATATTAGTTAGATTAACTATATTTAATTCGTGATGTTGAAGAACAGTTCTATTTGATAGATTTAATTAAGTGTGATAAATTAGATTTATTATACTTAATTAAGATGTATTCTTAATTAAATAAAGTTGGTACTTTTTCTTTATAATTTAGAATTAAAAAGAAAAGAAAACTAAAATAAATAATAATAAAGATGGAAAGTGGCATGCAGCCAACTTTCATCTTATTATTAATTTGTTTGGTTGATTTATTTAATTAATAATAATTAAATCATAAATGAGATTGGACCTAATTAGATTAGAACTCATTAATGAGAAAGACTTTCATTGTGATTGGGAAACTAGTTTAGAACTAGTATAAATACATCCCCTTCCTTCATAATTAATAGACCTGTTTTCAGAATTAGTATTACCAGTTTATTTCCCTGCGAAGAGATTTCCTAGCCTTTCTGTTAGGGAGATTTAACCGTTCTTTCGGAAAGGAGAAATCACGTGGATACCAAAGGTCAAGGATTATCACCGCTAGGCTGGAAGATCTGTAAGTTCTAACTCAGATATGTTATTATTATCATATTCGTTATTTTGTCATAATCAGGGAAGATCTGTTTGGAAAAATTTTAAACTTCCATTGCCGTACTTTCGAGGTACGTTACATCAATTTCCTAACATCCTTATGTACCATCGCCCTGTACATCCTCCCCTGCGTCAACAACCAGCCTGCCACCTTCACCTACCTCCTCCCTTGACCTCACTTCGTCCAGCCTACCGGATATACCTTTAGACACCTCCTCGACCGACTGTGTCTCACAACTGTGAGCCTGTCCTGATCCAAATTTAGGATCATGGCTCGCAAATGTCCCTTTGGTCTCTAGCTCGATGGATTTTTCATATTGTAATGTTGTGTACGAATTCAATTAGACTTGTGGGTAGAAGCTAAGTATATATGCAAATACGATAAAAGACCTAGTGAGCTAGTGATGTTTACAAACTAATATATATATCGTCAAACAGGGACGGACCCAGGAAATTTGACTAGGGGGCGAAATCGCAAAATTTTATACGGTCATACGGAGTATTACAAAATGTAGCATATATTTGCTAAAATGTTTAGATTACCAAATGCATAATATTTCACATAACTTCAACAAAAAGAACAACAAAATAGGAAATTTTATTCAACCCCTTCTATGTATGAAAGTTGGGCATTCTAAACTGAACTCTACATTTTTTTAAAAGATCAAAGTCATCAATGATAGAATCTGTTGAAAACCCCTGAGCTTTATTTTTTTTGGGAAAAGTAAAATTTTATTGATAATAGAAAAAGTACAATGCTAGAAAAGGAAAAAACAATTCAAGAAAAGTAAACACACATCAAAGATGCTACTCTAGGAAACCCAATCAAATTAGTGCAGAGCATGCGCTATCTTGGATCTGATGCGAGTGCTCCTTCTTTTTATATTAGGAGCAACTTTGGTCTCAGTGAACCGGTCCAGTGATTCTTGTTCTGATGGATATCTTGAAGATGTGTCTAATTTGTCGTTTGACATGTCTCAATCCATAGGTTGAGTGTGGACGTCCTTGGAAATTTTAGGCGAGTTGTGCGCATCTGGGAGAATTGCCTCGGGAACCTCCTCATCAAAGTCACAATTTTCCTTTTTTGCAGAGATTGACTGTGATTTGATGGCACAACTTATCAAAATATCGGATGTAAATATCTCTGTGTCTCCGGTGTTCCTGTGAAAAAACAGCATGGGGTCTTCCAATGGTAATTTTTGGAGTCCCACAAAGTTAGAGAAAATGTTCAGAAATTCAATCTGGCTTGATTTTCTCCCCCCCCCCCATAGGGATAAGGACATATGTCCCCTGTTCTTTAGCAATCCTTAAAAACTGCCTGATTTGTAAGATTCAGAGGAGACTGTGATGTTTCCAAATTTGCAATGCATTTTAAGATTAGAAAAATCCTTCGTGAGTTGTGTAATAAAATGAAGAATTTTATTAACTAAATTTAATTTGATATTAATCTTATGAAGGATTTTTTTTTGAATTTCGAAAATAATAATTTCTTTTTCTGTTTTGCAAATTTGAAATTTTTTGATTCGATCTGAATCGAATCAAAGCCATCTTCTCCAGAGAAATTAAATTTTTCGACCAAATTAGACACAGGTAAAATGCTCATTTGAGCGGATTTGAGATGTATCAAGCTTGGCAGATCCGTTGATTTATCGTCCAAGTACGTCTTCCCTGGAGAGACAGCCTGGTCACAATTTTTGTCCGGATCAGACCTCACCAGGTTTGCCCATGTGAGCTGACGGAATGGGCCAAGCGAGAGGGGCTCCTCGACAGCATGATTGAATACCGCAGGTGTGTCAACCAAAGGACCCAGTGCTGAACAAGATGGGTCCGCCGGCGCGTAGGTCTCCCTCCGGTGTGATGGACTGATGACATTTCTTCGGCCATTCAAATTCACGAAATCGTCAACATAACTAGATGAGCGGATTTTATTATTTCCGTTTGACAAGTTGGTTCAGGCGGTGTGGTTGGTAGCGTGGACCTCTGAATTTCACCATCTTCAACAGCGATTGGGTCTTCTATTGAAAGGATTTTGTTTTTGCCGTTCCTATTTTGGTAACTGTTTATCTTCTTTGTTTCCCCTTTGTTTGTGAAAAATCGTCGATTGTTATGTGTTTTATTGGGGAAACAGAGATGGTGTTGAGACGGATTAAAAGAGCAGTTGGTGTCATCTTCTGAGAGTAAATAGTTGAATCGATTATGGTTACCTGGGATGCTACTGTGTACGAGTTGACGCGATGTAGGTGAACGGCCCGCTGAACGAAGTGAGCAGGGGTTCAGTGTTTCCTGCGTCTGACCTCAAACCAAGTTTCTTCAGGTTCCTTCGAGGGTGTTGCGAAAGTGAGATTCATCTGCTTTGGAGGATGATGTTGTTGTCGTTCAAGGATATGGTGGTCGGAAAAGTAGACCTGGTTGTGACGAGGAAGATTCCGGCTTCCCATGGTCTTCAAGAGGTTTGCGGTTCTTGTGCCTTGCTGCCTGGAAGAAGATATAGTAGCGTGATGGAATGGGATGTGTAAATACTTTGTGCGAGCGTTTGTAGCCTGGTGTACATCACAGAAGCTTTCTTTCCTGGGGTTCCACCTGTGGTTGGAGCTACTTTGTGTCCAGCGTCCATATGTGTTACTGTTGAAGTAGTAAGAATCGTCCCAATAGTTTGTGTGTTGAGGATACCGGCCTGAGTGTTGCCGGAGGTGCATTTCTGGTCAAAGAAAATTTTTCCGGATTCTTAGGGAGATATGAGAGCTTATCTCTCTACATTGTTGAATTAACCCCTGAGCTATATCTCTCTCTATATATGTCATCAGGTAGTTTGAAAGAAAGTCATCCTCCATTTTATTTCGGAGGCAAGTCTTCACAATTTTCATGGTTGAAAATGCTCTTTCTGTGGTTGCCATTAAAACTAGAAGAGTTAGTAAGAGATGGATTATCCTATCAACAAGAGGATAAATTGTTGACTTCCGAGTCTTCGTCATTAATTCACACAATTCCGCTAGTGTTGATGCTTTCTTCAACTCTAGATTTTGTTGAGCATCAAATTTGAAATGCTCCATCCGAATTCTCAAGTGTTCCTTTTCCATTGTAGAGAAGTCATCAGATAAAACTTGTTCACAAGTTTGCATATATCTTCAACCTGAAAAGACTTATAATCATCTCTTGGGTCCAAAGCAGAACTCAGAACAAGTAACTCTACTACATCATCCTTGAAGCGATAATTCAGTTTCTAGCATAAGCTTATCCGCAACTAATAGAATTAAATATATCAAACTTATAGTGATGCTCCAATGTAAGACAATCTCTGTTGTTTCTTTTGTGACACCGCACCCGAACGTCTTTGAAAATTCAAATTAAAATTCAAATCTTATGTATTGAATTTCCCTATTATCGAACAATTGTAAAACGATTAAAGTTTTACGTAATGTGTGATTAATCATATTACTGTTTGGGCTCGTATAATAGTAATGGACTTCCAAATAATTAATTAGGTCATCTTATTGATATAGGGGCCCAACATTTTTAAATAAAGATATATAACCCTTCGATACAAAGTAAGAACGGTCGGGCAGCCCAAATGTTATTTTGGGCCTAACCTGCTAAAAATGGTAATTATTCAAGAATGGCATCTTAGACCCACTTGAGGGTAACCCACACGGCTAGTAGCCCAGCAATATGAATACTAATGTCATAAATAAGTGATAGAATGATTGGAGAAGAATACAAATGTCTATGGTCCCATCTTTGGCATTATTAAGCTAAATAATGGGAGTATAATTTTCTTTTATAATTATACATCATATAAATTATTGGGACCATCCTAAACGTATTAGAGATCAATAATATGATGTAGAAGGTTTACTTGATCTAAATAAATTGGGATGAGTACAAAAAGACATCTCATGACAAAGATAAAACTATAGGACCCATCTTTCCATCTTTGGAAGTATTGGTAGATCTTTTGGACTCCAAATTGATTGGGATCAATTGGGAACCATCCCACATGGATTTAGTACCTTCAAGACAAAGGAAAATGGGTAAGAAGACATACCTTGGCCGGACAGGTTGGAGAAGAGCTGCACAAGACACAATTGGCATCACATTTGGAGGTCACCTAGTCCATTTCCGCACAAAATGAGTGTGCTGGTTGTCTACCTCCATAATCGAAGTTACACTCATACAAATTAAGTGTATAACGTGTCCCTGGATAGACCTTGAAGTCTAGTTGACTTATTGGGTGGTTGTTGTGCGAGGAGGGAGATATTTGCAGATCATATTCGAGGTTGAGTGAGCTGCTGCGTTTCACTCGAGCAGTGAAAGGGTGGTGTTGTCTGGTTCGTATCTTGAGGTCCAGTCGTCCAAATAAAGTGTGTGAGATGTCTACGGAAACCTCTCAAGACTAGGAATCCGTGAAGGTCTGTTTTGAAGCAAATGGAGTTGTGGAAGGCCTCCAAATCGTCCGAAAAAAACACAACCTCCCAGAATCGGATTTTCCTTTCCAAAGTGAATTTAACCCCAAAACCTTTCTTTTCATTTTCCAAATGATATGAACGATTGGCGGAACTTTTATACACTATTTAAAGTGCATGATATGTCCTTATAAAGTTAATTTATTGATGAAAAGGTTAGATACTAACCTAGACCAAACCTTAAAAGGTTAAGAAACGAATTTGTCGGAAAACACCCATTCCAGGGGCTGTTTTTGTGTCATTGATAAAGGGTTGAGCTAGCACCTTGAGAAGGATGCTTAACACTCTTTTCTAAGCAAGGAATCAGTTATTATTCCACCTTGACCAAAGCTTTGACCATTGGATCAAGAAGGAAAGGTTTAAAGCTCAATTAAGGTGAGGATCGACATCTAGTTGCTTACAACTTGTAGGTTAAGCATGAGATTATCTAAATGCATAAATCACGTTTTTCGTGGATTATGAAGATTGATTATTGATGAAATATGGATATATTTGATAAAGAATGGAATTGGAAATAATTTGGAATCATATTGATAAAAATGGAGTTAAATGAACTATTGTGTAAAATAGGCATTTTTACTCATGTGTGAATTGTTTACATACATAAATGAATATTTATGTATTACATTGGATTCTTAAGTTGTTTTTACATATCTCTAGATATGTAAGGACTTACAAGTAGAATATTTGATTTATAAGAATAATCTTAATAGTATTGAATTACTAGTTAATGATTGTTTGTAATTGTCAAAGAATTGAATCTAAGGATTTGATTGTAAGCGATGTGCTTGAATGTGATTCAAGTGACTTAATTGATTTAGTATGAAGCTAAGATCATGTTATGGGCAATCCGTAAGGATGTCCCAAAATAGATTATTGATATCTCAATTCTAGGCATAAGTTTGCTTAGGAGTTGAGTATATGCCATGGCACGGTGATGTACTTGAGTTGGACTCTAGAAGTGCATGGGTAGACAAGGGGTTGTGATTGATGACATGCATGGTGATGTATTTGAGTTGGACTCTAGAAATGCATGAGAGATTTGATGTTGTAGCCTATGGTGTGCATGGTGATGTACTTGAGTTGGACTCTAGAAATGCACGGTGGAGCAATTAACTTGTGTCATATGATTTGCATGGTGATGTACTTGAGTTGGACTCTAGAAATGCAAACATATGTGTTAGGGTTGGACCCTATGAATTGTCGTGACTGGTAGTCACGGGGTATTGGATTGATGTTTTGTAAACAAATCTTGGGCCTACGGATCGACTACTTGACTATATATATAAAGTAAGTATATTTTTGAAAAGGGGTAACTTGGGGTTACGGCCTAGATTA
This sequence comes from Cuscuta europaea, assembly GCA_945859875.1. Taxonomy (NCBI): domain Eukaryota; kingdom Viridiplantae; phylum Streptophyta; class Magnoliopsida; order Solanales; family Convolvulaceae; genus Cuscuta; species Cuscuta europaea. The sequence continues at coordinate 13,825,973 of CAMAPE010000061.1, forward strand.
TATTATCACCTTATTTGAGGGTCTTGTGTTTGAAATACTTGTTGTATATCTATTAGATGCCATCTACCCCAATACTTTATAGTCGTATAGAGTACTGACCCCTTTTTGGGGGGCGTCCCACCACCATTTCAGGTTGAGTCTAGAGCTTGCTACCTGTGCTCGTTGCTCGGGTGATCATCTTGGAGAGAAGACTTGGTTCGTGCTTCCTCCATTCTGTTTTTGAACATTTATAAACATGCTCGTGGATATTTTTTCACTATAGAGCCTGTGTGCTCATGTTTGCCCTGTGTGACATTTGTTTTCAATCTTTGTTTTCCGCTGTGTATTGAATTGCTTATTATGTATGTTTATGGATGACTTGTGTGTGAATGATATTCGAGACGCCTTGTATAGTATGGGTGTGTTAGACTGCGGTTGACTATTCGTATTGTACGGTGGGTTGTTGACGTGTCCGGATAGGTCCGGGGCGTGATATCTTTGATGGCGGGGTCGACCTCGCCCAGCTTTGTATGCAGCACTGAAATTTGGAATTTCTATTCCATGTTGAGAACAGAATAACTTCACTTTCTCAAGTAAGGGATCTATCTCTCTCATTTTTTGGATAAGCTCTTTTGTTGATGACATTAAATGCATTGCATTCAGTATATCTTGAGATTTACGCTGCAAAGCTTGAGACAAATCATTTGTCACTGCAAGCACATCAATCACGAGATGTAAAATAAAGACAAACTCAAAAGATGCTATCACATCATACACTCCATCGACTTCACTCCTTTGTGTCAGGCTCTCAGATTTAATTATGTCTCACAACACATCACAAGTAGAATTAAACATCCTTACCAAACTGCGAAGTGAGGTTAAATGGGAACCCCAACGAGTATCTCTCAGATGTTGGAGAGTGCCAACTTGGTTTTTCCCCTTACCAGTTTCAATATCACCGTTGGTGATCATCTCCTCAATATGTAATGACTCAAAGTCTCTGAGTTGATCAATCCTTTTGCAAGAACAAAAGACCAAATTAATAATGGTAGACAGATATGAGAAAAACTAACTAACCGGAATCACCTCTTTGGAAGTAGCAACCAATGTTAATTGAAGCCGGTGAGCAAGACAATGAACATAATAGGCAAATGGACACTTTTGTAAAAATAAGGCCTGCAAACCATTCCTTTCACTACGCATACTGCTCGCTCCGTCGTATCCTTGTCCTCGAATATCCTTCACACTAAGACAATAACGAGATAGGACTTCTAAAATTATTTTCTCCAAAGCTAATGATGTAGTCTATTTAACATGAACTATATCAAAATATATTTCACGAATGAGGCATTTTTTATCAACGAATCTCAATACAAACGCCACTTGCTCTCTCTTGGACTCATCACGAGCTTCATCAACTGGTATGCAGAACTTTGCGTTGTAACCTGTTTCTTGCAACTTGTTGTGAAGTTTGTTTCTCAATAACCCTTTCTATATGTTGAGAGAATAAGAGTAATCGCTCAGACGGTAGACGCTCACCCGAAGAGAATAAAAAGAAATGAGTAATCTCTGGTCAGTGGCCACTGCTGGAGTGCCGGCTGCATAGCGATTTAGGGATTACTGATTAGGGCTCTCGCGGTCTCGCCTCTCGTAAGTCTCTTTCCAGACTTGAAAGCCTAATTGGCTATTCTTACGAACCAACAGTATAACGTTTTGTACTTCTAATTTGCCTAACTTTTTAATTAGACATCACTACCATTTTTTATTATCACATTAATGGGCTTATGGCTCAATATTATTATGCATTTAACATTTTAGCCATTTAATTAAAACTGCTAGTAATATACTAGTACTCTATAGAATTTAAAATTTCAAATTTGATGGGTAATCCTAATTTTTATTTTTCCTTTAAGGTAATTTAAAATTTTCTATGAGCTAAGGGGGGCGACGGCTCCCGCGCCCCCTAAATCCATCCCCATCGTCAAACATTCTAAGATATTGCATGGGGTGCAAAGCTTTTTGTCTTTTTACTCCTATTCATAGATATTGTTTCGGGCAATACAAACTTATTCACATGACTGTTATAAAGCTTTTATCTTGTTTCTTTTAGCTTGTTTAATGAGGTGATTACGTGCAACTCGGAGCAATGCCAATAGTTTAAATCTAGCTAGGCTTTGTTGGTTAAAACTTAGAAGTAACATTACATTTCTCCCTTCAAGTATTGACTACATCATTCACCACTTGATATCTAGTAAAAATCTCATATTCCTGATTACATTTTGATTGTCAAAAGTTCGTCATCATTAACCAACAAAAGTCAATATGACGAACCTTTCCGGGACAGAGGTAGTATATAGTAAAAATATCATTTCTACCAAACAAATCACGATTAAATTCTAACGAAAACATTTATGGGGCAAGTTATAAATTGTTAGAGGACCAGCCAATTGTTTAAACCTAGCCAGGCATTCTTCATTACAAATAACGGTTACATTTTCAAGTTGCATTAAATATAAGTTTTAATTATTATCACATCATTCACCAAGTAACATATAGTAAATATGTTTACGCGTACGGGTAGCTCAGTTGGTTCAGTGGTGGGAAATTTGGACCAAGTGACCAAGGTTCGAAACCCGCAGCGGTCGTGTGGAGGTCACAGAACCTGAAATAAGGCTGAACCTCTGGTGCGCACGGGAAAAAGACCTATCATCATTGAGCCGACTGAGTCACCGTGATTAATATCCTCCCAAAAATCCTATCGAATCGGGTTATGGGGGGCTTGGGGTGGGAGATTCCACCATTTTGGACCAAATGTTTTCCCGATAACTTTTTTGGCATTACCGTAGCCCACACTCAAACTTGTCCATCGTAAAGTATGTTTTGCCGTTTGGAGTGAACATGCCTCGCTGTGTGTGCCTGTGGTGTGGTCAAGTATCTCTTTCGTGACACACTGCAGAGCTGCTCAAACGCACACCCTTTGGACACGCAATTCATATCGTATAATCATGGAGCCACCCAGAAGATACTTCTTTTGCCTTATCCCAAGCTAGACAGCAAGCAAGTGTGAGAGAGATTCAGACACAATTTCCAGCTCCAGTCCCATTTCTTCTTTCACCCTCTGTCCTTTCCGTGTTCCTGTCCCTTTCTCCCAACGGTTACTGACCTTTCAGCTTTAATTAAATAAATGGCCCGTCGACAGCTTAGCTAGGAGTGCCCCCTTCGCTTCCCCTATAGCCTTCCCAACTTCAAGAAGAAGAACAAAAGCAAAACCCAGGTTCACCAAGCTGAAACACCCGGAAACGTCGGAAAAAGTTGTGATTTTTTTGAAGGGAGAGCAATCGTTGGGTTTCTTGTAGATCCGGACCCGACCCAGGATGGATTTCAGCTCTTTCTTGACGTCCCTGGGGACGTCGTTCGCGATATTCGTGGTGCTGATGCTCCTCTTCACTTGGCTGTCGAGGAAGCCCGGGAACGCCGTGGTTTACTACCCCAACCGGATTCTCAAAGGGTTGGATCCGGTCGAAAACGGGTATGCCACCCGGAACCCGTTTGTCTGGATCCGTGAGGCCTTCTCTTCCACCGAAGCTGATATCATCAGAATGTCAGGCGTTGATACGGCTGTCTACTTTGTCTTCCTCACCACTGGTAACAGACTTAATTGATTATTCCATATATTTTCTCTGTATGTGGATTTTTTCTCACCACACGTCTGGCCCACTGGTTTCATCTTATGTTTGGAATCTTGAAATGAAAGAAAAATGAAGGGAAAGAGCCCTTTGTTCAAAGTTCAAACTCAATATTTTTTTAATATTGTAGTTATTTATTGGGATAATTTGAGTTTGCACCCCACTTTATTGTCGAAATTAGACTTTGCACCCCGTTTTTGAAATCCTTAGTATTTGCACCCTAACCCCGTACGAAAAGACAAGAATGGCCCTCGATCAGAAATATGTCGAAGGCCAACAAAATTGTTAACTGAGGGGCATTTTAGTCTTTTCATACGGGGTTTTGGGTGCAAATACTAAAGATTTCAAAAATGGAATGCAGAGTCTAATTTCAACTATAAAGTGGGGTGCAAACTCAAATTATCCCTTATTTATTCCTATTTTACAATGAATTAGAAATCTAACGTAGGCAGTTATTTATGCATGGGAAGGAGATTGATGGAACATCTGTCAAGGTACTCCAAACCTTGTATCTCTGAATGCATGTATTTCAAGAAACTTCAAGATATTCAGAAACTTTTTCAGCTTCTCTTTTTAAAACTTCTACTATGAGCCCATTTGGTAAGGGTTATTTGGCTGAATTTTCTTAAAATGAAAAGCCTTTTTTTAAAAACCACTCCAGCCAAATTAGTAAGTTCTAACTAGGCTATTGAATGTGCTCGGATTCTGTTTACTCTGCTCACTCGGTAAGAAGAGTGAGCAAATTATGCCTTTTTTGCCCAACACCGTTTTCCATGCCAAAAAACACGCAAAGGAAGAACAGTGCTTTACAGTAGACAGTAAACCATATAATGCCCCTGGAGGTTCACTTTCTTTGTTTTGTTTTATGTTGGACTTTAAAACCACGCAGTTAGGCTTATTGAGTTCTACTATTAATAGAAAGACACGGTCTTCTTGGGCTCCTTTAATGTTGAGCGGTGACATAGAAACAAATTTAGGGAGAATGGAATGCCCCCACCTTGGTGGCACGTTTTAAATCATTTTGCTTCATTGCTACTGCAGCTTTGGGCATTTTGGTCATTTCGGGCCTTATACTTCTGCCAACACTCCTGCCAGTTGCTTCAAGTGATCATAGTGTGAGGTTAGACAATACCACCAGCAAAGGGACATTCAACGATCTTGATAAGCTATCTATGGGGCATGTTGGAGTAAGCTCCCTCTTAGGCGGCTCCTTGCCATGCATCTCAACTTTTTATTGCATTTCCATGATTTTGAATGTTGAGTTCATCAACTGATTAGTTTTAAGCTAAGCGAGGGGCGTTTGGTTGAGGTAATATGGCATTACCTTAGTAATGTGAGGTAGGTGATGCGAGAACGCCCTGTTTGATTCATGTTTCAGATTACTCGAGTAATTCAAATTACCATCACGTAGGAAGCTGAGGTAGTGTTGTATTAGCTATGGAACATGTTAATGTTCCATTGACACGATTGCAACCAAACACATCTTGTAAACTTGCATTCCCCAAACCTCACATCATCTCTTCTTAAGTTGCCTATTACATAAGCAAATCTTACATCCGTGAACCAAACGCTGATAAAAAAGTAATGTTGTAGAGGCTCCATTAGTAACTACATAAGATGGACACCTGAATGAAACTTTTATTATATCTTCGACTCCACACTAACCATTCACATTGATATAAGGGTAAATGGATAATTTCATTGGAAGCTACGTGAGATAACATGTAGTGGCCCTATAGCATAGTTGATTTCACTTTCCAAGTCTATGCTGCTTAGACATTTATGTTTGTCTTGTTATTCTCCTTGTGCTCAAATCATCAATACCATTGATTAAATAAGTTAGTTTCCGTTAGTGGTGCCTGGTTGCCTGCCTCTCTTTCTTCCTATATTGACTTATCTAGATTTCTACCTCTCATCTTCACAGAAAAACAGTCCACGATTATGGGCATTTATTATTGCCACATATTGGGTATCTTTTGTGACATACTTCCTTCTTTGGAAAGCATACAAGCATGTTGCTGGTTTAAGAGTTGAAGCTCAAATGTCTCCTGAAGTCAGAGCCGAACAATTTGCTATTCTTGTCAGAGACATTCCTCCTGTTCCTCAGGGTCAATCCAGGAAGGAACAGGTTGACTCCTATTTCAGTATGATCTACCCAGACACATTTTACAGATCCATTCTAGTCACAGACAACAACAAGGTTACTCTTATTTCCCAAGTTATCTTGTTTTTTGGTCTCCACTATAATAACTGCTCGCAAATGAATGTCATTCTCTTACTGCAATTTCTAATGATAATGAACTGCATGTTGCATGCTGCTAAGAATTAGTGTCGGTTTGATCCCTGGATTATACACTATTGCTCAATTTGGTCATCGCCTTTATTTTGGATTCACTATAGTCGTTGCCTATGCAACACAGGTTCAATTTAGGCCTTGTGCATATTTTGCTGAAGGGTATCTTCGTAAGGTAATGACTAAATTGGGTTAAGATTATGTAAATAGAGACTCTTGGTGTCTGAAAGTAGGTCTGAATTTAGTTAACTGGAAAAAACTACGGAGTACCTTCTTATTTAAAGCCAAATCTATGTAAGCACTAAGCGGCTTCAAGATTTTATATGCAAGGACCAAATTAAATCCAATGAAAAACTGTTGACCAAGTTGAGTAAAAGTGTATATAGTCAAGGACTAAATCGGGAGTCGAACTTTTCTTTCCAATTATGGTGGAAGCTTTTTTCATCTTCATTTTCTCTAGTAGCCTTATCTTTCTTGATTTTTATCAGGCCAATAAAATCTATGAAGAGTTAGTAGGGTACAAAAAGAAGCTTGAACGTGCAGAAGCCATACACACACAGGAAAAGAAAGCAAAACCGGATGGAGAAAGACCCACGAGTAGAACTGGCTTTCTTGGTATTGTGGGTAAAAAGGTAGATTCGATAGATTTCTTTAACGAAAAGATCCAAGACTTGACATCAAAACTAGAAGCTGAACAGAAGATAACTCTAAAAGAGAAACAACATTGTTCTGCCATCATCTTTTTCACCAACAGGATGACTGCCACATCGGCGGCACAAAGCTTGCATTCCCCAATGGTTGACACATGGACAGTGACAGGTGCTCCTGAACCCCGCCAGGTGATTTGGACTAATCTTCACAAGAAGTATTATGAAAGGATAATTCGGCAATACATTATATATGTCATTGTCTTTTTGACGATATTCTTTTACATGATCCCAATCGGCTTCATCTCGGCACTAACAACCCTTGATAATCTGAGGAAGTACCTTCCATTCTTGAAGCCGATCGTTGACCAACCTGCAATCAAGACAGTTCTTGAGGCATACTTGCCTCAACTTGCTCTCATTGCCTTCTTGGCTTTGCTTCCAAAGTTTCTTTTGTTTTTATCGAAGGCCGAGGGGATTCCTTCACAGAGCCACGTCACAAGGGCCGCTTCCGGGAAATATTTTTATTTCAGTGTTCTGAATGTTTTCATCGGTGTCACAGTGGGGTCCACCCTTTTTGATACTCTCAAGTCTATTGAGGATGATCCAAACAAGTTGGTTCCTCTGCTGGCACAAAGTCTTCCGGGCAGTGCAACTTTCTTCCTGACTTATGTGGCTCTCCAGTACTAATGCTCAAACTCTCTTTTTTTTATGCTTATGAGCTCTTTTTTTTTGTTTTGGTATGCTCTCTTCTAAATATTGATTTCCTTAAAAATGGTCTAGTATAATCCTCCATCCATCCCATTTTATGAGTCTACTCTCTACTTTTGGTTTGACCCATATATATGTCCACTCTCCTTTGAAGCCCACTAATTTTTCACCTGTTCTAATTTTTACCCTTTTGTAATTTTGATGCCAGCGTATTGGTACAGCTTCTATAAAAGTTCACTACTTTGTACTTTTTTAGTGACTAAAATTGGAAATTTCATCACATATCATTTGTTTCCTTAAAATGTGTGAAAAGAAATTGAGACTTATCAACTGGGATGGAAGTAGTAACATTCTTTGTGTAGTGAAAATTATACCAGAGCGAACTCTATAAATATCTATAACTGGAAAGCTTAGTAAAGTAATAAAATACTCCATCTGTCCCACAAAGATGGTCTGCTATTCCATTTTGGTTTCTACCACAAAAAGTTGGTTTACTTAGCTTATGAATTAGTTAAGCAAAATATAATTAATGGGGTATGAGGACAGACACACACACACACACAAGTTAAAAATGTCATGTTTTGTATAATTGGATTTGAATTATTGTTGACCACTGCAAGAAGGTTATAGATGTTTGTCTCATGCACCACTTTAGAATGTGGGAAAGCATGAATTTATTTCTCTTTTGGTTTGGATCGTAGGTTTTTTGTTGGGTATGGACTTGAGTTGTCTAGAATAATTCCTCTAGTAATATTCCATCTCAAGAGGAAGTATATGTGCAAAACTGAAGCCGAAATGAAGGAGGCCTGGACTCCTGGTGATTTAGGATATGCCACACGGTTTCCTGGTGACATGCTGATTCTCACCATCTCTCTCTGCTATTCGGTTATTGCTCCCATTATTATTCCTTTTGGGGCAGTCTACTTTGGCTTGGGATGGCTCCTTCTTCGTAATCAGGTGAACTTCTGGTCTTGATGCTTGTTCAACAAATTATTCCGCTATTAATCCATGTTTGCCTTATTAAAACGTCTCTGAAATGTAAAGAATTGTTTGCTTTCCGCTTATATGCAGTGTTGAACAAAGCACCAACAAGTCGACTGAAGCCGAACTTACCAAACCTGAACCTATAAAAAACGAAACTTACAAAAACCGACCAAAACATAGAGGTTTCAGTTATGGTTCAACTCTTTTTCTGTAAAAACCGAACAATCTAACTAAAACTGATCGAAACATGCCGAAACTGACACAAACTGACCGAAAATAACCAAAACCTAAACTGACTTTTTAGTTACTCGGCTCATTTCTTGATTTGCCTTTCTCAAAATGAACCAACCATACCGGCAACTGATGAACACTTTTTCTTATATGATCATTGAAAATATGATATGCTTTTATAACTCTCATGCTGAACAGATTTTGATGGTGTTCATGAATGTTTTTTTTAATAGGCACTCAAAGTGTATGTTCCCTCATTCGAGAGTTATGGACAGATGTGGCCACATATGCACACCCGCATCTTAGCAGCCTTGGTTCTCTATCAGCTGACAATGTTTGGTTATTTTGGAGCAAAGCTATTTCACTTCACCCCAGTTATCATCCCCTTGCCTATATTGTCCTTCATCTTCGCCTTCGTCTGCAGGAAGAGGTTCTACCGGTTTTTCCAATGTACAGCCTTGGAAGCAGCTTCCCATGAATTGAAAGAGGTTCCTAACATGGAAACCATCTTCAGGTCTTTCATCCCACCATGTTTGGGTGCAGAAAAGTCAGATGGGGATCATTTTGAAGATGCTTTGTCACATGCTTCAAAAACAGCTTCCAGTGTCTGACTTGTAAAAAAAACCGTTTCATGGTGTTTACGTTCCTATAATTCATAGCTTTGTCGCAGTGTTATGTTGGACTATTCTACAACCGTTGGTCAATGTGATTGTATATAGTCAAGTCAAAGGTGATTTTATATGTCGTCAAAGATTTGATAAAGGAGTGGATTCCCTAAATGGCACTAAAATAGATGCTCAAATAGGACTTTAATTTGAAATTATGTTTCATAGGACTTAAAATCAACTACTTTTACCAAAATGCCCTTAATGAAATTTTATTTCCATTTATAATGAAAACAACAACAACATCCAAGCCTTAGTTTCAAAAGATATTGGGGTCGGCTAACATGAATGGATACATGATAATGATGATATCACCACCAAAAGGAAAAGAAAGGAAATAAAGATAAAAAAGAATTGATTGATTCATTCCATCACTCGGTTACAATATATATAGAATACAAGTCAAAAAAAAATAGAATACAAGTCTAACAGTCTAACTGATGAGATCCTAAAAAATAGGATTTGACTACCTAACTATACTTATCTAATACGTGTGAGTAAATACATCAGATAAGGTTAAGTATTTTATCTACAACTAATCCGACTGTACATTTTTACACTCCCCCTCAAGTTGGTGAATATATATCATACATTCCCAACTTGCTTACTAGCTGTTCAAACACTGGTTTGAACAATCCTTTCGTTAGAATATCAGCAGTTTGATCCTTGGTAGGCACAAATGGTACACACAGTTCTAGCTTCAATGTTCTCTTTGATAAAGTGTCTGTCCACTTCAATGTGCTTTGTTCTGTCATGTAGGACTGGATTATGTGCAATGCTAATAGCTGCTTTGTTGTCACAATATAGTCTCATAGGTAACTCCAATTTCATATTTAGTTCTTTGATCAATCTCTTGATCCAAAGAAGTTCACATATACCATTGGCCATTGATCTGAATTCTGTTTCTGCACTGCTTCTAGCTACCACATTCTGTTTCTTACTTCTCCAAGTCACTAGGTTTCCCCATACATAAGTGAGTAGCCTGAAATAGATCTTCTATCACTCACTGATCCTGCATAATCAGCATCTGTAAAGGCCTCTACTGTCCTACTATGGTTCTTTTTGAAGAACAATCCTTTTCCAGGACAACTTTTCAAATACCTAAGAATTCTGTAAATTGCCTCAAGATGTTCTTTATATGGACAGTGCATAAACTGACTTACCATGCTAACTGCAAAAGCAATATCAGGTCTGGTATGTGCTAAGTAGATAAGTCTTCCTACCAATCTCTGATATTGTTGCACATTGACTGGAACCCCATCTCTGACATCTCCTAACTTCTGATTTGGATCTATAGGAGTGTCAGCTGGTTTACATGCACTCATCCTTGTTTCTTGAAGAAGATCTAAAACATACTTTCTTTGAGATACAATAATTCCCTTTTTTGATCTAGCTATTTCCATGCCAAGAAAGTATTTCAACTCTCCCAGATGTTTTACCTCAAATTCAGTAGCAAGTTTTCTCTTCAGGTTTTGTGTTTCTGCATAAAAGTCTCCTGTAATGATAATATCATCTACATAGACAATTAATATAGCAATCTCCCTCTTACTTGAGCATTTTATGAATAAAGTATGATCAGCTTGAGCCTGTTTATATCCTTGTTTTTTAACAAACTGTGTGAACCTATCAAACCAAGCCCTTGGGGACTGTTTGAGTCCATACAGAGATTTTTCCAGCTTACATACTCTTGAACCAAACCTGCTTTCAAACCCAGGAGGAGGATTCATGTAAACTTCCTCCTCAAGTTTTCCATTTAGAAAAGCATTCTTCACATCCAATTGTTGAAGAGGCCAATCTAAATTTACAGCAATAGATAGAAAAATTCTGATAGTATTTAACTTTGCAACTGGTGCAAAGGTTTCAGTGTAGTCTATGCCATAAGTCTGTGTATAACCTTTGGCAACTAACCTTGCTTTATGTCTTTCAAGAGTGCCATCTGCCTTGAACTTAGGAGTAAAAATCCATCTACATCCAACTGCGGGCTTGTTTTTTGGTAGCTTTAAAACCTTCCATGTCTGATTCTTTTCAAGAGCATCCATCTCTTCCAAAACAGCCTTTTTCCACTCAGGTTTAGATAGAGCTTCCTGTATGGTTGAGGGGATAGAAATAGAGGAGACAATGGAAGAAAAGGTTGCAAATGTAGAGGATAATCTAGAATAAGAAACATGGTTTGAAATAGGATATTTGACACATGACCTTCTTTCTTTTTTGAGAGCTATAGGTAAATCAAGATCAGTTGAGTCATTACCTTTTTCATTTACTGTCATCAGGTCAGATTCATCAACAGATGTAGGTTCAGAGACTTCCTCTTCTCTTTGATTTGGAGCCTTTCTCTCATAAACCTTGCCAAAGAACTTACTGATCTGCAGCTCTTCTTTTCCCATTTTATCAGTTGTATTTATTTCATTATTTTCTGAAGTTTGACCATTTTCTAATGCATCTAAGTTTCCAATAGAATGCATATCTAGATTAATGTCAAGAAAATCAAGATTGTCATGACTATGTAACACATTGTTAGCATCTTCATTTGAACTCTCCCCCTGAAGATGAGTATCAAAAAATACTTGATTTTCAACAAAAACAGTGTCCATTGAAATAAACATCTTTTTTGTTGAAGGATCAAAGCATTTATACCCTTTCTGTGTGGATGAAATACCTAGAAAGACACACTTAGTTCCTCTAGGATCAAATTTACTTGCAATTTTGTCTGGATTTTTAATAAACACAGTGCAACCAAAATTTTTTAAAGGAAGAGTGCTAATCAATTTAGTAGTAGGGTAACATTCTTGAAGAATACTAATTGGAGTTTTAAACCCTAAAACTTTTGATGGCATCCTATTTATTAAATAGGTAGCATGTAAAACAGCATCTCCCCATAAATATTTTGGAACTTTCATTGAAAACATGATTGCACGTGTAACTTCAAGTAAATGTCTATTTTTCCTCTCAACAATTCCATTTTGAGCAGGAGTATTAATGCAAGAACTTTGATGAATTATTCCCTTTTCAGCAAAAAATTGATTCAGATTTGTAGAAAAGTATTCACGGCCATTATCACTTCCTACCATTTTGATATTGGTATTGAATTGAGTTTGGACCATTGCATAAAACTGCTTAAATACATATTCTATTTCTGATTTTTCCTTGATTAAGAATACCCATGTCATTCTTGTATGATCATCAATAATTGTTACAAACCATCTCTTTCCTTTTAAGGTAGGGACTCTAGATGCTCCCCAAATATCACTATGCACAAAAGTAAAAGGACTGGTAGGTTTGTAACTGTGGGGAAGATATGAATTTTTATGATGCTTTGCAAGTGCACACATATCACAATAAAACTGTGAAACATTTTTATTATGAAATAATTGAGGAAACAACTTTTTTAAATAATGGAAACTAGGATGACCTAGTCTATAATGAATTAAATACAACTCATTATTACTGGGAAAAGTAATAGTTTGCTGATCGGGCTAAACTTGCAAGTATACAAGTGCCGATATAGTAATAAATTCCGGTAAAATACCGGGTCGAATCCACAAGGAAACGTTGTTTAATTCAAGTCCGAGAGTAGATAACTTTAAATGAAGAATTGAATAAAGTGCAGGGATTTGGATTTGTGTTTTATATTTTTGGTTTTTTCACTTTTTGTTCAACAAGATAATCGTTAACTAACTTTGAGTTCAAGATAAATGATAACAACAACTAAGGCTTCGGGAATCACTTAAATGCTTTAATAGGGTTGAATATTAGTTCTTTACCAATAATTATGAATACGATGTCGCTAATATATTCTCAACTCCGGTTAAGGCAGCGAGAGCGTGGTTTTCGTTACGTGTAAGTCCCGTTACGGCTTACATTCATCTACTGAAAACCCCGTTGAATATCAAGACATCACACCCGTATCATATAAGACCGGATATATTTCTATTCTCGGTACTATATATGTTTATCCTTTAATGTTCATAGTTTAGACTTCAACGTTAATTGCAAGTATAAACTAAATTTAACATACTTCTATGTTGTACACCATAGTCATAAACAATCAATATATAAAGGATAAATCACAATTTATTGGTTTAGAACTTTTATCAAACACCTAGTTGGCATAGAAGTTCATCCCTAGCCTTAGCTAAGAAATTAGCCTCTAATGCTCATATTAATCACAATACAATAATAAATGTAATGGAACATGAAATTACAAAGGAAATAATACCTAAACACCAATGATTTCGGAGGATGAACTTCCCTCCTCAAGAACTTGAAGAAAATACCAAGAACAAAAATATAAAAGCTAAGAATTAATCTATGGAAAATGGAATGTATTTGTATGATGAATTGAGGGCTTTATATAGGCTAAAGAATGACATCTTTTAGTCTATTCAAGCTCAACAAACAGGTGTGGAGGAGATATCTGATCAAATATGGAGAAGATGAAGTTTCCCATCAAGAAATCTTTTGCACGTAGCTATGTTTGTAGCAGAAATCGGAACAACCGGCGCCGGTTATGAGGTGTCCGGCGCCGGTCGTGTGCAAAAATGCACCGGTCGCTCCGCGCCGGTTGGAAATAGGCCGCTTTTGAAAAAAAACAAACGACCGGCGCCGGATGTATGATGACCGGCGCCGGTTCCTGCGCCCAAATGTGTACTTAGCTTCTTTTTTTCTCTTTTGATGCCCGAAATTTATCCAGAAGTGCCGGTTTTCGACCCCTTTTTGCTTTTGACCCTATTTTTGATGTTCCAAGGCGCATTGCATGTTTCCGCTCATTCGGGAATATTTGCCTGTTTTTGCTTTAATTTTTGTACAGATAATTATAATCACTTATGTAAAACATAAGTAATTATTGTGCTTATCAAATTCCCCCACACTTGAGTGTTGCTTGTCCTCAAGCAATTTCTTTGTATTGATGCATAATTAGAAAAGAAACTAAACCATGCAAATTAAAAGTTTAATATGATGTTAAAAGTTAGATATAAACTCTTTAATCTTTCTCGAGCCAAAAATCTTTTTCTAGTACTCACAATAAATGTATTTAAGATTAAGAAAAATATTTAAACGCTTGATGGGTTTATTTTGTGACAATTTAGGCAATGTGTGGGTATGTCGGTGTTTTTTTTTGTGGACTGACAACTTGATTTTGTAGAAAAGGCTATTCTAGGAGAACATGAGTTTTTTTTATATAAACTCTTTTTTTTTTGTTCTCCGTAATTATATATCTAGATTGTCAGAAATGAGAAGAATCTGACAATAGAGTGATTTGGAGTTGGGATGAAACTTTTATTTTGAATTTGCACTTTATGCACATTTGTATGGATTTGAAACATTGTCACAAATTTGAGTGAAAGTGGTGGTTTCAAGATTTAATAAATATTTTAATTAATCTAAAAATACATTTTTGTGAGTAAAAGAAAATCTTTCTCAACCAAAACCCTTAAAAGAGAGAATATCAAAAATTTTAACCTTCCTAAAAAAAATTAGTTTGCAAAAAAGAAAGTTTCTCAACCAATTATTCACCCCCCACACTTGATTTACATTGTCCTCAATGTAGAAGCCATAGGAACATAAAAACTTCAATCCCCCATAAAGTGTGTGTTTAGAGAAGAGTATGTCATATGAAATAACAAGAAGGGGAACCTAATTTTGTGGGTCGGGAGGGGGTGCCCAAATTGACCATAGTAGTGTTGGGTGAATTGCCCAAACCTTTGGTCAATGTGGTCCAAATGCTCTTCCATCCTTGTTTGACGGGTGCGAAGGTCCTCTTGGTTAGCTTCGTACACGTCCATCCGCGTATGCATACGGTCCATGGACTCAACAATGTAATCAATGTCATGTGCCATAGTTCGTCGTGGCCGGGCTGCGGGTTGTGCGGCGGCTTCTCCCATCTCTTCGTCCCCATTATCATCCCTGCGAACCCATGCACCTCCCACCTTCTTGAAGTGGAGGGACACCATAGTGCTTGGCCTCAAAATTTGGGCTTCGGTGGTGTACTCTACCTCTTCATTTCTAAGATCGACGCCAAAACTCCTGAAAATCATTGTGAGTAAAAGAGGATAAATAAAGTTTTTATCACCTCTTTTAGTTTTGACGACGCCCCTCATTTCTGTCATGATGAGAGGGGCCAACGGAATGCCCTCGATTTCTCCAAGCCCGTTCATCATTTTGTGCATGAGATAGAGGTCCAACCGCCGAAGCACATGCGTGTCACTAGCTCTTGGCAAGATGTTGAAGCTCAAAAGATATGCAATTAACCTCTCTCGGGGTTCAAGAACACGGGCCTTGAGTTCTTCATCGAATCCATAGTTGTTCATGACATCAATCTCCTTGTAAGCGGGGTCGGTGAGCACCACTACAGAGTTCATTTCAACCGGATGACCGTCGTTGGGGACGCGAAGCAAGTTGCTTAATTGTTGTTTGCTAATGGTGACTTTTGTGCCTTTAACAGTGCTCACAATATTCCCAAACGGGTCCATTTTCCTCTCAATATTGGCATAGAACTCCCGTACAAGCGTCGGGTAGAATGCCCCAGTCAAAGTGAGCATGACGGCCCATCCCAATTTGTGAAAAGCATCGGAGAGTCGATAGAGAGCTTCGATCTCCGGATGCACGGTCTTTTCAATCACAATCTTCCACTTCTTCCTTTGATCGTACCAAGCTTCATTCTCCGTGGAGGTGAAACGTGGTACGGATGAAGAGGAAGAAGTAGCATCATTTCGTCGTTTAGGAGCCATTTGACCTGCACAATTAGTTCAACATATACACATAACACCATTTGTTCATCAATTCAAGGTAAGATTTCAAAAATTTCTTCAATTTCCCCAAATGTCATGTTCATTCAAGAATTCTTGTAACAATCATGTTTAGAAGATTATATATCAACAACAAGTTATATCAACATATCTCTAAGCATCAATTAAAAGAATTCATCAATGAACAAGAAGTTCAAAATTAGGGTTCTTGAGAAAATTTGCAAGAACATCCCCTAATTTTGAACTTTAATCTCAAAATTTTTGGCAACAAACAAGTTTATATACATCACGTGAGCATATGGAGGCAATTTTCATCAATGATAAACATCTATTTTGCCAAAAATTGAAAGAAACAATAAATTTCAAAACTCAGAGAAAGTTGGGATTAAAGCCAAAATACCTTGAATTGATGCTCAAATTGGGATGAAGAAGCTTGAGAATTGATGCTTGATGCTTAATTGGAACTCCTAAGGGTGACTTTTGGCTTGGGATGGCGGTTTTGGGTGGTTTGGGGGTGTTTTCCGGCGAAGAGCTCTTAAGATTTGGGGGAGGGTTTCGAAAATAATGTCTGTGGTGCGACCTTGGGGCTTTTTTAAACGGGACGACCGGCGCCGGATGTGTGATGACCGGCGCCGGTTATGCATTTTTTATGCGTCCCAAGCTCACTGTCTTGGACCGGCGCCGGTTGCCTCTAACCGGGGCCGGTCGATCCGTAATATATATTTTTTTTTTGAATTCAATTATAAATAAACAAAAAAAAAATATGTACATGTTTATTTATAATTGAAATTTTTTGATGTTGGGTTGCCTCCCAATTAGCGCTCAGTTTAACGTCATAGGCTGGACGCAACGTACCTTTATTCTTCCAATTGGCATGCAGTGATCGCCGAAGTGATGTGGTACTCCATATATGGTTTGAGACGGTGACCATTCACAAGGAATGGTGCTTGATCACCATCTTGAATCATCATTGATCCGTATGGTCGGACCTCGGTGATCGTGTAAGGCCCCGACCATCGTGATTTGAGCTTTCCAGGAAATAGACGGAGTCTTGTGTTGAAAAGTAATACCTTTTGTCCGACGTAGAATTCCCTCCGATTTATGTTTTTGTCGCGCCAAGCTTTGGCCTTCTCTTTGTAGATGCGGGAGTTCTCATATGCATCTCTTCGGAGCTCTTCTAGCTCATTAATTTGAAGCATCCTCTTTTCTCTCCCAAGAGTGTTATCAAGATTTAATTGGGAAATAGCCCAATGAGATTTGTGCTCAAGCTCCACAGGGAGGTGACATGGTTTTCCATAAACGAGCCGAAAAGGGGACATACCGAGTGGAGTTTTGTAGGCCGTTCGGTATGCCCATAAGGCATCATCAAGCTTTAGTGACCGATCTTTCCTAGAAGAGTTGACCGTCTTCTCAAGAATGGATTTTATCTCCCGGTTGGAAACTTCCACTTGACCACTAGTTTGAGGATGGTAAGTGGCTCCGGTCTTGAACATGCATCCATACTTCTTTAAGAGGCTGGTAAAATGAGTATTTTTGAAATGAGTACCATTATCACTAATGATACTCCTAGGAACCCCAAATCTTGAGAAGATGTTCTTTTTCACAAACTCCACCACCGATTTAGCGGTGTTGTCCGGTAGAGCAATGGCCTCCACCCATTTGGATACGTAATCAACTGCAACAAGGATGTATTTTTTGCCATGAGAGTTAGGAAAAGGATCCATGAAGTCTATTCCCCATACATCAAATATTTCCACTACAAGAATCATGTTTTGTGGCATTTCATTCATCCGGCTCAAATTTCCTGTGCGTTGACAACGGTCACAAGCTAGGAAAAAACTTCTTGCATCTTTGAAAAGTGTCGGCCAGAAAAATCCACATTGGAGGATTTTAGCCGCTGTTCGGTCCGGACCATGATGACCTCCACAAGGAAGATTATGACAATGCTCGAGGATTGATAACATCTCTTCATTTGGGACACACCGTCGTATGATTCCATCAGCGCAATGCTTGAAAAGATATGGCTCGTCCCAATAGTAGTGTTTGACATCATTTAAAAATTTCTTTCTTTGATGAAAAGTGAGCTCTTGGGGAAGGATTTCTTTAGCAAGATAATTCACAAAATCTGTGAACCAAGGTAAAGGGACTCCCTTCACCTCCATAAGTTACTCATAAGGAAAATCATCATGAATTACCTCCATATTAGTAGTGGTATTTGGCTCAAGGCGAGAGAGGTGATCCGCAACAAGATTTTCTTATCCCGGATCTCAAGGTCAAACTCTTGAAGTAATAGCACCCACCGGATTAATCGTGGTTTGGCATCTTTTTTGTTCATAAGGTACCGGATGGCGGAGTGATCGGTGTAAACAATCACCTTTTGGCCAATGAGATAAGACCGGAATTTGTCAAAGGCATAGATGATGGCTAGGAATTCCTTCTCCGTTGTTGCATAGTTGAGTTCCGCATCATGAAGTAACCTTGATGCATAATATACGGCATGAAGTTTCTTTTCTCTTCTTTGACCAAGTACAACTCCAATGGCATGGTCACTAGCATCGCACATCAACTCAAATGGTAGAGACCAATCCGGTGAGATGATTATTGGAGCCGTAGTAAGAGCCTTTTTTAGAGTGTTGAAGGCTAGTAGGCAAGATTGAGAGAAATCAAAAGTGGTATCCTTGGCAAGTAAATCGCAAAGTGGTTTTGCGATTTTTGAGAAATCTTTGATGAATCGCCGGTAAAAACCGGCATGCCCCAAGAAACTTCGAATGGCTTTTACCGAATGAGGAGGTGGCAATTTTTCAATAACCTCTACTTTAGCTTGATCAACTTCAATGCCTTGACGGGATACTTTATGCCCCAAGACAATGCCTTCGGTCACCATAAAGTGACATTTCTCCCAATTAAGAGCAAGATGGGTTTCTTCACATCAGATGAGCACTTTTTCAAGATTATTTAGGCATATATCAAATGAGTTTCCAAAGACTGAAAAATCATCCATAAATACCTCCATAAAATCTCCCACCATATCCGAAAAAATAGCCATGACGCACCTTTGAAAGGTCCCCGGTGCATTGCAAAGTCCAAACGGCATCCTCCGGTAAGCGAATGTCCCAAAAGGACAAGTAAAGGTGGTTTTCTCTTGATCTTCGGGTGAAATAGCTATTTGAAAATAGCCCGAGAACCCATCCAAGAAGCAATAGAATTCATGACCGGCTACTCTCTCTAGCATTTCATCCATGAATGGTAGGGGAAATGATCTTTTCTTGTGCCGGCATTCAGTTTTCAGTAGTCAATGCACATCCTCCACCCGGTAACCATTCTAGTAGGAATTAATTCATTCTTACTATTGGATATGACGGTGATTCCTCCTTTCTTCGGGACTACTTGCACGGGACTCACATAGTTACTATCGGATATGGGATAGATGATACCATAGTCAAGGAGTTTGAGAACTTCCTCCTTGACCACCTCCTTCATATTTGGATTGAGCCTCCTTTGATGTTCTACCGTTGGTTTGTGATTTTCCTCCATGAGGATCCTATGCATGCATAGAGATGGGCTTATACCCTTGATATCCGCCAAAGACCAAGCTATTGATGATGTGTGAGCTCTCAATACCCGGAGTAACTTCTCTTCTTGTAAAGGAGAAAGAGTAGAGGAAATTACCACCGGATATGTAGAGTCATTGCCAAGGAATGCATATTGAGATGTACTGGTAGAGGTTTGAGAGTAGGTTTTGGAGGAGTTTGACTTGATGGTTGGAGGATGGACTTCCTTTGCCCAAGATCTTCAAATCTTTGCCGGTAAGGTCTATGAATGATTTCACCTTGCAAGAACATCATTTGTTGGAAAATTTCAGAATTTTTCTCTTCTTCGGTGTGTCCTAGTGTAAGACATGCTTCAAGAGGATCTTTGTGAAGCTCTCTTTCAAACATCTCCTGAGTTATAGTATCAATGATGTCAATACTAAAACACGAGGAGATATCATGATGTTTCTTTAGTGAATCCCAAACATGGAATTCTTGTTCATCTTCTCCCACCCGGAATTTAACAACTCCGTTCTTTACATCAATTAGGGCGGCAACGGTAGCTAAGAATGATCTTCCAAGAATAATTGGAATTTCCATTTCTTCCATTTCCAAAATGAGAAAATCCACCGGAAAATAGAACTTTCCCACTTTGACTAGAACATCCTCCATAACACCCAATGGATAACGGATTGTTCTATCTGCCAACTGAAGAGCAACCGTTGTAGATTGAAGTTCCCCCACACCAAGCTTTTGAAACAGAGAATGAGGCATAAGATTCATACTAGCTCCGAGATCACAAAGAGATTTTACCTCTCCAATTTTTCCAATAGAACATGGGTCGGTGAAGCTTCCGGGATCCTTCAATTTTGGGGGGAGCTTATTTTGAAGGATTGCACTACACTCCTCCGTTAGTGTCACGGTTGCAAATTCCGCTAGTTTCTTCTTGTTTGAGAGAATCCCCTTTAGAAATTTGGCATAAGAGGGAATTTCCGCAATAGCCTCCGCGAATGGTATGTTTATGCTTAGCTTGGTAAAAATATCAAGAAACTTCTAGTATTGTTTACCATCATCCTTCTTCCTCAATCTTTGTGGATATGGGATAGGAGGAACATAATTTGCCATTGTTGGAGATGGTGATATATGTTCCTCCAAATCTTCCTCTTCTTGTGATATTGGTGCATTCACCGGTGATTCAGGATCCTCCGTTTGTTTGCCACTTCTTATTGTTATGGCCATGACATTTTCTTTTGGGTTGACTTCCGTTGTTGTGGGGAACCGCCCTTGCTCTCTAGTGCTTTTTCCTTGGGCAATTTGCCCAATTTGTACCTCCAAGTTGTGAATGGATGACTTGGTGTATTGTTCTATATTCTCCATGCGTTGGTGAAGTTTCCGGTTTTGATCTTCAAACCGGAGGTCAAGCTTTGTGAATTGTGAATGGAGATTCCCAATGGATGTCTCCACTCTACTGTGATTCTCCTCATTTTGGTCCTTTACACTAGCCACAACATTTTGAGTGAGGGTTTTCATCATTTCCTCCATGGTTTGCCCTTGTGAAAATCCGGACGGGGGGTTAGACAGATCTCCTTGTGGTTTCCAAGAATTACCTTGGCTAAACCTTTGTTGATTGTTGGAATAGTTGTTGCCTCCTTGATTCCCCCTACTCCCATATGAATTCATATAATTCACATCTTCAATAGTTTGAGGTGAATTACCTTCCGGATGTGATATACTCTCCACATTGGCCACTTGATTAGCCCCTCCTCCGATCACGTCTTGTAGAGCCGTGTGAATTGAAGCTTGAAGATCTTTGTGCATGGCTTGTTGAAAATCAGCAAACCGTTTGTCCAGTTCATGAGCTATAGACACTTCACTCACACCGGCTACTTTGATATCTCCTCCTTGTAATTGAGGGTTTGAAGCAATGGATTCGAGGATCCTTAATGCCTCCGTTTCAGTTTTGTTGCCAATATACCCCTCCGCACGGTTATCTACAATGGCTTGGCATGAAGAGTTCAAACCATTGTAGAATGTGTCAATTTGAAGATCTAGGGGAATGCGGTGGTGTGGGAATTCCTTCAACAAGGCTTTGAAACGCCTCCATGCATCTTGATATAGTTCTCCAACTTGTTGTTTGAAGTTGAAGATTCGTTGCCTTAGCTCTTGAGTCATTGTGGGTGTGTAATACTTAGAAATGAAAGCATTATAGATACCTTCCCACGTTGTAAAACTCGCTGGTGTTTGCTCCAAGAACCATCCCCTTGCCGCCCCTTTCAAAGTGTAGGGAAAGCTTTTGAGTTTGAGATCATCCTCGGAGAGACCATGCCTAGGAATTCCTTGGATGAATCCATAGAACTCAGTGATGAAGTCAAGTGGATTCTCCCCCGGATGACCATGAAATTGAGGCATAGCATTGAAGTAGCTTTTCTTCATTTCATAGTCCCTTGCCGCCTCGCTTAGGACAATACATGATGGAGTGGCGGCAACCACGGGCCTCTTCCTTTCGTTGAGTGTTGGCATCATCTTTGCTTCTTTTCTTTCCCTCCGGTTGTGTTTGAAAGTTCTTTCTATTTCAAGATCAATAGGTTCAAGATGTTTAGAACCTTGACTTCTCAATTGCATTCAAACACAAAGCATAGGCTACACACATGAAATAAAAAAAAAATACCACAAGAACAAGTGAAAAGCAACGTGAAATGAAAAATTCAGGATTTTTGATTGATTGATATATTTTATTTTCTTTTTCTTTGATTGATTGTTTGGACTTTATTAAACAAGACCGTTTACCCGGCAACGGCGCCAAAAACTTGATCGGGCTAAACTTGCAAGTGTACAAGTGCCGATATAGTAATAAATTCCGGTAAAATACCGGGTCGAATCCACAAGGAAACGTTGTTTAATTCAAGTCCGAGAGTAGATAACTTTAAATGAAGAATTTAATAAAGTGCAGGGATTTTGATTTGTGTTTTATATTTTTGGTTTTTTCACTTTTTGTTCAACAAGATAATCGTTAACTAACTTTGAGTTCAAGATAAATGATAACAACAACTAAGGCTTCGGGAATCACTTAAATGCTTTAATAGGGTTGAATATTAGTTCTTTACCAATAATTATGAATACGATGTCGCTAATATATTCTCAACTCCGGTTAAGGCAGCGAGAGCGTGGTTTTCGTTACGTGTAAGTCCCGTTACGGCTTACATTCATCTACCGAAAACCCTATTGAATATCAAGACATCACACCCGTATCATATAAGACCGGATATATTTCTATTCTCGGTACTATATATGTTTATCCTTTAATGTTCATAGTTTAGACTTCAACGTTAATTGCAAGTATAAACTAAATTTAACATACTTCTATGTTGTACACATAGTCATAAACAATCAATATATAAAGGATAAATCACAATTTATTGGTTTAGAACTTTTATCAAACACCTAGTTGGCATAGAAGTTCATCCCTAGCCTTAGCTAAGAAATTAGGCTCTAATGCTCATATTAATCACAATACATAAATAAATGTAATGGAACATGAAATTACAAAGGAAATAATACCTAAACACCAATGATTTCGGAGGATGAACTTCCCTCCTCAAGAACTTGAAGAAAATACCAAGAACAAAAATATAAAAGCTAAGAATTAATCTATGGAAAATGGAATGTATTTGTATGATGAATTGAGGGCTTTATATAGGCTAAAGAATGACATCTTTTAGTCTATTCAAGCCCAACAAACATGTGTGGAGGAGATATCTGATCAAATATGGAGAAGATGAAGTTTCCCATCAAGAAATCTTTTGCACGTAGCTATGTTTGTAACAGAAATCGGAACAACCGGCGCCGGTTATGAGGTGTCCGGCGCCGGTCGTGTGCAAAAATGCACCGGTCGCTCCGCGCCGGTTGGAAACAGGCCGCTTTTGGGGAAAAAACAAACGACCGGCGCCGGATGTATGATGACCGGCGCCGGTTCCTGCGCCCAAATGTGTACTTAGCTTCTTTTTTTCTCTTTTGATGCCCGAAATTTATCCAGAAGTGCCGGTTTAACCCCTTTTTGCTTTTGACCCTATTTTTGTTGTTCCAAGGCGCATTGCATGTTTCCGCTCATTCGGGAATATTTACCTGTTTTTGCTTTAATTTTTGTATAGATAATTATAATCACTTATGTAAAACATAAGTAATTATTGTGCTTATCATTTGCAGACAAGTATTTCTTTGACCTTGTTTATTTGATTCAGTCCCTTTATCAAAAATATAGAGTCCATCTTCTTCCCTAGCACTGCCAATCATCTTCCTCGATGCCAGATCCTGAAAAATGCAACATGAAGGATAAAATTTAACACAACATTGGATATCTTTGGTTAATTTGCTAACAGAAACAAGGTTGCAGGATAGGTTTGGGACATGTAAGACTTTAGAAAGATCAATAGAAGTGGAAACTTTAACATTTCCAGTTCCTGCAATGGCTGAAAGAGAACCATCTGCAACGTTAATTTTCTTATCCCCTACACAGGGTTTATAAGAATAATATAGATTGGAAATGGAGGTTATGTGGTCGTTGCACCTGAGTCAATGACCCAAGTGGTATTTGGTTTTTCAGAACAGAAAAATGATGCAATTTTACCATTCTGAGCAAAAGAACAAGAAGGGTTTTCTTATGTAGGGTTCTTTTGGGTATTGAGAAATTGTAGGATTTGCTCTATCTGATCCTTGGTGAAAATTGGCTGCTTGAAATTGACTTGTTGCTCTTGATCAGTTTCAGGTGTGGCAGTATGTAGGGCCCTTTCAACCCTTTTTTGTCCTGCTCCAGGTGGTTTGCCATGAATCTTCCAACAAGTTTCCCTAGTATGCCACAACTTCTTGCAATGATCACACCAAGGCTTCTTCTTCTCATTTCCTTTGGCAATCATTGCTGAGGACTCTCCAGGTTCATCATGATGGACTGGAGTGTTATTCATAACCCTTTTTCTACTATCTTCCACCATGATTTCAGAAAATACCTCCCTGATTGAAGGTAGAGGTTTTTTTCCAAGTATTCTTCCCTTAACTTCATCCATATCTCTATTAATTCCTGCTAGGAACATATAGACCCTGTCATTTTCCTCCCTCTTCTTGTGT
The DNA here is from genome assembly GCA_945859875.1 of Cuscuta europaea. Classification (NCBI taxonomy): domain Eukaryota; kingdom Viridiplantae; phylum Streptophyta; class Magnoliopsida; order Solanales; family Convolvulaceae; genus Cuscuta; species Cuscuta europaea. The sequence goes on from CAMAPE010000061.1 coordinate 13,850,563, forward strand.
CTTGCCAGATCCTTGGCACTTTCCCAGTCTTCAGCATCATAACATTGGTCCAACTCTTTCCATAGAGATACCATCTCATTATAGTATGAGATGACATCTCTACTTCCTTGTTTGGACTGCCACAACCTTGTTTTTAATTCATAGATCTGAGAAGAGTTCTCGAGATCTGAATAGGTTTCTTTAATTGAATCCCATACCTCTTTTGCAGTTTTCATTAACATGTGAGGTTTGGCGATTGATGCATCCATTGAACTGAGAAGTCAGGCTGTTACCAAAGAGTTTTCTGACCTCGAGACGCTGTAGCCATCATCACCACTTTTCTTCTCCTCTACTTCACCCGTTATGTATCCCAACTTTCCTCTTCCATCTATTGCCAGCTTGACAGACTGTGACCATTCTAGATCATTGGTTCCATTCAATCTATGTCCAGTAATGAGCATAGATGAATTAACCGAGGCCTGGTTGTTTGTCATTTGGCTAATTTCGGAGTTAGGGTGATGGGTTTGTGAGTGGGGGGAGAATCAGAGTGTTCGGTTTCCACCATTGTGGTGTTTAAACAACCTGCTCTGATACCATGTAAGTTTGGGAGAATAGAATAGATTGATTCATTCCATCACTCGGTTACAATATATATAGAATACAAGTCTAACAGTCTAACTGATTAGATCCTAAAAAATAGGATCTGAATACCTAACTATACTTATCTAATACGTGTGAGTAAATACATCAGATAAGGCTAAGTATTTTATCTACAACTAATCCGACTGTACATTTTTACACTATTATAAAAAGATAATATAAAAAGAGATGAATATACATAAAAATAATAAAATAAAAGGGATACAAATAATGCTTATATATAAGGATAAAAAAAGGAAAAAAGATGAGGGAAAAAGATGATACGAGATCACTCCTCCACACGAATATCCGCCCTCTACTTAGCTCTCTCCAAAGTCATGCCCTCATCCAACCTCAGAAGAAGCATATCACTTCGAACTCCCCTAACCCATGTCTGTTTGGGTCTTCCTCTCCCTCTCTTCTCTGTCTCTTCTCCACACATCTCAACTCGTCTGACAGGTGCGTCACTCGGTCTTCTACGCACATGACCAAACCATCGTAGGCGCAACTCCCGCATCTTGTCTTCAATAGGTGCTACTCCCACCCTTTGTCTGATTGTCTCATTCCTCACGCGGTCCTTCCTAGTATGCCCACACATCCAACGCAGCATGCGCATCTCTGCCACACTCATCTTTTGAATGTGACATTGTTTCACCGCTCAACACTCTACGCCATACAGTAATGCAGGCCTAATTGCCGTCCTATAAAATTTACTCTTCAGTCTAGTCGGCATACCTCGATCGCATAGAAATCCTGACGCACTCTTCCACTTCATCCACCCTGTTTTGATTCTATGGGATACATCTCCATGACTCCATCTAACTCACCGTCCTTCTGAATTACGGAGCCCAAGTAACGGAACATATCGCTGACTGGTATCTCCTTACCATCAAGAGTAATTCCACTATTACCATTGCTTCTACCTCCACCAAACTTGCACTCAATGTACTCTGTCTTGCTCCGACTTAGTTTGAAACCCTTATTCTCCAATGTTTGTCGCCATACTTCAAACTTTGCTTTAAGACCTGATTGCGTCTCATCAATCAATACAATATCGTCTGCAAACATCATGCACCACGGTATATCGTCTTGAATTGACTTCGTAAGTTCATCCATGACTATGACAAATAAGAAAGGGCTCAGAGCCAATCCTTGAAGCACTCCAATAGTAATAGGGAACTCTTCACTCCTTCCTACACTAGTACGGACACTTGTAGTACAATCCTCATACATATCCATGATGATGCTGATATACTTATGTGATATACTATATGGCTTTTAATTTATAATGAAAGGTAAAATAAAAATTGATAAAACCCTAAAAATTATAGGGGGTTTCCCTTAATATTACTAAATTTAAGGTTGATTTTAAAAAATGTGACTAAAATAAAGTGATAGCCAAATGTTCAGGTCAGTGTCCCATTTTCATGTCACCTGTCGGGTGTCATTATCGCCATCGCATGTGTCACTGCCGCAGCAATCAGTCACCGATCGGCCACACTGACACCGCCACAGTGATGTCATTCAGTGACAACGCAGCGGTGACGTCGTCGCAGTGACACCGCTGCAACACAATGACACTCGATTTTACGGTGACACCGCCCGTCGGAAGTAACTCAGACTGCCGCCACCTCGTCACTGTGACCGTCGGAAAGTTTTCCGGTTCCTTTTTCCGGTGCCCCACTGCCAACAACAACAGTATGGCCATTCCGCTACCTGGCCCAAGCTGCCACTGCCACTGCCACCCCAGCCTGTCCCCAGCCACCGTCGCTAGGCCTGTCAATGGGTCTCCTCAAATTGCAACAGTTCAAGGTGGCATCTGAAGATAGCTAAGGAAAAGGGCAGCTTCATTATTATCCCCATGGGCCCAAACAATTCCAATTTAATTATTTTCATGACTATATTATCAAATTTTGTTGGACTGAGTAATTTAGTGCAGGAGACAGCAATGGATATGCTACAAGAAACCATGATTCTTACAGAGGAGCCATAATTTAGAAACTAATATTCATATATACATAATAATACATAAAGTTATTAGTTGTGAGTCTTCAATAAAAATATACACATTAATACATAACTACTATATAAGTCATACTGATCGAGATAGTAAGGTACCCTAAAACTAATGCCCATTTTGGCCTTAAATACATACTCATAAAGTGTGTATTGGGTTCGGTAGGAAAAACACAATATTTATTACTATTATTATTAATATTATTATATCATTATCATATATAATAGGGGTTTTTCCCTTAATATTATTAAATTGAAATGATTTTCAAAAAAATTGAGTACTTTTCAAAATTGACAAAAAACTGATAATCAAGGTCACATTTTAGGAATTAGAAAACATGATGTCACTACAAAAACTTTATGTCACTGTGTTCACTTTTTCAAGTCACTGGGAGTGTGGTCATCGGTCAATTTTTTTCACGCCAATTACACTGTCACTGACACAGTGACACCGTCATAGTGATGCCGCCACAGTGACGCCGCCACAGTGACTCCGACCATAGTGATAGACCATCTCCGGCCACAGTGACAAGCCCTATCCGGTGCACCCAGCCTCATCCCTCCACTGCTCCTCACAGCCCCCTCAGCCCTGCAACCTACCCCTAGCACCGCTGCCACCCCAACCCCTTTCGCTGTCAGTCCACAACCGCTGCCTTACACCAGCACTCAGCCCGGCACACACCCAGCAACTGCCGCCTGCGAAACCACTGCCACCCCAACAATGGCCCCACAAGCCCCCTCTCCAGCTCCCAACTCCAACCTTGTACAATCGCTGCCCAACATGCCCCATCCCTGGGATTCCCTGCAACCCCCGCATTCCACCACCACGCCGCCCGCTGCCAGACTTCCTCCTCTAACTCATCGTAGCGCAATCTTAACTGCTAACATCAGGTCTGAAACCCTAATTGCGCCATCTCCATCGTAGTCGAAGCAATCACAGGGGAAGAGCCAAATCGATGAAGACGATGGAGCTCCAGATCTGCGACAAGTTATTGTAGGCGAAGAAAGGAGAGGAAGAGTTAGCTCTGAGGCTGGAGACGCCGCCGCATCGCGTAACTTCGTCGCCGATGCTGAAGTCTCGCCGTCATCGTTGCAGTTTCGCTGTCTTCACCTCACCATCTTCATTGAAGCCTCTCCGCAAGGCCGTGTGGCGGATGGTGGAGGCTGAAGGTTGTGAGTAGAAGAGCGGAGATGAAAGGGAAAGAATTTGGAGATGGAGGTTGGAAGGAGAGGTGTAAGATGGACGAATGGGAAATAGGGGCGGAAGACGAACGTGCAAATTGCCGGTCACTCTTTTGTCAAGTCATAAAATGGTCGTATCTTGCCCATTCAAACCTTATAGGTTACATTTTTGTCATTCTTTCTATATAATACTACATATGATTTTATACTCTTAGTAGCTCAAGAGACCTTTTATGACTTAAATTCTAGTTTACTCTACGAGCTTTTTGTGCGAGACAAAGCGACGTAAAGTGTGGAGCTATATGCTTGTACAAGAACCGATACTTTATTAGATAAAAGTACTAATTTTCTATGAGAGACTTTGATTTTGTTTGAAAAGTGAAGATATATTTTGATTTTAAATTTGTACACTTTGCTTTATATTTCAAATACATGTCTTGTTGTTTTCACAAAGTTTATAATGGTGTGTGTATCATACATGGCAGGCGGGTCTACCCGACCCGATTCCGAGACCCGTTGGGTCTGGGTCCGGGTCCAAATTTTCAGACCTGTCGGGTAAACGGGTCGGGTCTGGGTCCATTATTAACTTAGCAGGTTCGGGTCTGGAACACTACATTCCGACCCGGACCCGACCCATTGACAGGCCTAACCGTCGCCACAATGACGCCACCAGCCACGCCGCCACCTCGGCACCACCACCCCCGGCACAACTGTCTGCCCGTACACAACCCCTCCCCCTCCCCTAGCCCACGCCCCAGCATCCCAACCCCAATACCCCTACCTTGTTCTTAGCCTCTGACCAGCCCAAATCGGACTCAAACAGCCATAAATCTAGCCCCTGACCAGCCCCTTTTCCGTCCTCAGCTTCCGCATACCTGAACCAGCGGTGGTAGAACAGCGAGACGAAATCGCGCTTCCTTGAAGCTTCAATTGTTGCCCTAGTTATTAGTTCAAAACGATGCTGCCTCGAAGCCCCAGCCACACCGCCGCAAAATCCAGGTACAACGCTTCAGACAGAAGGAGTAGAAGTGATGTGCAGGTGAGAGTAGTTGATGAAGGCGGCGTCGGCGTCAAGTCGGCGACATCAGTGTCGAAGTCAGCGGTGTCGGTGTCGAAGTCTGTGACGATGGAGGTATGCGCAGATGAGAGTCGTAGATGACGAAGAGAGGCAGGTGCGCAGGTGAGAGGCGTACGAGAGGCGACGGGTCAGTTTTATGTCCAAACAAATATTGGTGATATATTTGTCCTTTACAACTTTGTTAGTAATAGTTCGGTCATTCTTTCAGAATTTTAACATAGCAGTAGGACTGCTGCCGCTGTCGCCCCCTGCCTTAGCCCTCTCCAACGCCGCCTACTGCTGCCCTCGCCGAAATGGTTAACCGTTGCACCCCTACCCACACCGCCTCCTTGCCAGTGCCACCATCCATCGCCGTTGGGCAGTGTCGCCCAACCAGCGTTGCAACCTGTCACCATCCTCCACCATCTCTGGTGCGCTACAGCTCCACCTCCGAGCGCTGCTGCCGTCCCACAACTTTGACGCCATACATTTGCCATTAGGTTGGCAGATTTAGCTTTGAAGAGTATTTGAAATCTTCCATCAACAAGGGTTCATATCTACCATTAAGTTGGTGGATTTATCATGGAAGTTTAACACAAAACTATCATAATTTTGGCAAAAATATGAAGTCAATAACCAAATATTCAAAAAATCAAAAAAATTAAATAAGCACTTGAACACAATAGAAAATTAAAAACAAGAAGTTATTGACAAAACATTAGAGAAATCGGTTTACACAAAAGCGTTTCTGTCATAATACGATTGTCAGTGTACATATTTCTGCCATAAACTTGGCAAAATCTGAAACCATCATCCAAACTTTTGGAAAATTGGAACTTTTAAAAAACTAAGAAATCAGAAATCAAAAATCAGAAAATACAAAACACAATTCCTTAATATTGGCAAAATCAATGTCAAATTCCAGAAAAAACATAAGAATATGAGGAAAATCAGAAAAATCAACGTCTAATCTCATTAAAATAGAATAAAATGGTATGGTATAGTCCTATTTCAGGAATAAAAAACTTAAGGTCCTATTAGTCAATTTTCATTATGTTTAGTCTTGCTTAGGACAATTACACTAAATAAAAGCGTGAACGGGATTTTTATTTCGCTTTTTTGTTAGTTACTCTGGAGTATTAAATATGATTTTTTTTCAAATATATAACTAAAATAAAACTTATATTTTTTTTTACATAAATATTACTAATAGTTATTCGTTATAGTGTCATAGTCAGTTAAGATTAAAAATTGAATATAAGTTATTATGATTTGGTTACTAAAATAGTCACTAGTCAGATAAGAAGATTTTATATCCGATGTTTCCATAGCGTGTACTTTGTAGGCGTGAGCATAATCATAACTCTGTAATATGAAGTTGACTCGTCGGTGATCATTTTCACATTCTAAATATTTTTGATTTTCTGTTTGAGAAAAATCGGAGCAGAATTTAGAAAAACGAGCCGCGGACGGAGCTAGGGGGCTAGAAGGTCATAGTGGGTTTGGCCCAATTTTCTATTTCTATTTTTTTTAATGGAAAATTGTTCTATTTCTATTAAACCTTCATTTTATTTACCTTACTGATGGAGTATATGGCCCGGGAACCCCCGGCCCACAGACTCCTACTACTCCAGCAAAGGCCCAACAGGCCCAAATCACAGCGCCCAGAGTACCAAGCAGTCCGCACAACGCACTGGGGTGCCTTCGGCCCCCTGGCCGAAGGCTCCAAATTCTCGCAAAGCGGGTTTCTCAAGCAAACTAAGAAACTGGGAGAAAACGGCGAAAACAGTAGCCCTCGGCACTGTGAGCCCTCGGCACCAGGGGTGCCATCGGGTGGAAGAGCCCTCGGCTACTGCTTTATTGCCGAAGGCATCTCACTCGACAAGATATCCGCCTCACATGCGTACAGATCACCGTACCCCGCACAGACGTCCCATCCAACAGCCGCATTAAATGCGGCCACATGCGGCTGCCAGCGCCAACCAGTTGAGGTGACCCCTCGGCCAATGAGCGCTTGACACGTGTCCCTGCCCGGCATTTATTGCTACTATAAATAGCACCCCTTTTCCCCATTTGTAACCAAGTGATAACACGCTGAAAACACTCCACATTTATAATACACTCTCTCTCTCTACGTTTACTTGCTCTGACTTCTCTCTAAGTTATTCCCAGCAATAACCCTTAGAATATATACCCCCGGGTAGACTATCCATCATTTGGTGCTCTCGTTGAGAGGTTGAACAATCGAGTAAGAAACCCTCCCCCTCGACCAAACACAAAACACTAGCCCTCTATCAAAATGGTGAGGACAACACGTGCCAACTCAAAGAACGTAGAAGACAAGAACCTGGCCCTCAGCGACGTCAACGCCCCCGAAGCCGCTCACAGGGCTCCCGAGGGCGGTGTCATCGCTGGGCTGGAACAGGCGGCTGTCGACCTACGCCTTCAGATCCAACAAAATGCCCCCGATGCCCGCCTCGGCATCGAGGCCAAGAAGAAAAACCGGAGCGATGACCAAGTCAGCCCTCCGGTTCTCACCATCGACGTGCAATCGGCGCTCTCCGCCTTCATCCAGACGCTCACCCAGAACCCGGGTGCCTTCGGCACCCTGGCTCCAGCTCACCCTCAGATCGGGGAAAATATCATTTTTCCCCCTCTGCCACACCCCCTCGGAAATCCCACCCCTCGGGTGAGAAACGACGAAGGGGTGGTGGCCCAAGAAACATCCTCCCAGGAAGCTCAGTCCCGGGACCGCCATAATGACAACAGGGAAAGGCCCCGTACTTCCGCTCTCAACCGGCTCGGAGGAGGGCCAGACCGCCGAGGGGTCCAAGACCGCCTCGGGGGGAAGCACTCCAAAGGCCCCAGGAAAGCGGGGGATCTGTTTCGAGGGCAGACGAGGAGCGTCCCCCTCGGGACAAAGGCAAGGCACCCCTTCACGCCGATGATGCTCGGCACCAAATCAACCAGGCCCACTCGGCCCGGGTACGTTCGCAGGGGGCGGAGACCCTCCCGAAGGATCCCCGGGACGAGATTATTGCGGCCCTCCAACGCCGGCTTGACGAGATGGAGTCCAACAAAGCTCACGCCACCACCTCCACCCCTCATTTAGATCTCAAATACGAGGCCATGATGGCCAAAATGGAGGAGTTACAGAAGAAGGTGGCCGAGGGCTCCGGGGAACCCGTCATCCAGCTCCGGACTCGGACGCCATTTACCCCAAGGGTATTGGCGGCCCGGATCCCGGAAAAATACCGAGGGCAACACATACAGCCCTACAGCGGGAAAACGGACCCCCAGGAACACTACAGCAAGTACCAGAACAGCATGATGATGGTGGGGGCGTCAGACGAATATTTGTGTCGTTGGTTCCTCTCCACCTTAGAGGGGCCAGCATACGAATGGTTCAACAGGCTGCCCGAGGGCTGTATTGATTCATGGCAAGAACTCGCCCAGCGGTTCTTGACACAATTTGCCGGGAGGCATCGCACAAGGAAGCACTTCTCCCACCTCCTAACAATACGCCAGAAGAAGGATGAGACCCTTCGGGATTTCCTGGAGCGCTGGAGGACGGAGGCCGACAAGGTCGACGGTGCTGATGACGGGACCCTCCTGGCCCTCCTACAAACCGTCCTCCGCACCGGTAACTTTTCAAGGAGCCTCATCATTGAACCCCCCCGCGACTACATAAGGGCTTTGCAGCGGGGGGACCGATATGCTGAGGCCGAGGAGGTGGAGAAGTATCACCAGCATCCGGACCAGCAGCCCCCGAGGGCTGACAACAAGCATAACCGAGGGCCGGGGGTTCCTCCAAATCACCCCAAGGCTTCGGGACCCTCTGATGACCGCCCTCGGCAAGGCCAAGCCAAGCCCGGGGGAGGCTATAGGAGCAACCCTAAGACTTGGGCCCAGCCCATTCTTCTGGACCGCCCTCGGACGCCATTGACGCACCCCGTCAGCATCATCCTCGATTTTGCCGAGGAGAGGGGCCTCGTTGAGTGCGACTCTCGCGCGCCCCCGGAGGTGCATGCTATCAACCCTCAGTTCCCCTACTGTCGCTTCCATCGGCACCAGGGGCACAGGACCATTGAATGCCATCAACTGAAGACGGCCATCGAGAGATTAATACAGGCAGGGCACCTGTCCCAGTTTGTCCAGAGCCCTCGGCAGGAGGGACCTTCTCATCAGGGACCTCCCCGAGGGCACCATACGAAGGTAAACGCTTGGGTAAATCCGAACACCATCCCCCTCGGCAGGAAGAGGGAGATCGGAAACTTGGAAGAAGAGGAGGAGGAGTACCCCCACTACCAGGAGAAGAAACGCCACATCCTCATGATCACCGGTGGCAATACAGGGGGCGATTCCACCAGCCAACGAAAGAAGTGGGCTCAATCGCTTTACGTGGGGGAAGTCACCCATATGCCCCCGGTAAAGCGACTGAGGGAGGAACCCATCACCTTTACCAACGCAGATCTCCCTCCTACTTCTTCTCCTCACAGGGATGCCTTGGTGATTCGGACGGAGATCAATGACACCATCATTCACCGAACTTACGTTGACAAGGGCAGCTCCGTCAATGTAATGTACCTCAGCACCTTCAGAGAGCTGCATCTGGAGAGGGGGTCCCTTCGGCCCATTAAGACCCCTCTTGCCGGCTTCACCGGCGACACTATTGATTCCGAGGGGGTAATAACCCTCCCGGTGATCTTCGGCGACGGGCTCCATAGAGCCCAGCTCGAGGTGGAGTTCGTCGTCGTCAACATTGACTGCGCCCACAACATCATCCTCGGCCGGCCAGCCCTCGAGGACCTCGAAGCCATCATCTCCATGAGGCATCTCTGCCTCAAGTTTCCTGCCGAGGGGGGCATTGGCTACTCCCGGGGGAACCAAAAAATTGCCCGTGCCTGCTATCTTCAGGTCACTAAGAAGGTAAGCAAGACGGAATTCCGTGTTGACACCATCACCGGAGCCGTCGACCAAGAGGAAAGAAGGCCGAGGGCTGAACCGACCGAGGACGTAGAAGACTTTGCGCTCGATCCGGCCCAGCCGGAGAGAATCGTGAAGATTGGAGCCCAGCTCCCTGAAGATTTGAAGACCGGTATCACCGACGCCCTCCGCACCTACTCCACCGTTTTTGCATGGGGGCCGGAGGACATGCTGGGAATCAGCCGAAGGGTCATCACCCACCGCCTCTCTGTGGACCCTTCGGCAAAGGCAGTGCAACAACGAAGAAGACCCCTCTCCGCCGAGAGAAGGGAATTTGTGAAGAAGGAGGTCGCCATGCTCCTCTCCATTAAGCACATCAAGGAGGTGAAATATCCCTCATAGCTGGCAAATGTAGTCCTCGCACAGAAGCCCCCTACCTTCCGCATGTGCGTGGACTACACCGATCTCAACAAAGCATGCCCCATGGATCTGTTCCCTCTACCAAACATTGATCAATTGGTGGATGAGACCGCGGGGTGTGAAATCATGTCCTTCCTCGATGCCTTCCGAGGGTACCATCAAATATTCATGCACGAGGAGGACGCCGAAAAAACTGCCTTCATGACTCCCGAGTGCATCTTCTGCTACCTAGTGATGGCCTTCGGCCTAAAGAACTCAGGGGCCACTTACACCCGGATGGTGGCCCGGGTCTTTCAAGCCATCCTAGGGCGCACCATGGAGGCCTATGTCGACGACATGATCGTCAAGAGCAAGCAATCTTCCAGCCATGCTGACGACCTCCGGAAAATTTTTGCCATCATGCAAAAATTCAACCTTCGGCTAAACCCGAAGAAGTGCACCTTCGGCGTCCAAGGGGGCAAATTCTTAGGCTACATGGTGAGCCGAAGGGGTATTGAGGCCAACCCCGAGAAGATCCAGGCCATCATCAATATGGAGCCCCCACGCAATGTGAAGGAAGTCCAACGGTTGACGGGTCGCCTGGCAGCCCTCAACCGCTTTCTATCTAAATCGGTGGAGAAATCGCTACCCTTCTTCCAGATCATGAGGAAGACGGCTGGCTTTCTATGGACTGCAGAATGCCAGGGGGCTTTCGACGAGCTCAAAAGATATCTATCTTCACCTCCTGTGCTCTCCAAACCCAAGGTAGGGGAGACCCTCTACCTCTACCTTGGGGTTAGCCCGGCGGCCATCAGCTCTGTGCTCATTCGGGAGGAAGACGGCATCCAACGTGCCATCTTCTATGTTAGCAAGACCCTAAGGGAGGCCGAGCTCAGGTACTCCCCTGTGGAAAAAACGGTGTTAGCCATCGTTTGGACTGTCAAGAAGTTGGGCCACTACTTTCAGGCTCACCCGGTTCAGGTCCTCACCCATCAACCCCTCGGCGCCCTCATGAGGAGCCCCACCAGCTCCTCCCGCATGGTGAAATGGGCTATCTTCTTGAGCCAGTACAACATTGACATCCGTCCAAGGCCTGCCATCAAGGGCCAAGCCCTGGCGGACTTTGTTACGGAGTGTACCGCAAGAGCAGCCACGGACGGGGAGCCCTCGGCCACCTCGGACGACTGGTGGACCCTCTACACTGACGGCTCCTCCGCGATCAAAGCATGCGGGGGAGGGGTAGTCCTCATTACTCCCGAGGGCTTCAGGGCCTACTATGCAATCCGCTTCTCCTTCAAGGTCTCCAACAATGAGGCCGAATATGAGGCCCTCCTATGTGGCCTTCGGCTGGCTGCCAACATGAGGGCTCGGCAGATCCACATAAAATGCGACTCCAAGTTGGTCGTTGGCCAAATCTCCGAAGAATATGAGGCCAAGGAGGGGAGAATGAAACAGTACAAGGAAGCGGCCAAGGAGTTGCTTAAGGTATTTGAGGCACACTCTCTCACTCAAATACCGAGGGCTCAGAACTCCGAGGCCGATATATTATCTAAGCTCTCGGCAGACTCCCCCGAGCACATCTCCAGAATTGCCAAAATCGAGGAACTCAGCCTCTCAAGCATCCATGCAAGCCCCGTTATGAACATACAACAACGTCAGGAGGATTGGATCTCAGATATCACCACCTTCATCTCCACAGGGCAGCTACCCGAGAATGAATCCCGCGCTAAACTGGCAAAGCTGAGGGCTCCTAGCTACACCATCGAAGATGGGAGGCTCTACAAACGATCTTACAATGGCACGCTACTTCGGTGCCTTCATCCAGATGAAGCCGAGGTCGCAATGGAGGAAGTGCACAGTGGCACTTGCTCAGCTCACCAGGGACCCTTCTCCATGTCCCGAAGGCTCATTCTCCAGGGCTACTTCTGGCCAACCATGGCCAGGGATTGTGCTGACCTTGCCCGGAGGTGCACCGCATGTCAACATTTCCAGAAAGCCCCCGGCAGGCCAGCGGTCAACTATGCCCCCATCAGCACATCTGTCCCTTTTTCTCGATGGGGGATAGACCTTGTGGGCCCTCTGCCGAGGGGTACCTCCAACAACAGGTACATCATTGTGGCCGTCGACTACTTTACCAAGTGGGTGGAGGCTGAACCCCTCGCCAGCATCACAGAGGCAAAGTGCCGTCACTTCGTCCTCAAGAACATCCTCACAAGGTTTGGCGTCCCCCAGCAGATCATCTCCGACAATGGGACACAATTTGAGGCAGCCCCCTTCTGTGCCCTTCTGGAAGCATGGGGCATCAAACACACCTTCTCCTCCGTTGCCTACCCTCAAGGCAACGGGCAAGTAGAGAACGCCAACCGGACCTTGCTCGAGGGCCTCAAAAAGAAGCTGGAGGCCGAGGGTGGTGGCTGGGTGGAAGAACTTCACAACATCCTTTGGGCCTACCGCACCACCCCTCGGTGAGCTACAGGTGAAACACCCTTCTCCCTCTGCTACGGTTTTGAAGCCAAAGCTCCTACGGAAGTCACCCTTCCTACCCGAAGGGTGATCCAATACGACCCCGAGGTCAACGACAGCAACATGGCCCTCGACCTCCACCTCATTTCAGAACGCCGGGAGCAGGCCTTCATCCAGGCAGAAAACTACCGAAGGCAAGTTAAATGCTACATCGACGCCAAAGTTCGCACCCGAGAATTTCAAGTGGGGGACTATGTCCTCCGGAGGAAGGAAGCCAGCCAACCAACCGAGGGAGGAAAAATGGCACCAAAATTCGAAGGCCCCTACATCATAGCAGCCATCATCAAACCCGGGACCTACAAACTCAAACGCCCCAATGGGAAAGAAGTCCCTAGGCACTGGAATGTACACCATCTAGTTAAATTTTATCAATAATGTAAGAGCGGCCAAGCCCTCATAACTAGTGAATGTACTATCCTATGGCCCAAGGCCTCCAATTTCGAAGAATGAAGATACATTCAAGACATCAAGCCCTCATACTGACTACAGGCCCCAGGCCTCACCACGAGAAGAACCCCCTCCGGCACCAAATGCCGAGGGCGGACACCATCAACACCTACAACAAACAGCGAAAACACCACAGGACCCCTCGGGACCCAGTGCCGAGGGAAGGAACTCCTATCACCAACAACAAGGAACACCATGTGTTTCATTTCCCTTCGGCACCCAATGCCGGGGGTACATCCCCACCTTCAACATCAAAAAAGAAAAGATAAGAACACCAAGTGTTCCTACAGAAGACCCTTTGGCACCCAGTGCCGAGGGTACACCTCCATCATCAAACATCGAAACGAACACCAAAATGTTTCAAAGAAGACCCCTCGACACCCAGTGCCAGGGATATGCTCTCCTTTCAACTTCCAAACATCTGTTGGGAAACACCAAGTGTTTCATTTGAAGACCCTTCGGTACCAAGTACCGAGGGTAGACGCCTACATCAACTACGACAAAAGAGAACACCAAGTGTTCCTACAGAAGACCCCTCGGTACCAAGTACCGGGGGCTACACATCGAAACTAACACCAAGTGTTGTTTCTAAAAAGCCGTACCCCACGAGGACGCATATACCGAAGGCGCCACCATCGGTGCCGGCTGCACGTACTGCCCCCGGCCATTTGCAACTAGTGTGCAAATGAAAACCCTTCCTTGAAACGCTTTCCGCGTCACTACCCCCAGGGTATGACAGGCATGAGAAATGCCCAGGATTCGACTTTCAAAAACGGAACGCTATCCGCGTCACTACCCCCAGGGTATGACAGGTATGAGAAATGCCCAGGATTCGACTTCCAAACCGAAACGCTCCCCGTGTCACCACCCCAAGGGTGTGGCAGGCCACGGACTATGTCTAGCGCCAAGGGGACGACTTTCAAAAATGAGGCGCTTTCCGCGCCATCCCCCAAGGGGAGGCAGGTTACGGACCACCATATCTTGTGCCCAGGAAACGTCCCTCGATCCCCTCGGAACTCGGAAGGTTAACCCGAGGGAGGAGAGCCATTGGTGTATTCTGATGGTCTCCTAATAGGCCCAGCCTTACCAAGAAACCAAGTTTCTTGATGCCTTCCCTTCACCACCAACCAAAAAAAAGGGGGGGGGGGGGTGAAGGGGAGTAGACTGAGCGAGAAATCAAAGAGTACACTCCAACAGATCACAACAAGCCGAGGGCTCCCCACGGGAACACCTCCGGTAACTGAAGGCTCCTATTTCCCGAAGGACACTACCCGAACAAATAGCAGCAAGGAACGGCTAAGTCCACTGCATGGTCACCTCCGGTCACACAAACACCGAAGGCTTCAACAATACAAAGGGACTGGACTATCCAAAGTACACTAAGACGGTACCTTCAAATATGCACCGAAGGCCCCTACCCCATTACAAGGGACACAACTGGCTGAGTCAAACTCTACAACTCCTCAGAGTGTATGCCGAGGGCACACACTCCTCATTGGCTTTCTTCACAACAACAGGATTTAACATCAACTTACGCAAAGTAATGTAGAGTCAGGGGGCACCTATCACCCGAAGGCTACACAAAGAAACTACACTTGAAAAATTCCAAGTCCTAAAATTGGGCCCCCGGCTCAATCAACACTACAGCCAGGGGAATACAATAGCCGAAGGCTATGCGATACCACAACACTTGCAAACAAAGAAAATTTCTATGTCCTAAAGATGGGCCCCCGGCTCAGTCAGTACTGCAACTAGAGGAATATGACAGTCGAAGGCCATACATCAAGAAGGGATGCCATCTCCCGAAGGCTCCCAAGGGAAAATCCACACTTAGAATGTTTTCTAAGTACCACATGCTTTTCCCCGGTCAACTACTTATACATCAAGGAGGGATGCCATCTCCCGAAGGCTCCCAAAGGGGATTTTGCACTTAGAAGATTTTCTAAGTCCCACATATTTCCCCCCCCCCCCCCCCCCCCCCCCCCGACAGCTACTCATACATCATGAAAGGATGCCATCTCCCGAAGGCTCCCAAGGGAAACTCTACACTTAGAAAATTTTCTAAGTCCTGCATATTCCCCCCCCCCCCCCCCCCCCCCCGGTCAACTACTCATACATCATGAAGGGATGCCATCTCCCGAAGGCTCCCAAGGGAAACTCTACACTTAGAAGATTTTCTAAGTCCTACATATTTCACCCTCATCTCAAGGGACCTAATTGCCGAGGGCTGCTGATAAACCGCATTCGCGGCGTTGTAGTAAAACGGAGTCTAACCTTTCGGTTTTTCCCCGAGTATCGTGTCTCTGAGGAGTGGCGGAGGGAAGTGTTGGTTTCAATATTGGTCACCGGTTAGTACGAGTCATTGCAAGCTTTCTCAAACGATTAATTGTGATAGTGATTAAAGAAATAAAAATAAATAACAAAAGTAGTAACGAAGAATTTAATTAAATGACATTAATGAGTAAACTAAAACTAGTGAACATGCAAAATAACTTGAGAGAGAATATTAACTAATTAAAATATTAAACTAGCAAACATGTAGTAGAGGAATGTTTCGAAAATAAAATACTAAAAGGTAAATTCAATGTGACTAGTAACCAAAAATTAACTAATTAAAAGTGGGGTTTAGATTTGGATTTAAGGATCTTGAGTGTCATTGGTTATGAATAAAAATGGGATAATTTCTCCAATCTAATTAAGAATAGTGACATTAATTCTCATAGACAAGAATTTAATTTTTAATTCCCCTAACATGTTCTATTTCTAGACTTAGTTTAGGGTGTAAGAGATGTGAGCTAAATTAATTCCAAACTCATAGACAAGAAAGAATTAATCTTCCAAAAGTTCGCAAGTGAAGTGATCAATTTCACAAATTACTCTTTCAATTTCATCTCAAACAACTAGTCCTAAAAACTGGAGAAAGTTCCTAAATTTAATTCAATATTTAAGAACACCCATTAACCTAAATTCTATCCAAATCTAAACCCCATGGAAATTTAGCCTAACATAATTATCATGAAACTAACACTATTAATAAAACAGCTAGAGTAATTTGTAGATGAAATTAAACAGTAAATAAACATCATTCACAACTCAATTATCCAAGTAAACAGAAATTCGGAGTATGAATTAATACAGGAATTAAAGCTTAAAGCTTATTGAAGTTTGAAAGGGAAAGATGAAACCGGAATTGTTGTTGTTATGTTCTTCTTCCTGCTAAGCTTTCTTCGACCTGCTGCTCGCCTATACCATGCTTGCCTATTTTTTCTCTGGCCAAGAACTACTTGCCGCTGAATTCTGCCTTTGCCCTGCGGCCTGAGAGTGTAAATGGTTTGTGCGGCTGAATCCTTTTCTTTCCTTCTGCCGACAAGCAAAAGTGCTGGCAGCCTCTCAAAAAAAATCAAATCTGATCTCTTCCTCAATTTATTTTGTTTTCTTTTTTTTTCTTTCTTCTTTGTAACGCAGCCTAGCTGCTTTCCATTTTGTTTTCTTTATTCTTTTGCCTTTTTTTTGTTTTGTTTGTCACGCAGCCTTGCTGCAGTTTTATTTGGTTTTCTTTTTTTTCTTTTTTTACTCTATTTGAAATGTTTGTATTAAAAGATATCAAATTGAAATATAATACGGAGTAGCAAGCTGAAATTTGATAAATCACAAAATACAGATAACACAAATAAAAAGAAATAAACATAAAATCAATCCAAACACTTGAATTAAACACAAATCACTTAAAAAATGTAAACTTCAACACTAATTTCAAACACTAACAAAAATGCAACAAAAACGCAGAAAAATGTAACAATTTGCCCCGAGTTTGACAAGAAACGCTATAAAAAGTGAGTGAAAATATATGAACAAATCAGACTTATCAATCTCCTCACACTTAAGCGTTGCTTGTCCTCAAGCAATAAAACTACTCTCAAACAAATTTTCAAGGCAAACTGTTTATAGTGTACAATTCAAGGACTCAAGATTACGCAGAATCAATCATCAATAGACTAAGACTCCAATCTACCTAACTATATTTTCATGAAAGCACACTGATAACTCAACTTTTATGACACAACATACTAATTAAAAATCCTTTAATACTAGCATATATACAAAAAAACACTACTAAGTAATCATGAGCACATGTCAACATTCACATTCAGAAACCCTCAGTCATTCTTAACTAGTCATGAAATACACACAAGCTCCAGTTCTAAAAACAGTTTTAGCCCCCCTAGCAAATTTTTTTTGAATGATCTTGGGGGAGCTACAAGCAAGCCAAGTTGGTATGAATTTTATGGTTAAACTAAATCATCGATTTGTGGGGCTATCTCATAATATATAAAAAATATACTCAGCTCTCGCAGAATACGATAATGAGAAGAGCAGCGCCCCTTCTCGGAGATGAGACTCCCAACGAAGACACTTCTCAAATCAATAATCAAGTACAACCAGAATAGCGAAAGATATTCTATCAAATGCTAAAAGCAAAGCCTCATTCGAGGATAGAATTCTCCCTAATCCAAAGAATTTAAATTTTAAGCTAACCAAGGAGCATTGTATATATCCATGAAAAGAAAGTAAGACTGAACAACCATTCAAACCAAAAACCCAAACTTGTGCACACAACTTCAAAGTAGAAATCAAGCATATTTACTAATATTTAAAGATTTTTTTTAAAAGTATAATGGTAATAAAAAGATTAGTTATAACAAAACTTTCATAAAAAATAGTTAAAGTATACTACACCTTAGCTTATTACTGATCTTAACTTAGTTCACCTGAGCCTCTTGTCATACACACTAGATCAGTTAAATGCCCAGTTCATGAACCCTCCTCACACTTAGAGAATAGACCTCATCCTCGAGGTCTCAAAATAAAACAGGGCAAATCTGCATTTTTTTTTCAAAAGTACCATCCTCACACTTAAGATGAATCACAAATAAACACACATGAAGGGCAAAAATTGATAGAGAAGAGAAGTACTCCCCTTGTGCTCAATATTGAAGAAGATTTGAAAGAGGAAGCACAAATCAAATTTTAACTCAATCGGGCAACTCCGGTGACTAACCTGAAAATGCTAAAGAAAACAAAATATGAATTAAAACTAACACACAAACAAGTAAAAAAAACAAAAGGAAATAGTTTTTTTTTTTTTTTTTTGGTTTTTCTTTTTTTTTTGAATTTTTGCAGTTCCCTTTTTAATTTTTTTTTTCATATTTCATTTTTATGTTTTTTTTATTGTTTTTAGTTTTTTTTTTACTTTTTTTTTTTACTTTTTTTTTTGAGTTTTTTTTAACCTCCCAGAAGTGCTTCTTTAACGTCACTAGCTTGACGCTTTTATCCACTTTTTTTCTTGATCTTCCAACTCTCGGATCATACAGCTCGGTCCTCAGAACTCTTCTGGTGTACCACCATTGTTTCACAAAAACCTCACAAGCAAGAACAAAGGCTTGTGCATCTTTCTCATTTTCAGGTGGTAAAATAAAATAAGGAAAGTCATCCTCATTCTTGAGATCCTCCTCCTCAATCTGGACAGTTTGGAGCCTTGTACTAGTATCAAGTACATCAAGGAGCAAGTCAAGGACCTCCTCCACACTTGTTTCTTTCTCATTCTGTGCAGAATTTTCTTGGTCAACTTGCACATCCAAAGTCTCCAAAAGTAGATCTAGGAGATCCTCAATTTCATTGATTGACTCAGGAGTTTTCTTCTTCAATTCTTCACATGATGCAATCACGATTATCTCAAATTCCTCCTCTGGGTGAGATGCCTCATCAAATTCGGCAAGATGTGGTTTCAAAAGTTCATCATTTTCAACATCACTTTCGCATGAAATGTCTTCCGCATCAACATTTTCTGAAATTGGCTCAAAGATCTCCTCATCTTCATCAAATATCTCATTTTGCAGCCCCGTTAAGTTTTGCTTTTCCGTGGATATCCACCCGTGGTCTATGGATTCTTCATCAATTGTGGGTGCTTCAGTACTAGCATCCACCAAACTTTCCTGAACTTCCATGAAATGACTCAGCTTATTTACCTGACTTGATTGTGATTTGAGATTCTTCACTTGAGTTACCAGGTTGTCAATTATTGTTGTGAGGGCTGAAATTTGATCGGTGCCTTGAAGTGTAGTCTCGGAAGAAGATTCTGACTCATAGTACCAGTTCTTAGCACTTGAAATCACATTCTCCATGAGCGTTTCACTCTCTTTCGGTGTCATGTCGAGAAACGAACCCATCTTTGAATAATGGTCCAATTCTTTTTTACTCACAACTTGAAGTCCATAGTAGAAATAGAACATCAAGTCATGAACATCCATCAACTGGGTAGGACACTTTCTCTGTAGGCCTTTATATCGATCCCAAGCCTCATTCAGTGTTTCCATCGTGGCCTGTCGGAAATTTTGAATTGATGCTCTAATTTTTGCAACTGTCGATGGAGGAAAATACTCATGCATAAACGCGTGATGAAGAGCATTCCAGGTGGTGAAGTGACCGGGTGGAAAAGCATTTAACCACCGAACAGCCTTATCCCGAAGAGAGAATGGGAATAAGATAAGCTTCACGGTGTCAATTGGGACTCCACTGATCCGGAATGTTTGATACGTTCTATTAAACCACAACATATGCACCCTCGGATCTTCATGTTTCAAATTGCCAAATTGATTAATCGATATCACTTGGATGATATCTGGATTAATCTCAAAATCAGTGACATCGATTGGCGGAATGCTGATGCTATCTTCCTCAAAAAAGTCCAAGGTTAAGGCTTCAAGCACTGTTGGCCTCTCCCTCATCATGATGAACTTTTGTTTAGACCATCTCAATGTTCTTTTAGGTTAGAGCAAATGATAGCAACTTGCAATGCTTGAAAGAGAGAGATTTTACAAACTGATCCTGCAAACTTGAGAAAACAACACAAACAAAAAAAAACAGAAAATAAAGGAGAAAGTCTCACTAACTCGGGTTCGCCTATGCCAATAATAAAAACCAACTTACAACCGTGCCACTCCCCGGCAACGGCGCCATTTGATAAACCGCATTCGCGGCGTTGTAGTAAAACGGAGTCTAACCTTTCGGTTTTTCCCCGAGTATCGTGTCTCTGAGGAGTGGCGGAGGGAAGTGTTGGTTTCAATATTGGTCACCGGTTAGTACGAGTCATTGCAAGCTTTCTCAAACGATTAATTGTGATAGTGATTAAAGAAATAAAAATAAATAACAAAAGTAGTAACGAAGAATTTAATTAAATGACATTAATGAGTAAACTAAAACTAGTGAACATGCAAAATAACTTGAGAGAGAATATTAACTAATTAAAATATTAAACTAGCAAACATGTAGTAGAGGAATGTTTCGAAAATAAAATACTAAAAGGTAAATTCAATGTGACTAGTAACCAAAAATTAACTAATTAAAAGTGGGGTTTAGATTTGGATTTAAGGATCTTGAGTGTCATTGGTTATGAATAAAAATGGGATAATTTCTCCAATCTAATTAAGAATAGTGACATTAATTCTCATAGACAAGAATTTAATTTTTAATTCCCCTAACATGTTCTATTTCTAGACTTAGTTTAGGGTGTAAGAGATGTGAGCTAAATTAATTCCAAACTCATAGACAAGAAAGAATTAATCTTCCAAAAGTTCGCAAGTGAAGTGATCAATTTCACAAATTACTCTTTCAATTTCATCTCAAACAACTAGTCCTAAAAACTGGAGAAAGTTCCTAAATTTAATTCAATATTTAAGAACACCCATTAACCTAAATTCTATCCAAATCTAAACCCCGTGGAAATTTAGCCTAACATAATTATCATGAAACTAACACTATTAATAAAACAACTAGAGTAATTTGTAGATGAAATTAAACAGTAAATAAACATCATTCACAACTCAATTATCCAAGTAAACAGAAATTCGGAGTATGAATTAATACAGGAATTAAAGCTTAAAGCTTATTGAAGTTTGAAAGGGAAAGATGAAACCGGAATTGTTGTTGTTATGTTCTTCTTCCTGCTAAGCTTTCTTCGACCTGCTGCTCGCCTATACCATGCTTGCCTATTTTTTCTCTGGCCAAGAACTACTTGCCGCTGAATTCTGCCTTTGCCCTGCGGCCTGAGAGTGTAAATGGTTTGTGCGGCTGAATCCTTTTCTTTCCTTCTGCCGACAAGCAAAAGTGCTGGCAGCCTCTCAAAAAAAATCAAATCTGATCTCTTCCTCAATTTATTTTGTTTTCTTTTTTTTTCTTTCTTCTTTGTAACGCAGCCTAGCTGCTTTCCATTTTGTTTTCTTTATTCTTTTGCCTTTTTTTTGTTTTGTTTGTCACGCAGCCTTGCTGCAGTTTTATTTGGTTTTCTTTTTTTTCTTGTTTTACTCTATTTGAAATGTTTGTATTAAAAGATATCAAATTGAAATATAATACGGAGTAGCAAGCTGAAATTTGATAAATCACAAAATACAGATAACACAAATAAAAAGAAATAAACATAAAATCAATCCAAACACTTGAATTAAACACAAATCACTTAAAAAATGTAAACTTCAACACTAATTTCAAACACTAACAAAAATGCAACAAAAACGCAGAAAAATGTAACAATTTGCCCCGAGTTTGACAAGAAACGCTATAAAAAGTGAGTGAAAATATATGAACAAATCAGACTTATCAGCTGCCTATCAATCGAGGGCTACAGTACACAAGGAATCAGCACTCAAGAAAATTTTCTAAGTCCTAAAGAATTAGCCCCTGGCCTATTCAATGTTTCAGTTGGGGCTCCACAGTACCCGAAAGCTACATGACATACTACACTTGCAAAAAGTCTCTAAGTCCTGTGCGTTGGGCCATCGGTCCAACATTCACACTTCAGGAAAGGATGCCATATCCCGAAGGCTCTCAAGGGGAAATCTACACTTAGAAAATTTTCTAAGTCCTAGGATTTGGGTTACTGCAAACACCCGAAGGCCCTATGGCGTGCTACACTTAGAAAAAGTTTCTAAGTCCTAATTACTGCTAAACCCTCGGTGGCATATCCAGCAGAGGGTGCCCAACTACCGAAGGCTTCTGGGGGCAAACTATAGTCAGAAAATATTCTAAGTCCTAAAACATACATTCAAAAAGGAGAAGGCATACATCCAAAGCAAAACGAAGGCATACATTCGACAATGAACAAATCAAAGGGAAACATATCATATACACAAAGCCCGAAGGCAATCATTCAACTACAACAAAAAAATAGTCAATGTAATCATTACAGAGTATGGCCAAAGCCGAGGGGTGACAAATGTTCATTACAAGGCTTTTTCAAAAATTGACTAAGTACTAATCTTCTCGGCGGCTTCAGCCTCGTTGTCTCCGGGGGCATCTTCCACGACAGCCTTGGAGGAGACTTCTTCTCCGGCAAAATCACCCCCGACGGCTCCAACCCCGTCACCCCCCATCATCACAAAATCATAGATTGTTGGCCGCTCTTCACCCGGGGGGAGGGGAACTCTGACATCTGGTTGCAACGGAGGGAGGCCATATACCGAGGGGTCAAATTGTTCGAGGGACACGCCAAAGTGCCTGGCAAGCCTCCGGTAGATCAGGTGCTGGGTAAAGAACTCACCCCCTGGTAGTAGGCGTCCCCCCTTCAGTCAGCCAGTCAACCCCCGGGCCTTCTACCCAAGCGTCCACCGAGGCTGCCACCACGGAGGCAACCCACTCCTTGTTGCCCTCGGCCCTCCAGCCCTCAGCGAGGAACTCCGCAACTGCCTCCCCTCGGGCCTCGGCCGCAGCTCTCTCCTTAGCAGTTTGGGCTTCTTCGGCAGCTTTTTTCGCCGCCTCGGCAGCAGCCCTCTCGGCCTCCGCCTTGCCCTCGGCTATGCCGTCAGCTTTGGCCTTCTCCGCCGCCGCCTTCGCCTCCCGAAGGGCCTCCTCCAGCTGTGCAGCATGCTTCACCGCCTCGGAATTCTTGCGGATCAGCCCCTCCACCTTCTTATCTTGGGCGGCCTCGTGAAGGCGCCTTTCTTCGCGCCTCCGGGCCTGTTCCCCGAGGGCTATGCAGGCCTGCAAACAACGATCAAAAGGAGTTAGATTATTCCACAGGGAAAGATAATACTAAACTGATAAGATAAGCGAAAAGGAAGCAGATACTTACAGTGAGAGAGGACCGGAGGATCCTGTT
This sequence comes from Cuscuta europaea, assembly GCA_945859875.1. NCBI lineage: Eukaryota > Viridiplantae > Streptophyta > Magnoliopsida > Solanales > Convolvulaceae > Cuscuta > Cuscuta europaea. Next base: position 13,873,881 of record CAMAPE010000061.1, read on the forward strand.
CTCGAGGGCATCATCATCGTAGGTCTCGAAGACTTCCCTGTCCATCTTCGAGGTGATGCCCCGAAGGAAGGCCCTCGGCTCGGCAGTGCCGTGCATCAGGGAAGCGCCGGGGGCAAAGGAGAGCTGACGGATCTCCCGGGGTAATTCCTCCCGGGGGGGATTCACCGGATCCTTCGGAGGGACCGAGGCTAGAGGCCCATCAACAGCGGGCATGTCATCAATAATTATGAGGGGGGCCGCCCCCCGACAGCACCCACGTCGCCTTTCTGCTTCTTGGTGGGGGGCTCCACCCCCTTGTCGCTCCTCTTCTTCTTGGCGGCCGCCTCGGCCTTCGACCCCCCGGTCCCCACAGCAGCATGGGCGTCCCCGGCGGAAGGCTCTACGACCTTCGGAAAAAAGGCGTCGGCTGGCTTCTGGCCCGAGGGCCCCTTCTCCTTCGGCTGGGTCTTGCCTTTCCTCTTTGCGAACAGGGCGTTGGCATTCATCCTGCTACCTGCAAAGAAACAACAAGTTAAAAGGTTAGCACCGAGGGGTCAGACATACGACAACAAACATAACAAAAAACTCTAAGTACGAGAATGTAACTCTAAGTACGAGAATGTAAAGCCCCCGGCCGCTACCTCCTGCTCCCACGAAGGCTTTATCGTAGAGAGGATACTTCTCAGCGGTCTCCCCAATGAACCGATACCTCAGGAATCCGAGGGCATACAGGTCTTCCTCGAGGGTGCACTCCTTGATGGTTACGTTCTTTTCCCGACCCTCGGGAATCTTGGCAATCTTCAGGCCATCCTTCTCGAGGGCGGCACTCTTGGCCTTCACATGGCGCCGAAAGCAATTCCGCAGCTCCCTCGGGAATGGGCTGTCGGCCAGTCTGATGTAGCACCATCGCTCTCTACACCCCTTGTTGGAAGAAGGGGCCTCGGTGAACAGTTTGAACTGGGGTATCTGCTGTAAGTTTGCATAGCCCTCGGCAATGGTATGCCCCCCCCCCCCCCCCGGCATAGGTTGAGGCTTTGGAAGAATAGCTCCAAGCTCGGTGTGACCCCCCGGAGTTTGCACAGGTTCACGAACCCAGTTATGTACGAGTGGCTATTGGGGGTCAATTGGCAGGGAACCAGGCCGGTGTACCTCAGGTACTCCCGGAGGAACGGATGGAGAGGGAACCGGAGGCCCATTGAGACCGAGAGCACGTGCACGGCTATACATCCCTCGGGGGGCCGCGACAGCACGTCATCAGGACCTGGCTCGACTACCACGGCCGAGGGCCCTACATGCAACTGGGTGATGTAGATGTCCGCCCTGTCAGCTTGGGACTTAATCTCCAGAGCGGCGGTGTCCAGGAAGGAGTAACCCTCCGGTAGATCAACTGGCCCCCCCTGATCGACGGCCTTTACTTTCTTCCGGGGGGGCAGCCTTCGTCTTTCTCCTCTTCTTCCCGGGGGCTACACTTAACGGCGTCGGGTCCAGCGGCCTCGAGCTACTGGCTTCCCCAGAACCCCGGGGGGGAAGAACAGCGACAGTGACCTTCGCCCTCTCCTTTTCTTCTTCCTCCTCAGCAACTTGGACGGCGAGGGCTAACTCCTCATCTTCGACAGTTCGCTCGAACTCCTCCGCCTCGACCTCAGCCACCAAATCCTTCTGCATCTCGGTGGCGAGAGCTGCATCACCACCCGAGGGCTGACTGCTACTAGACTCCGCATCGGAGATACCTTCGTCTTCCATCGAGGGCGTCCTCGAGATGTCCTGGGAATCGCTCTCGGACGACATTTTTTATCACGAATAAGCCTAGGACTTCGAAGACTCTCTACAGGATTCTAAACCTAAATCTAAGGCCAGGGGGCGGAACTTACTAAAAACTTTGAGAGAGGAGCAGGGCACTGACCTTGAAAGCAGAGTTTTGACCGAAGGCTGGAGTTTCTCTCACTAGAATTTTTGGCAGAGCTTCGCTAAAACAACTGATCGCACAAGAGGAAATGGCTCTGGCCTTGGGGTATTTATAGGCGCTGGAATCCGGGCTTGGGCCTGGGTTCCGGGCCTCCGGATGGACGCCATCATTACTCACCGCGTCTTCGCCCAACCGGTGACGCCGCCCACAGACAGCCAGCCATCACAGGCCACGTGTGCCCCCCCCCCCCCCCAACGGCTATATCCCGTCGTTACATATTCCAACGGCTATATTTCCAACGGCTATATTTTGGAAGCCCCCGGGTTTTCTACTTCACTCCACTTCATCAAGGATAGCCTCCGGGTGCACTCACCCAGAAGTGCCCCCGGGTTGTGCCCCACACAACACATTACACACGCCTTCGGGATCACTCCTTCAGATCCCTAGGGCTGCATATCAGGGCACCCCTCGGGGTTTCCCCCTCAGCACTGCAAAACCGGGTAGCCCCCGGGGAGTGCCTCATTGACGGGTGGCCCATGGCCCTCGGGTATCTTCATCACCAACTCATCAACAAATAGTGGACCCCCCGGTAACAGCTTCACTGTTGCCCTCATCTGGCAGGCCCTCGATCCCTGGATTGAGGGGCTCCCCTTCAGCGCCACCAGGACATCAACAGCAAGCCTCCGGCTAATCAACACAGGAGCCCTCAGAGGAGAGAGCCTTCGGCATTCCCGTCATTCTCCACTTTGTACCAAGGTTTGACATTTTCGATTCATCATTGGGGGAATTCGGTGCACTCTTTTTCCCTCATTAGGATTTTTTCCCAAAGGGTTTTTCCTAATGAGGTTTTTAACGAGGCATCCCCCCAAAATGAAACGAAAAGCGTCAGCCTTCGGCCCACAACAGCAACGTAACTACTCTACTCCTTTTCACCACTTTACAAGTGCCTCAAGGAGTGGGGGACTGGAGGACCCCTTCGGGAAAATCATTAAATTACAAAATCTGTGAAATTCCAAAAAACAACAAAGCAAGCCCTCAAGTCCCGACATGTGGGTAACTGAGGGACTGCCTTCGGCAGGGACATAAAAGCAACAACTCCTCACCAACTTCAGAGATCACGACGGGACAACATCAAAGGGCAAGCACAAATTACTCCTTTTCCTTCAAGTACCTTTCGGCAAAAGGAGTGAGGGACTCCTGATGGAGTATATGGCCCGGGAACCCCCGGCCCACAGACTCCTACTACTCCAGCAAAGGCCCAACAGGCCCAAATCACAGCGCCCAGAGTACCAAGCAGTCCGCACAACGCACAGGGGTGCCTTCGGCCCCCTGGCCGAAGGCTCCAAATTCTCACAGAGCGGGTTTCTCAAGCAAACTAAGAAACTGGGAGAAAACGGCGAAAACAGTAGCCCTCGGCACTGTGAGCCCTCGGCACCAGGGGTGCCATCGGGTGGAAGAGCCCTCGGTTACTGCTTTATAGCCGAAGGCATCTCACTCGACAAGATATCCGCCTCACATGTGTACAGATCACCGTACCCCGCACAGACGTCCCATCCAACAGCCGCATTAAATGCGGCCACATGCGGCTGCCAGCGCCAACCAGTTGAGGTGACCCCTCGGCCAATGAGCGCTTGACACGTGTCCCTGCCCGGCATTTATTGCTACTATAAATAACACCCTTTTTCCCCATTTGTAACCAAGTGATAACACGGTGAAAACACTCCACATTTATAATACACTCTCTCTCTCTACGTTTACTTGCTCTGACTTCTCTCTAAGTTATTCCCAGCAATAACCCTTCGGATATATACCCCCGGGTAGACTATCCATCACTTACTATTAGTTTAACCCTTGTTTTCTTACCTGTGTGAAGTTAAAACCAACTCCATAATCTAAGTATACAAATTGCTCTATCCGAATTTAAAAAAGCCATTATTTATGGAATTTTATCAATCTGGGATCTGAAAGATAGATGCATTATCAATCCGGGATCTGAAAGATGAAATCATTGAAATGTAACGGTATAGGATCCAAATGATGAAAAACTACCAATCTAAGACATAACATTTCATTGGTTTTGGTTTATTTAATTTTTCATGAATTCCATTGCTAATATTTGATGAATTTTTCTTCACAGAAGGTTATTAGTTTAATAATAAAAAAAATTTAAAATTTTTAAAATAAAAAAATAATAAAGTTTATGAAAACTTAGGTCCTATATTGAAAGTTTTCAATCATTCGGCTCCCAGAAAGACAATTTTCCATCATTCGGGTCCTATACCGATACGTTTCATCTTCTGGGTCCTGGTTTGATAATTCGTCTATCTTTTAGGTCTTGGATTGAAAAAATCCTTTATTTTTAGTTCAAAAACAACTATGTAATTTTATTTTCAAAAATATTCTTTGTACCGACTTAGTCCGACCGAGTGCCCTAACTCCGCCCCTACATTTTTGTGCATTTTGTGTGGGAACAAGTCAACTTATATTGATTTGAGTGTCCAATTCATCCCGCTAATATGCCAAAATATCACATGTGATATATGAGCAATTTGTGCATCTTTTGTGTGAGAGGGGCTGAATATAAAAGCCATGTTGTAAACTCCTTTCCTTACCAGAGAGCTTGGCTCCTTGTTTGTGAAGTATTTCCTTACTAGCGAGCTTAGTTCCTTCTTTGTGAATGATTTAGATGTAGTATGAGAAGCTAGATACATATGGTATTATGGTTGTTGCTCTCTTACGCCTAGATGTGCCAAATGAGAACAAAATCAGATTTCGAGGCTACCTGAGCCAAATTTCAGCGACAAAATCGATTCCCAACAGCTAATTTGTAGAGAGGCAATGAAGTAATGAGACATTAGAGAAATTGGCTATGAGACCAAATTATCGATTGTAACGTATTATTTCTTGTATTCATCTCAACTAGACGATGAACCGGTGTGTTGCACGAGAATACTCAATATACATTAATGAGATAAAAAGATATTGATTGATTGATTATTTTGTTATAAACTTATTCCATACTTGAAGTGTTATTAAATCGATTAATGATCATGTTACAAAGATAAACACCAAAATGGTAAATTAGAAAAATATTTAGGATAATAGATTCTTTAAGTTGTACATGCACCAAAACTTCTTTAACTTTTTATAGATAATAATATATAAACTTACTCTACGCTTTGTTCTAAAAATCTAGGAAAATGTGTCTCCTCTTGGCCATAGTTCAAAATATATATATTATTTCTCTGCTTTTTGTTCTTTTCTACTCCGTATATGTTTGGGTTATTTTATTTATGTTTTATTTTTGACTCTACCCCAATTATTGTATCAAATTTTTAAAAAAGTGACAACATTTTTTGTACAAAAACCAAAAACCCAAAAGCAAATCGAAATAAATCAAATCCATCCAACCATGATCCATGTTTTGAAATGCAAAACCGATCTGGCGAACTTCTTACTTTAGTTCCGTATTTGATTTTGGGATCAATTCCAAATTTCTCCTATGTAGGTCGTACGAATAAAGTCATAAATAGGTCTCTAATTCCAAATAGACCTAAACTTTATGTTCACTCTCAGATGAATCGATATACCCCACATAATGAATTGGCGCATTGGAAGTCCATATATTTATATTCTCTCCGTCCCATTATTCCCATAAAACCTTGTCAACTTTTCTTTTTTTGTCCCAAAAAACTTCGTCATTTTCCCATTAAAGTAACTAATTTGTGGTTTTGCTCATTTCTCTTTCTTCTGCATAAACTTCAACCATATAACTTTATTGTACGTACCTTTCTTATTTCTCGTCTCACTTGAAGTTGGCAAAGTCCAACGAGACGAAAGTAATACTTCATACATGATATTGCATTGATCAATAACTGTGTGGAAAATTTCAGATTGAGAATGTCACCACCAGGTGTAGCCGTGTAGGTGGAGTGTAATTTTGTACACCCTCACTAAGGAGGGTGATGTTCACCCCCTTTGTTCTATGGTTGCCATGTGGCATTCCATCTCATCTCATCCTATTGTGAAGTATTGTCTTGCCACATGGGAGGCAAATAGGGGTGAGAGTGAAAATAACTCTCTCAAATGAGGGTGAACAAAATTGTGTTGGTGTAGGTGTGGAAGGACTGAAGGAGTACTTTACAGATTGAGATAATTAGTTTGATCATACACAGGCATAGAGCCCGTTTGATAACGTTGAAATTGACGGAATCAGTTGATTCTGTTGAAATTTATGAAGTTCTAATTAAAGTTGTTGGTTTGGCAGATTTTTCAGATTATGAAGGAAGAAAAAGTTATTTGAAAAAATAGTTATAATGGTCCTTTGTTGAAATTTCAGTCAATTCAACTTGAAAATTAATTTAAACCTTACTTATTATTCTGATTATTACATAACTCAAAAATTTCAAAAATCGATGGATAAGCGAGATAAGTTTGAAAACCAGGAATGAAAAGGAATAAGGCTAAATAAGAATAGTCAAACCTGCATTAATCAGTGGACAATTTTTGCTGGTCAAAATCCTGAAATGTGAATATGCTAAAAAGGTATTCCATAGTCTACCCCAATAAAATACATTGTCGGTTTTCCATAACATTGTTATCGAAGAATATAATGTACTCCTGGTAGATTTCTTTTTTTGCAAACATAAAATTTCAGCCGAGATGCAAACAATCGGCTGCCACCAGCACAGCCACCATTCAATCGCCGATCTCCGCCGAAACAATCACCGCTCTCCGGCCGTAGAGACATATCCCGTGATCCGCGCCTACAAAGATGCCAGATTCGAAGGTCGCAAAAAGAAGGGCTCAACCAGAACATCGAGGTTGGCCGAGTCCTTGTCAAACTTCATCAATCTTCAGATCGAGACGGCCACCATTGCCCGACGGAACAATCTTGTGAACGTCGAAGACAAGGCCGACACTCCCATATCGTCTCCCAAGCAAAATATATCCAGCGAATGGCGCGAACTTCACGGTTGCCGGGAATGGGAAGGTCTTCTCGACCCGCTCCACCCGTTTCTCCGGCGAGAGGTCGTCAAATACGGTGAATTCGCACAGGCAACGTACGACGCGCTTGATTTCGACTACTGCTCGGAGTACGCCGGGAGTTGCAGGTACAATCCTCACAAGCTGTTCGACGAATTGTCGCTTACAAGGAGCGGTTACAGAGTCGTCAAGTACATGTATGCCATGTCGCAGGTCGACCTACCGGAGTGGCTAGAGGCGTCTAGATTGGTGGACCGGTGGAGCAAGGACTCGAATTGGATCGGATTTGTGGCCGTGAGCGACGACGAAGAAACGCTACGGATTGGGCGGAGAGACATCGTTGTGGCGTGGCGGGGAACAGTGACGCCAACGGAGTGGTATGAGAACACTCAGAACAAGCTGGTGGCGATCGGGCAAGGAGAAGGCAAAGTCGAACAAGGCTTCCTGAACATCTACACTTCGAAGTGCGATTCCTCGCCGTACAACAAATCCAGCGCGTCGGAGCAAGTCATGCGCCAGCTCCGAGAGTTGGTGGAAGCATACGGAGGCGAAGAAATGAGCCTGACAATCACCGGGCACAGCCTGGGTGGCGCGCTAGCCGTTCTGAACGCCTACGAGTCGGCAGCGAACTTCCCCGGCCTCCCAATCGCCGTGATATCCTTCGCGTCACCAAGAGTAGGAAACATCGCGTTCCGCGACGAGCTGTACCAGATGGGCGTCAAAACGCTGCGCGTGACGGTGAAGCAGGACTTGGTGCCAAGAATGCCTGGGATCGTGTTCAACGAAAGCCTGCAGAAGTTTGATGAACTGACAGGAACACTGGAGTGGGTTTACACGCACGTGGGAGCTGAACTGAAGCTGGATGTGAGAGCATCACCGTATCTGAAGAGAGGGTTTAATTTCATAGGGATCCATATGCTGGAGACGCATCTTCATCTGGTGGATGGGTGGGTGAGCAGGAGCTCAACGTTTAGGGGCGACGCCAAAAGGGATGTGGCGTTGGTGAATAAAGATTGTGATATGCTGGTGGATGAGCTCAGAATACCACCCAACTGGTTCCAGTTGGCCAATAAAGGTCTGGTGCGTAATGCTTCTGGTAGGTGGGTTAGGCCCAAAAGGAAACCTGAAGATGTGCCTTCACCAACCACCTTCTAACCTCAAAAAGGTCGGAATCTTCTTTTTTCCGTGTAATCCTTTTTTAAAATATACAACGTAGCATTTTATCTGGGAGAGATATGAATCTTCCTTGTCTAGTATGTCCCGAAGCTATTCTGCATTGGGCGGGTATGTACATGATAGAGTATAAGTCTAGAAAAAAGCGAGAGCTAGAGAGAAGTGAAATAAGTTCTGCAATAAATGGATTTGTCAACCCCTACAAGGTTACAACTACTCCCAAATGGAGTATTTATAGAGGAAATGTGGGTTGGGTTCCCAAGTCTTGGGCTTGAGAGGCCCATTTACAATCGGGCCATTACTGGGCCGAGTTTAAAGTATGCAGAAATGACTAAGTTTTAAATTCGGCTCTGTGAGCTCTCTGTGGTCGATGAAGGTTTGGCCGACGGAGCCATGGCCGATGGAGACCCGACCGACGGAGACACCCGGTTCTCCTGACTTCTGGATCATGTTCTGAGTTGACATCTTTCTGGCCGATGGAGGACCCGTTGGGTGCCAGTTGTGCTTCTTATTCTTCTGGGTATGTGGGTCATGGGGTTTGGACCCATATACTCCATCAGGAGTCCACCACTCTCTGAGCTGAGACGCAGACGAAGTGAAAGAGAGTAGATTCCCGTGGTCTTGATGTTCTTTGACCGATATGGCATCGTTGGGACATTCTTTGTTTTGGCCGTTGTGGACATTCCCTGTTTCGGTCGTTGTGTGCCTTCTCTGTTGTGGCCGTTGTGTGCATTCTCTGTTTTGGCCGTTGTGTGCATTCTCTATTTTGGCCGTTGTCAGTTGCCTTTTGTGTTTCAAGCCGAGGAGGTATCATGGTTGCTTTTGGTGCTCCAGGCCGAAGCGATATTATTCGTAGTTTGGTGTCCATGGCTTTGAGGACGATGATGGCATTAGGTCAGAGGACGTTGTGTGTCCTTGGTTTTGTGGACGATGAATGTCATGTCTTTGACTTTAACTGGTGGATTGTACGCTTGTGGACGTTGGGGCGTTATTTTCTTATCTTGGCCGAGGGTGGAGTACCTGGACCAAGGTCATCGGAGCGCCACGTGTCAAGGGATGACTCGTGTCACGATCTGAGAGGTGTGAGTTTTGTTTCCATGTGCTTATTTTGATGCGGCCGAGGGTGTACCACAAGGTCCTGGACGTTATGGTGCATAGACGATACGGTGTTGTTGTAATTGTATACTTGTCCGTTTTTTGATTTTCAATATCATTCTTGCGTTTGGAGGCCGGTGTAGTCCCCCACTGCTTCAAGTCAAAGGGTCAGTGAGGGGTGAAGTAGTAAGGTGAAACCCCTGGCCGAAGCGAGATCCTCGTATTTCCCCTGAATCCAACCCCTTGGCGATTCCTGACCAAGGTAACCCTGTGGGAGAACCCTTGGACGCAGGTCGCTTTCAAGAAGTAATCATCAATAGGTTTTATACGGGGGGCGATGGTTGTTAGGTTCTTTTCCGCTTTGTTTTTGTGGCCGTTTAAAGAGCCCTGCTGTTGGTAACATGTCAGACCGATATGGGCACACCTTGGGGCCTTTGATGCCGAGGTGGCGTTCTGACATGGGGCAAGCCGTTGAAGTAATTGTTGGCTACTAAGGCCGATGTAGGTGTGACCTGTGAACGTGGAGGGTCATACCTCTCCTTAGTGTGGCCGTTGAATGTCTTGGCCGATATTGGTGCTACTTGTTGGTACGTTGGACGTGGGCTGATAGTGCCGGAAGTGGGCCTGGCCACGAGGTGATCTCCCAGGTTGTCCCAGATGAGGACCAGGCTTATCTCAATGGGCTCGATAACGTCAAGATCTATGACAGTGGAATGGACCACCTCGTCCAAGTGAGTTGGCCACGTACTTTGTTATTTTCTTGATTTACATGCTTGCAGGTGTCACCGTCGTCCTAACCATTTTGTTATTTGGAGGCTGCCTTCATGCTGATGGAGAACAACAAGAGGCAGCAGCGGGAGATAGCCCGGCTGAAGGAAGTTGAGCAGAGGGATGCATGTGCTGATGAGGCCTTGAGTTGCCTGGATCAGCTACGGGGTGATGTGGAGGCCCTGAAAAAGAAAGTTGACGAAGCCGATGCGGCCATTCGTCAAGTGACTGCCGATAGGGACGATGTCCTGAAAAAGCTCGCCGAGGAGAAGAAGGCACATGAGGCTGTTCGTCGCCGTGCTGTTGAGGCCGAGAAGGCCAGAGCTGGGGCCGAGCAGGTTGCTGAGGCTGCTGCAGAGAAAGCTGTCGACGCTGCAATTGAGAAGTTCTTGGCCGACGGCTGGAAAGCTGAGGAGCATCGGTCTTGGTGTTTTGAGGTTGTGGCGGCCAGGCTCGAAGATTGGGGCCAGCACAGTCCTGAAGGCCAGGAGTACTTCGAAAGGGAAATGAAGGTATACTATGACCTCGGCCAACAACGGATGCAGCGGTTGATCTACCGGAGGTTACGCCGTAGATGCCTGGAGTTGAAGCTGACCAAGAAGTTCGCTCATCAGCTGAAGCTGCCTCAGAAGATGAGGGATCCGGAGGATGAGATCAAGCTCCCTGTGGAGGAGAGGCAAACCCCTATCCTAAGCTCGGGCATCAGTGAGGATGATTGGGATGATGATGACATATTCTTGGACATTGCTTCTTCCGCGGCCGCTGAAGCCAGTGATACACCTGTTCAAGAAGCCGACGAGGAAGAAGCTTGATCCCTTTTTTTATTTCTCCGCTTAATATGTAATGGCCGATGCTCCCCCCTTATGTACTTTGAATATTTTGAATGCAAATATTTGGTTGGCTCTTTCGACTTTAGTGTCTACTTCATCCTTGTACTGCTTTTGTTATTTCATGCTTTAGAAATATTTCTAAGTGTCAGTTGAAGTCGGGAGGCTGCTTTCCTTTGTTGTGGCCGATGAGGGTGTCGTCCCTTGCTCGGCCAAGATGGGGATATTCCCTCGGATCTTTTAAGTCCGTGTCATCCACCCTGTGATCTTCATCGGCCACTTTGGATGCCACTTGGGAATTTTTCCCAAGTGCTTTGGAGTAGTCCCTGCGTAGGATCAGGCTCAGATAATGGATCATGTTTGAAGATCTTGCGGGTGTTTGTCTGGTTGGCCCGCATGAGCATGCTTCGTCCATGTTGCGTAGCATTTGCTTTATATTTAACTGATATGTACTTAGTCGAATTGTGTTGGGATTTTTTTATTGCTCGAGGCGGGCAAGTGCACGGTCCATCGGCTTCCCTCTTTTACTCGTGGGGATTTCGCTCGAGGCCGGCGAGTGCACGGTCCTTCGTTTGTCCCTCTTTTATTTATGGGGATTTCGCTCAAGGCCGACAAGTGCACGAGCCTTCGGTTATCCCTGTTTTATTTTCTTCCTCTGCTTCTTTGAGCGAAGAGCGGGTATCCTTCTTTCAGGCTTCGGTCGAGGGGGTTGCTATTCCCTTGGCCGGTAGAGAGTCCTACTGGATCGTCCCGTGATCTCGGGGAGGTCCCGTCGTCTATTTATGACGCGAGTTAAGGCTTTTGATCGGTTGCTGATGGCTGTTGTTTCCCAACCCCAAGTTTTGGGGATTTTTGTCACCTCAGCCATGATTTCAGACCTGTTGTCCTATGATTTAGCGCGAGGACGATGCGGTGAGCTTCCCATTTCAAGACGTGGGCCGTTTGCGGGGGGCCCGTCCTGGGACACCGTCGGCCATACCTGAGCGTTTCGCTCTAAGAGGTCGATACGATGTGCTGTGTCGGCCATACCTGAGCGTTTCGCTTTAAGGGGTCGATATAACGCGTTGTGTCGGCCATACCTGAGCCTTTCGCTCTAAGGGGTCGACACGATACGCTGCATTTTTTTTTAAAATTGGGGAGCTCGTCGGCCCAGCTTCCTCCTGCATCCTGGAGTTTCTTCTTCAGGCCTTCGAGTATGGTTCTGTTGGCGTTCTCAACTTCCCCGTTACCTTGAGGGTAGGCAACAAAGAAGAAACGATGCTTGATTCCCCATTTTCAGAGGAGCTCCTAGAAGGGTGCGGCTTCAAATTGGGTGCCATTGTCGGATATGATCTCCTGAGGAACGCCGAAACGGGTAAGGATGTTTCTGTGGACGAACTTCTGACACCTGGCACCTGTGATGTTGGCCAGGGGTTCCGCTTCGACCCACTGGTTGAAGTAGTCGACTGCGACGATGATGTAGCGGTTGTTGCCGGTGGCTCTAGGCAGTGGGCCGACCAGGTCAATCCCCCATCTTGAGAATGGAATTGCAGTACTGATCGGGGCGTAATTGACGGCCGGCCGACCAGGGGCCTTCTGAGTACCTGATATGCGGTACACTTCCTTGCAAGGTTAGCACAATCCCGCGCCATCGTCGGCCAAAAATAGCCTTGGACGACGAGACGCCGGGACATGCTAAAAGGGCCCTGATGTGAGCAGACACCGTAGTTGACTTCTTCCATTGCTACTTCGGCATCGTCCTGGTGCAGGCATCGGAGGAGAGTGCCATTGTAGGATCTCTTATAGAGTTTCCCATTCTCAATGGTGTAACTCGGGGCCCTGAGTCTGACTTGTTTAGCCCTCTCCTCGTCCTGGGGTAATTCTCCCGAAGTGATGAAGGTCATGATGTCGGATATCCAGTCCTCCGGGCGTTGTTGAATGCACATGATTGGGCTGGCATGGATACTGGACATGTTTAACTCCTCGACTTTGGCTATCTTGGAAATGTGCTCCGGAGTGTTCGTGCTAAGCCTGGAGAGAATGTCGGCCTCGGCATTCTCCGCCCTTGGGATCTGTGTGATCTCATGGGTTTCAAATGCCTTGAGCAACTCATCAGCCGCATGTTTGTATTGCCTCATCGTTCCTTCTTTGGCATCGTATGAGCCCTCAATCTGGCCCACCACCAGCTTGGAGTCGCATTTGATTCTGACATGTCGTGCTTTGAGGCCGGCGGCGAGTCTGAGGCCGCTGAGGAGAGCCTCATACTCGGCTTCATTGTTGGACACCCTGAAGTTGAAGCGGATGACATAGTAAGCTCCGAATCCTTTAGGGGAGATGAGGACGACGCTGCCTCCACATGCTTTGGCGGTCGATGAACCATTAGTGAATAGGGTCTATGCTTCGTGTGGTTCTGCCCCGGGTATGGCGGCGGCCGTGTCCCTTGCCGTACACTCAGTGACAAAGTCGACCAAGGCTTGCCCCTTGATAGATAACCTTGGCTTGATTTCGATTTGGAACTGACTAAGGAAGATTGTCCACTTCACCATCCTTGAGGAACTAGTTGGGCTCCGCATAAGTGTGCTGAGGGGCTGTTGAGTCAGGACAAGGACGGCATGGGCCTGGAAGTAGTGCCCTAGCTTCTTCATCGTGTGGACGATGGCCATCACCGTCTTCTCGATGGGGGAGTGCCTGAGCTCGGCCTCCCAGAGCGTCTTGCTGACGTAGAAAACTGCCTTTTACACCCATTCCTCCTCGTGGATGAGCACGGAGCTGATGGCCGACGTGCTCACCCCCAAGTATAAGAAAAGTGTCTCGTCGGGCTTGAGCTTGGAGAGTACAAGAGGGGACGAAAGGTACTGCTTTAGCTCCTCAAATGGTTGCTGGTATTCCGTCGTCCATTTGAACATGTTTGCCTTGCGCATGATTTGGAATAAAGGGAGAGACCTTTCAGCCGATTTGGAGAGGAAACGGTTAAGGGCCGCAAGTCGTCCCGTCAACCGTTGTACTTCCTTGACATTGCGCGGTGGCTCCATGTTTACGATGGCCTGGATTTTCTCCGGATTTATCTCAATGCCCCTTCGGCTGACCATGTAGCTAAGGCATTTGCCTCCTTGGACACCAAAGGTGCATTTCTTGGGGTTGAGGCGGAGCTGGAACTTCTTCATTATCTCAAAGATTTCCCGGAGGTCGTCGGCTTGGGTGGTAGCATGTTTGCTCTTGATGATCATATCGTCGACGTATGCCTCCATCGTTCGGTCGAGGACTGGTCTAAAGATTTTGGCTACCATCCTGGTGTATGTGGCACCTGAATTTTTGAGCCCAAAGGCCATGACGAGGTAGCGAAAAATTCCCTCTGGGTTCATGAAGGTCGTCTTCTCGGCGTCATCTTCATGCATGAAGATCTGGTGGTACCCTCTGAAGGTATCCAAGAATGACATCAACTCGCAGCCCGCTGTCTCGTCCACGAACTGATCAATGTTGGGGAGAGGGAACGGGTCCATGGAGCACGACTTGTTCAATTCAGTGTAGTCGACACACATTCTGAACGTTGGTGGCTTTTGAGCAAGGACGACGTTGGCTAGCCAAGTTGGGTACTTCACCTCCTTGATGTGTCTGATGGAGAGGAGCATGGTGACCTCCCCCTTGACGAAGTCTCATCTCTCGGCCGAGAGGTAGCGCCGCTTCTGCTTAACTGGCGTGGAGGCTGGATCGACTAACAGCCGGTGAGTGATCACCTTCCGGCTGATGCCTGGCATGTCGTCCGGCCCCCACGCAAAAATGATTGCATATGACCGCAAGACCAGGAGGATGCCGTCATGTTGGTCCTGTGGGAGTTGCTTCCCAATTTTCAAGACTCGCTCCGGTCGGGAGGCATCCAAAGGGACCTCTTCGATGTCCTCGATCGGCTCAACATGTGGCCTCTCTTCGTCCTTGGCGACGGTCATGGTTATGATGTCTCTTCTTTGCTCGGCGCTGGCGGTTGGCTTCGTCAGCTTGAGATAGCACGCCCTTGCTATCCTTTGGTTCCCCCTGGCGTAGCCGATGCCGCTTTTGGTGGGGAACTTCAAGCAAAAGTGCTTCATGGAGATGATGGCCTCTAGGTCCTCTAATGCTAGCCGCCCCCAGATCAGGTTATGGGCGCACTCGAGGTTGACCACCATGAACTCCAAGTCAATTTTGGTGCGATGGGAGCCGTCGCCGACTTCCACGGGAAGACTATCGTGCCCTCGGCGTCGATAGAGTCCCCGGTAAAGCCAGACAACGGTGTCCGTATCGGCTTTAGTAGGGCTTTGTTCAACTTCATCTGCTTGAAGGTGTCAAGGTAAATGACGTTGACAGAGCTCCCTGTATGGATGATAGAGTTGCCTATCTCACATCGGATAATGAGGGCGTCCCTATGTGACGCGATGCCTGGAAGAAGATCCTTATCGGTGAAGGTGATCGCCTCCGTCCGCTGCTTCTTTGGCTGGGGGGAACGTGGGACACCTCCCCAATGTACAGGGATTGGGCCCATTTCTTTCTCTAGGTGGCTGAGTCCCCCCCCCAGTGTTGCCTCCCACAATGAGGTGGATGTGGTTCTTCTTTGGAGGGGGCTCCTCAAAGTCTTTGTCGTCGTCGTTGAGTCTGCCGATCTCACGCTTCTTCGTAGAGGGTTCACCCTCATTTTTGCCAATGTTTACCCACGTATTTTTGTGTGGGCCACCTTTAACAAATTGGGAGAGTTCCCCCTCGTGAATCAGCCGCTCGATGGCTCTCTTCAGCATGACGCAATAATCGGTGTTGTGGGAGGTGTTCTTGTGGTAACGGCAGTAGGTGCCACCCTGATGGACGACATAGATTTCCTTTGTCGAGCGAGGATCCTTCTCAATGAGATCATGCTCTTCGGCATAGTCGAGGATGGAGCTGACCGAGTGTGTGAGAGGGGTCCTCGACCTTTCCATCCTCGGATGCCATGGGCACTCCTTCTTGTTCTGTCCACCAGACCCTTGGCGGTTCTGTCCTCCCTGTCCTCGGTCTCCGGTCGGTGGCGTGCTAGGAGTTTGCACGGAGTTTTTCTTGGAGGGGTGCCCTCCATCCTTCTTGTGATTGTGGAGCTCGTTGGCGTCGGCGTATAGGTTCCTTCGCTGGAGTGCCTTTGTGTATGACCTCGGCGGGTCGGTGATGAGGCTCCTCGCGTATGGGGTGCTACGGAGAGCACCCTGAAAAAGGACAAGGAGGGTGCGCTCATCGGCCCCTTCGACCTCATCGGTCTCCCTCGTCCACCGGTCGATAAAAGACCGGAGTGATTCGTCGTGTTGCTGCTTGACAGAGAGGAGATGGGTGAAGTACTTCTTTACGCGCTTCCTCCCAACAAAGTGGGTGAGGAAGCGTTGGGCAAGATCTTGCCATGAGTCTATGCTCCCTTCGGGGAAGCGCATTGAACCATTCATATGCTGGTCCCTTGAGAGTGGAAAGGAACCAGCGGCCGAGGTACTCCTCCGACGCATTCACCATCAGCATGTTATTCTGATAGCGTCTGAAATGCTCCTGTGGGTCGGTGCGGCCGTCATAGGGTTTGATGGTGTTGCCTCGGTATTTCACGGATTAAGGGCAGAGAGTACCTTTGTAGTGAAGGGAGTCCTCGTCGTGATTTGGATGATGGGGTCACCTCGTCCTTCGGCCAACTCCCTCTCAAGGGCGCTGACCTTGTGCAGGAGTGCGTTGAAACCGGGATCCCTGGATGAGTTGCCCGTGGGAGTGGCGGCCAGCTGCTTGGCCTCCATCTGAGCGAGCCTTCGTCTCAGGGATCCTTAGCGGCCGTAGTGGCGCCTTGCTGGGTCTGCACACGGGTTGTGTGGGCCGTGTTGATTTTGTGGCGCGCGTCGTCCTCGTGCAACTTTCCCTTGCCTTTGTCCAGACGGGGTCGATCCGCTGTCCGGGATACGGACCCCAAGCTTTCCCCTGGTGAGCCAGGCTCACGTTCACCAATTCGTCCCGCCATCCTCTTCGATACTGGCCGACAACACGTGTCACCTAGCCTATTAAAGGCCGAATGTAACACCCCCAAAATCCCTTCCCATAATAATACTGAGAATCATAAAATTTGTTTATTAAAAATAACATTCAAAAGTTATGCAGCGGAATATAACATGAAACATGGGTGTGTCACCGCCACATCCAGTCTTTATAACTGAATGCTAAGGCTATCCACCATTATTAAATATAAGTTCAATAAAAGTAAAAAGTTTCTTACTCATTATTTATAATAACATTATACATTACTTTTATTTCTAGGTTTTCTAAGCAGCGCTCTCGATCGAGGTTCGTCATTCATCATAAACATCACCTGAAAATATATATCCACAGGGAAAAGGGAAAAAAAAGAAACTAAAATTAGCTTTCGCTAAGTAAGATTCCACCCAACCCCGTAAAATAATATAATTTGAAGAAAATATATATTTATATATATACAAACTATAGATTGAAGTATTATATATTTATAATTCAAATAAATGTCATAATAATAAATAGAGCATTCAAAAATTAATTCAAACATCTCACGACATATTTACGCAGTTGGAAAATATTATATAATGAATAGTAATTGTATATTTGGTTTTTCTCCAAAATTGCTAAAGTTTCTTTTAAAGATGGGCGAAACTCAAGATTCCTTGAGCCCAACGAGTTGTTGTTATTTACAACTCATTCCGTAATTCCGGCTCCCAGCGACCACCTGTTGGAAACTGAACTTCTACCTTAAGTGTGCACACCCCCTAAAAGGGATTCCAAGCCCTCCGGGTAGTAAGAAGCCCAAGTAGCCCGGGTAGTTTATACCAGCTACTCCTCAAAAGGATATACTCCCTGAGTGACTACAAAACTACTACTACGACCATCAAAGGACTTTTAAAGCCCTCACAAAAATACCAGAATGTCTACCGGGTATTAATGTTTAAATAATTCACAATAGTACCGAATCCACCAAAAAGCAGTAGTAGCTCCTAACCACCCCCTTCACAATTAACGGTCGTGAAGAAGACCGACACCACGGGTTTCTCTCGTGATGCCCACAATTATGAAAATTAATTTTTATCTTTAATACTTTTCAAAACCCAATATCTATTATAGATATATAAAATTCCAACATTCCAAGAATAAGGATATTTTATCCTTAAAACCTGATTTCTCAAAATAGCTCAAAATATGACATACTATGTAAATAACTCAAAATACGAAATACATCATAAATAGCTCAAACCCAAATAACATTTACAATCACAATCCATAATTCAAATACTCATAATTTAATTTGATACCAAATACTCAAATAAATACAAGTAACATTCACACATAGATTTACGAGGTAAAAATATAGTTTTGGTTGACATGGAACTTACCGTAAAATTGTGACACTTTTCTACCTTCTTCTTTTAAGTCTTGGCAATAATCACCTTTAGTAATTTTAAAATAGCATAATCAGTATTTTATCTTACTTTTGGTAATTCATGCTATATTACTAATTGACTTTTTAATCGGTTCTATTTAATTTGTTTATAACTATACATTTAAGTAGTTAATTTTATTCATTTACATACGTCCATGAATATTACTCATTCGTATCTTATTCAGTCTATTTAATTTTAATTATTCTAAAATGGCAAATGCAATAAGAGTGAACATATTAGTTCATTTTTATGACTAATGTAGTTATCCACTTTTCCACTTTTTCAGAATCTTTACTATGTAGTTAAGTGTCTATCCTAAACCATTTACTAGTATTAAAATAACTCCAGCTAGCCCAATTATTATATAAAAACAATAAGGAGCGTAAGTATATACAGAGTATTACGGTACTGTACGTCTTCCCCCTTGCGCAGAGATGGCCGGTGACGACGCACGGACACAGGCTTTCTTCCACGCGGCAACTTCTTCCGGCGTCAATAGCAGATGCTTCTACTTTTACGGACCAGCAGTAGGTCGGCCTAGCAATGGAGTCAAATCCGGTATATTTTCTTCTTCGTTTTTCTTCTTTCTTCGGCAAAGATGGCGGCCAGCGATTTCCCTGAAAGCGTGTAGTGATCTTCTATCTTTCTCTCCCTCTACTTCCCTACGTATATATGTATAGGTGTTCGGTCGTTTTTTTTTTCTGAGCAGGCTAAAGAAATGAATTGAAGTCTATATATATACATATACGTTGGTCCGATCCCAAAGCTTCGGGTGGCTTATTGTGTTGTTTGTTTTTGGTCAAGGTTGAACATGTGTTGGATGATTCAGCTAGGTACATGCTGGGTGGATGTTTACATGGCTGATGTTCGAGTCTTGCATGTGTAATATATTATGTATGTGTCGGATATGTGTTATGTATGTATCTGCATTCATACATACATGTGTACTAATGTATATATGTATGTAATATTAGATACACGTATATAGTTATAAATTTGAATGGTCAAATTAATTTAATATGTGGCATTTAATTATTATTAATATTTGGGTACATATTTTGAATTGATATAATTTTCATTGTAAAAAGACACTTTTAATATTTTAGGTTTTATACTCAGAATTTTATTTGATTAAGATTAACATTATTAATAATTTAATTTAATTTATTAATAATTTAATATTTTTATCTTAATAAACGCAATATTTATTTCATTTAAATCTTCGAAATGTCACACGCTACCCTCCTTAAAAGATGCTTCGTCCCGAAGCATAAAGTAAGATCAAATGAGAGCAGTATACAATTATGAGGTATTACATTCTATCCCCCTAAAAAAAATTACGTCCTCGTAACTAGATTATTACCTTAGTTAAATAACTCGGGGTAACGTTTGCGCATATCGTCTTCGGTCTCCCAAGTTGCGTTTTCGGCCAAATGATTTGACCACAATACTTTCACCATTTTGACAACCTTCCTCCTAGTCTCACGACTTTTGGTGTCAATAATCTTGATGGGGTTTTCCTCGTAACTCAATGTCTCATCTATCTCGACCACCTCCGGATTGATGATATGTGACTCGTCTTGAATGTATTTCTTTAGTTGAGATATGTGGAATACATTGTGTACCTAGTATTTCACATGTTAGTATTTTTAGATTAAAATTAAGGTTAAGGGTTTCAAACGCTTCTTACCTTGTCTAATTCTGTGGGTAAAGCTAATCAGTATGCCACATTCCCCACTTTCTCGAGGATATCATATGGGCCAATGAATCTTGGACTCAGCTTCCCCTTCTTTCCAAATCTCATTACTCCTTTTGTCGGGGAAACTTTGAGTAGAACTTTGTCCCCCACTTTGTATTCAGCTGGCCTTCTCCCTTGATCTGCATAAGATTTCTGTCGGTCTTGAGCAGCTTTCATTCGTGCTTCTATCAGTTTGATCTTCTCTATAGTGTCGTGGAGATATTCTGGCCCTAACACCACCTTGTCTGTCATATCACCCCAGCATAGTGGACTTCTACACTTTTGACTGTATAGAGCTTCATACGGTGCCATTTTGATACTGGCGTGGTAACTGTTGTTGTACGAAAACTCTATGAGGTCTAAGTGTTCATCCCATGATCCTTGTAGGTCTAATACACATGCTCTTAACATGTCTTCTAATGTCTGAATCGTTCTCTCTGTTTGTCCATCTGTGGTTGGATGAAAGGCAGTGCTCAACTTTATTCTTGTTCCCATGGCAGCTTGTAGCTCCTTCCAGAATTGAGACAGGAATCTTGAATCTCGATCAGAAACGATGTCTTGCGGTACTCCATGATACTTGATCACGTATTTTATGTAGGTTTTTGCTAGCTTTTCCATGCTCCAAGTTTCATTTATAGGAATGAATCTCGCGGTTTTAGTCAACTGGTCCACTATCACCCACATTTTATCTTTTCCGGATTTTGTTAAAGGTAAGCCCCCAACAAAATCCATGGAGATGGAATCCCATTTCCATTTCGGTATTTCTAAGGATTGTACCAGTCCCTTGGGTTTGCACCGCTCTGCATTCACCTTTTGACAGTTTAGACATCGAGCCACGAACTCAGCTACCTCCCTTTTCATTTTAGGCCACCAAAAGTTCTTTTTGACGTCTTTATATAACTTATCACCTCCGGGGTGCACCGAGTAAGGTGTGTTATGTCCCTCTTCCATAATTTGCTTCTTGACTTCCTCGCATTTCATTGGGACACACCATCTTCCTTTGTATCTTATACTCCCGTCTTTGTGTAGCTTGAATGGACCATTTACACCATCTTTCATTCCAGCTCGAATTCTATCCAACTTTACATCTCCAGGTTGTCCCTTCTTGATCTCTTCGAAGATAGAGGGTATAATGGTCATGGTATATAATTGTATTTCACTATCTACTTCTCCACACTCTTTCACTTCCAAATTTAGCTTTTGAAAGTCTTGGTAGAGTTCATTTGGCAATATCCAGGTTGCTTTACATGAGTGCTCTGATTTTTTGCTTAAGGCATCTGCTACCACGTTGGCTTTTCCCTCGTGATCTTGAACTTCCAGATCGTAGTCTTTAATAAGTTCGAGCCATCTTCTTTGCCTCATATTTAGTTCCTTCTGCGTGAAGATGTATTTTAAGCTTTTGTGATCAGTGTAGATCTTGCATTGTGCTCCATAGAGATAATGTCTCCAAAGCTTCAGCGCGAAAATCACCGCAGCGAGTTCCAAATCGTGTGTAGGGTAGTTAACTTCATGAGTCTTTAGTTGTCTTGATGCGTATGCTACTACTTTTCCATTTTGCATCAATACACAACCCAAACCTTTCTTTGAAGCGTCACTATAGATCTCAAATCCTTCTGTCCCGGATGGAAGTGTCAAGACAGGTGCAGTTGTCAATCGTCGCTTTAATTCTTGAAAGGCTTTATTGCAATCATCACTCCATATAAATTTAGTATTTTTCTTTGTTAGGTTGGTCAAGGGTCTTGCTATTTTAGAGAAGTCCTTCACGAACCTTCGATAATAGCCAGCTAGACCCAAGAAACTTCTCACTTCTGTCACCGTGGTTGGTATAGGCCATTCCATCACGGCTTCAATCTTTGATGGATCAACAGATACCCCTTCTTGAGTAATGATATGACCCAAGAATGCTACTCGATCCTTCCAGAAGTCGCATTTTGAGAGTTTGGCATATAGTTGGTTATCTCTCAAGGTTTGTAGTACCTTTCTGAGATGCTCCTCATGATCCTTCCGTGTTTTCGAGTATATGAGGATATCATCAATGAATATTACTACAAACGTGTCGAGGTATGGCCGAAACACACGGTTCATTAGGTCCATGAATATCGCTGGTGCATTAGTTAAGCCAAATGGCATCACAGTGAATTCATAATGCCCGTACCTCGTACGAAATGCAGATTTTGGTATGTCTTTTTCAACGATCCTTACTTGATGATACCCGGACCTCAAGTCTATCTTGGAGAATGTGCTAGCCCCTTTCAATCGGTCAAACAAGTCGTCAATGCGAGGTAATGGATATTTGTTCTTGATACTTACTCGATTGAGTTCTCGATAGTCTATGCATAATCTCATGCTCCCGTCTTTCTTTTTGACAAATAAGACCGGAGCGCCCCAGGGTGAGACACTTGGTCTTATATATCCTTTCTCTAGTAGCTCTTCAATTTGCTTCTTTAACTCTTGCATTTCTTTTGGTGTTATTCGATAGGGTGCCTTTGAAATTGGTGCGGTTCCTGGTACTAGATCAATGAAGAACTCAACTCCTCTTTCAGGTGGCATTCCCGGAATCTCCTCCGGAAATACGTCTGGAAACTCATTGACAACAGTGATTTGGTCAATAGTCTGCTCACCAGCATTTAGATCTTTGATCATGCATAGATAAGTTTCACATCCCTTTCGGATGTAATGTTTTACTTGTTGCATGGTTGCTAACATCACGCCGGGCTTGGGTGTCACTGCTTTGTAGGATACTCTCTTTCCGTTGAGGTCCTTCATGATCACCTTCTGTTTATCACATAGAATTCTTGCCTTGTACTTCCCGAGCCAGTTCATCCCCAGCACCACGTCGATATCCTCCAAATCAAATTGGATTAAATCTCCGGGTAGGTTGGTCTCGGCTATACGTATAGGAATGTTTGAGTATACATTCCCACATGCTACAATTTTATCTGTTTCCGTTCTCACGTTTAGATTTATTCTAGTTGTAGGTTCTGTTTCCATCTTTTCCACAAATCTTGACGATGTGAAACTATGAGAAGCACCCGAGTCAAATAAGACATAGGCAGGTATAGAATTTACGGAGAAAGTACCTGAGACAACATCACCAACATTGGCTTGAGCTTGGTTCATTACAAAGATCCGCCCTTGGTTGGGATTATTGCCTCGATTCTTATTGTTATTGTCCCCTCCCCTTAGGTTGCGGTTGTTGTTATTGTTATGTTCCTGACCTCCACTAGGTCCAACTCGATTTCCTTCAAGCCTTGCTCCATCTCTATTTTGCCCTTGATTTGGTGGCAGGTCCATCTTTTTAGAGTTGCACTCGAATGCCCTATGTCCGAGTTTGTTGCAATTAAAGCACTTCGTTATACTCCCGTCACAATTAATCCCCGGATGATCCTTTCCACCTCTTTTACAGAAGTAGTGCCTCTCCCTCTGTGCATATCTCGTGTTTATCTTTCCTTGATCATTGTCCCGCCTTTTCCACTCGAGTTGTTGCCCCGGTGGATTGGGTTTAAACTTCTTGTCCCCGTGCTTTCCATCATCATCTGGCTTCCTCGATTTCTTGTGAGTCTCACGCTGAATCTGTTGCACTCGATAGTGATTGGCTGCTTTTGTGTATGCATCATTTAGGGCTTGACACCCCAAAACGACCATTACTTTCTGAGTATCATAGTTCAACCCATTGATGGATTTTCGGGCCTTACTGGTTTCATCTGGCACGAGTGCTGGTGCGAAACGTGAGAGTTCTAAAAATTTCGCGTGGTATTCTTGGACGGACATATCTACCTGCTTTAGATGTATGAATTCCTCATACTTTGTGGCTTTGATGTGTTCCGGATAAAATCTCTCTCGTAAAGCTTCCTTGAATGCGTCCCAGTTGAAGATGGTTTGTTGACGTAGAGTTGGACCGATCGTGGCCCACCAGTTGTCGGCTTCTTGATGAACATAGTAAGTAGCGATGTTAACTCTTTGGTCAGCAGGGCAGTTCACTGCCTCAAAAAGTTTGTCGAAAGTACGGATCCAATCTTCCAGAATGAGGGGATCCTCTTGGCCTCGGTAGCTCGAGGGATTGCGTCCCGCCACACGCTTTGCTGCGTCATTCACGTTGTTTGGTGGCTGGTTTCTTTGAAGAAACACAGCGCTCAATGTCTGGGTGAGTTGAGTCAACTGCTGAAGACCTTGTGCCAACTCAGCACTTGTGGGTGTTCTATCAGACATGATTCTTAAGATGGAAAATGTGTATAAGCATAAGTCTAATTATGATATATTTAAAGAATAAGAGATAATGATGTCCTCATATTCTACAAATTATCCTTTTATATAAAAGACATCACCACATATACATGCGTTTCACAGAGCACAAATATATATCACGTAGCAATTACACAAAAGTAATCTCACAATTCTCACCACGATCCTATTTTTTTAATAACCTATTTCTTAATTCAGTTATTTATTAGTATTTCAGAAAATGTTTTGAAAAATCCCCTTGAAAAACCTTAGTCTCTGATACCAACTTGTAACACCCCCAAAATCCCTTCCCATAATAATACTGAGAATCATAAAATTTGTTTATTAAAAATAACATTCAAAAGTTATGCAGCGGAATATAACATGAAACATGGGTGTGTCACCGCCACATCCAGTCTTTATAACTGAATGCTAAGGCTATCCACCATTATTAAATATAAGTTCAATAAAAGTAAAGAGTTTCTAACTCATTATTTATAATAACATTATACATTACTTTTATTTCTAGGTTTTCTAAGCAGCGCTCTCGATCGAGGTTCGTCATTCATCATAATCATTACCTGAAAATATATATCCACATAGAAAAGGAAAAAAAAGAAACTAAAATTAGCTTTCGCTAAGTAAGATTCCACCCAACCCCGTAAAATAATATAATTTGGAGAAAATATATATTTATATATATACAAACTATAGATTGAAGTATTATATATTTATAATTCAAATAAATGTCATAATAATAAATAGAGCATTCAAAAATTAATTCAAACATCTCACGACATATTTACGCAGTTGGAAAATATTATATAATGAATATTAATTGTATATTTGGTTTTTCTCCAAAATTGCTAAAGTTTCTTTTAAAGATGGGCAAAACTCAAGATTCCTTGAGCCCAACGAGTTGTTGTTATTTACAACTCATTCCGTAATTCCGGCTCCCAGCGACCACCTGTTGGAAACTGAACTTCTACCTTAAGTGTGCACACCCCCTAAAAGGGATTCCAAGCCCTCCGGGTAGTAAGAAGCCCAAGTAGCCCGGGTAGTTTATACCAGCTACTCCTCAAAAGGATATACTCCCTGAGTGACTAGAAAACTACTACTACGACCATCAAAGGACTTTTAAAGCCCTCACAAAAATACCAGAATGTCTACCGGGTATTAATGTTTAAATAATTCACAATAGTACCGAATCCACCAAAAAGCAGTAGTAGCTCCTAACCACCCCCTTCACAATTAACGGTCGTGAAGAAGACCGACACCACGGGTTTCTCTCGTGATGCCCACAATTATGAAAATTAATTTTTATCTTTAATACTTTTCAAAACCCAATATCTATTATAGATATATAAAATTCCAACATTCCAAAAATAAGGATATTTTATCCTTAAAACCTGATTTCTCAAAATAGCTCAAAATATGACATACTATGTAAATAACTCAAAATACGAAATACATCATAAATAGCTCAAACCCAAATAACATTTACAATCACAATCCATAATTCAAATACTCATAATTTAATTTGATACCAAATACTCAAATAAATACAAGTAACATTCACACATAGATTTACGAGGTAAAAATATAGTTTTGGTTGACATGGAACTTACCGTAAAATTGTGACACTTTTCTACCTTCTTCTTTTAAGTCTTGGCAATAATCACCTTTAGTAATTTTAAAATAGCATAATCAGTATTTTATCTTACTTTTGGTAATTCATGCTATATTACTAATTGACTTTTTAATCGGTTCTATTTAATTTGTTTATAACTATACATTTAAGTAGCTAATTTTATTCATTTACATACGTCCATGAATATTACTCATTCGTATCTTATTCAGTCTATTTAATTTTAATTATTCTAAAATGGCAAATGCAATAAGAGTGAACATATTAGTTCATTTTTATGACTAATGTAGTTATCCACTTTTCCACTTTTTCAGAATCTTTACTATGTAGTTAAGTGTCTATCCTAAACCATTTACTAGTATTAAAATAACTCCAGCTAGCCCAATTATTATATAAAAACAATAAGGAGCGTAAGTATATACAGAGTATTACGGTACTGTACGTCTTCCCCCTTGCGCAGAGATGGCCGGTGACGACGCACGGACACAGGCTTTCTTCCACGCGGCAACTTCTTCCGGCGTCAATAGCAGATGCTTCTACTTTTACGGACCAGCAGTAGGTCGGCCTAGCAATGGAGTCAAATCCGGTATATTTTCTTCTTCGTTTTTCTTCTTTCTTCGGCAAAGATGGCGGCCAGCGATTTCCCTGAAAGCGTGTAGTGATCTTCTATCTTTCTCTCCCTCTACTTCCCTACGTATATATGTATAGGTGTTCGGTCGTTTTTTTTTTCTGAGCAGGCTAAAGAAATGAATTGAAGTCTATATATATACATATACGTTGGTCCGATCCCAAAGCTTCGGGTGGCTTATTGTGTTGTTTGTTTTTGGTCAAGGTTGAACATGTGTTGGATGATTCAGCTAGGTACATGCTGGGTGGATGTTTACATGGCTGATGTTCGAGTCTTGCATGTGTAATATATTATGTATGTGTCGGATATGTGTTATGTATGTATCTGCATTCATACATACATGTGTACTAATGTATATATGTATGTAATATTAGATACACGTATATAGTTATAAATTTGAATGGTCAAATTAATTTAATATGTGGCATTTAATTATTATTAATATTTGGGTACATATTTTGAATTGATATAATTTTCATTGTAAAAAGACACTTTTAATATTTTAGGTTTTATACTCAGAATTTTATTTGATTAAGATTAACATTATTAATAATTTAATTTAATTTATTAATAATTTAATATTTTTATCTTAATAAACGCAATATTTATTTCATTTAAATCTTCGAAATGTCACACGCTACCCTCCTTAAAAGATGCTTCGTCCCGAAGCATAAAGTAAGATCAAATGAGAGCAGTATACAATTATGAGGTATTACATTCTATCCCCCTAAAAAAAATTACGTCCTCGTAACTAGATTATTACCTTAGTTAAATAACTCGGGGTAACGTTTGCGCATATCGTCTTCGGTCTCCCAAGTTGCGTTTTCGGCCAAATGATTTGACCACAATACTTTCACCATTTTGACAACCTTCCTCCTAGTCTCACGACTTTTGGTGTCAATAATCTTGATGGGGTTTTCCTCGTAACTCAATGTCTCATCTATCTCGACCACCTCCGGATTGATGATATGTGACTCGTCTTGAATGTATTTCTTTAGTTGAGATATGTGGAATACATTGTGTACCTAGTATTTCACATGTTAGTATTTTTAGATTAAAATTAAGGTTAAGGGTTTCAAACGCTTCTTACCTTGTCTAATTCTGTGGGTAAAGCTAATCAGTATGCCACATTCCCCACTTTCTCGAGGATATCATATGGGCCAATGAATCTTGGACTCAGCTTCCCCTTCTTTCCAAATCTCATTACTCCTTTTGTCGGGGAAACTTTGAGTAGAACTTTGTCCCCCACTTTGTATTCAGCTGGCCTTCTCCCTTGATCTGCATAAGATTTCTGTCGGTCTTGAGCAGCTTTCATTCGTGCTTCTATCAGTTTGATCTTCTCTATAGTGTCGTGGAGATATTCTGGCCCTAACACCACCTTGTCTGTCATATCACCCCAGCATAGTGGACTTCTACACTTTTGACTGTATAGAGCTTCATACGGTGCCATTTTGATACTGGCGTGGTAACTGTTGTTGTACGAAAACTCTATGAGGTCTAAGTGTTCATCCCATGATCCTTGTAGGTCTAATACACATGCTCTTAACATGTCTTCTAATGTCTGAATCGTTCTCTCTGTTTGTCCATCTGTGGTTGGATGAAAGGCAGTGCTCAACTTTATTCTTGTTCCCATGGCAGCTTGTAGCTCCTTCCAGAATTGAGACAGGAATCTTGAATCTCGATCAGAAACGATGTCTTGCGGTACTCCATGATACTTGATCACGTATTTTATGTAGGTTTTTGCTAGCTTTTCCATGCTCCAAGTTTCATTTATAGGAATGAATCTCGCGGTTTTAGTCAACTGGTCCACTATCACCCACATTTTATCTTTTCCGGATTTTGTTAAAGGTAAGCCCCCAACAAAATCCATGGAGATGGAATCCCATTTCCATTTCGGTATTTCTAAGGATTGTACCAGTCCCTTGGGTTTGCACCGCTCTGCATTCACCTTTTGACAGTTTAGACATCGAGCCACGAACTCAGCTACCTCCCTTTTCATTTTAGGCCACCAAAAGTTCTTTTTGACGTCTTTATATAACTTATCACCTCCGGGGTGCACCGAGTAAGGTGTGTTATGTCCCTCTTCCATAATTTGCTTCTTGACTTCCTCGCATTTCATTGGGACACACCATCTTCCTTTGTATCTTATACTCCCGTCTTTGTGTAGCTTGAATGGACCATTTACACCATCTTTCATTCCAGCTCGAATTCTATCCAACTTTACATCTCCAGGTTGTCCCTTCTTGATCTCTTCGAAGATAGAGGGTATAATGGTCATGGTATATAATTGTATTTCACTATCTACTTCTCCACACTCTTTCACTTCCAAATTTAGCTTTTGAAAGTCTTGGTAGAGTTCATTTGGCAATATCCAGGTTGCTTTACATGAGTGCTCTGATTTTTTGCTTAAGGCATCTGCTACCACGTTGGCTTTTCCCTCGTGATCTTGAACTTCCAGATCGTAGTCTTTAATAAGTTCGAGCCATCTTCTTTGCCTCATATTTAGTTCCTTCTGCGTGAAGATGTATTTTAAGCTTTTGTGATCAGTGTAGATCTTGCATTGTGCTCCATAGAGATAATGTCTCCAAAGCTTCAGCGCGAAAATCACCGCAGCGAGTTCCAAATCGTGTGTAGGGTAGTTAACTTCATGAGTCTTTAGTTGTCTTGATGCGTATGCTACTACTTTTCCATTTTGCATCAATACACAACCCAAACCTTTCTTTGAAGCGTCACTATAGATCTCAAATCCTTCTGTCCCGGATGGAAGTGTCAAGACAGGTGCAGTTGTCAATCGTCGCTTTAATTCTTGAAAGGCTTTATTGCAATCATCACTCCATATAAATTTAGTATTTTTCTTTGTTAGGTTGGTCAAGGGTCTTGCTATTTTAGAGAAGTCCTTCACGAACCTTCGATAATAGCCAGCTAGACCCAAGAAACTTCTCACTTCTGTCACCGTGGTTGGTATAGGCCATTCCATCACGGCTTCAATCTTTGATGGATCAACAGATACCCCTTCTTGAGTAATGATATGACCCAAGAATGCTACTCGATCCTTCCAGAAGTCGCATTTTGAGAGTTTGGCATATAGTTGGTTATCTCTCAAGGTTTGTAGTACCTTTCTGAGATGCTCCTCATGATCCTTCCGTGTTTTCGAGTATATGAGGATATCATCAATGAATATTACTACAAACGTGTCGAGGTATGGCCGAAACACACGGTTCATTAGGTCCATGAATATCGCTGGTGCATTAGTTAAGCCAAATGGCATCACAGTGAATTCATAATGCCCGTACCTCGTACGAAATGCAGATTTTGGTATGTCTTTTTCAACGATCCTTACTTGATGATACCCGGACCTCAAGTCTATCTTGGAGAATGTGCTAGCCCCTTTCAATCGGTCAAACAAGTCGTCAATGCGAGGTAATGGATATTTGTTCTTGATACTTACTCGATTGAGTTCTCGATAGTCTATGCATAATCTCATGCTCCCGTCTTTCTTTTTGACAAATAAGACCGGAGCGCCCCAGGGTGAGACACTTGGTCTTATATATCCTTTCTCTAGTAGCTCTTCAATTTGCTTCTTTAACTCTTGCATTTCTTTTGGTGTTATTCGATAGGGTGCCTTTGAAATTGGTGCGGTTCCTGGTACTAGATCAATGAAGAACTCAACTCCTCTTTCAGGTGGCATTCCCGGAATCTCCTCCGGAAATACGTCTGGAAACTCATTGACAACAGTGATTTGGTCAATAGTCTGCTCACCAGCATTTAGATCTTTGATCATGCATAGATAAGTTTCACATCCCTTTCGGATGTAATGTTTTACTTGTTGCATGGTTGCTAACATCACGCCGGGCTTGGGTGTCACTGCTTTGTAGGATACTCTCTTTCCGTTGAGGTCCTTCATGATCACCTTCTGTTTATCACATAGAATTCTTGCCTTGTACTTCCCGAGCCAGTTCATCCCCAGCACCACGTCGATATCCTCCAAATCAAATTGGATTAAATCTCCGGGTAGGTTGGTCTCGGCTATACGTATAGGAATGTTTGAGTATACATTCCCACATGCTACAATTTTATCTGTTTCCGTTCTCACGTTTAGATTTATTCTAGTTGTAGGTTCTGTTTCCATCTTTTCCACAAATCTTGACGATGTGAAACTATGAGAAGCACCCGAGTCAAATAAGACATAGGCAGGTATAGAATTTACGGAGAAAGTACCTGAGACAACATCACCAACATTGGCTTGAGCTTGGTTCATTACAAAGATCCGCCCTTGGTTGGGATTATTGCCTCGATTCTTATTGTTATTGTCCCCTCCCCTTAGGTTGCGGTTGTTGTTATTGTTATGTTCCTGACCTCCACTAGGTCCAACTCGATTTCCTTCAAGCCTTGCTCCATCTCTATTTTGCCCTTGATTTGGTGGCAGGTCCATCTTTTTAGAGTTGCACTCGAATGCCCTATGTCCGAGTTTGTTGCAATTAAAGCACTTCGTTATACTCCCGTCACAATTAATCCCCGGATGATCCTTTCCACCTCTTTTACAGAAGTAGTGCCTCTCCCTCTGTGCATATCTCGTGTTTATCTTTCCTTGATCATTGTCCCGCCTTTTCCACTCGAGTTGTTGCCCCGGTGGATTGGGTTTAAACTTCTTGTCCCCGTGCTTTCCATCATCATCTGGCTTCCTCGATTTCTTGTGAGTCTCACGCTGAATCTGTTGCACTCGATAGTGATTGGCTGCTTTTGTGTATGCATCATTTAGGGCTTGACACCCCAAAACGACCATTACTTTCTGAGTATCATAGTTCAACCCATTGATGGATTTTCGGGCCTTACTGGTTTCATCTGGCACGAGTGCTGGTGCGAAACGTGAGAGTTCTAAAAATTTCGCGTGGTATTCTTGGACGGACATATCTACCTGCTTTAGATGTATGAATTCCTCATACTTTGTGGCTTTGATGTGTTCCGGATAAAATCTCTCTCGTAAAGCTTCCTTGAATGCGTCCCAGTTGAAGATGGTTTGTTGACGTAGAGTTGGACCGATCGTGGCCCACCAGTTGTCGGCTTCTTGATGAACATAGTAAGTAGCGATGTTAACTCTTTGGTCAGCAGGGCAGTTCACTGCCTCAAAAAGTTTGTCGAAAGTACGGATCCAATCTTCCAGAATGAGGGGATCCTCTTGGCCTCGGTAGCTCGAGGGATTGCGTCCCGCCACACGCTTTGCTGCGTCATTCACGTTGTTTGGTGGCTGGTTTCTTTGAAGAAACACAGCGCTCAATGTCTGGGTGAGTTGAGTCAACTGCTGAAGACCTTGTGCCAACTCAGCACTTGTGGGTGTTCTATCAGACATGATTCTTAAGATGGAAAATGTGTATAAGCATAAGTCTAATTATGATATATTTAAAGAATAAGAGATAATGATGTCCTCATATTCTACAAATTATCCTTTTATATAAAAGACATCACCACATATACATGCGTTTCACAGAGCACAAATATATATCACGTAGCAATTACACAAAAGTAATCTCACAATTCTCACCACGATCCTATTTTTTTAATAACCTATTTCTTAATTCAGTTATTTATTAGTATTTCAGAAAATGTTTTGAAAAATCCCCTTGAAAAACCTTAGTCTCTGATACCAACTTGTAACACCCCCAAAACCCCTTCCCATAATAATACTGAGAATCATAAAATTTGTTTATTAAAAATAACATTCAAAAGTTATGCAGCGGAATATAACATGAAACATGGGTGTGTCACCGCCACATCCAGTCTTTATAACTGAATGCTAAGGCTATCCACCATTATTAAATATAAGTTCAATAAAAGTAAAGAGTTTCTAACTCATTATTTATAATAACATTATACATTACTTTTATTTCTAGGTTTTCTAAGCAGCGCTCTCGATCGAGGTTCGTCATTCATCATAATCATTACCTGAAAATATATATCCACATAGAAAAGGAAAAAAAAGAAACTAAAATTAGCTTTCGCTAAGTAAGATTCCACCCAACCCCGTAAAATAATATAATTTGGAGAAAATATATATTTATATATATACAAACTATAGATTGAAGTATTATATATTTATAATTCAAATAAATGTCATAATAATAAATAGAGCATTCAAAAATTAATTCAAACATCTCACGACATATTTACGCAGTTGGAAAATATTATATAATGAATATTAATTGTATATTTGGTTTTTCTCCAAAATTGCTAAAGTTTCTTTTAAAGATGGGCGAAACTCAAGATTCCTTGAGCCCAACGAGTTGTTGTTATTTACAACTCATTCCGTAATTCCGGCTCCCAGCGACCACCTGTTGGAAACTGAACTTCTACCTTAAGTGTGCACACCCCCTAAAAGGGATTCCAAGCCCTCCGGGTAGTAAGAAGCCCAAGTAGCCCGGGTAGTTTATACCAGCTACTCCTCAAAAGGATATACTCCCTGAGTGACTAGAAAACTACTACTACGACCATCAAAGGACTTTTAAAGCCCTCACAAAAATACCAGAATGTCTACCGGGTATTAATGTTTAAATAATTCACAATAGTACCGAATCCACCAAAAAGCAGTAGTAGCTCCTAACCACCCCCTTCACAATTAACGGTCGTGAAGAAGACCGACACCACGGGTTTCTCTCGTGATGCCCACAATTATGAAAATTAATTTTTATCTTTAATACTTTTCAAAACCCAATATCTATTATAGATATATAAAATTCCAACATTCCAAGAATAAGGATATTTTATCCTTAAAACCTGATTTCTCAAAATAGCTCAAAATATGACATACTATGTAAATAACTCAAAATACGAAATACATCATAAATAGCTCAAACCCAAATAACATTTACAATCACAATCCATAATTCAAATACTCATAATTTAATTTGATACCAAATACTCAAATAAATACAAGTAACATTCACGCATAGATTTACGAGGTAAAAATATAGTTTTGGTTGACATGGAACTTACCGTAAAATTGTGACACTTTTCTACCTTCTTCTTTTAAGTCTTGGCAATAATCACCTTTAGTAATTTTAAAATAGCATAATCAGTATTTTATCTTACTTTTGGTAATTCATGCTATATTACTAATTGACTTTTTAATCGGTTCTATTTAATTTGTTTATAACTATACATTTAAGTAGCTAAGTTTATTCATTTACATACGTCCATGAATATTACTCATTCGTATCTTATCCAGTCTATTTAATTTTAATTATTCTAAAATGGCAAATGCAATAAGAGTGAACATATTAGTTCATTTTTATGACTAATGTAGTTATCCACTTTTCCATTTTTTCAGAATCTTTACTATGTAGTTAAGTGTCTATCCTAAACCATTTACTAGTATTAAAATAACTCCAGCTAGCCCAATTATTATATAAAAACAATAAGGAGCGTAAGTATATACAGAGTATTATGGTACTGTACGTCTTCCCCCTTGCGCAGAGATGGCCGGTGACGACGCACGGACACATGCTTTCTTCCACGCGGCAACTTCTTCCGGCGTCAATAGCAGATGCTTCTACTTTTACGGAGCAGCAGTAGGTCGGCCTAGCGATGGAGTCAAATCCGGTATATTTTCTTCTTCGTTTTTCTTCTTTCTCTAGCAAAGATGGCGGCCGGCGATTTCCCTGACAGCGTGTAGTGATCTTCTATCTTTCTCTCCCTCTACATCCCTACGTATATATGTATAGGTGTTCGGTCGTATTTTTTTCTAAGCAGGCTAAAGAAATGAATTGAAGTCTATATATATATATATATATATATATATACACATATACGTTGGTCCGATCCCAAAGCTTCGGGTGGCTTATTGTGTTGTTTGTTTTTGGTCAAGGTCAAACATGTGTTGGATGATTCGGCTAGGTACATGCTGGGTGGATGTTTACATGGCTAATGTTCGAGTCTTGCATGTGTAATATATTATGTATGTGTCGGATATGTGTTATGTATGTATCTGCATTCATACATACATGTGTACTAATGTATATATGTATGTAATATTAGATACAAGTATATAGTTATAAATTTGAATGGTCAAATTAATTTAATATGTGTCATTTAATTATTATTAATATTTGGGTACATATTTTGAATTGATATAATTTTCATTGTAAAAAGACACTTTTAATATTTTAGGTTTTATACTCAGAATTTTATTTGATTAAGATTAACATTATTAATAATTTAATTTAATTTATTAATAATTTAATATTTTTATCTTAATAAACGCAATATTTATTTCATTTAAGTTTTCGAAATGTCACACCGAGGCTTTTCCACTCGCTGAGGTCGGTCCAGCTCGAAGAAGGGAAGCAGGATGGGAATGGGATGATGACGTGTCCTGGGCCTCCACACCCTCGTCGTTGCCTAGTTTCATGACTAACGGCTGGGGAGGTGGAGGTGGTGGAGTAGCGTTCTCCCCCGTCCTGGGCATGAGTGCGCTGAGGACGGTGAGATTCTGAGCCAAGCTGGCTATGATGGCCGATACAGCGTCCTGGAGCTGAGGGTCAACAGCGGGAGTAGTCTGTTGCTCCGATGCATGGTCTCCCTTCTCCATGCGTTTCTTCTCAAGGCCGATACGGGCATCTTGAGCGTTGCCGTTGAACTGATTGCGGAGATCAGCTGCGGGGTCGATTGTCTCCTGGAAGATTTCCTCTTCGCTGCCTTCTCGGCCGTAGCGTCACCAGAGCGCTCACGACCCTCCTGAGCCTCAGGGATCGTCTTGCCGATGAGGTTGCGGTTCGACCTTGCTCTTCCCATCTTCAGTTAGCTTGTGCTTGGTAGCGACGAAGGATGCTAGCTTGATTATTCTAGCTCTCAATGAAAGCACCAAATCATAGAGTATAAGTCTATAGAGAAGCGAGAGCTAGAGAGAGAAGTGCAATAAGTTCTACAATAAATGAATTTGTCAACCCCTATAACTACTCCCAAAGGGAGTATTTATAGAGGAAATGTGGGCTGGGCTCCCAAGTCTTGGGCTTGGGGGCCCATTTACAGGAGAACTGATTGATATAGAGCATAGAGAGCAGGGGTGTGTGTGCAAGAGGAGGGTCCGAGACCCAGGCCTCTGTCGTTTTACGGTTTACTGCAGGCGGGGACAGGCTTGAGCCCACCTTCATGAGCTGGCTGCATGCCATTTAATTAATTTTATTCTTTTATTTTTTTCCCGATTTGTTTCCTTTTGGGAGTTAATTGTGATTTCTATTATCTGTTTCCTATTTGGAGTTCATTAGAGTTTATATTATTTATTTCCTATTTGGAATTATTTAGGGTCTCTATTGTTTTATTTTCTATTTGGAGTTGATTAGGATTTCTATGATTTTGTTTCCTGGTTTGGGAATTAGTAGATGAGTATTTAAACCCGTTGTTGGGATTCATTCTTGGTTATCACTTAATAAAAGTGGATTTCAGCATATTGCCTCTGGGCAACGGTTTCTACTGTTGATTTTTAATTTATGTTATCATCATGATGTGAGGTTGTGATGATCATTATATTATAAAATAAATATCAAATGAATGAGGCTTTCCATCATTTTCAATGAAGCCCGAAACTCACTATTTTTAGCTTGGGAATATGATGGAATAAGCAAAATTGCTCAATAAAGTGTCTGCGCTTCTTTGTTATGAAGTAGCAGTCAGTCTGTGCAATTTCCGACGCGATTTCATCATGGGTCATCCAGAAACAATCTCTATGTTCATTAGTATAGTTGTAAGGTTGTGTATATCTGACTCTCTCTTACCTCACTGTATGTGGGAGCCTTTGTGGCAATGGGGTAATGTTGTTGTTGTGATCAAATCAATGAGGCAACTTGTATCTTGGCGCGACGATTGTTTCTTGCAATCATGACAAGGTGATCCTTCTTTTTTGTTATTCTGATAGTGAAATTGCTACATGAGCCCCATATACTTATGGGTTTGACCTATGATTTGAAATATTCTTTATATATGTTCAAAGAGGATGGCTCACTATTATGTTCCCATATAATATTCTGGTTTACTTCTTTCTACAATTACTACACTCAAAACATCCCATGATTCAATGTCCTCTAATATCCAAGTCTTTAACATTGTATATATGCTCCATGCCTACATCTTCAGTCTTTGTTGCTTCAACCTCTGCACTGATATATTTTGAAACAAAGACTGAGGCTTTTATGGATCATGCATAAGAGTTAATTAGTTCC
The DNA here is from genome assembly GCA_945859875.1 of Cuscuta europaea. Taxonomy (NCBI): domain Eukaryota; kingdom Viridiplantae; phylum Streptophyta; class Magnoliopsida; order Solanales; family Convolvulaceae; genus Cuscuta; species Cuscuta europaea. The sequence continues at coordinate 13,910,458 of CAMAPE010000061.1, forward strand.
AAAGGATGGTCGCTCTCCTTGTATATGTTGCTCAATTTGCCTCAGATTTATTCAATTTGGTCAAGGCAAGATAAGCTTAAAACTCAACAACCCTAAATGATGATAAATTGCTTATCCAACATTCATTTCTATAATAGTCCTTGAGTTATTACTTTGCATTTATACAATACTAGTTATTAGTTATGCGTAGTGCGGAGAAAAGGTGCCCAATCCCCCAGTAAATTATTTCTATCAATCATATTATTATATGCTATTGATATCTTTTACGGAATCTTGTAGCCGTGACTGCCAAATAGTTGCAGTACAGTGCATTTAACATGACAGTATTTATTATAATTAATGACAGTATTTTTCAATCATGGCAGTATTTTTCATACATGACAGTAATAACTCCTATTTCGGGAAGAAAAACATACTAGTCCTATTTTTGGAATTCCAAATGTCATTTGCTCCTATTTTGGGTAATTTCCCTATCTTTTAAGGGTAGCACATAATAATTATTCTATAAAAAGAATGTTCAAATCTTTATAGATTCTCTTGTGTTAATATCTATAGTGAAGTGTAGCCTTTCGCCTAATTCTGATTACCTTATGTTTGAATAAAGACTGTATTTTAACTTATCGCAATGTTTGGATGAGACTAAATGACCAAGTTTGGAAGGGTGAAAGCCGGGACGAGACATGCATGCATGAGTAATCCAGCGTGGTACGGGTACTCTTCAAGCTTGGCGTGCTGCACATGAAGTCAAAAGCTGCTCCGCAGAGGCTTGTATATGGGGGGAATCACAGGAGAATGCTGGAAGTTTGGATTGTTAAAATTAATGTCGATGTTGTTGTAGATATACGAAGAGGATACAAAACTTGGGGATTGCTAGCCTAGGATTAACATGACAGATCTCTAGAAGGGAAGGAGACGATCATAGTAGCAGATTGGTCGCTTAAAGACACAAAAACATTGAGTGTTCGGACAGCGGTGAATTGGGCTTTAGGAAAAGGTTGGACCAAAGTGAAAGTGGAGACGGATGCCCTTCAAGTGTTCACTAGTTTACATAAATCTTATAGACTTTCGTATTCTGAATTAGTTGTTGGTATTAGGTATCTGCTAGCACATGAAATTGATTATGTTATTGTGCATTGCAAGCGATCTGCAAATCGCACTACTCATTTAATTGCTAGGGCGGCAGTTTCAAAGTCAGACGGAGAGTTAGAGTTTGAGTCTACTCGTAGTTATATTGTAAGCTGGTTGACGAATGATATTCTTGAATAATTAATGAGATGTGTTTCCTTTCAACAATAAAAAAAAACTTATTACAATGTTCGGATATTTAGTCGAATACGATATACCGTATTCATTTTCATAATAGAAATGATTTTTCAAATTGAACTTATATGTACACACATGTACATATAATGCATATTCTATAAATAATCAGGAGTTTATAAGGACTATTACATCATCTTCTCTAACTTTTGTAAAGCTGCATATCCACAAAAAACAACAGATTCCAATAATATACTATCATAATGTTTTGCAAAACATCAACAAAAGCTACAAAAGAAATAAGAGTGATTAATATTATTATAAATTTTTTATTATTTTTGAAATAGTTATTATTTTTAGGGGGAAATAATTTAAATACCCCAAACTTGCATATGCTACACATATACCCCGAACTATATATAAAAAGTTATTTTCACACCATTATTGTATGTTTTTTACAAATACAAATTTATTGGAATAATTACATAATTTAAAATAATCTAAGCTTTGTTAGAATGCAGATAACATTCTAAAATTTCATTTTTGAAATAAATAATTTTACATCCGGTACAATTTAATTTTAGTTGCATCCTCATAAATGTTTTGTGTAATTTAATCATGTATTTAATACCATAAAGTTATATTTGTGAAAAAATATATGATCATGGTGCTAATATAACTTTTTATATAAAGTTTGGGGTATGTGTATATATATATTACATGTGCAAGTTTGGAGTATCTCACACCCCTTCAAAGTTGAGGATATTTAAATTATTTTCCCTTTATTATTATTACTTTAATGAAGGATGGAAAGAAAGTTATAAATAAAGAAACTTATAAGGCGTTTTGGACGAACAACCTACCAACAGATTTTAATTTTATATTCTTGGTGAAACTCAAATCACATCCAAAGAAGTATTTCATGTGTTAAGAAAAGAGAGATCGTAATAGTGTATAGCAAGACAACATGAAGTATTAGATCTACTTTGTGCGTTGAAATATATATGTACATATTACATATAAATGCACCGCTTTGTTGCAAAATATGAGAAGAGTTATGATGTAACTTATATCATTTAATGTAATCGCATAGATCTTTAATTAACCAAATATCAAGAAAATGATTTTTCCCCGATTTTATTTCCAAACTTACTTTCACGATTAATTCTGAATTATTCTTTTGTTATATTGATCCCAAATCATCACCTGCATATTCTGATTGACCCTAAACGATTCATTATACTAGAAAACATTTAAACAATAAGCTTTAGCATTCCCAAAGCTCTCTACACATTAATGTTCATTCTTACATAGAATCTGTTGTGCAAATCATTTTTCATAAATTATTTTTGCAAAATTCCAAGTGTTTTCTTAAGTTCATTCATTGCTCAATTGTTTTTTTTAAATTTAAGACACTTTTTCAGAACTATTCTGATATGTGTAATGCACATCGTTCTTGATTAAATATTTTGATATATCTTTTTGGGTATTGTATTCTCTACTCAAGTCAAACATCAAATCTTTATATTTTTGCTTGTGAGTACAAGATCAGATTATTCCTGTATTAATTTCACATACTTTGGAAGGTTTTGTTTGATTTTCTTAAGATCAAAATTTTAGGTTATTGGTTAGCTCTTTATAAAACCAAACCGTAGTGAGGCTTGTGATTTATCCTCTTGAAAATCATTGAAGTTTTGGGTTGATCCTCTTGTAAAATCACTTGTAAAATTAACGATGTTGTAAGTTAGCCCCTTGTAAAACTCAACACCCATTCTACTCACTTGCACTCATATGTGTTTGCTCTTTAATTACATACTTCACACACCTCGATAGAAAATCTCGTAGTACACTTTACTCAAACGAGTAAGTGAGTATATTCCGGCATCTACTGAGTTTTTAGGTAGCGGTCAAAACCTACTGCTTGACTTTACCATTTTCAAGTTTTGTGAAATCTAGACTTGCGTGTTTGTTTTCGTACTTGATATGCATACATTTTTTTTACTTTTGAGATTAATAGAAAATAATTGAGTTCAAGTAAAGTTTAGTTACTTGTGGAGTCACCATATATTAATAAAAATCATGTGTTTCATCGGCTTAAAGAAATTTCATAGGGCCTACGACTAACAAAGGCAGCAGACATTTTCCCTCTCCGCGTTCCGTCGGTGTATGCGATAAATTATATCGTACAACAAATTTTTTCATGTGCACGATATAGTCAAGTTTTCTTTTGTAATATTGTGTTGAGTCTGAACAAATACTCCCTCGTTTAGGTTAGAAGCGTGGAATTACGTGAGTGTAACCAAGCCTTATTTTTTGTTTCAAATTTCTTCTTTTATCTTTAGAAAGCTTTTGTTTTAATTTTATATTCATTTGTTATGAAAACGTGCAGTATAAAATATTATCTAATGTCACATCTTGTTTTTTATATTCTTTTTCCAATCAACTTTCCTTAATAACTATCCCAAAAAATTCCTTTATAACTTAAGTTTTTTTATAAGTTTGTGCATTATGAAATATTTTAGGTATTAATGTTTTATGTTTCCACTTTTAATTTAACCTGAGTATGTATTAGTTAATAAAATATTGTGTGTTAATTATTTTAATATTATGTGTCATTTACTAATATGAATTTTTTGTTATACTAAAAAGAGTATAGTGTTTCAAATAAATGTGCATGAGTCAATATTATAAAACGAACAAAAATAATTTTGAAATTCAAGAACGACATATTAAAAATTATTTTTTAAAATATATTATATTTCACATTGTTATATATAACGATAGTTTAGTACATTGTTAATAATGAATCTTCTACATGTTCATATTATAGAAATGAGTTTATGTTATATTATTCAAATGAAGATAACACTTCTAAGAAATGAGCATACATCAATGAATATTTGAGAACTTTAGAGTATTCAAATGAGATTTTGATTTTTTCGATGCCCGTTTTATAAGTTATGTATACTCATTTGGTACTGATATTATGCTCATTTTAAAATGTTATGTTATGCATATTTCAAAAGCATAATATTACTTTAGATTCACAAATTGGAATTCAAGAGATTTGATTATATATATAATTTAAGAAATCTTTATAAAAGAAAAAAGAAACACTAAGAATATGAAAGTGAATTTGAAGACACGGGAGCAGCGATCACGATGGTCAATTACAGTTTCAATGCTCAATAAAGGAGCCTTGACGCCCGATTTAAAACTATTGATGGATATATATTATCCTGGACCGGGGGTACCCGAGATGATGTATTTCTTGTATTGGGTCTAGCCCGTTTGGTGTATCAGTCCAACGACATTTTTGTACGCCCAAGGGCACTATTTATATCTGATGTATGTTGTATTGGGCCTAGCCCGCTATTCTCTAGATCAGCCCGATTGTCCCTATAAATAAACTCTATGTCCATGTTGTAACCCTAGGTGAAGTTGAATTCATTTCTACCACACACTTTCTCTCTCTAACTTGTTCATTCTCTTCTTCTCTATAGATCTAGGTATTATAGATCATCAAATGGTGCTTCCATTCAGAGATTGAACATAGATCAAGTGAGATCCTCCCAAAGTTATGAAAAAATTGTGATAGTTTTTGAAAAATCTGGAGAGATTCATCTGAATTTCTCAAATCTGGACATGGTTGGCAACGATTTGGTTGAACAAGAAAATAACAATGAAGACCAAATCTGTGAATATCTGATGAATCAAAGAAATTTTGCTATGAAATATGTCAAATGGCGTTACAGGATCTACGATCCACTTAGGCGACTTAGAATCTAGATCTGAAATTTCAATCTGAGAAAGTTTGATGAAGAATTTGGTCCACCCGCTGGGTTAGGAGCGACGGACAACAAGCGACATCCAAGCAAGAGTTTAACCACCAAGCCGCCGCTGTAGAAACGTTGCACCGGATCTCGCCGACCGTAACATGCCCTTCAGAGGTGCATTGCTATCCTGGACGTTGTTGTGCGCTTTAAGGAGTGGGGGACTGGGGGATTTACAATCTCCAAGTAAGCAAAGAATGAGCGACAGAGAACGATGAAGCCAAGATCTTGGACAAGGCCAAGCTCATTCCTGCCGAGGCCGAGCTCATATCAGACGATCCCGAGCTCATACTAGGCGATGCCGAGCTCGTTCCTGTCGAGGCCGAGCTCATACCAGACGAACTCGAGCTCATACTAGGTGAGGTCGAGCTCATTCTTGCCAAGGCCGAGCTCATACCAGGTGATGTCGGGCTCATACTAGACGAGCTTGGGCGCGCGCATGACACACTTGGCACCAGAGAAGACCGGTCTCAGTCATCCTCCTCATGGATGGAAACCGTTGCTTATTCGAAGACCGGTCCAGTTCATCCTCCTCTGATCGCCTCCCAGCTCTGCAGAATGTGCACTTTCCCCCTACACCCGCTTCGAGGGCAGTGCACTCTTTTACCTCGGTTAGGAATTTTTTCCCACAGGGCTTTTTCCTAGCGGAGGTTTTTTAACGAGACATCAACTCATCGCGGGCAAAGACGAAGATGCTTTCCACACCGAGCAAGGCATCACGAGCGACGACGGTAGTTCAAAGAGCATTTGGACTACTCCCTTTCACCTCGAAGTCTTCTCGCCTTAGGGAGTGGAGGACTCATGATGGATATATGTTATCCTGGACCGGGGGTACCCGATATGATATATTTGTTGTATTAGGTCTAGCCCGTTTGATGTATCGGCCAACCGACATTTTGTACGTCCAAGGGCCCTATATATATCTGATGTATGTTGTATTGGGCCTAACCCGTTGACGTGCACTTTGTCGTAGTGTGCACTCAAAATAAATACAATACAACAATTATACGTAGTATAACGAAGTAAGGTTCGTATCCACAGGGAAAGGAATACTTTTCTTTTATATAATTAGTAACAAGGGGTTTTTTGATTTGATTTAATAATACTAAGATGAACAACCTATATGAGTTTAATTAATAGAGATGGGGACTTGGTTTTGCTTTTATCTACTTAATGAAATGTTCTTCGATCCCGGTTATATCTTCAACTATCTTTCTCTCGAATACTCAATCGAGGAGTATATCCAGTTCATCGAGGGTAGTTATTAATAACGAGACACGATCATTAATAAAACTTACTACCGAGTCAATATAGAACACGCGCCGTATATCAACTTGATGGTAGCAATAAAATCAAGATGAAAAGGATTGAGATTGATAATCTCAACACAAGCGGTTTATTGGTTTAATCAACATAATTAATTCCCCTTAGATTATTAACCATGAGACACATGCATTAATAATCCAAATTTACTACCATGAATGAACCGAATTAATAACAAGCGTATTAATGGATCGATTCTAGTAATAGTTAATATATGAAACAAAACTAGTTGATCCTTTAAGTAATGTTCACAATATTAATATGAAATATGAATAGGAATTAATTAATACTCAAGGAAGAATATTAAAGAAGATGAATCCTACTATAGTTAATATCAAGATGTTAACTAATTATCATCTTAGTAACACTCCTCAATATTATCATAGAGGAAGAAATAACTATTACTATAACTAATGTCAAGATGTCAACTAATTGTCATCTTAGTAACACTCCCCAACATTAATATAGAGATAGTATTTAAAGGAAGAATTAATATTCAAGGAAGAAGATTAAAGAGAATAACTCACAACTTACAAATTCATTAAGCTTCAAAGTAGCAAAACCAAGATGGAAGAGTTTAGTTCCTCATTTGGAGACTAAACATGAAGAAAATATAAAGAAAAAACTTGTCTAAACTGAGCTAAGAAGTATATGTGAATTGGTCATCTAATTGTGAAGGGAGGGGGTGTATTTATAGGCTTTTGGGGATGCAGCTCAGGTACCCGATCGGGTATATACACGGTACCCGACCGGGTATGTGTAATACCTCAGATTCGAGGTATACTCGATCGATTAAGGGGTAAATCAAATAAGCATACCCGATCGGGTGTGTTCTTGTACCCGATCGAGTATGTGTAAAACCTCAGATCCGAGGTATACTCGATCGATTTCAGACTTGATTTTGAAAGGATACCCGATCGGGTGTGTCGGTGTACCCGATCGGGTATAGACACTCGATCATGGTCCAAATCTTCTCTGCATGTTCATTTGTCTTCGGATCCGATTTGATTTGAGATTTCAACAAGATACCCGATCGAGTATATGTCATACCCGACCGGGTATAGACCAAAAATCAGGATCTCTTTTGATTCTGCACATTCCTTCCACTTTTGGGGTTCACCAACTGTCATTTGAGTGATAATGGACCTGTTTGAGCTCAGAATGAACCTAATCTAAACAATTTACAAGAATTTAACAAACTAATCTATTACACCAAAAGTGTGTAATTTCCAAAGTGAAAATCAATCAAAACTAATTAAAAACACAAATATACATATGGAAATTACAAACGTATCACCCCATATTCTCTAGATCAGCCCGATTTTCCCTATAAATAGACTCTATGTCCATGTTGTAACCCTAAGTGAAGTTGAATCTATTTCTACTACACACTTTATCTCTCTAGCTTGTTCATCCTCTCCTTCTTCTCTCTAGATCTAGGTATTATAAATCAAGTATAAAGCTAAATTAGATTTGCATATTGGATTCATATGAGTTGATTTATAATTTAGAAAGTTATAAAAAACCAAGAGTAGTAAAGTGAATTAGAAAGAGTGTCAGCAAAGATCACAATACTCTGAGTATAGAGTTCCAATGTTTAATAGAGGAAACTTGATGCTCAATAAAATATCATGGTGTGCTTAAGTAGAAGAGATTACTATCTTGTACTCCCTCCGTCCCAATGGACTTTGCCAACTTTTCCTTTTTGGTTGTCCATAAAAACTTTGCCATTTTCTAATTAAAGAAACTAATTTGTGGTTCTACACATTTCTCTCTCCTTTGCACAAATCTCAAACACACAGTTTTTACTTTTCTTATTTCTCACCTACTTTGCGCTTGGTAAAGTTCACTGGTACGGAGGTAGAATAAATATACCCGTTTAAAGTTGAACCTAAAAAGAGTTTGCAAAATATATGTTCTCCAATCCATTTTCCATTTTCTCACTTCATTTTTGTGAGTATTTTTGTTTCCATGTATCGAATTAGGAGTCCAGTGTTGGGGTGGGCAAACGGGTCTAGTACCCGCTGTTTGGCTCGGGTAATACCGAATCGGTTCGGGTTAGGGTCGGGTTGTATTTTTAAAAAATCAAAACGGGGCGAGGCGGGGTGGGGCTTCTTAATTTTCGGTTCCGGGCGGTTCCTATATTTCTGAAAAATGGGTACCCGCCCTGGACCGGGTTTTTTATAAAAACAAAATCATATTTTATATATATCTAATTAATATACTAAATATACTTGCTAAAATTAACTCCTCTGCATTCTGCAAGTTCGTAGACGCTCCACAGACCTAAACGCCTAAACCTCCAGTCTGGACAAAGACCGATGTGCGAAGTGCGAACTCAGAGACGGAGATGAAGCTAGGCCGCCGACGCTCAACGCAGAGGCTAGTGACGGCCATCATATTCACTATTCCATCGACGAAGCTAGGTCGTCAGAGGCAGGCCATCGCCTTTCAGCTACGAACGACTTTTAGTCTCCAATTTCAGGTTTTTAAATTATTAATCCAATTATTTTCTTTTGTCATCAAGAAGACACTTGGGTCAGTTTACTTTTTCTTTCTTTCAAACATTATGTTCCTTATATTAATACGATTATGTTCTTTAAAGCTTATCATCTCTTACATCTAAAGTTAATACTATTGATTCCAGAAAGGTAAGGGAGGATAATGAGTTACTTGCAGCTATGGCAGCTTCAAACATTGTCCTTCAGGAGGACTTTGAAGAAGGAGGGGAATTTATTAAGGTCGGAAAGAGAAGGAAACAAAAAAAGCCAGCCCCACCAGCATCAGGGAGGATCACTAGGAGTGTTGCTAGAAAGCAATCACATGCTTCCACCTCCTGTTCTCTATGAATGGCCTAATTTGGAATGTGAGAGGTCTGGCTGCCTCCGGGCCAAGACTATCTCGATTAATTAACTACTGGAGGATTCATTTTGTTATTGTTATTGAGCCCATGGTGGACTCTACTAAAGCTGAGCAGTTTAAGTTGGACTTTGGTTTTTCTCATGTTGTTTTTAATGATGGAAATAAAGTGTGGATGTTTTGGAATTCCAACTATATCAAGATCTCTGATATTACTTGGAATGCCCAGTATACTCATTTTAGAATCAAATGTGACTCAATTTCAGGTTGGGGAACTGCAATTTATGCCAAGCACACTCAGATGGAAAGAAGAGAACTCTCGGGCCAGTTAGAGCAATTTGCTAGTTCTATTAATAGTCCTTGGTTAGTTGGAGGGGACTTTAATACTATTGTGAGTAATGCTGAACATTTGGGGACTGCTATTCCTAATCAGGCCAGCATGTTGGATTTCAAAAACTGTATTTCACAGTGTAATCTCATTGATCCGCCTTACCTAGGTTGTCAATTTACTTGGTTTGGAGTTATATCTAGAGGTAGATTATGGAGAAGGCTTGATAGATGCTTTGTTAATGAAGGCTTCCTAGACTGCTTTGACCAAATTAAATTGACTAACCTTAATCAAGCTCCTTCTGACCATTGTCCTATGTTGTTACAGTGCAACAATCAATATCAAGTTGGGCCTAAACCATTTAAATTTCAAAATATGTGGCTTTCACATAACAATTTCTATGATATTGTGGCTCAAAGTTGGAATGGAAATTTCACAGGGGGTGGAATGCAGGGCCTGGTTATTAAGCTTCAAAGGTTGGAAAAAGCTTTGAAAGAGTGGAATAAAGATATATTTGGTAATATTTTTGATGAGGTCAAATTCTGTGAAAATAAGGTCTCTAAGGCAGAGCAGGAATTTCTTGAGAGACCTACTGATGAAAATAAGGAAAATTGGAAGCATATGAAAGCTCTTCTTTTGAGTAAATACAGACTTGAAAGGAAATTTTGGAAGCAGAAAGCACATATTAAATGGCTTAAAGATGGAGATTGTAACTAACACTATTATCATTCTTATGTTAAAATTAGAAGAAGGAAGCAAATGATTACTTCTATCAAAGATTCTGCAGGAAGGGATCTTATGACTTTACCTGAAATTGGTCAAGATGCTATGGATTTTTTCTCTGACATGTACTCTGCTGAACCTGTAAACACCAACAATGATATTTTGAGAAATATCCCTACTATCATTAATCAGGAGGATAATATTTTTCTTACTGAAATTCCTTCAGAAGAAGAGGTCAAATCTGCAATTTGGGAGCTTAACCAGAATGGGGCTCCAGGCCCAGATGGTTTTACAGGCAAATTTTACAAGAAATGTTGGCATATTGTAGGCCCAGATGTGGTTAGGGCTATTCAGAAATTTTTCATTGGAATCCCTCCTCCTAAAGGTTTTACTAGTTCTCTTATGGTGCTTATCCCAAAAAGGAAGTCCCTTCTACCTTTTCTGATTATGGGCCTATTTGTCTATCAAACTTTACTAATAAAATTTGCACTAAAGTGATGGCTGCAAGATTAGTAAAGATTCTGCCTAAAATTATATCAGAGGAACACGGTGGTTTTGTTCCAAGCATGGATATTTCTAATCAGGTTTTAATTGCTCAAGAACTTGTCCATGCTATTGATAAAAAAGTAAGGGGTTCTAATGTTGTTATCAAGTTGGATATGGCTAAAGCTTTTGATAAGCTTTCTTGGCACTACCTATTTGAGGTTTTAGCTAGATTTGGATTTTCTAGCAAATTCATTTCCTTGGTCAGAGCTAATCTACAGTCTACTTATTTGTCCATTTTAATCAATGGGAGCCCTCACGGTTTATTCCAACCTAAGAGGGGGGGTCAAGCAAGGTAATCCTTTATCTCCTTTTCTCTTTATTATTGCATCTGAAGGTTTTTCAAGAAATCTAAAAGTCAGAATGCAGCAGGGGATAATTAAGCCTTATTGGGTTGGTGCTCAAGGTTATTCTATCAGTCACCTTGGTTTTGCTGATGATTTATTAATTTTTACTAATGGAGACTCTACATCATTAGTGAAATTTTCTAAATTTATTAAAGAATACCAAGAAGCTTCTGGTCAGACTGTAAATTTAGACAAGAGCAACTTTATTTGTGAAAAACAAGCCACTTACAAGATTTCTACAAATCAGAATATTTTGGGGATGAGGAGATCAGCTCTGCCTTTGAAATATCTTGGCTCTAATCTGCATAAAGGGATGAATAGGTTTCATTACTGCACTCATCTCATTGATCTCTTTGATTCTAAACTTTCAGCTTGGAAACAGAAGAATCTTAATCAAGGAGGTAAACTGATTTTGATCAAACATGTCCTTTGTTATATCCCTAACCACATGTTAGCTTCTGATACTCTTCCTAAAAAGGTTTAAAATACCCTGGAGAAGAAAATGACATCTTTTTCCTGGGTATCTACAAAAAATGGTCAGAAAGTGCATTGGGCAAAATGATCCAAACTGTGTTATTCTACCAAGGAAGGAGGTATGTGGATTAGAACTCTCACTGGTATTGAAAAGGCCTTTATTTGAAGTTGTGGTGGAAATGGAAAACACACAATTCATTATGGTGTGACTTTATTAAAGCTAGATACCCAAGAAATGATGATTTCAGGTCTAAGGTTACTGACTCTACAGTTTGGAGAAGGATTTGTGGGATTAATGACATAGCAACTGAATTGTGCTCCATTAATTCTTCTGGTTCTCTGGAATGGGATCCGAGTATTAATGGAAAATTTTCAATCAAATCAGCCTACAATGAAATAAGAGACAGTTGTTCAGTTGCCTTTTCTGCTCAACATATCTGGAATAAATATCAGCATATGCAGGTCAAAATTTTCATGTGGAAGCTTTTGAATCACTATCTTCCTATACCTGAAAATTTGCAGAGATTTCAATTAGTAGTATACCCTACTATTTGTCCCTTATGCAGAAAATATGGGGAATCTACTAATCACATTTTCTTTGATTGCTCTCTTACTCAAGAAAGATTTGGCATTATTTCATGGGAGTTTTTGGAATTATGTGTCCTAATTCTTCATCAATTCGACAAGTTCTTATTCAATGGTGGCTAGAAGTTGGTTCGAAAACCTTGGCTGATATTTTCAAGCACAATCTACCTGGAATTATTTGTTGGCATATCTGGAAGATTTACTCTTCCTACAAATGGGGTTCAGGCAGTATTCCAGTCACAAAGCCTCTTATTTTTCAGGTGAAAATTTATACGCAGAGATGGTCTCATAATCTGACTAAAATCAAGCATAGGAAAGTTGAACACTTTCTCTTTCAAGAACATTTGATCTATAGTTACTTCAAGTTTCAGAAGTCCGGACATCAGATTATTAAATGGAAACGACCTAAAAAGAAGTATAAACTAAACGATGATGCATCGTTCTTACCTGGGTCGTCTATGGGGGGCGCTATCTTAAGAAACATCTCTGGAGATCTGGTCTGGGCGACTAGCTTTCAGATCAACGCTAGTTCGAGTGAGGAGGCTGAGCTGAAAGCTTTGATTTTGGCTTCTGAAATGGTCATGGCAGATGGATTGAATGATGTTTAGGTGGAGACGGACGCCTTGAGTTCTCTGAAAATGCTTGCGGATGTTTCAGGAAACCCTGCCGGGCTGATTAATTTTAAGAGGAAAGCGGAGGACCGGGGTTTTTCTTTTGGACATGTTTTTCGTGAAGGAAATGGGCCGGCACATTATTTAGCTGCTATTCGGATTGGGCCTGCTCAGAGTATATTGTTTGATAAGGTGGACCTTTTACCTTTTGCTGTGAAAAACGGATATTATTCTGATCTTTTCGGTTTCCCTCATTTACGTTCTTAATGCTTGTATTTTTTCTTTGGGTCAATTTTTTTACCATGTAATTTCAGAAAGGTTTTGGTTTGGTCCCTCTCTTTTGTATTCTTCTCTATTATTAATAAAATTATGGTAAATGACTCCCGACATTTACCCCACTGATTTTGGTGGTTTACCTTCCGGGATAAAAAAAGACTTCTCAAACTCCTGTTCTCCCTTGATCGAGACCTTCGACTCTCTCTTGCCTGACATCTTTCCGAGTGATGTCTATTAAATAAAAATGATTCATGAATGTAGATGAGAAATTAAAAATACACTACAGAAAGTGGGCTGCGAGTTGCAGACTAGCACCCAGAGCCTGGGTGAGGAAGGTTCAAAATCAATGAAAATAAAAATGGTAGTTTGACACTTTGAGACTGAACCACTGCAAATTGGTTCAAAGATTGGTTTTATTAAAAGGAGTTAAAATTTTAGTTCAAAATTTTATACTTTGATACTGATTTTTTCTTCAATTACAGTCTGCAATTATAGTTTGATACTTTGAACTTTTGAAGTTTGTGTAGAGTGGGCAGTTTGATTTCTTCATGGTTTGGGGCTTTGGGCAGTATGTTTGATCCAAGTATCCAACACTTTAATTGTGTACAAAACTACAAATAATACCCATAAATGATAGTACTCTATTGTTTATAAGTGAAGTTTGTGTTCACTAGTCAACTGAAAGTATCTATTATGCAAGTCATGTTAAATTGTTAGTAACTTAATATTGTTATAATTTATGATGGGCAGTAGCTTGGGCAGCAATAACATTCTTTCCAGGAAGTCGGAAGGGAGTGACTTCTTTTCTATTTTAGTCCCGGACACTAACTCTGATGGGCAGTAGTTTGTTTTTCAATTTTTGTCTTCTAACACGTTTCGATTTTCAGAATGAGTGAAACTGCGGGAAAAGGTGCCCCTAGTAGCAAAACTACATCATCTACGGCCACATCTCCTACACCACAAGGTCAAGCAAAGCTTATGCAATCAAAATTGTCAATGGCTCCTCGAAAACCCCCGCCTTCTCGAAAAAGAAAAGCACAACCGGTGTCAAATCCAAAACAACCAACCATTACATCTACACTAGAGAGATCTTCTTCAGAAAGATTTTGAGTTTGGGACCATATAAAAAAGGTCACCGTCTTGAAGAGGTGGAAGTAGAAAAAGATGGGAAGATGGAGATGGTGGGGGTGGAAGTACTGAAAGCCATGTGTGATCATTGTAACATGTTTTTTGCTTGTGATAGTACATGTGGCGGAACTAGTACTTATATTAAACACTTGCTGAAATATTGCAAGTCATATAAACCAACTGATGACTTGCAAAAGGTTCTTGACAGTTCTGGACCTTCAGGCGAGGTTAAAAATACGCTTGTTGCTAAGGGGTGGAGCCAAGAAGAAGCGGTAGAGGGCATTGTTGAATATATTGTTATCGACGAGGTGCCATTTAATTATGTTGAGAAGGATTTAAGAGAATGATGTGTAAAGTCCAACCCAGATTGGTTGTTCCGTCGAGAAGAACTATAGTGAGACATTTATTTACTATGTTTGATACCATGAAAGCTCAGTTGAAAACAGAAATACGTAAGCATAGAGTGAGCTTAACTACTGACACATGGACAAGTGTGCAAAATCTGAACTACATGGTGTTAACGGCTCATTTTGTGGATGATGATTGGAATATGCACAAAAGGATTCTAAACTTTTGTTTGATTTCAAGTCATGGAGGTAAAGATATAGGGAAACAAATTGAGGAGTGCTTGATTTAGTGGGAAATTGAGAATGTGATGTGCATCTCAGTTGACAATGCAGCTGCAAATAAAGTGGCAATTGATTATGTTGTTCGAAAAATGCAGAAATGGCCGAATAGTAAAATGGTAATGAATGTCAAGTTTATGCATGTGAGGTGTTTGGCTCATATTATCAACTTGGTGGTGAGAGACGGATTGAAATGCTTAGAAATAAGTGTGGAATCTCTAAGAAATGTTGTGCGGTTTGTGCGATCAAGTCCTCGAAGGTTTACATATTTCAAAAAATGCTTAGAGAATGAGAAGTTAGATAATAGGGGTCTAGTTGTGATGGATGTACCTACTAGGTGGAATAGTACCATTAGTACATACATGATGCTTGAGTCTTGCTTGAAGTTTAAGAAGGGATTTGAGAGGATGTCTAAAGATGATGAATCAGGTATATACTCCTCTTATTTTGGTGAAAAGATGTTCAATGATGAAGGAGAAGAAGTGCTAGGCAAAGGGAGGATTGGACCACCAAATAGTGCTGATTGAGATGGTGCGGAAGTGTTTGTGAAGTTCTTGAAGGCTTTCTATCTGGTCACTTTAAAAGTTAGTGCAAGTAAATATACCACCTCTAATACCGTTGTTCATGATGTCATTACTGTGAAGAATGAGATTGAGAGGCAAATATCGAAAATATGGCGATGAACATGAGCGACAAATATCGAAAATATTTTGGTTCTATTGCTTCTCTTAATCAAGCATTTGTAGCAGCTCTCGTTTTAGATCCAAGGTTCAAATTGAGGCACTACATGCACTTGTGTAGAAAGCAATTGAAGTTGGCAAAGGATGAGTTTGTAATGAAAAGTGATGAAGTGAAGACGTTGTTGAAGGAACTGTGTGATGAATATGGTCATCATGCTTTTGGCTCACAACCCCAATACAAGAGTAGAGAAGATGTAGGTTCTAGCGGGAACTCCGGGAAGCAATCATCTTCAAGCGGCAACTGAAGATTCAATGATATTTAATCAATTGATAGATGATTGGGAGAAGGAGCTAGCAGACACCGATGATATTGCATTTGCACATGAGGTGGATAGATATCTTCTTGACACACTAGAGAAAGCACCGTATGGCTCTACCTTTGATGTTTTAAAATGGTGGAAATTGAAAGGGAGAAATGCATATCCTACACTTGCTTTGATAGCAAAAGTTGTGTTTCCAATTCAAGCATCAACAGTCGCAAGTGAGAGTGCTTTTAGCACAGGGAAGAGAGTCATTGACCCATTTAGATCATCCCTTCTTCCTCAAACAGTGGAGTCACTAATATGTCTCCAAAATTGGTTATGGAGTGAGCCAATTACAAATATTGAGTATGAAGCGAGTCCAACGGAACTTGAGTTTTATCGAGAGTGTGAAGAAGGTAATATTTTTTGTGTGTAAAGTTTTATGTCCTTTTATCTTATTTTAATTGATTTATATTTCATTGTTATACAATTTTTTTTTACAGAATATAAACAGAGAAGAGCATCACAAAGTGCAATTACAAGCTCTATCTCAGATGAAGATAACAGACCTCAGTCAAAAAATGATAAAGGAAAGGGGATCATGGTAAGTCCTCGATTTTCATAGTTTAAGTCGACTGATAATTAGTACACATGAAGTTCATTATTTTCTTTACCTCACTGGTAGTTACTTTTCATTCATTGTAGTTTCTTATTGATAATTAGTATATTAGTAGTTAATTCTTAATTGAAATACATGTCCAGTAATGTGAAAAGTCCTATTGTATTGGCACTTTGGCAGATTACCGTTTGGTAATGAATTCAGTGGACAAAATCATGCAATACTTATAGAGTTATAGGTTAACATATTATTGGTTAGCTGAGTTTTTAATTTTTAATTTTATCAAGCTCCTTCTAGGTATATGTTTATTAATTGGTTTCATCTTGTTAATAACTTTTGACATGAGAGGAACAAAAAAACTTGAGAAGTAGCGTCAGTTTTGAAGTATTGATGTGAAATCCATTATCGGTTTTCTTTAATAAAGATTTGTTGCTTATTCTCGAGAAAATATCATATCCAAACTATACACTGCTGCAAACATTGCTAGATGTTTGTAATTCTGTATGTTGCTCGTGTGTCAGTGTGGCACCTAGCATGTTTGAAAATCTGGGCATCTGCAGAGCTTGTAGGGGCTTTACCTGGCCTGGCACACTCCAAATCTGGACTAATAATATTCAAATTATTATACTTTATTTTCTTATCGGTTGTTTCTTTTTGTTTGCAGATTCAATGAGGAATATTTGCTGAGAGTACTAGCAGCAAACTTGGAACCGGATTTCTTTTTTATTTGTTGAAGATCACTAACAATTTATTTTTTAAACTTGGAACTGCGTTTCTTTTTTATTATATTGTTTGAAGACCATTGGTGATTTCTTTTTGGAACTTCGAAGTTCAAACTATGTTTATGCTTTACTTTAAACGGGAAATTGTGCAAACTTGGAAGTTGAAAGTTGGAACTTTAAGTTGCTGTTTTATTTGTTATTGCTTTACTTTCTGTTTGGTGATTGGCATGCATTTTATAAATCCTCCTCCGGTTATGAAACTGGTTGAGATAACCAGGGGTGCTTATACATATGTAACATTTTAACTAGGTGCAACAAAAGAAGACATTGATACATGGAGTCATAGATTAAACTCTGAACTAACCATCCAACGGGTCCTCTGGAACTAGCGAATAGTAATATGTTATCATTTTTTAATCTTTAATTTGGTTTTTGCATGTGATTCAACATAATGTTTAATCTAATTGCAACAAAAAATGACTATTACCCGAAACCCGGACCGAACTGACCAATTTCAAATGGGACGGGTAAGGTTCGGTTCCTATTATTAGAATTCATGTACCCACCCCGAACCTACCCGGTCAATGGAACCGAACAGTTCCTAATTTTTTTTAAGATTACCCGACCCGACCCGACCCGTGCCCACCCCTAGTCAAATGTTCATATAAAACACTTTGGACTCTCCCATCCCCACTTCAAGTTGTCTTAGGGCCTGTTTGGATTGAGTGTTATGGACTGTTAGTAATGGAAGTGTTAGTAAGTGTTGATACTAACACTTGCTTGAGAGAAAATTTAAGAGGTGTTAAGAAGTGTTAGTAAGGTTGAGAAGTGTTAATAATAACCTTCCCAACACCTCAATTGTCTACTTTGTTAACACCCCGATTTAGAGTGTT
Organism: Cuscuta europaea; assembly: GCA_945859875.1. Classification (NCBI taxonomy): domain Eukaryota; kingdom Viridiplantae; phylum Streptophyta; class Magnoliopsida; order Solanales; family Convolvulaceae; genus Cuscuta; species Cuscuta europaea. The sequence continues at coordinate 13,928,590 of CAMAPE010000061.1, forward strand.
TTGAGGTGTTGGACAATTATTATTCTTCTCATTTACTCTAAAAACATAAAATGCTTCGACATCAGACTGAATCTCTTTGCCGCAGGTCTGATGATCTGCCCTTTTCATTTCTTTCTCTTTACTCATTTCTTCTGGCTAAAGGTAAAATTATTAACACTTCCATTATTAAGGCTTCATCCATTTGACTCTACCAAACAAGGTAAAATTATATATGACACTTACGGTTCCCTCCTTCTATGCCCTTACACTCACTAACACATTACTAACTCTTATTAATACTTTCGTTACTAATACTCGCTGACGGGTCATCCAAACAGGCCATTAGAGCCCGGAGGGTTCTCTCATCTTGCAGCAACAATTCCTGCGGTTGACACTCACGAGCTTTCTTCTATCACATAAACGTGTATACAAACACATACAGCGAGAGGTAAAGACAGGTTTCTAGGGTTTTGAGAGTGACAGACATACAGAAACAAAGATATGAGTGTATGGAACTATGTAGTGACGGCTCATAAGCCTACCAACGTAACCCATTCCTGCGTCGGCAACTTTACTGGTCCGCAGGAGCTTAATTTAATCATAGCGTAAGCCTTCTCTCCCACCCTCCTTCAAATCGATGTGTATTTCAATCAATCTGGCAAAGTACTCTTAATTGCTTGTTTTCTATGTACATATATTTTTGTTATATGTGTACTCATCCCCCTTCTGTTCTTGAACTGCTAGGGAATATCCCCTTAATGGAACGTAAGATATTAAACAGTTCATCGAGTTGTAATCTCTTACTGTCGATGAATATTGGTAGTTTCTGCTCTTCTTTCACGCGCATTAGGAACTAGAAATTCTTGTTCTTATAATTTTGATCTGTGGTGTGTAGTTATATGTTGTTACGGGTTTAATAAAGGAAAAAGGCTATAGGCTTTGCGTCTGTTTGTTTAGAATGAAAGCAAGGTCATTTTTGTGTTTTGCATTTCATGTCTGGGTCTGAAAAAATGAAAAAGGACGGTGAAGACTGAAATGTGCAGGCCGTGCTTGCCTAGTGTGTTAAGGGTCCTATAGGGAAAAGAGAAGCCGACAATGGAACCATGGATAGTGCCACCATAGATCGTAGAGAGAATGACTTCTGCGGGTAGTAGTGTTTTTTTAAGCCTACCACCATTGTAACTTTGTAAGAATGAATTAACTCTTCTATCCTTGTATCCATTTATATATCCACATTCATATCTTATACATCCTCCATCCCACATTATATGGCTATCTTCATTTTGTACAATTTTAATGGAGAAATGTAAAATGTAATGGGGTTCTCAAAATTTTCATTTGAGTATGAAAGTGTGTCCAATAGTGTAAATTCATTTTTAAAAATAATGAGTGCGAAAAGGTTAATTGGGAAAATGTTAGTGGTGTGGAATTAGAAAGTCCACATAATTTTGGGATGAACTACCATATAAAGTTGCACAAATAAAACGGGACAAGGGGATTAATAGATATCTTGGTCAAGGACTTATGTAAAATAATTTTCTTTCATCCATCCCCTTATAATATTCTTACCTCTCTTTTAGGTTCACCCCAAAATAGTATTAATATTTCCTTAAGCAAAAACCGTTGTGTTGTCTCGTTGAGTTAGGGGCATACATAGTAGGAAATAAAATTAAAAGTAACATTTGATTTGAAGAAGTGACCTGTGATGAAATCAAAATACCATCCTATGCGACACTGCAATAGTTAAATAACACCATTCATCAAATGTTAGTAATAAACAATGAAAAAATTGAATTCGTAAGTATTTTATTCATAAAACCTAAATTTGGGGGAATTGAGCCGAGGACTTAGTTTCCTTATTCAAGAGCTGTGCTTTATGGTTGATCCATGATGAGCATGGTTTTCACGGTGTCGCCTAGGCAGCGACTAGGCATCCTGGCGATGGAGTAGCCACACCATACTCTGTTCACTCGCCTGAAATCGCCGTTGCAGGTCGCCGACGCAGCCACGCACGTCGCCGACCTAGGCACACACGTCGCCTTTGCTTGTCGCTGTCGCAGATCCTTTCTTTGGCGTTTTCTACCACCACTTGTTCTTTAGTATTTGTGGATCTGGACTCTGTTCTTGGCACTGTCCCTGATTGTTCTTTCTTTTTGACAAGCCGTTCCTTTTCTCTTTTTGTTTGTCCTTTTTGGTTGCCGGTCATTTTCTATTTTAACAGCTGATTTTTTTATTAGTTCGTTAATATTGAATACTTATATTACATAAAAATTTAAATTGTCAGATTTAGTTCCGGATGATATTTAAAATTTGTAGTTCAATGTTCTTATACTTATTGAGATGGATATTAAACTGTTGTTTTGAATTATTTTACTCTGGTTTGAATTATAAGTAATGCATAATATAATTTATACGTATTAATATATATTTCACCATATTTGATATTTGAATATTATATATGGCGCGACATGTCACCTAGTTGTTGCTGAGGCAGGCGCCTATTTGCCAAAGTGATAAGGCAGACAGCTGGCACCGTGCTTCTCCTTTCCACCGTGACAACCATGATGGCGAGACGTGGAAGAAACATACTTGCGCCAGCACCCAATCTAGAACTTGTTCTCACAGACTATGGCCTTGTTGGAAATAAGGCTGACAACTAAGTATCTAACCCTTTTAACCCGATGATAGTATTAGCAGGTAGCTGCTTCTACCGCTCATAGCATTAGCTGCTAATAAAATATGCTTGGTCATTATGGTAAAGTTAGATGTTCTTTGTTAGTTGATAGCATGTAAAATTAAATTGAAAGAATTGGGTGCATATACACCTCTTATGTAGATGATATCGGAGCTAAAAGGAAAAGAAAGATAAAAAGATTATGATAAAAAAAATAACAAAAAAAGAATTCTCCTCTCCCTAACAGGCATGCTTGTCACGGCATCGCCTAGGCGTCGCCTAGTCGCCGACTAGGCGTCCTGGCGATGGAGAAGGGTCGACAAGGGAGATCGACTCGCCGGAAGAAGGCTAGTCGCCTCTGGCGTCGTCCAGGCTTGAATATGTCGTCCAGGCGCAGTCTTGGCGTCACGCTAGGGGAGATTTGAAATCTCAATAAATTCGTTTTTTGAAGCCCAGCCTAAAAGAACAATCGTCGACTCTCAACCTCGAAGCTCAATCGATGATTCCTAAAGGCGGAGCATCGCTAGTCGTTACTTTTCTGATTTGTGCCTCTGTAGCAAGGTCGTCTGTAGGCGATCTGTAGTTGATGTGTTCCTGCGTCACAAGGTTGAAGACGACATGTGCTCTTCCCAGCCTTTTATTTTTATCGGTCATTCATCTTATCACGTTAGTCTTTATCAGACTTCTTATTCTATTATATATTGATATTAAACATTAATATTAATACTTCGTACCCACTCAGTAGTATATACACTACAGTTTTACATAGTTTAATTTTAATATAATATATGTATATTTTCGTACACACTATACAACATGCATAGATACATACTACAGTATATATTAGCAATGAATATAACTTGTATATTAATAAATTAGATATATAATAAATTAATAAATTGGGTATATTAATATTTAAATTAATAATTTGCATATTAATCAATTAGGTATACTAATATATTAATAAATTATTAGGCAATATACAATTGCATTCTTAATATATCATATATAATATGTAATTAAACTACAAATTAAATAGAATGTTGTATTGTTATGTATAAAATATAATTATGTATATTGTGCGACAAGTCGCCTATTTGTTGCCTAGGCGGGTGCCTTGTCGCCTAGGCGATATGGCGGTCGGCTAGCGTCGCGACTCGCCTTACCGCCGTGACAAGTATGCTAACAGGTGCATCACTCGTTATTCTACGCACATGATCAAACCACCGCAATTAAGACTCCCACATCTTATCTTCAATAGGTGCTACTGCTACTCCCACCTTTTATCTGATTGTCTCATTTCTCAAGCGGTTTCTAGTATGTCCACACACGCACCATCTTTGCCACACTCATTTTTTGAATGTGACATTGTTTCACTGCTCAACACTCTTTGTCATACAGTAATGCAGACATAATTCTCGTTCGATAAAATTTACCATTCAGTTTATTCGGCATACCGCGATCACATAGAAATCCTGACGCACTCTTCCATGCCATCCATCATGTTCTGATTCTATTAGATACATCTCCATATTGTTCACCGTCATTCTGAACTATAAAGCCCAAGTAATGAAACATATACTGACCAGTATCTCCTTACTATCTAGAGTAATCCCACTGTTATCATTGCTTCTACCTCCACCAAATTTGCACTGCCTATACTTGGTCTTGCTTCAACTCAGTCCGGAATCCTTGTTCTCCCATTTGATTGTGTCTCATCAATCAATACATTATCGTCGACAAATATCATGCACCATGTTATATCGTCTTGAATTGACTTCATAGTTTCATCGATGACTATAACATATAAGGAAGGACTCAAAGCCGATCTTTGGTGCATTCCGATAGTAGTAGAGAACTCTACAGTCCTCCCTGCACTACCACAAGCACTTATAGTACGATCTGCATACATACCCATGATGATGCTGATGTACTTATGTGATATGCCTTTTCTAGTTAAAGCCCGCCAAAAGACATTTCAAGGTACCCTATCGTATGCTTTTTCAAGTCAATGAAATCCAAATGCAGATCCTTGTTAGTGTCTTTATACTTCTTCACAAGTTGTCTAAGAAGGTGAATGACCTCAGTTGTTGTGTGATCAGGGATAAACCCGAATTGATTCTCTCAAATCTTCACACTTCTTCAGAGTTTTTTCTAAATCATTCGCTCCCAAAGTTTCATGGTGTGACTCATAAGCTTAATCCCTCGATAGTTGGCACATTCTTGTACATCGTCCTTATTCTTAAATAGGGGAATAAGAGTACTCTTCCGCTAACTCACTAACATTTTGTAGTTTCTCCAAATCTTGTGAAACGTTTTAACCACTCTACGCCTCTCTTTTCCAAACTTTTCCAGGCCTCGATCGGTATGCCATTTGGACCCACTGCTTTCTACCGCCCCATCTTTCTTATAGCCTCTTTAGCTTCTGTCATTGGACCCATTCTTACAGTATCCCGGTTTGCCATACAATTTAGTCTAGTTAGATCACCAATATCTTGCACTTTATTCCCGTTAAACAAGGTATCGTAGTATGACCTCCACCTCTCTTTTATTTCTCCGTCCTCCATTAGTACCCTCAAATCGACATCCTTCAAACACTTAACTTTTCCGATATCTTGAGTACTATGATCACGAAGACGAGCAAGTCTATAAATATATTTTTCTCCTTCCTTAGAGTCTAACTTTAATACAACTCCTTGTTCACTTTCCTTGGTGCTTCTATAACGGCTTTCTTTGCTTGTCTTCTAGCCCCCTTGTTGTATTCCTCCTCTATCTTCTCATCACTCCAACTTTTTTTTAACTTTTTGTAGCATTTCGTTTTGTTCCTTATGACTTGTTTCACCTCATTCCACCAAGATGTGTCCTTTATTGGTGGCAAACATCCTTTATATTCTCCAAGTATCTCGTTTGTCACTTTGTTAATTGCCAATTCCATTGATAATCATACATCTTCCACAACTGCGTCATTATCAATACACCATACATCTTCACCAAACGTTTTGTGTGTAAAGCACTAAAGCTGCTTTCCATGCCTTCTTACCTTGAAAAGCAAACACAAGCATCCTATGCCGAGTGACAACACTCTCACCTGAGATAACCTTACAGTCAGTGTAGTTAGTTCTCCAAGTAGTCCGTACTAAGAAGTAGTCAATTTGGGTACTATTAGCTCCAATTTCATACGTCACAAGGCGAGTCTTTCTTCTTATATCGAATCTTCATTATAGCCAACTCACTCGTCGAAGCAATATCCAAAATGTTATTTCGCACTTTATTTCTAGTGTCAAAACCATGTCCGCCATGAATACTCTCAAAAACATCATGACTCGAGCCCACATGCCCATTGAGGTCGCCTGCTATGACCAACTTCTCTCCCTTGTCACTAGTCGCACTACTTTCTCAAGATCTTCCCAAAATTATTGAGTTATAGATGCATTCAATCTCACTTATGGTTTATAGGCACTTACCACAAACATGATCTCATCCCCTATCACTAATTTAATTCTCATGATGCGGTCGTTCTTCCCAAAGACTTCCACCACATCCTCAACATAGTTTCTTACACGCACACGATGCTCATATTCCCGTGTCCTGTGAGAGACCCAACATTCCATGTCTTAAAGCGCAATCTAGAACTCCGCATTCTATTTTTAACACCACCTCGACCCCCACCATGCCCTTGCATATTTGACACCATCCTCGGGCAATGGGGTGGCGCGCCGCTTCCGACCGACAACCTAGCAATTTTAGCATTCTTATTACCATACCCAAGCCTATGAAGTGTAGCGTGCCCTTGCATATTTGACACCACCCCTAGGCGACGACCTAGCTGTAGCGTTATTCATATTTCGATTCATGGCATAGTGATGTGATTAAGTGATACTCTTGGCCGTCACGCGCCTGCCAGAACACCCTCCTAATAGAAATTTATAGGCTATGTATAACCAGCCGTATTTATGAAACCAATGGATTTTGAATGCTAATATGCTATCCCAATGCAGCTTTTAATTAACAAGTAATAGACTAACAGTTGAATCTTATATTGCACAATCCTTTAATCAACAGTGTTACTTCATTAAAATTAATAGAGGTTACTGAATTTAACCTTTTTAAGGCTGTATAGCCACTTCTTCAGTTCTTCCAGTTACATTTAAGGACGTAAGTAAATTTATATACAGATATAATTAGTTTTATCATAACAGTTTCCTATATTTATATTTATATTTATATTTAACAAAATAACGTAATAAACAACAATTATTGATTGCCCAATATTATAAGTTATTAGTTATATTATTTGTTAGTCGCATTCTAGAATACTATTTCATGTAAATTGTAATGTTTGACATTCATTGTCCAAGATTTAATCATGTTTATTTGTTTTAATAATTATCTAACAAAAATTAAAAGAAACAAAAAAACAACAATTCATTAGTCCAAAAAGTTGGCTAAACGGAGAAGAAAAAAGCAACATGAGGTATGGAGAATTTCTTAATACAAACTTAGTGCCTAAACGGTAACAGGAAAGGGTTGTTATTTATAGCTTTTCATTCAGCCATTTTTGGCTTTTGAAGCTGATTCAAAAACTCATGTACCTAACACCCTTTTTTGTTGGTCAACAAGTCAAACTAGACAAGAAACGGTTCATTAGCGATATACAAAAGAAGGCATATGTCAATGAATGAAACACCAACATCACCATTGCCTTAATCCTAATTGTATTGACTATTGAGCTTGGCGGTATGAGTCAGTGTCAATTGATTGTCTAAAATAATCTACACTTCAAGTTCCATCATTTTCATCATTTTCATTTACCCCAGTGCCGCAAAGGCTCCCACCTACGGTGGGGTAAGGGGGGGTCGGATGTACGCAGTCTTACCCCTGTACTAAAGCACAGAGTGACTGTTTCCGGATGACCCATAGTGAAAATCGCGTCCAAGATTGCATGGACTGATTGCTGCTCCATAACAAAGAAGCGCAGACAGTTTAGTGAGCCATTTTGCTTTATTCCATCATAATCTCAAGCCAAAAAATAATGAATCTTTGGCTCCATTGCAAATGATGGAAAAATCTACACTTCAAGTTCTGAAAGAAAATATAGGGACAAAGTTTTATGCTGTATGCTTTTATACCTTAACCTTCATATCAACGAACAATGAGATGATACTCTAAAGTCTAAAGTTGTAATCATCATCATAGACATTTTCCACTTTTACAGTATCATGAAGCAAAATATGAGTTGATTAGTTGCTACAATCATGTCCCTTAGGTTTAATATTGTAAACTCAATCACCATGCACATCATGGGACATAATACGTTTCATCCCCTATGCATGATCATATGGCCTGTGGCCTGTGTGAGTGCACATAGTCTTATTTGTTCATTTCGGTTGTATTTAATACCTACAACAACATTCAAGTCTAACCCCGAAAGAGTTTGGGGTCGACTAATATGAATCGACATAAAGTCGAAGTTAAAAAAGATAAAAAAGAGATCAATCCTCCGTAAGTATATTCTCCCTCCACTTTGCTTTATCCAGATTCATACTCTCACCTAACTCAAGAAGTACTATATCATTGTTGACCGTTCTAACTTCTAATTCACGCCTATGTGGGTTGTTCTCTTCCTCTCCTCCCCATCTCTTCTCCCTACCTCTCAATTCTCCGCACATTCAACTTCGCTTTAACACATGATTTTGTGTTAGATCACTGGTAATTCCGACTCAGAACACAATGAAATCACAAGCAATTATCAAGAAACAAGATCAATAGGAAGTTTATTGATGTAGAAGAATACAGAACGTATGTTGTCAAACAGGAGCAGAAACTGGAGATGAAAACTCCCTGGAATTATGTTGTCAAAGATAATACTTCTTTCACCCCTTTCTTCAGTGTTCCTATCCCCATCTCCACTTTGACCAAGCTTCTGACAGGAAATTGAATGAGGTCCTACATGTTTTACATAATAACCAAACCTTGAAGCCTCTTCATTGTAATCAATATCATCATATAAAGGTTCTGCAATATAAAATCCAGCTGCCCTTGTAGTAGCTTCAGCTGATTTATGAAAGTTCAGGTCATGTCCTCCTGTCAAAGTGCCAACCCACGAGTTGGTAGGTGAAATAAGTGTACTTGGACTTTTTCCATCCCGAAGTACAATAGCAAAAGCAACAGATGAACCACACTTATCGTTGCATACAACAGTCCCAATTATACTCACTTGCACCTGATTAGTTGCAGTCCTTAAAACGGAATTTCTAATTGCAATATCAACATGAAGAGGTAAGAATTTAAAGTCTGGAAAATTCTCAGTGCTTGCTGCAATTGCATATAAACTGTTCTCACTAGGTGAAACCTCAAGATTACACCTTCCACTGTCATCTATCTTCTTTTGTTGGTGTGTCCAGTTTTCTAGTCCACTAGTAAGAATTATTCCTTCCATCAAAGCATCTTTTGGAGATGAGTTAGAATCTGAATCCACATTATCCATACCTTCCAGATATTCTTGTGCATGTCCCATGGATTGCTTAATACCACAATTCGTATCCAGTTCCAAACCTGAAGATGCAGCCAACTACAACTCAATGTTCTTTGCCAACAATGGAGTGCCCTGCAATCCCATTCTTGATTCAACTAAATTTATGACTCCTGAAATAGATGATACCTGTGAACGATTGAGGAATTCAGCAACTGTACCAGCTTCAGGTCCTCCAGCTACTGTAGATTGCTCCTCGTTTTTGTCTTCCGTCAGTTTCTTGATTACATGATCAGCGGACTTCAACTAGGTATTCTTTGTCAACTGGGGATAGTCTTGTGCAGGTTGAGAAACAGCTGGCGATAGCACTTGCGAACATGAGTATTCCTCTCTTGATTGCTTTACATTCTGCTGTGAATAACTCGCATATGAAAGTGCCTTTGAAGTAGGAGAAACGACAAATGATGCTGACTGCGAGGACACCTGCGGACGACTGAGAGAAATGGCTTGCGATGACGATTGCTGATGAAAAACAGTTCTAGACGAAACCAGAGAAGTGGAAGGGTTTTCTCTCGAGCGAGAACTGGAAGACGTTGTAGGTGAAGACTTCTGTGTCTTCCGACTGTGTGTAGGTTGGAAACGCCGCATTATGGCTTCCTTCAGAACCTCCCAACTCTTCTCTCTCGTCTGAGTCTCCCACCATTGAAACCAGTCAAAGTGTCAAATGCCCTATCCTCCATAGCTTCTGCTGCGACTTCAACCTTATCTTTTTCTGTAGTAGTATTGAGAGTGAAATATCATTCCATCCTATCCATCCATCCATAAGCGTCACCACCATTGAAAAAGGGTAATTCCATCCATCCATAAGCGTCACCACCATTGAAAAAGGGTAATTCCATCTCCCTCCTTGTTCTATTATAACTTGGATGGCCTCTGTAGTGATTGCGTTCCTGATGCGAAGGTAAGTAATCATATTTACCTTCTGAACCTTCTGGAGTAACGGAATCTCTCACATGTCTGCGATGCAAAGTGCGATGCGGATTGTGCGCCTAGCGATGATCCCTGCGAACTGGAAATTACTGTTCGCGATGAAACTGAAGCCGTTTGCGATGACATCTGCGAACAGAAAGCTTCTCCTCTCGATCGCGTCGGACTTGGTCGTGAACTGCTGGCTGATGATGAAGTTCGCGGTTGCGAACTGAGAGAGGAAGTTCGCGACTGCGAAGATTTCTGCGAACTGACGAGGTAGCCGACTTGCGATGACGATCTATGAGGAACAAGTTGCGACGGAGAGCTGGAACGATTAGGAGCGACTGGTGAAGACACATTCGACCCTGTAGAACCCACTCGCGATCTCCTTCTCGCCTGTAATGTTCTTCCATAGCAACTAGCTGTCTGGCCAGGTTTTCCGCCACAGTTTTCATGTCGGTAAGGTTCTTCTCCATTCTTGGTGTATAGAATTCTTCCATGGCTCCAGGTAGTTAATATTCTCGATCGATTCAGATCCTCTGTCTCCAGGAAGCGAGTGCTCTGATACCAATGTTAGATCACTGGTAATTCCGATTAGAACACAATGAAATCACAAGCAATTATCAAGAAACAAGATCAATAGGAAGTTTATTGATGTAGAAGAAGAGTACAGAACGTATACAATGCATAGGACAATTCGAGATGCCCAGTCTCCTAGCCTAGCCAAATCCAACTGAATACTTGCCTACCTATTTCCTCCCTTCCCCTTCTATTTATACTACTCTACAAGTACACTTACTATTATTATTATTTCTTATTATTAGCCTACTAAGCCAGATTCCTATCATTTTGTCCCATCAATCAACACAATATCGTTGACAAACATCATGCACCCCACTTGAGTTGACTTTGTGAGCTCATACATGACTACTAAATAAGAAAGAATTCAGAGCCAACCCTTGGTGCACTCCGATAGTAATAGGGAACTTTGCGACCCTCCCTACACTAGTACGAACATTTGTAGTACAATCCTCATACATATCCATGATGATGTTGATGTACTTACGTGACATGCCTTTTCTAGTTTTAAGCCCACTAAAGGAATTTTCACGGAATCTGCCATACGCCTTTTCTAAGTCAAGGAACACCATATGCAGATCCTTGTTCAATTGTATTTAATACCTAAAAGGCTTAAATACATAGAAAATGCAGACATTTTTCTTGTAAATTACAATCATCTGTCAAATATGACCCCATTTGAAATAGCAGTCCTTGTTGTCTTTGTAACCCTTTTAAAATAAAAGCCTTATTCTGAATGGTAACCCATAAGGAAAATGGCTAAAAACTAGGAGCAGATGTAAGCAACATGCTGGATGATATGATCAAAATGTTGGCTGAACTAAAGAACGTAGGCATGAAATATTCTTGGACATGCAAACCAATTCATGGTTCTCCAGAGCTCTGGCTATGCATGGGAATGCTTAATTGTGTGCTCCTTTGCATGGATTGTGATAATACAAGCCTGGAGTCTAATTTCAAACTGACTATTCAGTATTCTGCTTATAAATATCCTTATATCCCATGGAGTTAAGAAAATGTATGCTATTCTGCCCGTTGAGTGGGCAGGCTCAGCTGAACTGCAATGTATCTGAATACTTATTGTTGAAGACTCGAACATTTTTACATGTGATATTTGATTTTTAGTTACTGATCTGATGCAATTTGCCATCAGGAAATGCACTCGTATCGAGATCCATTTACTCACTTCTCAAGGTTTACAGGTGCTATAGCTTTTCTCCTGTTACAATCTACAAAGTATCATTGAGACATTCTAGTAGTTCATTTTAACAATTATAATGAAGGTTCATCCTTCATTTTCTGCATACCTTGCAGTGACTTTATTCTTCTCTCCCCTACAATATAGTTCATATTCATATTGTTCTGAAATTAAGTAGATTTTGAGTTCATTAAGTTTGCATCTGCAGCCAATGTTGGATGTGCCAATATATGGAAGAATCGCCACACTTGAGCTTTTCCGCCCACACGTGAGTAAAAGTGTTGAAACCAGTGTATGCATTTAAAAAAAATGCAACCTATGTGGTGCAAAACCTGTGATAGCTTCACGTTGGTTATTGATATACTCCATATGGGGCATGTGCAGGGTGAAGCACAAGATTTGCTTTTCATTGCAACTGAAAGGTACAAGTTCTGTGTTCTTCAATGGGATGCAGAGACATCAGAGCTTATTACAAGGTTTGCTTTCAAGTCTTCATTTCCAAACTCTCCCCATAAATTGACACACAATTGCAATTTTTTTTTTTAAACTTTCTGCTTCCTATGCTAATCTAAGTGGCAGGCTGCATGATGCTGGGCTAGTAATTTTAAAGTAGTTAATGAATCCCAATCTTCTACGGGATTACTAGGAAAGTATATTGATCATTGATGAGATCCTGCTTGTGCAAATTAATTCAAAGTGGTTGCAGTATGATGTTCAATTGAGTATTGACATGTTTGACTGCTTTTTCTGCCGTATAATAACCATCACGAATTATCCATGTGGTTCGAATTGTTTATCTTTTTCTCTTCACAAAAAATGTTTAATGGTGTTTTTGCTGGATTTGACTATAGGGCAATGGGAGATGTCTCTGACCGAATTGGCCGTCCCACTGATAATGGACAGGTATTCTATAAGGTTTTAGGAAATTATTTCCGCAGTAACAAATTTGTATTTATCTTTTTATCTTATCTTTTTTTATCTTTATCTTACCTTTATGGCTTTATCTTATACTCTGTATTACTCCCTCCGTCCTTTATAACTTTGCCAACTTTCCTTTTTTGGATGTCCCACTAACTTTGCTACTTTCCCTTTTAAGTAAAGAATTTGTGGTTCCAGTTCATTCTCTCTCCTCTGCACAAATCTCAACCACACAGTTTTTACTTTATTATTTCCTGTGCCGGTCAAACTTGGCAAAGTTATTAGGGACGGAGGGAGTATCTTTTTTTAACCTTATCTTATTATCTTCTTACATTTCTATCTTATCTTATTATCTTGTTACCCTTTTTATATCTTTTTTAGCTCCGATTTCATATATCAATTCATGTTAGCCAAACCCAAACATTTTTGGGACTAAGGCTTGGATGTTGTTATTGCTGTAGTAACAAATCTGTATTTAGTGTCGATTTTCTCTCTATTTATTTTATTTTAAGCCTGAAAATTTCAACGGATGCAGACCCTTACCGGTTTGTAATAATAAGCAGCAGTATACTTGTATGTTACTTGGTGAGGGTGGGGGGTAATGGACTTTTGCATAGAAGATTACTCTCATTCCATGGTACGTAGTTAGTTGGTGCTGGATGGTATTTAAATTTGTATGAGTTTATTGTTGCTAGATTGGCATAATTGATCCAGATTGCAGATTGATTGGACTTCATCTATATGATGGATTATTCAAGGTATCCTTCCTTGATATAATTGAAATTTTGTTTATGTATTATGTTTTTATTCTTGTCCTATATATGACCGGATGGTTCTATACTTCTATATTTGCATACCAGGTGATACCATTTGATAACAAAGGCCAGATGAAGGAAGCTTTTAACATAAGGTACCCACCCTCTCTCAAGTCTCACCCTGTCCATTCATTAGCATATCACTAGATTACCTTCATCAATTAGCAATTTCTTGCTCCTGAATCAAGTAGGTGGACATTTCTGAGCTGGTTGTAGTTGTTTATTTTCGTGACACACCAGAAAGGATGATATCACATATCTTTGATATTAAAGTTTCCAAATGGTTGAAAAAATTCATTGATTTTTTCTTGAAAGAGTGACGTGAAATATAGTAAATATTAAGATTCTTCTAGCTCAACCAGTTGACTACTATGTTCTATTACTACTATATGATGCACTGTTACATGAATGAATTAATACATATTGATGCTCAATGCATGGAAAAAGTTCCACCAATAGGTGGGCATTCAATAATTTTAGGTAATATGAGAATCCAAAATATTAATTTGTTTTAAAAGAAAAAGACTTGAGGTCTTGACACTTGACAGTAAACTCGCAATGGAATGTTAAAGATTAAATAGAAGGAAAGTTAAAAAGAAGGTCTAAAGGGAAGCCTTGAGCCTCTTGAGGTTGAATTTGGAAGACATATAAAGTCTCAACAAGTAAAGGCATACAAAAAACTAGTGCAACGTTTACTACCAAATTTTTAAGAAAAATAACTTTAAATAATGCTAATTCTCGAATGTGGAAATAACAATTTCATACCCCAACTATCTAAATATATGATGAAAATGATATGGATCCATTTTCCGACTAAAAATACAGTTGGTCAAACCATCAAAACCCAGCACCAGATTATCAAATAAAAATCTTATTTAATGATTTGCTAAATTTTTATGGGTCAAGTGACCAGATTTGTTGTCGTAAAGTGACCAAATATGTTTTAATAGTGAGGGTATGAAATTGTTATTTCTATAGTATGTACTATGTATTATTATTCATTGATGGGTCAAAGTTGATATATCGTATAATTATTTTCCCAAATACTTTTCATTCGTGTAGAGGATTGGTCTCATTTCTCTCTTTTTTATTTTATCTTTTTATCTTCTTTATCTTTCTTATGTTCTTTATCCTTTTACCCTTTTTATTTTATATAATTCTTTTTATCTGTCATTTTTACCTTTATCTTACATTTATCTTTATTTGTATCTTATCCTTTTTATATAACCTTATCTTTCTTATCTTTCTTTCTTTTTGGCTCCGTTATCATTTATCGATTCATGTTAGCCGATCCCAAAATCTTTGGGACTAAGGCTTGGATGTTGTTGTTGAGATGGATGTGGTTTCAATAATTACCACAACAAGTACCCATCCTTGAGGCTGAATCTCAATCATAAGATTCAAGATAAAAGTTTATGATCATTCTAGACTCTAGAGTTCATTTGTTGCATGCAGGCTCTACAAGTTTTTTTCCTGACAGTTAATCTTTCATGGCTTTTCATTTTAAGGCTAGAGGAGCTTCAAGTTTTGGATATCAAATTCTTATATGGTTGCTCAAAGCCTACCATAGTTGTTCTTTACCAGGTCATTATCATTTCCCTTATGAACTATTCGGCAGACAAATGTTGTTGATAAAATTTATTCGGAAGCCTGGTTATGTGCCCCTTAGAATCTTTGGAGATCATGATTTTTTAATAAAGCACTCCCCTCTCTATCTATACTTTCCTTCATTTGCAATGGAGTCAAAGACTCGCTATTTTTTGGCTTGGGAATACGATGGTATAAAGCAAAATGGGTCACTAAACTGTCTGCGTTTCTTTGTTATGAAGCAGTAGTCAGTCCATGCAATTTTTGACGCGATTTTCACTATGGGTCATCATTAAACAGTGTGTGCTCTAGTGCAGGGGTAAGACTGCATACATCCGACTCCCCTTACCCCACCGTAGGTGGGAGCCTTCGCGGCGCTGGGGTAATGATGATGATGATGACTCCCCTCTATCTATAGCGTTTGACATGGTTTTTGCCGTTGTCAAAGTTTTCTAGAGTGGTTTCATAAAGTTTTGCATCTACCAGAACTTCATGTAAAATTCTTATATTATTTAGCTTGATTGACAGGATAATAAAGATGCCCGTCATGTCAAAACATATGAAGTCTCTTTGAAAGATAAAGATTTCATTGAGGGTCCATGGTCTCAGAATAACCTTGATAATGGAGCTGATTTGCTCATACCTGTGCCATCACCCCTTTGTGGTGTGCTTATTATCGGGGAAGAAACCATTGTATATTGCAGTGCCGCAGCTTTTAAAGCAATACCCATTAGACCTGTAAGTTTCATAAATTGGAACTCTCTCTTCCTGTGTGTTGCTCAACATCAGAAATACCTTATAGCAATATTAGATTTCTTAATGATTCATATTATTTTTCTTTTCTTTAAATTTTTTCTAGTCCATTACAAGAGCATATGGAAGGGTAGATGCTGACGGTTCTCGTTATATACTTGGAGACCATAGTGGACTTCTTCATCTACTTGTTATAACTCATGAAAAGGAAAAGTTAGTAGCTTTCTATTGGACGCTCATCTGTACCTTCACTTAAATAAGAGTGAAAAATATATTTCTAAAGTTGCTTAATGAGATTCTATTTTTTGATCTGTAGAGTTACTGGACTCAAAAGTGAGCTTTTGGGAGAAACTTCAATTGCATCAACAATTTCTTACCTGGATAATGCTGTTGTTTATGTTGGTTCTAGCTATGGAGATTCACAGGTATTTTCTTTAAGAATGGTGAATGGTGGTCGACATGTATCTTTTTAAGAAGGGTGTTTCATGCTCTTAACCATTCATGCTGTGAGGAACTGAGGACAGCATTATCTCCTTCAGTTATTCGTCAATCTCTCTTGGCAATACATATTGTGCTATATGTTTAAACTTCAAATTAAATTAGGTATGAGATGCTTACTGATGAATTTGAAAACAGTAAATAACTCTTTAGAACTGTGACTTGTGACTGGATAGTGGCCAGGGGCCCAGGGCCACCACCAACCTAATGATATAAGAAACAAATGGAGAAAACATTAGGACCTGATTTGCTTGATATATTAAAGTGGTGCTATTTTTTGTAATGAGTTTTGAGAATGCATTTTCATGTAAGCAGCTGATACCAGTGATGTCAATAGCGCCCTATAGCAGCGCTATAGCAGACGGAGCAGGGGCTAGATGCTATCAGACAGCCTATAGCGGAGCGGTTGGCAATAGCGCCAGCAGCGGGCGCTATAGTGGGAAGAATAGCGGCTGTAGTGGGCGCTATAGCACCACTATGTAATTTACGAGACTACTTTAGTGCTAGTTTTGAGGGGATTTGGGAGTATTTTTTACTTCTAGATGTTTTTTGAGTAAAAAATGACCTCACTACACCATCCAAACCCGTGGGGGACAAAACCTACTAAAATATCTCAAAAGTCAAAACAGAAACCAAGATCAAACATAACCTACACCGTACATCTCCATGTTAAGGTAGTTCAAGGCATCCTAACAATCATGATTTTGTTATAATGAAATATTGATGACAGCTAATTCAAGAGCTTGAACTTTTTTATTTTTAATGTTTATAGGTAAGTTACTTAAATTATTTGTTTCTTTTGTTTAAGACGCTCGTGCCCTTTTATTGGTAATTTAGTAAGTATAAATTTCACGACGTTTGAGATTCTATGTAATATATTTGTGATTTATCATTTCTTGGATTTGATATGTGTGCATATCAAGTATTTTGGATTTGATGTGTGCATTTTCAAATATTCTGGCAATCATCTGTTAACATTATGTGTCTTCACTTTCTTATCTATTTTATTCAATTTTGAATTCAAGTGTTTTGGCATTGGATTGATGGTTCCTTTTCTCAAATACGCAGCTTATAAAGCTTAATTTCCAGCCTGATGCAAAAGGGTCGTATGTAGAAGTGTTAGAAAGATATGTCAATTTGGGACCAATTGTGGATTTCTGCGTGGTCGACATTGAGAGGCAAGGTCAGGGTCAAGTTGTAACTTGCTCAGGTGCATTTAAAGATGGTTCTCTTCGCGTGGTTCGGAATGGAATTGGGATTAATGAACAGGTCTATTCCTTCAAATGAAGTTGCCAATGTATTTTCCTATTCTTCTCCATGCTGATCATGTGTTCTGACTTGTAGGCATCTGTAGAACTTCAAGGTATCAAGGGAATGTGGTCACTTAGATCTGCTACAGATGATGCATATGATACATTTTTGGTTGTGAGCTTTATTAGTGAGACCAGAGTTTTGGCAATGAACCTTGAGGATGAACTGGAAGAAACTGAGATAGAAGGTTTTAATTCTCAAGTGCAGACTTTGTTTTGCCACGATGCCATCTACAACCAGCTTGTGCAGGTACCTTTATGGCTTCATGAACATTGTTTTTGGAACACTGTTTTCTTAGCTTTTCCCCCTATAAAACTGAATGTCAATATTTTCATTCACATTTTCTTATATATGTAGAATTTTATTGTACTACCTCTGCTTTAAAAACAACTCCCCATTTTCCTCATTTGGATATCCCAAAATAAGCTTCCTATTTCCCATAAAAGAAAATTTTCAATAGCAAATGTCTCAACTACCTTTACTTTTTACTTTTTACTTGATTTGACACATTGTTTGTAATTGCACAATGCAATTGCGCCTCATGGCGTGCCTCAGGTAATTCCTAGACCATGGCGTAAAAGGCATTGCATATGGCGCTGGGAGTGTGGCGTACACAATATTGCACTGAGGCGTACTTTGCTCCTCTCCATTAACTGGAATGGTCCAGTAGGAGAGAGATAGAGAGAGGTGTGGAAATGGTGGGGTAGAGAAAAAGAAAATATTGTGTTTAATTATTATTTAAGGAGAGAGATAGAGTGAAAAAGAAATGGAGAGAGTAAATGGAGAGAAGGAAATGGAGAGGAGTATGACCCATATTGCACACGCAATAAGGCGCTCTGAGGCGCACACTATAGGAGGTCAGGGTGTAAGAGTATTATTTGGGCCCACTCGGCCCACTTTTAAATTATTATAATTGATGTTATGATCCCTATTTCAAACCCCTAGTTATTGATTGGATATTTTAGTCAATCAATCTTTTAATTTTAAACTTTCATATCTAATTTTTTTTATAAACGATTCAGAAAGTTTTGATATTCTATGGTACTTTGAAGTTTGAGCATATTACTTTGCTAGGATTATGGCCTCTTATGGTTTGTTTTAATATAGTATTTGATGACTTTTGATGAATATGTTTATTTTTTATTATGTTTTTATGTGTGTGTGTGTGTCTGTGTATTACACCTCAGGCATACACCTCATTGCGCAGTGAGGTTTACGAAATATGCAATATTAAAAAAACGCCACGACTATGCAATATGCAATTTCAAACCTTGATTTTGACATAATGTAGGTGTATAGTTAGAAATTCAAATTAAATTCTATGTTGAATAAATATGTGTCTAGATCAAACTGGGAAGTTGTTTTTGGGACGGAGGGAGTATATTTGTACAATAATTTGTTTTTTTGTATCTATGGAATTGTGATTGATATTTGGGTGCGGATAGTTGTTGGGTGTATCATTCCTTTGTGCTTTTAGATCAGGCTGAGATATAAGTATACAAAATTTCATTTTACATAAAATATCGAAGGCCAGGTGCAATAGTGGATTTGATGTTCCTTCTCCGTCCAAATAAACATCACTCTCTTTGACAGAATACCCATATTTTGGAGATTTTTTAGCCTATTAAGAAACACAAATTTCCAATTCTATGCGTCTAAATGCCAGCATTAATGATATAGATAGTTTGTCTTCAATAATTGTTGAATGGACATTTTTGGTAAGAAAAAAACAAATGTTGTTGAGTTTGTGGATCGGCGATTTTTGTTAAACATTCATAATGACATCAATTTTTGTTATGAAGCAGCGGTCAGTCCATGCCCTTTTGGACGCGATGTTCACTATGGGTCATCCGGAAACAGTCTCTCCCTGCTTTAGTACAGGGGTAAGACTGTGTACGTCCGACCCCTGTTACTCCACCGTAGGTGGGAGCCTTTGCAGCACTGGGGTAATGATGTTGATTCATAAAGACATCAATTTTTATGGGACTTAGAATTTATTACTACCTCCGTCCCAATTTGGTAATCCCATATTTCCATTTTGGGCTGTCCCAAATTGATAGTCACATTTCCCTTTTTAGCAAAAAATATTAGGTGCAAATGTGCAATTACAATTTTACCCTTCTAATAATTTCCCAGCCTGTTATTTCCTCCCCAACCCTGCCTCCTCTGTATTACACTCTCAGTCAGTGTCTTCTTCCTCACCCCCTCTACCCCTTTGTGTATCACCTTCGTTCTTCCCCATCCCCGTCTTACCACCATCTCCCTCATAGAACCATAACATCCATTTGAAGCCTCAATCTGGATCTGGGCTTCTCTCTCTTACCTTCAATTCCTTACAAAACCAAACCACAATTTGAATCCTGTTGAGATGGCCCAGGAAAGGATGGTGAAGATGCAGCAGCAAAGCCAGCTGATACCAATGATAGGTAATCAGCTACGAACACAGTAATTCAAGCAATAGACTGGGAACGAAATGTATGAACAGTCTCAGGAAGGTAGTTATTAACAGAAATGAGAGAGAAAATATCCGGCAGTTTAAAGAGAGCCACTCTCCAAGTCCCAGCCCAACTGAAACAATACCATCCTACTCCTTATTACAATAGCTACGTATTTATAGTAGTTCACCCAGCCCTTTATACAGTTCATAGCTATTTAATATTCCCCTTACTTCTTCTAGAATATACTTGGTTATAATAGTTAACACTATTATTAGTAATGGGCTGACTCCCAGTGTCTCTATCATCACTTCCCCCTGAAACTACCACCTTGCCCTCAAGGTGGATGTCAGGAAATTGCCTCTGAAGTTGCTGCAGTTCCACCCAAGAATCTTCAAACTCTGGCATATTTTTCCAGTGCACCAACACTTCAGTTTTCCCTGCTGAGTTGATTCTGCTATCCCTCACATTCTCTGGCTTTACTTGCAACTCCCATTCTTCTGTTAGGCACTTAGGTAGTGGTTGTATTTGAGTAGAAGTAGGTACTGCTTTCTTCAAAAGGGACAAATGAAACACAGGGACAGGATGCACTTTACAATCTTCAGGCAGTTTCAATTTGTATGCTACAGAATTGATTTGCTCAATTACTTCAAAAGGCCCATAGAATCTAGGGCTCAGCTTTTGATTCATCCTTCTGGCTAGAGTTTTGAGTTTGTAGGGTTGAATCTTCAAGTACACCCAATCCCCAACCACAAGCTGAACCTCCCTTCTTTTCTTATCAGCTTGTTGCTTCATCTGATTTTGTGCAATGGCCAAATTACTCTTCAATTCATCTATCATTTCATGCCTCTCAGCTGTCATTCTATTCACCTCTTCCACTGCTGTAAGAGTGACATCTCCTCTGATCAGTACAGGTGGACCCTGCCCATACAGTGCTTTATAAGGGTGTTCTTAGTAGACACATGATAGTTTGTGTTGTACCAGAACTTAGCCCAAGGTAGCCACTGAGGCCATTGCTTTGGTTTCTTCCCAGTCATGCATCTGAGATAAGTTTCTATACATATGTTAACTACCTCAGTCTGCCCATCTGTTTGGGGATGATATGCTGTACTATATTTCAGCTTTGTTCCAGCTAGCTTAAACAATTCAGTCCAAAAAGCACTTAGGAACACACTGTCCTTATCTGAAACTATTGTTTTAGGAAAGCCATGTAGTTTAACAACCTCCTTAATGAACACTTCTGCCACACCTTTAGCATTGTAGGGATGAGTTAATGCTATAAAATATGCAAATTTTGTCAATCTGTCCACCACAACTAAAATTGTGTCTTTCCCTTGAGCTTTTGGCAATCCCCCAATGAAATCCATGCTAAGATCAGTCCAGATCTGCTTAGGAATGGGTAAAAGGTTGCAGTAATCCCGCTGGGCTTAAAGTCTGATATTTATTTCTTTGGCACACATCACATTGCTGTACATACTGTTTTATATCTGTCCTCATTCCCTCCCAGTAGAATATAGTAGATATCCTCTTCATGGTTTTAAAGTTTCCAGCATGCCTCCCTATAGCAGACTCATGTAATTCTTTGAGAATAGTATTAATCCTCACAGAATTTTTAGGAATCACCAGTCTTCCCTTGAAATAAAGAAGCCCTTGTCTGATCTTAAAATGAGGAATAGAATCTGGTTCTGTCCAGTCTCTGCAACATGTTTTTGTACTTCTCATCTTCCATCAGTTCATTTTCTAATCCTTCCCACTCTTGGCAAGTGACAACAGATAAAGAATAGAAATGACCCTTTCCAGATAATGCATGTGCAACTTTGTTTTCTACTCTAGGTTTGTATTCGATGACAAAGTTGAACCCCAACAACTTTGTTAGCCATTTCTATTGATCTTCCCCCAAAATTCTCTGCTCTGTCAGGAATCTCAAACTCTTTTGGTCTGTATGAACTTCAAATCTTCTTCCTAGCAGATATGGTCTCCATTTTTGTATAGCTAATACAATAGCCATGAGTTCCCTTTCATAAACAGATTTATTTTGATTTCTGTTGGACAGGGTTCTACTCATATAGCCACTCCTTTTCCTGATGCACCAGACTCAATTACAAAAGTTTAGTTGAAGTCTGGCACCTTCAACACAGGTAACTGAGTCATTCTTTGTTTCAGTTCATCAAAAGCTTTCTGTGCTTCTGAATTCCACTTAAACCATCTTTTTTAAGAAGATCATTTAGAGGAGATGCTATTCTACTATAGCATTTGACAAATTTTCTATAGTATCCTGTAAGCCCCAAGAATTCTCTTAACCCCTTAGCATCAGTTGGGTACTTCCAGTCCAACTTGTCTGCTATTTTACTAGGATCTGCTGCAACTCCTTCTTTAGATATAATGTGTCCCAAATAAGCCAACTGCTTCTGCCCAAAGGAACACTTTTTTTCATTCACCACTAACTGGTTTTCTTTTAGCAATTGTAACACCCTTTTCAAATGCTCCCAATGCTCTTCTTCTGTTTTGCTATATAGTATATATCAAGATGTCGTCAAAGAAAACCAGTACAAATTTTCTGAGGTAGGGTTTTAGGACTTTATTCATTAAAGCCTGAAAAGTGGAGGGTGCATTAGTAAGTCCAAATGGCATGACTAGGTACTCATAATGACCCTCATGAGTTCTTATAGCTGTTTTATGGATATCCTCTTCTCTCATTCTGATTTGATGATAGCCTGATTTCAGATCAAGCTTAGAAAAAATCTGTGCACTGTTCAGTTCATCCAGCAACTCTTCTATGACTGGGATTGGAAATTTATCAGGTACTGTAATTCGATTAGGGGCTCTGTAATCTCCGCAAAACCTCCACCCCCATCTCTCTTCTTGACCATAAGCACTGGACTGCTGCAGGGGCTGGTACTGGGCTGGATGATTTCCCCATTCAATAATTCTTGAATTACCTTCTCAATTTCATTCTTTAGATACTGTGGGTATCTATAAGGTCTGATGTTTGGGATAGTTGATCCTTCCTCAATGTTAATAGAATGATCACATTCCCTTTTTGGAGGTAATCCATCTAGGGAGTTGAAAACTTCAGGAAAGTCTGCCTTGCATTCCCTGATCCATACTTGTCTAACTTCATTATCTTCCACTTCTTTCAATTCAGCTTGTTACAAACAGTATCCTTCTACTTGTATGTGTAAAGCTTTTACCAAACTTTTCAGAGATGCTTCAGTTCTGCTAAGTTTAGGATCCCCTTAACTTCCTTGACTGACCATCTTCAACCCATTTGATAGTTAATTGATGGAAGTTAAATTCCACATTTCCCAATCCAGAGCCATCCCATGCACTACACAATTTCAGTTTCTCCTAACTCCAAAGTGTAGAAGTCTTGAGTAATCATAATCTGCTGCACTTTAACACATAAGTCCTCACATCTTCCATCATTTTTAATTTGATCTCCATTCCCTATTTCCACCTTAAATTCAGGGATATGAAGTATAGGAATTCCCACATCTTGTACAACCCTGGGAGGTATAAAGTTGTGAGTGGCCCCACAATCAATCAGTATGATTACATCTTTGCTTCCCCTATGGCCCTGTATTTCTCCTCTTAGCTTGAAAGTCCTTGGAGTGGTCATTCCTTCTTTACTCATTAGTGATAATTGCATGCTGGAGAGGTCATTTTCTTCAATCTTTGATATAGGTTCCAGTTGATTTTCTCCTTGCTCTTCCTTCTCTTCAGAATCATCTAACATGATGATCTGAAAGTGTTTCATCTTGCATATGTGACCTTTACCCCATTGTTCCCTACATTTGAAGCAAAGACCCTTCCTGCTCAACTCCTGTAGTTCAGACTGAGATAATCTTTGTGTTCCCCTCATGGCAGCGCCTTTATTTACTGCATCATTGTTCTTCTCCATGGTAGATTTCTCAGGATTAGTCTGGCTACTCAAACTGTTCTTCCACTTGTTCTCATTTAACCATCTGTGGGAGTGTGTTGAGACATTCACTTTATCCTTCAGTCCTCTTCTATCATCTTCCTTGTACCTGCTTGAATTCAGAGTCTGGTTTCTTTCTTCAACCATCAAAGCCTTATCCATTAACTCTGCAAGAGTTCTAACAGGATTCAACTTCAATTCAGCTCTTATTTCAGCTTTCAACCCTTTCAGAAAAATTCCCTTGAGAATTTTCACATCAGTATGTTTCAGGGGAGCTACAATCAACTCAAATTGTTCCATATACTCCATCACACTACCTGTCTGTGTTATACTTAGTAAGGGACCATATGGATCCTGTAACAATCCAGGTTGGAATCTACGAATCAAGGCATCTTTAAACTGTTCCTCCCACCATTGGAACCTGTTTAAAGCCTTTTCTTCCATAGCTAAAGTAATTAACTCTACTTTATCATCTTCTGCTATGCGATTCATTTTAAAGAAGCGTTCCACCTTAATAGTCCATCTGTACGCATCATGACCATTGAAAAGTGGTAAATCCACTTTTCTTCCAGATTTCTCAATCCGCCTATTGTAATCATCATCGCGTCTAGAAGATGAGGAACGGTGATTACCTTCAGATGAAGATGACTCACGACCATACTTGTCACGACGGTAAGTCGCGGCGCCAGCCGGCCGCCATATTGCTTAGGCGATAAGGCGCCCGCCTAGGCGACAATTAGTCGACTAGTCACCTATACATGAATAATATATTATATATATAATATTAAACTATGCGAAATATGTATATCATATATATAATATTATATGTTTATATATATATATAGTTATATACGGAGTATATAATCATATATATATAATTAAACTATGCGAAATATGTATATCATACGTAGTACTATCCTCCGTTCCATAAAAGTTGCAACAGTTTGACTTTCACGTTTGCCAACGTGCAACTTTGACTGTAATTATATTAATTTACGTATTAGTAAACATTAAAAAAAGTTAATATATTAGAAATTTACATTAATACAAATTTATTAATATTTTATACATAATATTTGTATTATATATATTATTAGAAAATCGTAGTCAAAGTAAGGTGTGTGAATAGTGCAGAAATTCCAATGTTGCAACTTTTATGGAACGGAGGAAGTATATATTAGTATGTACTAATTTTTATGATTATTTTAATAGTTTATTATTTTACAATTTATAACATATAATAAAATAGAAGTCTCACGGGCTGGGGACACACATATATTGATAGATATATATAACTACACCCTTCCAATATATATATACCCACACACAACTTAATTAATTAAAATAAGAAAAAAATGAAGCCAATAAGAAGAGATCGGGGACTGGGAACTGGGAAGTCATCTGCTACTCTGCTTCCGCGAGCGAGGGACTGAAGGAAGGCGATACCTGCGAGTTCGTCTTCTTCGTGGAGTTGTTCGTCTGCTTCATGTGAGTTCGTCTTCCGCGAGCGAGGGACTTGGTTTGGCTATACGACTTTGGGCAACAAATCGTCGGTAAGGTAGATTACTATGGGCTTGCTTTTAATTAAAGACTAAATCTATTTTTATTTGGGTTCTGGGCCTGCGCCATAACGGTCCGACTTTCCAAAAAGTCGAGGTCTTCATCGCCAAAACAGCGCCTAGCCGACGCCTAGATGACGCCGTTCACGACTACTCTTCATCTGGCGAGGCGAGTGAAGCTGGCGGGCAGTCCCTAGCGCCAGGACGCCTAGTCGGCAACTAGGCGACGCCGTGACAAGCATGCTCACGACTATCATTCCCCGCACTTCTCTTGGTAGTTTTTGATCTTCCGCGTGAGTTGCGAACATTCCGCTGCAGAATTAATTCGCGCAACTCTTCGCGATCACGTCTGGCCTCTTCACGACTTTTCTCCAGCTCACGCTCCAAGTTTTCCAGCCTCGCTTCCATTGTTATTGTAGCGGTCATGTACAGGTAGCAAGATCGTTGCTCTGATACCAATGATAGGTAATCAGCTACGAACACAGTAATTCAAGCAATAAATTGGGAACGAAATGTATGAACAGTCTCAGGAAGGTAGTTATTAACAGAAATGAGAGAGAAAATATCCGGCAGTTTAAAGAGAGCCACTCTCCAAGTCCCAGCCCAACCGAAACAATACCAGCCTACTCCTTATTACAATAGCTTCGTATTTATAGTAGTTCACCCAGCCCTTTATACAGTTCATAGCTATTTAATATTCCCCTTACTTCTTCTAGAATATACTTGGTTATAATAGTTAACACTATTATTAGTAATGGGCTGACTCCCAGTGTCTCTATCAGAAGTGTCACCCAAAGAGACGCCATGGAGCAGGACGACGGTCGCGACTACGGAAGAAACTACGGAGCTAGGCAAGACCAAGTGGTGTACTCCGTGGAGAAGCAGCGGCTGTAGAGGACTACATGGAGAAGCAGTGGCAGTGGAGGACTCCTGGGAGATGCAGCTCCGTCGGAGATGTATGGGAAAGAAGAAAGTTGATGATAGAGAAGAAGAGAATAGTGAACTGTTTCCTTTTCTGTAGATCAGGATCCACGAAAGGAAATGTTAAAACAAATAAGGACATTTTTGGAATATGCCATGTGAGAGTTGAAAGGGATTCTCTCATTTTGGGACAGATGGAGTATTATTTTATTTGACCTGGAGGAATATGCCATGTGGGTGTTGAAAGGATTCAGGAATTCTCCCTTTAAGAGACCCACAAGTCACAACAATCACATTTAGCATGTTTCTAATGTGCTATGCCTTGTACAAATTGGTTGCTGTTCTTATTTCTTCCTTATTTCTATTACCCTGTTGCATGAGAAATGGTTTTGGGTTTCTCTATCATTTTGTGATCTAAGTGATCTGGACTAGCTCTCCTGGGAATTCAACTGATCATCATTATTCTTGTGCTGCTAGATTTAATAAATATAGGAACTGTTTAGTCAAAGTGATAAAGCACGTTCTATGCCTGTTTTCATGAAGAATGGAAAATGCAAACATGTGTCTAAGAAGTACTACCCCCGTCCCAAAATACTTAGCCAAATCTTAAAATTTGGACCATGATTTTGATTAGTACTCCCTCCATCCCTTAAAACTTTGCCATCTTTCCTTTTTGGGACGTCCCAAAAAACTTTGACACTTTCCATTTTAATCAATTATTTGTGGTTTCTGTTATTTCTCTCTCCTCTGCACAAACCTCAACCACACAGTTTTTACTTTATTATTCTCTGTGCCGGTCAACTTTGGCAAAGTTTTAAGGGACGGAGGTAGTATAATAATGTGAAAGTTATAAATTTAATACTTTTATAAAAGTACTTTTAACAAGGAACATTTTCATATTATAAATAATTTCCAATAAATGTATATAACTGGTCAAAGTTTTGAATTTGGCCAAGTATTTTGGGACGTTAGGTAGTACTCCCTTCATCCCATTTAAAGGTTCCCGTCCACTATTTTCCTGTCAACGTGCATTGTTCTTAATCTTTTGCTTTATATATCCAACTTTTATCAAATTTAAATTTTCTTGATCAGACTTTGTAGCGGTTTTAATGTAGTTTCTGAATATGTAAATTTTATCTAAAAATAGTTCTACTAATGACATGGATCAGTTAACTTTATGGTCAGTCAAACGTAAACCATGTGGAAACGTTTAAATGGGACGGAAGGAGTATAAGAAAAGTGCTCATTTTAAAAAATAATCATTTCGCAATTTTTTGTTTGAAAATCCATTTTTTTTGTTGAAAATCAATTAACCTAGTGTGATACTTTCATTTCAAAAAAAAAACTTAGTGTGATACTTTAGAAGTTAGAACCCTTATGTGGAACTGCTTGCTCATTCTTCTGCATGGCATGTTGGAATGCTAGTATGATACCTTTGCGCTTGTGGATTTGTTTCTTCTCTCACTATGCAATTGCTGATTCGCTGTCTCAGGTTACATCGAGCTCAGTAAGATTGGTCTGCTCTACATCCAGAGAGCTGAAAGATGAATGGCACGCTCCATCTAATCTTTCGATCAATGTTGCAACTGCAAATGACACACAGGTTTGCTTCTCTCATTGTTAATTGTTGCTCAAGAATAAAAAAATAGATTTCTATCATTTGATCGATCGAGTTTTGGATGGATTTGAAGTACAATACATAGCAGTATCCCATCTATAGGACCACCTGCAAATAGTTGTCCTTGACGTCTTGACCTTCTATGACCCGTCATAGAAAGTTACTTTTAAATGGAAACCAAGCGTAATCTATAATTAATATCAACTACACTGGCTCTCTTTTAATTAATCTTAACTATCAATTCTCGATAATTAGATGGCGTAAAAAGATTTATATAAATTTCCATAATAATTTTTTATTAATGAAAAATAAAAAATTCCAAGACTGTACCAAGGTTTAGAAAATAAAAATGTTTTTAGTTTATTTTTTATTTTCGCTAAAATTTATATATTTCTTTTATTCTAAACCTTTCATTTTTTCAATTGCTTTACAATTTATGATTTTGTATTGTTTTTCTTTTCTCCAAATTGATATGTTCTTTGTTTTAAAAATTTCTAAAAAGATTTGATAGTTTAAGATTAAAAGCATTTCCAACCCTTTTAAAAAATATGTTTTGATTCGTTTGCGCTATCATTAATAATATAAACTTTCCATTTTTTCTATTTAATATGTTCAATTTCTTTCTTCTTTCTTTATTTTAATATTATTATATTCTATAAATTACCCAAGAAGTTTGGTAGAGTTTATTGACAAAAAAGAGGCTTTATTGTGTCTTTTTTAATAATTAAGATATGGACAAAAAAGAGTTTTTTTTTTGTTTTAAAAAATTTGTCTTAATAAGTCCCCAATTGGAAACACTTAAATGCGTTATTCTAAATTACCCATCCCAATGCCTAGTGACACCATCCTGGCAGTGACCCTGACCTTAGCGCCCCAGAGACCAATTGTTAGTGACTCTGGTGGCTCAGTGACCTGCAGCCTGACCCCATCTCCCTAGTGACTAACTTGCTGTTACTCCGGCGGTCTAATGGCCTGTCCTAGTGACCTGGACCTAGTCTCCTAGTCCATTGACCGCACCAGTAACCCGGCTTCCTAGTGACCCGACTCCTTAGTTACCAACCGCCACCAATGTCTGACATCTCGATGACCAACCCATCACCGCACAATCATCCTCACCACCCCCACTGATTAGTGGCCTCACCAGCCCGTCACTTTACAACCACCCTCATGATCCCGCTCTTGAAGCCCTAGCTGCCCCATACTGCCGGGCAGCAGTTCTAGTCGGAGTTAGTCCCTGAACCCCCTGTGACTAATTGGCACCCAAAACCCTAGCCCAATCGCAGCCTACTGCAGGGCAGAACCCTAGCCGGAGTTAAAGTCCACCAATACTGCAGGCCCCCTAGCTACCCGGTAGTAACCCTAGCGCAATTTTCGCCTACGACTGCTCGCCAGACAGCAACCTTAGCCAAACTGTTGGCTATTGCCGCGCCAATCACCTCAACAAGTCGCCTCCAAACGCTGGACGAAAACCCTACCTCAATCGCCACACACAATCACTATTTTCCAACCCAATCGTTGGCAGAATAGGAGATGATGATGATGACGACGACGACGATGGTGATGATGAAGAAGAAAGCGAAGAAGAGGAGCGGTGTGAAAGTTGCAGGGGAGATTCATTGGTGATGGCTGCTGCAGGCCGGGGCGGTGATGCCACAGCTGCATATGTCGTCGACGAAGCCACTTCCGTCATCGCTGAGCACCACAATACAGTAGAGGCGGCGACTGCAGAGCTGAAGAGGCGCCAACAGATCTGAAGGAGAGGAGGCGCTGACAAATGTGATGAGATTAGGGTTTTAGTATGGTATTTATATGATGAGTATTTCTGTCCATTTAAATATAACTGGTCTCTGTTTCATCCATTTAAAAAATTAGTCCTATTATTGCCTACTAGAAAGCTGATAGTATTATTTTTGTCATTATTTCTTTATTAGATTAATGTGTAAGATATAGGGTGTATGACTTATAGGTTTGAGATTTTTTAATAAAATGATGTTAAGATTATAGACTTATAGTGTTAAGAAAGGTGATTATAATTTAAAATGATACTCCTTCCGTGTTTAGTTACTTGAAACTATTGAGTTTTCATGAGTTCAAAAATCAAACAGTAGACAATATTACTGTAGAAAAAGGGTAAAAAGTTGGAGATAAAGATTCAGAAGTATAAAAAAAAGGTGAAAAAGTAGAAACAAGTAAGGATATTTGTAAATGTAAAACTTACCAAAATAGAAAATAATTGTTTAAAGTGGACTGAGGATAGTTCAGATTATTATAACTAATCAAGACAATCAGTGACCGGTCGGCGGTCACATAGGACTATTTTGAAGAGGTCCCTATAGCTAGGACGGTTAAGCCATCCACATAAATACAAACTGACATATAAACCTTGGGCTATTTAATACTACCTCCGTCCTCCTAATATTGGGATGGAAGGAAGTGGTGTGGTTTTTAAGAAAAGTAGAATTATGTGGTCATCGTGCTTGGTTGAAAAGCCGGTGGCGCGAAGCTACCTTGCGTTGGATTATGACTGTCTCAATTTAGTAATCCTTGGTGCATCCTGTGCCGGGGGTTTGTTGTTCATCATGGTTGCACCCAAAAGCACACCTATAGTAGTTAAATAAGCACAAACCCCAAATCTCGGAGTAGCGACAATTCGACAATGGCAGGGAAATCACACATTTACTGTTCATTTTCTTTTTTTCATTTTCCTTTATTTTTCTTGATAAATAAAATTCCACGATGTCATATAATCGTTCACTCTTAAAGGAACATTCATTCATTTGCAGAAAATTTTAATGGTCAGTGGCATACTTGTCACGGCGGTAAGGCGAGTCGCGGCGCCAGCCGACCGCCATATCGCCTAGGCGACAAGGTGCCCGCCTAGGCGACAATTAGGCGACTAGTTGTACATTGAATAATACATTATATATGTATATATTATATTACA
The DNA here is from genome assembly GCA_945859875.1 of Cuscuta europaea. Lineage (NCBI taxonomy): Eukaryota > Viridiplantae > Streptophyta > Magnoliopsida > Solanales > Convolvulaceae > Cuscuta > Cuscuta europaea. The sequence continues at coordinate 13,959,739 of CAMAPE010000061.1, forward strand.
TATAATCATATGTATAATTATATATAATATATTACTAATTAAGTTGTATATTACCTAGAATTGAATACAACAATTAATGATTGAATGTTTGAAATTTCCTTGAAACTAAGGTTTATTAAAGGCAATTATGAGTAAAAATGCTATCTCATAAAGTACGTATATCATAATTCATATATTTGTATACACAATTATTTATAATTTTATATAATACAGGGTAGTTTTTATTAATAGTTTAACGGTTTTATAACATACAGTAATTGTATAAGACTATAAAATAGCACCGAGCATCCTATGCTCTGTGCCTCTGACTGACTGTATGCGTGTGTACTATGTATACAATATACGTAGTATATATACAAATTAATTAATTAGAATATTCAAAAATCAATCGACAGAGGAGAAGAGAAGTTCGACAAAACGAGAAGAGACGGGGGCCTCGAAGCGTACTTGTCGGCTGCTTCCTGCGAGTGTGAGACTGCGATCTGCGCTCGTCTGCTTCCTGCGAGAGACTGCGAGACTGTGTGATCTACGCTCGTCTGCTTCCTGCGAGTCGCGTCTGCTTCTTGGGCCTGCGGACTGCGGTTACACTAGCCAAAATCTAGACGCCTTATCGCCAAAAGCTCGCCTGGACGACGCCAACGTCGCCTACTCTTCTTCTGGCGAGGCGAGTTAACCCGGCGACCATTCCCTAGCGCCAGGACGCCTAGTCGCCGCCTAGGCGACGCCGTGACAAGTATGGTCAATGGGGCTTATTTGTAATTTTTTGGAATCACTAGGTCAATTGGTAATTTTACTTAACCTTGTTGGGTGTGTGTGTGTGTAAATGTAAATAATCTTATATGTTAAGTATATGCCCCCTTCGAAGTTGTCTGGGGAGCCATATTAGTATAAAGTTTTATATCTTGTCTCAGGGTCTGCATTAGCCTGTGCATGGGTGTGCATAATGCATTTGTATATATACATGTATTTATGTAACTATGTTGTGTATATATATCACTGTATGTTTTTTTTACAGGTATTATTGGCTACAGGGGGTGGCCATTTAGTTTACCTAGAAATTGGCGATGGAAGGTTGATTGAATCAAAACACGCACAGTTGGAGCATGATATTTCTTGCCTGGATATAAATCCAATTGGTGATAATCCAAACTATAGTCATCTAGCTGTAGTGGGAATGTGGACTGACATAAGTGTTAGGATATATTCTCTACCTGAACTGAGTCTCCTTAAAAAGGAGCACTTGGGAGGAGAAATTATTCCTCGTTCTGTTCTTCTATGCTCCTTTGAAGGGGTAATTTCTTTTCCTAATCTTGTAGATAGTTAAATATTTTAGTTCCCTGCTTGTAGTACCTGTACTTATCAATCGAGGAATTAAAGCGCTAGAAAATAGTTTCTTTGTAGGATTCCCAACAACAAGAAACGGGGAAGATGTTATCTGCCTGACATTTTACACCACACTCCATACTAAATACAATGTAACTAAGACACATCTTTCCATGCTAAAAATTGAATAATGGACTTGCTAGATGTGGCCAGAAAAATCAATCCACAACATTGTATGAAAGGCATTGCTAATTAATAATCAATTAATTACCATTTCTTTTATCGAAGAAAAGAATAGATAGTAGTCAGTAATCTCTAAATGACATATGTTTTTGTTTATTTTTCTTCTTTCAGATATCTTATTTGTTATGCGCCCTTGGAGATGGTCATCTCATAAATTTCATTTTGGACGTGCATAGTGGAGAGCTAGCAGATAAAAAGAAAGTATCTCTTGGGACTCAACCAATAACACTTCGTACTTTCTCATCAAAGAATGCCACACATGTGTTTGCTGCTTCTGATAGGCCAACTGTCATCTATAGCACCAACAAGAAACTGCTTTACAGCAATGTGAACCTTAAAGAAGTTAGCCACATGTGTCCGTTCAACTCTGCTGCCTTTCCAGACAGGTAATATACATTGTTTCTGCCTTCTCTGTCTGAAATCTCTTTAGGTATTGATATTTCTATCCTCAACCTCATATGTGGTATTGTGGAGGCTGTGGAGGCAGTAGGGGATGGGCGCTGACAGAGAATCAATATCCCATGTATTATTTGCTTAGCAGGATTGTTTTAAAACTCAGATTGGACTGGTTGGAACAGGAACTGGGGGTAGGGCCTGTCCGCTTTATATATTGGATTGATTACGTAAGAAAACCAGTTCCGCTAGTGGCCTATATTTTCTGTCCAACTGGGGGGGGGGGGGGGGGAGAACCATTACATGTGTGTGTTTTAAAACTAAATTATTTGATGTGTGTTGGATTAGAACACAAGACCTCCTTTTCACACTCATGCACTCAAGTCACTAAACTATGATACTTATAGAACAACAACAACAACCTACGGTGGAGTAAGGGGGGGGGGGAGGTCAGATGTTTGCAACCTTGCCCCTGTTATAAAGCACAGAGAGACTGTTTCCGGTGACCCATGATGAAAATCACGTCGAAAATTGCATGTATTGACTGCTGTTTCTGTGCTTCATAACAAAGAAGTGCACACAGTTTAGTGAACCATTTTGCTTTGTTCCATCATATTCCCAAGCCAAAAAATAGTGAGTCTTTGGCTCCATTGGAAATGATACTTGTAGAACATATAGCTTTTATGTATCAAACAATAAAACTAATCGATTGATTTGAAGTTTTTATTGTATTCTACCGTTCACATTTATGTATGGTTTCTCAAATTTCAATATTTATGATATCGATGCACTTTTTATTTTAAGATAGGGGTTTGATCAAGGCTTGTTCTGGAGCATATATAGTTTACTGTTTCTAAGGCAATGAGGCATTTTTCGAAGCTAGGTTATTCATGGATGTGATTTAATTCTTAAACTGAAATATTTAAAAAACTTGAGTTAAAAAACAAATGTGTATATTTTGCACTTTGGAAATGCCATGTCTTTACTAAAAGCATATTTAGAATTACTATATGAACTATTATGTTGACAAAATATGTGTTAATGATTGTGTTATCTATCCTTTCATTGACTAATTCACGTTAGTTTTTTCTAATGTGTGCCCATGGGTACAAGATAAGGATCAATTGATTAGTTCATTTTCATTTGATAATGAGTATTTAATTTTTATGAATTGCATAAACTATTCTTGATTATAGGGATGTATTGATTTTTTAAGTTACACTTACTTTTTCTTGAATGAATCAAATTTGTTCTTGAAATTCGACGACATTTATTGATTATTATGTTGTTCCCATGTTATAGTATTAGTAAAATTTAGTCATGAAATTTAGTAAAATTTAGTCATGAAATTAGTTAGAAAAGGTGCATTTTCTTATACGCATCTCCTTAAATATGTTAAAGAATTAGTCCCTCAGTAACTCTATCCTTTGTCAACAGCCTTGCAATTGCAAAAGAAGGTGAACTAACAATTGGAACCATTGATGACATTCAGAAGCTACACATTCGTTCTATTCCGCTTGGTGAGCATGCACGCCGTATCTGCCATCAAGAACAGACCCGCACATTTGCAATATGTTGTTTGAAGTATAATCAATCAAATGCAGAAGATACTGAAGTGCATTTTATCCGCTTGCTAGATGACCAGACTTTTGAAATCATATCAACATACTCACTTGATCAATTTGAATGTGGCTGTTCCGTACTGAGTTGCTCCTTCTCTGATGATAATACTGCATACTACTGTGTTGGAACTGCATATGTAATACCTGAGGAAAATGAACCTACAAAGGTATGATATCATATGTAAAGACTCATGCATACATTCTGTTTGTACATGGCATGTGCAAAGCTGTACAAAACACTAGGCACCTAAGGGTCAATCAGAGTTAGACGGGATCTATGTTGAATTGGGTTAGGTGTAAGTGGGAAAAAAAGCGTAGGTTTCTGGTTTCCAAAAAGCACTAAGTGGCCTGGGTGGGTATTTACATAGAACCAATCTATGGTATTATCATGTATAAATTTGAGTAGAACATTGGGTATGAATTAATAACGCAAATCCATTATTATAACACAGGATAATCCTATACTGCTACAGAGTAACACATTTCTCTTGCTATTCCATTCCATTCCATTCGGCTATAAATTTCAGAATAAATTACATTGTGAAACTCTACTATCTTTACTGTTGCATATTTATTTCTATGTAATTAACGCTTTTAACAAATTTTCAGTTGGTTACGTGCCTGGCCCTGAAAACCCAGTCGACATATAATCAGTAGCGTAATAATAAACTCCAATTGTCAGGCCGGTTAGGCCCTAAAGACTACATTAATGTAACTAGGATGCTAAACTACCCCAAGAAATTTAATTATTAAGGCTGTGTTTGGATGACCATTTCAGCCCAAAATGAGCTGAAATTTGATCAAAGTTAATCAGCTGATTTGAAACATGACTAATTGTAGTTTCAGTTCAGCCCTTTAATTTACTGCAAAGTCATGTCAACCACCCTACCGTTATTCAAATGTTATCTTGTTTCTATCAAACGATTTATTTTTATGGTAGTTTTACATTTTTCAGTAGCCAAACAAGTCTATTTCGTTCATGAGGTGATGCCTTCATAAAGCTCATACATATTACTACGTATAATGTATGTATTTACAGATGCTTGGATTTTTATTTGATCATTGTCATCATCTCTTGTCAATCTAACATCTGCAGGGTCGTGTACTAGTTTTTGTTGTTGAAGATGGGAAGCTCCAGTTGATTGCAGAGAAAGAAACCAAAGGGGCTGTATATTCATTAAATGCATTCAACGGGAAATTACTTGCTGCAATAAATCAAAAGATTCAGTTATACAAGTGGATGCTCCGTGATGACGGTACACATGAATTGCAGTCGGAGTGTGGCCATCATGGCCATATACTAGCCCTCTATGTTCAAACTAGGGGAGATTTTATTGTTGTGGGTGATCTGATGAAATCGATTTCCCTGTTAATGTACAAGGTATGGCCTGTAAATACTTCACCTTCTCCCATCCTTCTCCATTACTTCAACATCTAGCGTCCTTCCTATATGAAAAACCCACTTTCTGTCCAATATGAAAAACCCACTTTCTTATTTAAAATTGTCTTGTAGTTATATTCATCTTTTTTATAAGGGAAAATAATATTAAGTAATACTAACTATCACACAAACCAATAATAATACATGCTTGAGAACTAACTTTTAATAATACTAATTATTTGAATATATAACGAAGGAAAATTACAGTTGTACACAAAATTTGTAAACAAGTTGTACACTGCCTGTGTGCACAGGTATTTGGCAGATTTTTTGTAAAAGCACACTGGCAAATTATACACCCCCCCCCCCCCCCCCCCCCCCCCCCTTGTTGCCTGGCAGTTCTCACCCACCACCTTTATCTCCCCCTTCCCTGTGTTTGCCTGCTCTTCTTGAGCTGCCACCCGATTCCCCACGTACTGTGACTTCACAAATCACAATCCTCTCCTCTTCTGCCTATATCTCCATCTTCCACAGCCTCTAGCTCTGCCGCTACCTCTCCATGTTGTGTACACAGGCCGTTTACAACTTGTGTACAAATTTTGTGTACAACAAGAATTGCCCTTTAACAAAAGGAATACATAACCACTTTTGTACTAGAAATTCGATCATTTAGTCACAAAAAATTATATCAAAATGTCAAATAAGTGACCCATTTCGAGATAACTTCAATTTGATTGTTCGATATCATTTCGTGATGTGACAAGTGACTGGATTTGTAGTCAGAAAGAGGCCACATTATTTTTGTTATATATTAAAATAGTTCATATTATTAAAAATTATTTCTAAGTACGTATTATACTATTATTGATTTATGGGAGATGGTCAATATTATTTAAATTTATTTTCCCTATTTTTGAACTCAACCAACTGTCTACTCACAAATTATTCTTTTCTGATTTATGATTTGACCTGTTGGTCCATCTGCAGAACTGTGTGTGAGGGTCCTTTTTAAGGGTAAAATTGGAGAATTGATCACATACCGTTTCTTCCATTAATACACGTGTAAAAACTAAAAAGCAATTGTGACCATAAGTTGGGCTGGATGGGGGAGTATATAAATCTAAACATACATGTGCTGACGGTTTAATAATTATTTTGTTTAGCATGAGGAGGGTGCTATTGAGGAGCGGGCGCGTGATTACAATGCTAATTGGATGTCGGCCGTTGAGATACTTGATGACGACATCTACCTTGGTGCCGAGAACAACTTCAACCTCTTCACGGTCCGGAAAAACAGCGAAGGCACGACGGATGAGGAGCGGAGCCGCCTTGATGTGGTAGGGGAATATCACCTTGGTGAGTTTGTTAACCGTTTCCGGCATGGTTCTCTGGTCATGCGGCTTCCAGATTCAGATGTCGGTCAGATTCCGACAATAATCTTTGGGACAGTCAACGGTGTGATCGGGCTCATTGCCTCACTACCATATGAGCAGTATGTGTTTTTGGAGAAACTCCAGATGAATTTAAGGAAGGTTATAAAGGGTGTGGGAGGGCTTAGCCATGAGCAATGGAGGTCATTTTATACGGAGAAAAAGACGATAGATTCCAAGAACTTCTTGGATGGAGATCTGATTGAATCTTTCCTAGATCTCAGTCGGGTTCGGATGGAAGAGATATCCAAGGCGATGGATGTTCCTGTAGATGAACTCATGAAGCGAGTTGAAGAGTTGACCAGATTGCACTGACCTCACTTCCCTTTATCCTTCTTGTTGTAGAACTAACAATCATGTCCATTCATTTTTTTAAAAGTTAAATTATACTATCTTTACCCATCTTTGCTTTTGTAATGTGCCGTGAGAAATTGCAGTATCACTTATGAATGTTTCTGTTTTTTCTTCTCAACTAGCTTTTGTTTTAATACACATATTAGCATTTGTCTTTATTGTTGAAATCCTGCTTTTACACAAATTTCTTAAGACAATGTGAGTACTTGCAGTTGGAATTCGTGCTTTTACACAGTTTTCTGAACGCAGTGGGTACCATACGTCTTGGTTGAAATGATTGAATATATCGAGTTTGGATTGCAAACGAACTTTTGTCCAATGAGGGAAGTAGGCAGGAGTGGACTCGGGCCGGGCCAACCGGCCCGGAACCGGACCGGCCCGCTACTGTGCGGGCCCGCACCGGCCCGGTTTGTCGGTTAGGTCACGGTTCCGGCCACCCGGCCCGGTCATGTAGCGGTTCGGGCCCGGGCTGATATTTTGGTGAACCGGCCCGGCCGGGCCGGGCCCGGTCCGGGCCTCAACGGTCACACAATTTTTTTTAATAAATATTTGAAGGCTCTACTAGCCGTTGGGAGACCTCCCAAACGGCTCTATAGCCGTTGGGAGCATAGGAGGGGGGGGGGGGTCTGGGGGGTTAGGGGGGGTGGGGTGGGGGTGGGGTATACAAAAAAACCTATTTATACTCCTATTTTCTATACATTTTTTACACCTCTTCTTCTACAACTCTTCCTACTCTCTAAATTCTCTATTCTCTCAATCTCTCATATTCAATCATCTTCATTCTTCATCTTCTCCAAATTCTTTCTACATATATATAATTTATATAATTATTATATCTACTTATATATTATAATATTAATTATCTACTAATAAATATATACTTATACACATTCATATTATAATTCTTTACGCATTATATTATATACTATATATTGTTATACATTATATTATATATTACTTATAATATATTTACACATTATATATTTATATATACTATATATAGTTATACATTATATTATATATTACTTATAATATATTTACACATTATATATTTATATATACTATATATAGTTATACATTATATTATATATTACTTATAATATATTTACACATTATATATTTATATATACTATATATATATAAATTACTTAATTTATATATACACTTCTCGTTTATCTATTTAATTACTTAATTGTTTCATTTGTCATATTAATATTAGTTAAAGTAGTTAAAGTTAATTGTTTCATTTGTCATATTAATATTAGTTAAACTACTTAATTGTTACATTTCTCATATTAGTTAATTAGTTAATTGCTACATTTTTACATTTCTCATATTAGTTAATTGCTACATTTTTACATTTCTCATATTAGTTAATTAGTTAATTGCTACATTTTTACATTTCTCATATTAGTTAATTGCTACATTTGTACATTTCTCATATTAGTTAATTAGTTAATTGCTACATTTTTACATTTCTCATATTAGTTAATTAGTTAATTGCTACAATTTTACATTTCTCATATTAGTTAATTGCTACATATCTCATTAAAGTAAAAAAAACTAGTTAATTTTTACATTTCTCATATTAGTTAATTAGTTAATTGCTACAATTTTACGTTTCTCATATTAGTTAATTAGTTAATTGCTACATTTTTACATTTCTCATATTAGTTAATTGCTACATATCTCATTAAAATAACAAAACTAGTTAATTTTTACATTTCTCATATTAGTTAATTGCTAATATTTGTTCAATTTTAAAGATGGAGCGTGGTAGACATTCTGTAGATGTGGGTAATCTCCAACGCAACCGCAAGAGGGAGATTGCATGGACTCGATCTACTTCACGCAAAGGCAAAGGTAAAGCACGGGTCGAGTCTTCTTTTCAAAGTCGAGATGATTTTGAAACGGATTACCAACGGCGAGATGGTATGATGATGTCCGACGAGGAACTACAACACCTATTGTCCCAAAATGATCCACGTTTTGCACAAGAACAACAATTCCCGACAACATCGATGAAGAGGAGCTCGAGGATGACGATGGGGAGGAGGACGCGGGGGGCGACGGGACTCCGGATGATGAGCAAGAGGACGAGGGCCCTTCAACGACTACAACCCAAATTGGTAAGAAATCTAAATCTCCTATCATTGCAAGAAAGAGTTTAGCTTGGGAACTTCTGGCGGATACGGGAGTCTCAAAAGACATCTTCAGTCCGCCCACTTTGTGGAGTATGCGAAAATAGACAAAGGAAAGGGGAAGCAAACACAAATATCAAGGTTTGCAAATTCTCAACCCTTTGGTAATTTTTCCTATGATGATAAAAAACATTTGACTGGTATGTCTCATTTAATTGTTGAAGAAAATTTACCCTTTATTTTTTCCGAAAGTCTTGCTTTAAAAGATTATGCTCAAGGTACTTTAAATCCTCAATTTAGAAATTATAGTCGCAAAACAATTAAAAAAGAAGTTATAAGGCAATATAACTTGGAAAAAGAAAAATTACAAATATTTTTCGCAAACTTTGATGGACGTGTTAGTATTTGTAGCGATATATGGGAGGATACTTATCATCATTTATATTATTTGGGTCTAACTGCACATTATATTGATGATGATTGGAATATGCATAAACGTGTTCTTGCTTTTCGTGAATTCAATGATCGTCACACTGCTGATAATATTTATATTCTCATTGAACGTATTTTAATTGAGTATAATTTGATTGATAAGGTGTTTGCTGTAGGTTTTGATAATGCTAGTAATAATACTGCTGCTATACCTAGATTACGTGAATTGTGTGGTGCTTCTACATTGATGTGTAGATTTTTTCATCAACGTTGTGCATGTCATATTCTAAATTTGTGTGTACAAGATGGCTTAGCGGCATTAGGAAATGCTTTGGAGGTAGTGAAGGGGGGAATTAAATTGATTTGGGCTAACACTTCACTAAAAATGCAATGGCGGCAATATTTGAAGGATAGACGTGTGAATTATTGTGCTTTTCCTAAAGATTTGTCTATTCGTTGGAATAGTACTTATAATTTAATTCAAGTACTTGTTAGATATAAAAGATCATTTTCCAGCTTTTTTAAGACAAACTTGTAACTATATTATAAACCCGGCTGACATCGACACTTGTGAAAAAATTGTTAATGTTTTGGCATATTTTAATAACGCAACTCTAACTTTTAGTCATGTTTATAAACCTACCGCAAACGAATTTTTTGTTGAAGCTGTTAATCTCGCCGGCGCTTTTTGTGAATTTTCCGACGCCACTTACGTTAGTTATTTTTGTGATTTCATGAAACAAAAGTTTTTAAAATATTATTCTCATATTCCGCATATATATGGTATTGCATTTGTTCTTGATCCTCGTTATAAACTTCCTTACTTGGCAAATTGTATAGATTACTATTATGCTTCTTTTTTTCCAACTCAAGAGTTCGATGATAATCCCATCGACCCTAAACAAGAATTCAACGAGGTTAGTAATTTATTTCATCAATTGTATAATGAATTTCATGCACAATATGGTAATGCACCCCCTCCCATGCAACGAACATCTTCTTCATCTAAAGGAAAATCACTTTTAAAATCCGCTTTTGGTTCTCTTTTGAAAAAAAGTAGAGCAACTCCCGCTACTGAACAAAGCTCAGGTAACGAGCTTTCTTTGTATCTAACATTGAATGTTGATTATGAAGTTGGTGATGACTTTGATGTTCTTAAGTGGTGGAAGGAAAATGAAAGAACATTCCCGATTTTATCAAAGATGGCTAAGCAAGTACTAGCAATGCCGATATCAACCGTTGCCGTGGAACAAGAATTCAGTGCGGCCGGCAACGTCCTAACCGATTATAGAACGAGGTTGAGCCCGAGCTCTCTTGAGACACTAGTTTGCTTTCACGATTGGTTGAAGGCCCAACGAAGAACTCAAGAAATTACCATCACTCCCTCCCGCCACTTTATGGAGGAAACAACCGAAGGCGGAGAGTCCGATTGATTTTTTATTACAAAATGTATTACATTTTTTAAATTCATCCTAATTCTCAATTGTACTTCTTATTTGAAATAAATATACTTCAATTCGAATATAATATATTGTAATTGTAATAAGAATTATTCTAATTATATAATATTTAAAAAAAAAATTAAATAGGCCCGGCCCGGCCCGTGAACCGGGCGGGTAACCCGAACCGAACCGGACCAGGGGTTATCCGGGCCGGTTCCGGGCCTGTCATCCTAGAACTGAGGCCCGGCCGGTTCTAGGCCCGAACCGGGCCCGACCCGAATTAGGGTAGGGTGAAAAATCAATTTTTTGTAATAATAAGATAAATACAGGAAAATGCACAAATTAGGGTAGGCATGGACCGGTTCCGGTTCGGGCCCGACTGGGCCTCAGTTCAAGAAGGGGAGGCCCGGAACCGGCCCGGGTAACCCCCGGGTCCGGGCCGGGCCTCGGTTCTATTTTTTTTTTTTGGCTTTTCCTAGTTAACCCCCAACCCTCCCCGGGCTCCCTCTCACCCCCAAACCAACCCTAACCACCTCAAATGGCCCAAAATACCCAGTCCAACCCAAAAATTTAAAAAAAAATCAAAAAAAAAAAAATTGGCCCGGGCCGATTCACCTTTTGAAGGGCCTGAGCCCGAACTGCCATCCCACCGGGCCGGTTGGCCCGAACTGAGCTCGGAATCGGTTCACCGGGCCGGTCTGGACCCGCACAGTAGCGGGCCGGTTCGGTTTCATGCTGGTTGGCCCGACCCGAGTCCACCCCTAAATTAGGGGTGGGCCCGGTTTGGAATTGGATCCGGCCGGTTTGGGAGCGGAATAAGTCCGTTTTTTTGGACTTGGTTCAAGACTCAAGAGCGGGTACTCGATTGGGTAATTGGCAAGCTCGGTCTTGGGTTTGAATTTTGGGGATAGGATCGGGCGGTTTCGATGCCAGCCTTACTTTTTTGTTTTCCTTGAAAATGAAAAATAAAATATAACCGGTTTGGGTTTGGCTTGAAATCAGGACCGGATCGCCTGGCTATATGGAATTGGCCCAAACTCGGATTTAACTGGGTTGAACTTTGACTTCCCTTAGCATTGATTGGGTTCAAACTTCAGACTGGGGATCGGGTCAGCCATTATGTTAAATATATACTTCGTATAAAAGATAAATACACTACACAAATTAGTGGAAGGTGGGAGTTAGGCATATGGTTCAGGTATGAGTGGACCCGGTTTGGCCCAGTCTAGAATCATGTCTGATATTGTGCAGTAGAGATGGACTAAACCGGGCTGGCCCGGCCCAGAACCGACCCGGAACCGCTACTGTGCGGGCCTGGATCGGACCGGGACCGGTTGGCCGGTTCCGGGTTTTTAGCCCGTTTGGGCGGGCTGGGCTCGGGCCCAGTTTTGGGCGAACCGGTCCGGGTCATATTTTTTTTTTCAATTTTTTTCTTTTCCTAGGGTAGGGCTGGGTGTTTTAGGGAGGTTTGGGGGTGGGGGTGAGGGGGGGGGGGGTCGGGGGATAACAAGAAAGCAAAAAAAAAATAGACATTGAACCGGGCCCGGCCTGGCCCGGTTAGGCCCGGACCTGGTATCAACCCGGGCCGGTTCCGGGCCCAAGTATTTGCAAAAAAAGCCCGCCCGGCCCCGGCCCGGAACCGGACCGGCCCGGAACCGGACCGGCCCGGAACCGGACCGGCCCGGGTCCATCCCTATTGTGCAGGATTGGACTAGGTATGTAAAAGGGATATCAATGTCGGACCGGGTACCCAATCGGGTACCAGGCAGTTTTGGTCCCGATTCACCCATTTTGTGTCTGAATTGGGTGGTTCCGGTCCTCGTCTTGGGCTGGCTAATTTTTTTTTCATCTTTACTCCTTATCCTTGAAAATGAAAAATAAAATAGAACGAGGTCGAGTACCCGGAATCGGCCAAGACTTGGATTTAACCGGGTCGAATCCGGGCTTCTCCAAGTCTCCAACCAGGACAGAGTCCACCCATAGATTCATTTTTTAGATGAAAGATCTTTCAATCTCGATAAGTTTCACCTCCTTCCCCTTCCCGTTCAAAAACAATCACTAGCTAAATAACCCAACGCTCTTTGGTCGCTACAGACTGCATTCACAATTCAACAAAATTTATACGCACTTGGCACATATTTTTACGTATATGTTTTTACACACAGATAATTACTGCAGGAACTGCCTAAGTATACTGACAATTAGAGGATGTACACATTGTATGTGTGCACAAACAATCACATACAAATGTGTGTGAAGTGTGTACAAATTTCGTGTATTAATATAATTTTTTTCGCACTTAACATTCACGTGCTTTGCCTTTTTATATTAGCTAACGTATTCATAGGTAAAGTATGCAGGGCTGCAGGCATTTTCCTCAAAAGGTAGTGAAATATACCTAGTAGATGAAATGCTAGTGTTAGAATATCATCATATCACTATAATTCAGTATTGAACATGATCTTGATTAGGCATTTAAGCATAGACTCGATCCAGTTCCGGTTTCGGGCTGTGAGTCTGTGATCGTCTGGAGTTTGTAAAAAAAAACAGGAGACCCGAGACTCGCCCTCTCGAAAGAGGTCCTGAACCGGGTTGGGTAAACCGGTCGCTCCCGGTCACAAACACTTTTTTTTTCAAATTGCCCCATAATTTAATATAAACCAATGAATAAATACATTAAAGTTTAAGGGAGTGTTTGCAAAAAATTAAAAAGGCACTTTTCAGATTTTGAATTTAAAAAGTTGAAATTGGTGTTTTCAAGTGATAGCTTCTGCTTAAATTAAGCACTTAAAAGCTAAAATCTGGAAGCAGATTGAAGGATGCTTTAAACTGCTTTTCACTTTTTGTATTACACAAAACACACTTATTTTATCAAACACTGTCAACTTTTACTTTTTCAGAAACACTTTTTTCTCACACACTATCAACTTTTACTATTAATCACTTTTTCCAAATTAAAAGTAGAAGCAATTGCAAACACTCCCTAAATGTGTTTGTACTTCAAATGATTACAAATCCAAAGACGTAGCAATAAATAACAAATTCCGAAATATTACAAATTTAAAAACATTGAAATAGTACAAAATTACATTAGTAAGCATAAAGTATTATTCAATATGAAAATAGTGCATACCATTTGAATAACTAAGGCCTTTTCCCATAAATATGACTAAATTAAATTAACAAAAATATGACTTACTTTAAATTTTTTCAAAAATATGACATATTCAGTTACTAGTTCTCAGGGACTCATCATCTACCAATACTTGTCACTCTGAAATGCACTATTGTGACTCTTGTCTGAAGAAACTCTATTAGTAATATACATGTCATTTTTTCAATAATTAACATACGAACATAACACTTATTCATTACTGGCTAGGTTGAGTACTGAATGTGTCCTATGAAATGCCTCTGTAGCACATCATAGTCATTGCTTTTGTGTTTTCTCGAATACAAAATCTTTTGATAATGAAGACATTGTGCATAACACACGGCGTTTGACATGTTCTTATAGATAGCACAGTGAGTTAAAATTGCTTCTATAACAAAGATGAGATAATTGGTTATATATTTAGTGTAATATAAGTATAAATAACAAACGGTATGTAAAGATGAAGAATGTAAGAATAGAGAGAATAAAAAGAAGAGAGACAATGAGAGATTAAAAGTGTAGATGGTAGTAAGGCGTGTGATATTTTTTGAATGAGTGTGTATTCATAATTTTTTAAGACCCCCACCTCCAAACCCTCATGACTCTCATCCGGCTGTTTTTTAGCCGTCAGTGGCTTTTCAAACAGCCAAAGATGGGCCTCCAATGGATAAAATGAAAAAAAATGACCGCTAGAGATCGGACCGGACCCGAGACTGGCCGGTCCTTGGTCCTAGTCAGGGAATGTCCCCGGGACCGAGTAACAAAAACCGAATGCTGAGGGTGCAGTCAAGGACCGAAATTGGAAAACCGATCCCAGATCGATCCCAAACAGTACCGGCCCCGAGCCTGATTTGGTCAGGATCGGCGGACCGCGTCCACCCTAATCTTGACCAACTTTTAGTACAGGGAAAACTTTTCAAATAGGATCTGAGTTGTTGAATTTCAAAAGTAGGACCTTCTCAACTCTCAATTAAAAGTTATAGAACAACTCATCAAGGTGCTTCATTTATAAAATCTCTCAATAAACTTTTGCTCCTAAGTCCTACCCACACATCTACGAATTTTCCGTTCAAATTTATAACATACTATAATTCTAGTGGCAATTTTTCCGGAGGAAGGTGATACCGAGAGCGAAGAACAAAGTTAAAGAAGACATATGCAAAGTAGACAGAAACAAAGAACACAAAATGGTGAAGAGAAAGAAAAGGTTGGATGAGAAAATTGAAGAAAACCTACGTACAAAAGGACCACGAAACGAAGAATGAGGAACATAAAGAAGAGGTCTTTGGTATGGCAAGGTAATCTCTTCAATTGATTTTGTTCAGTATTCTAAAGGCTACATGATCGATTAAGATCTTGAACTTGTTCTGAATGATCAATTCGACCTCTGAACTAAAAAAGCTCAAATCCACAAATTGAAGTTAATAAAAAGATTCATGTAAGGAAAAAATGTATTTAGATTTTGATGATGCTAGGTTTATTAGAATTTGAAAGTACCCCATTAGAAATTGTGTATTAGAATTTCTTTTGTAAGTTTTAGCTTAGTCTGCCCGCCAGAGTTCCATCTTGCCTCTACCAGAGTTGCTCCCAGAGTTGCTCACCAGAGAAGCCATCAGAAACTGGTCATCAGAAAGATACCAGAGTTGGCAACAGAGACGGACTTCAGAGATTGGACCAGAGAACCTCTTAAGACTCTGCTAAATACCACCAGATTCCGGAAGCCCTTCCAACGGTCGTTAAACTGACGGGAAATCCTCTAACGGTTACAAACCTTTCAACGGAAGCATGGCACTGTACACGCATTAAATGCACATTTAATGCTGTACGTACGAAGAGATATTTAAAGCTGATGATTGACCATGCGAGTATCTTTACGCCCCCAAAATAGCAAGTCGGAGGACCAAACGGTCAAGTCAACAGTACATGCATTTAATGAAGCTGTCTTCTACACTCCAACGGGAAGACTGCTCCCAGTATATAAGATACACTCTGAAGAACTAAGAAGATAACTTTGCCAAGACAAATTTGCGTAAACAACCTTCTTGAGATTAAAACTCCATCCCTAACAAGAAAAGGCCACAGTTGGAAGATAAACTTTCCTATCCTTCATCCAACTAGCAAAAGGCAAAGTTACTCAGTTCTTCAACACTTTGAGAGCTTCATATACTCATCTTTTGTGAAGAAGCAACGTTGGAGAAAACTGATTCTATATCAAACACTTCTTGAAAAAGAAGGGACGTCTCAAATTAGCTGGAGTAAGTGAAGTGGGGATACTTCAAGAGACTCAGTGAAACGAGACCAGCCATCAGGAAGCAGGACTGCATCCCGGGTGGCAACTAGACTTGAAGAAGACAAGGAGTGCTTCTTAAGCTCTAGGGACTAAGGCGTTGTAAACTGCTGTTTTTGCAAGCTTAGTGGAACAGTGGACTAGAGGAACAAGTTGTTCCTTGAACCACTATAAAAACCCGGTGTCATTTACTTTAAGCTTTTAATTACTGCACTTAAGATTCTACTGACTAACTCTTAAGGTTGGACTCTGTGTCCAGCAGATCTTCCTTCAGAGTTATCAGAAAGGCACTTTGCCTTAGCTTTCTTCTAGAGGCTACCCGGACAGAAACTTATCCGCTGCCTGGTCTAGTTCTGCCATCAGAACTTGACCATCTCTGTCACCAGATTTCGACCATCTCTGATAAGTCAGACTTGACTTGGAGAAAAGTTTAAATTCCTGATCAGTCTATTCACCCCCCCTCTAGACTGTTCCCATTACAAACGGGACCAACAAGTGGTATCAGAGCCTCCTTGTTCTTGTAATCTTTTAGGTTACTTACTAAACAAGAGATCCACTTGTTTTAGCCTCTTTAATCTCATATTATGGATAACACTCTTTCAAAGAATCTTATGTTCTCAGTAACAAAGTTTGATGACTGGAGGATCCGCATGAAAGCTCACCTCTGCGCACTCCATGACGAAATGTGGGAAGTTCTTGATGCAGGACCTTTCACAGAGTTCACCAAGGTCAACCCTGAATACATCACTGGTAGTGGTCAACCCCAGATGATCACCAAACTGCGCCATGAATGGTCTAATGAAGAAAGGAGAAAGTACAACCTTGACAACATTGCCAAGGATATCCTCTACAAGGCCATTGATGACAAGTACTTCACAAGGATCAAGAAGTGCAAATCTGCCAAGGAAATCTGGGATACCCTCACCCTGATAGGAGCTGGAGATGAGCAAGAAAAGGACAACAAACTCACTATTGCCATGAAGAAGTTTGAAGACTTCAAACTTCTACCTAAAGAATGCATAACTGAGATGTATGCACGCTTGCTCACCCTCACTGCTGAGATATCAGAACTTGGGAAGGAACTTACTCCCAAAGAGATCAACTTGAAGGTTCTCAGAGGTCTACCTTCACCATGGAAGATGAAGGTCACTGCCATGAGAGATAGCAAGGATCTCAGAACCTACAGCACTGAGAAACTCATCTCTGATCTCAAATCCTATGAGTTTGAGATGAATGAAGAGGAGAAAGAAGAAGTTGAGGACAGAACAACTACTGCCCTCACTGCCAGCACCTCTCAGGTAAATAATTTTGATCCTTCTATTCTTTTAACTGACGAGTATATGGCGGCTTTTGCTAGGAAGTTCAGGAAATTCTTAAAGCCGAAGGATAGCAGAAGTCCACACTCTAGCAGAAAGCCACACCAGAAGTCCAAACCATCAGAAAGTAGTGGAGAGCTTCTCTGCTACAACTGCAGACAACCAGGGCACTTCAAAGTCAATTGTCCACACCCCATAGTCTCCAAAAGGCAAGGCCAGGAAGGAGAAAAGAAATACGAGCACCGAAGAAGGAAAGCACTCATCACTGAACAACCAGAGAAGGACCCCCTCTCTGAGACAGAGTCCAGCTCGGAATCAGAATCTGATGAAGCATTCTGTTGCCTGGACACAGAAACTGAAGACCTATGCCTTATGGGTCAATCTGATGATGAGGTATTCTCTACTTCCAACTCTAGTTTTTCTTCGGTAGGCAGAGCCTTTGATTCTGATTCAATGTCAGAATTTTGGGAAGAGTTTCAAGCCATTCAAACCACTTATTCTTCTGTTAAAGAAGAAAACAGTAAGCTTAAGGTTGAAATCCTTGACTTAAGAAAGGAGGTTGAGATCAAAATCAATCTTCTTATTAAGGAAAGAGATCAGCTGGAAGCTGAAAATGTTTCTCTTCTAAAGAGAATAAGAGAGATAGAGCCTCTTGAGATTAAGTACAAAACTTACCAGAAGGCCCAGTCTTCCATGGAAAAGATTGTACTTGACCAACAAATTGGCTCTGGTTTTGGTCTTGGTTATGGCTCAACAGAATCAGGTGAGCCTTCTGTAATGCCTAGCACCAGAGTTGCTAAGGCAGACAAGGTCATAATGCCACTGATTTCTAGCCCCATTTGTCAGGCTGGTGTATCTGGCACCAAGGTTATTCATGAGAATGTCAGACCAGAAAAGGAAAAGATAAAGGTTCAACAGAAACCCATTTTAAAAGTTAATGAACCTGACAGAAGACCTAACAACAGGAAAGATTTTCAGAACACCAAAAATCAAAGACAAAACCATAACAGACAAACTCATGATAATCATGTCAGAAATGATCACCAGAAAGGCAGATATCAAGAGAAAGTTAACTTTAGGCAGAAAAGGTTGACTGGTCAACTTAAGAAGCCCAAAGTTAATCGCCCCTCTGATCTTGATAGTATATGGGACTTCTACCCAACTAAAAAGGCTATGCAGAAGTATGTAAACCGGAAGCATGATCCTCACAAGAATCTACCCAAAGTGAATCACACTTCCGTTTACTATGACTACCAGGTGGACAATGGGTACCACCCACCAAGGTTTCACTTGATGAGACCAAAGTGGTACCGGCTGCCAAGACTGCATGACCCCCTAGGACCCAACATTGCTTGGGTACCTAAATCTTCCTTTTAATTTTGTAGGAACTATGTGCTGGAGCCATCTCTGAGCAAGATTGGTACATTGATAGTGGATGCTCCAGGCACATGACAGGTGACAAGAGTTGCCTAACAGAGTTCCAGAAAGTCAAAGGGCCTAGAGTTACCTTTGGAGGTAATGATAAAGATGGCCAGACAAAAGGAAGAGGGAAGCTGATAAAGAACCAGATAATCATTGACGATGTCTCTTATGTCAAGGGATTGAAATTCAACTTGCTGAGTGCTAGCCAATTCTGTGACAAAGGCTACACAGTTGAATTCACCAAGGAAGGATGTTCTGTCAAGCATGAGACAACTAAAGAAGTGGTTCTAACAGAAACAAGGAAGAAAAACATCTATGTAGTTGATTGGTCAACCGCAAAAGATGGAATTTGCCTGATAGCCAAAGGAGATTCAAAACTCAGTTGGGAATGGCACAAGAAACTGAGTCACTTGAATTTCAAAACAATCAACAAACTGGCAAGGGATCACATTGTTGAAGGTCTACCCAACCTTGTATACAAAAAGGAGAACTTGTGCAGTGCATGCCAGAAAGGAAAACAACTGAAGAACTCATTCAGACCCATTGCTGGAAACCTATCTACTGGTCCTCTGAATCTAATCCACATGGATTTATTTGGACCAGTGGAAACTCCAAGTATTGGTGGCAAGAGATACACCTTAGTCATGGTGGATGACTACTCCAGATTCACATGGACTATTTTTCTGACCAAGAAAAATGAAACTCTGCAGAAACTGCCATCTCTGCTAAAGCTACTACAGAATGAGCAGAATTAGAAAGTCAAAGCCATTAGATCAGACAGAGGAACAGAGTTCGTCAACAAGGTCATACAGGATTTCTGTGACCAGAATGGTACAATGCATCAACTCTCTGCAGCCAGAACCCCTCAACAAAATGGAGTTGCAGAAAGAAGAAATAGAACATTAAAGGAAGCTGCAAGGACCATGATTGCTGAATCAGGTCTACCCTACAGATACTGGGCTGAAGCAATCAATACTGCATGCTACACCCAGAACAGGAGCATGATTCACAAGACTCATCAGAAAACTCCTTATGAATTATGGAAAGGACGAAAACCCAACATCAGCTACTTTCATGCATTTGGATGCAAATGCTATATACTCAACAATGGGAAGGATCACCTCAAGGTGTTTCAAGAAAAAGCTGATGAAGGAACATTCTTAGGCTACTCTAGCACCAGCAAAGCCTACAGAATACTCAACAAAAGAACTCTACTTGTTGAAGAATCGATTCATGTCAAGTTTGATGATCTCAACTCTGTTGAGAGCATAACTGAAAACTTGGAGAAAGCGAATCTCGAAGAATCTCCAGAACTGGATCCACCAGAGACGGATATACCAGAGTTGCTAACTAACTCTGCCATACCAATGCACCATCAGAATCTCATTCTACAAGGCAAAGAGAGTGATGAAGAATCAGAAGAAGATCAAGAGAATCCAAGACAACCCTTATCTGAACCTGATTTAACTTGGTTAAGAGATCATCCTCCTAATCAAGTGATTGGACAAATCAGAAGTGGAGTCCAGACCAGATCTGCTACATCAAGGAGAGAAGCAATGATTACCTGCTACATATCTCAAATGGAACCTATGACTGTGGAGGAAGCTCTTGCAGACTCAGACTGGATCAATGCTATGCAAGAAGAGCTCACTCAGTTTGAAAGGAACAAAGTGTGGGAACTTGTTCCTAGGCCAAAGCACCAGAATGTCATTGGAACCAAATGGGTATTCAAGAACAAAGCAGATGAAGATGGCAACATTGTAAGGAATAAAGCTAGGCTGGTAGCCAAGGGATACTGCCAAGAAGAAGGAATAGATTTTGATGAGACTTTTGCACCAGTTGCCAGACTTGAAGCCATCAGAATCTTTCTAGCCTATGCTGCTTACAACAACATCAAGGTCTACCAGATGGATGTCAAGAGTGCATTTCTGAATGGAGATCTTGAAGAGGAAGTTTATGTGGAACAACCACCAGGTTTTGTCATTCCTACTCAATCTTCTTGTGTCTACAAGCTTAAAAAGGCCCTTTATGGTCTTAAGCAAGCTCCTAGAGCCTGGTATGACACATTGTCCCTTTTCCTAGTGAACCATGGGTTTACTAAAGGAAAGGTTGACAAAACTCTATTTCAAATCTCTGTTGCTAATCATATTCTGTTAGTACAAATATATGTTGATGACATTATATTTGGAAGTACTAATCCAGAACTGTGCAAGAAATTTTCTCAAGTGATGCAGAGTCAATTTGAAATGAGTATGATGGGAGAACTCAGTTACTTCCTAGGACTTCAAGTCAAACAAATTCCAGAAGGGATCTTTATCAACCAAGGGAAGTACACCAGAGATCTAATCAAGAAGTTTGGAGTGGAAGGCAAATCATCAGTGAAGATTCCCATGAACACTTCACAAGGGATTGGTCCAGATGATGAAGGAAAAGATGTGGATGCAACTACATACAGAGGAATCATAGGATCTCTACTGTACCTGACTGCAAGCAGACCAGATATCTCATTCTCTGTTGGAATCTGTGCCAGATACCAATCAAAGCCCAAGGAAAGCCATCTAAGTGCTGCAAAGAGAATCATCAGATACATCAAAGGAAATCCAAATGCAGGCTTATGGTATCCCAAAGGAGGTAACTTTGAACTAATTGGTTATTCTGACTCAGATTTTGCAGGTTGCAGACTAGACAGAAAGAGCACCTCTGGTCACTGCCAATTGCTAGGAGGAAGGCTTGTTTCCTGGTTTAGCAAGAAGCAGAACTCCATCTCAACAAGTACAGCTGAGGCTGAGTACATTGCAGCTGGGAGTTGCTGTGCTCAGCTACTCTGGATGAAGCAACAACTGAAGGACTATGGAATTCAAGCCAAGGAGATCAAGCTGTTGTGTGACAACACTAGTGCCATTGCTATCACTCAGAATCCAGTTCTTCACTCCAGGACAAAGCATATTGAAATCAGACATCACTTCATCAGAGATCATGTTGAGAAGAAGCATATCTGTATGGAGCATGTACCTACAGAAGACCAGCTTGCAGACATCCTAACCAAGCCTTTACCTGAGGCAAGGTTTAACAAGCTAAGGGAAGAACTGGGAATGATGGATGACCTTCCCAGAGATGCATGAACCAGAGATTCACTGAATCAGAACTACTTTCTTCTGCACCAGAAACTCGGATCAGAGAACCTCTATCTCTGATCATCAGAATCTCACATCAGAGAACCTCCCCTTCTCTGACCAGAGTTCCTCAACCGAAAGACAACAGATACGGATGTGGACTTAGCAATATTTCGAGGTACAGGCAAGACCTAATTAACTGAAACGGTCTTTTACCAAAATACCCCTGATCGTTACTCTTCTAACGGAAACGTTTTCCGCCCGCATTTCATTAAATGCTACCTCGAAACTGCCAATATACCAAACATCCACTACTCCTAACCCCCTTTATATCCACCGTCTTCGATCCAAATCCCTACTGCAACTTCATCTCTCTTAAACTGCTCTAGCATTCAAAGCCTTCAGATCCCAAAACTTTCCAATCCCCAGAACTTTTCTTAACCGTCACTCAAAATGAACTTCCTGAGCATCAACGACCTTTCTAAGGAAGAAGCAAAAACTCTCATCGCCAACGTTGTATCCGGCATGAAGGTTGACATGTCGTCCCTACCTCTACTGGCAGAAAACCAGAAAAGGATGACCAAGATCATCCAAGGGATGACTGATTCACAACTGTCTAAGGTTGTTGCTCATCCCTATGAGCACTTCAGCATCAAGGATGTGGCTGAGTTCTATCTCAACGCCACCATCTCCAAGACCGGAGTTCATTCCTCAGTACAGGGTCAACGCATCTTCTTGAATGCAGATGCACTTAATGAATTCTTTGGAGTTCAACTTGACTCCCAAGACCCGGAAGCCTTCTTGTCTCTGCCATCCTTGCTGCAAAAGGGAAGAACAGGCTGCTAAGGCCAAACCTGCCAAGAAAGTTACCAAAAAGCCCAAACAACCTGAGCAGTCACAGGTTGTAAGGGAAGTCAGACAGAAGAAGAAAAGTGACAATCTGTCACTACCAGAGGAGGAAACAGCAGAAGAGGTTGCACCAGAGTTGCCCTCCCCAAAGGCAACCAGGAAATCTGTTGCCAGAAAATAGAAGCAGAAGAGGAGAAGAAAGTTGGCTGTGCAGAGTGGGGACTCTGACAACTCAACCACTCAACCAAGGCAGAAGAAGAGGAAGACTAAAGTAATCTCACCTGCCAAGGATTCAGCAGTTCAGGGGGAACTTGCACCAGAATCTGGCACTCTACCAGAGACTTACCCAGAATCTGCACCAGAGTTGCCAAACTCTGCTCTCTCACCAGAGATGGACCAAGAAACCGACTTCAACATCATTCTGCAAAAGCAGTTTGACAGAGTCCTAGCTTGGAGAAGATGGAGAATGGGACCTCTTCAACAAATCATCCAATACTTTGATGCCTATGAAGAAGAAGAAGCTGCTGTACTTCACTGGGTAGGCACAGATGATGTGTCAAAATGCTTCAATCTTACCTTTCTGATTTCTGTCCTACAAAAGAAGAAAGACAGATATCAAGGTAAAACTCCAACATCTGACCTTTCTCCAGAAAGGCATGTCAAAGCCTTGGAAGAAGAAGAAATGGAAGCATTTGATACTTGGCTGATGGAGAAAAAGAGAAAAGAATCAATGATCAAATTTCGCCATAGTGCTCTTGAGGAAGGAGAACCATCCACTGCGAATGACATTGCTCTGACTATGGAAAATCTGATCAAAGAGTGGAGAGAATCTGTGTTCTCTGAGATTGTACTTGAGGTAATTCCTACACCTCCTCCTTCCCCTCCCCAATCTCCTATTACTCTACCCTCACCCTCCAAATCTTCATCTAAACCTTTATCCCCGCCTCACCAGTAAACCCCTTCACCAGAACAGAAAACCCCACCCTCCACCAGAACACCATCTCACCAGAAACCCAACTCCAGACCCTCTTCACCCTGCAAACCACCCTCATTTACCAGAAATCGATCACCTTCACCCCCTCCATCTCCCTCACACCAACCTACTCCTCAATCCATAATTCCTTTTCCCCAGAACTCACCTCCTCAGAACCCCTTACCAACATCCAAATCTGCCTCACCTCAGAGATCCTCACATCACTCTGCAGCCTCTACACCAAAGAAGAAACCTATCTTCAGGGTTCCCTCCTCATCTAGTGACAATGATGGATTCCTCACCTCCTCCATTGCTGCTGATGAAACCTCCAAAAGGAGAAGGACACCCCTCAGCGTTCCTTCCCCTCCACCATCCAACAGAGCTCCTCCATTACCAAAAGGCAGAGGATTGAAAATGCCTGGATTTACACCTGAAGAACCCCAAATCCCCTTCAACCAGTTTGTGAAATCTGCTGAAGCATTTGGTGGTATATTGGTTCATGATCTGAGCAAGATTATTGAATTAAATGACAAACAACATGAAGAACTCACCCATACCAATCTGCAAATCACTATAGGATTTCAACATCTGTCAGATAAAGTTACTGCACTAACAGAGAATCTGCACAACTTCATGCATTCGTCTACCTCGAGGATTGATTCTGTCTCCAGAGATGTTAGTGGTCTCAACTCTGTTCTCCACTCTCACTCTCAAGCTCTGCTTGCCCAGAACTAGACAATCAACAAGATCTCAGAATCTGTTCACATTCTTCATAAATATGCTGATAGCTCCTCCCAGAAACTCAACATCTTACTCCCTCTGCAAGGAACATCAAGAGCAAGGCCTAGCTCTTCTCAAATCTGACAAAGAAAGGTACCAGAAGATGGTGCTCCTAGAGTTCAGCACCAGGGATCTTCAATCTGCAGTAGACAAGCAACAGAGTTTGATTGAAGGACTTGCCTCTGTCACCCAGACTCTGCCAGAAACCCTGGATGAAATCAGAGATGCTCAAGCCTCTGAGTTCTCCAAGATTGAACTTCTCCTTGGTGATCTTTGTGATGCCAAAAAGGGGGAAGATACCAGAGAAGAAGAAGGACCCAGCACCAGAGCTCTTTCTATCAGAGAACCCTCCTCTGTTGATCCTACTCCCTATTTTGATGCAACTAGAAAGAAAAGGCTAGCTGCTACAGGCACCAGACCCCCACCTCCTCCTCCTAGAAGCTCAAAGAAAAAGCCTTCATCCTTTTCATTCACTGATTGGATGAAGAGTGGTCTGTCAAGGCCAGATAGAGTTCAATTTGAACAGATGAGAAAATTGATGACTCCTCTTCAAAGAGAGAATCTGTTCATGGACAGTGATGGACTTGTCCAGATCAACCATGGTGGTTCGATCCAAGAAGCTGAGATGTGGTACGGAATGAAGATTCTGAATGGCAAGAATTCTGCAGAAGCTGTCAGAAACTATTTGGATTGCAAACTTGCACCCCATTGGGCTGACTATCAGAATCCGAGGGATCTAGCCTCAATCAGAGCAAAGGTAAATGCTGAACTAGAAAGGATTGACAGAGCAGGACCAGAGGTAGATGAAGAAGATCTCTAAATTCTCTACCTCTGACTCTGTAATGCTTTACTTTCTCTAACAGTTTAATAAGATACCAACTCTGCCCCTCTTTTTGCGTGGCTTATTCAAATATCCGTTCTTATTTACTTTCTTGTGTATATTCTGTAATCGTACTTGATTATTGCTATCTGATTGTACCGCGTACTCTTACTATCTTCCTATGCTAAGTTGCCCACCAAGATTTTAATGAAAAGTTTTTAACTTTATTTTTTTATGGTGAAAGGCACTTCTCTGGAAATAGTTAAAGGGTTTTGGCATCATCAAAAAGGGGGAAATTGTAAGGAATAAATGTATTTAGATTTTGATGATGCTAGGTTTATTAGAATTTGAAAGTACCCCATTAGAAATTGTGTATTAGAATTTCTTTTGTAAGTTTTAGCTTAGTCTGCTTGCCAGAGTTCCATCTTGCCTCTACCAGAGTTGCTCCCAGAGTTGCTCACCAGAGAAGCCATCAGAAACGGGTCATCAGAAAGATACCAGAGTTGGCAACAGAGACGGACTTCAGAGATTGGAACAGAGAACCTCTTAAGACTCTGCTAAATACCACCAGATTCCGGAAGCCCTTCCAACGGTCGTTAAACTGACGGGAAATCCCCTAACGGTTACAAACCTTTCAACGGAAGCATGGCACTGTACACGCATTAAATGCACATTTAATGCTGTACGTACGAAGAGATATTTAAAGCTGATGATTGACCATGCGAGTATCTTTACGCCCCCAAAATAGCAAGTCGGAGGACCAAACGGTCAAGTCAAAGTCGGAGTACATGCATTTAATGAAGCTGTCTTCTACACTCCAACGGGAAGACTGCTCCCAGTATATAAGATACACTCTGAAGAACTAAGAAGATAACTTTGCCAAGACAAATTTGCGTAAACAACCTTCTTGAGATTAAAACTTCATCCCTAACAAGAAAAGGCCACAGTTGGAAGATAAACTTTCCTATCCTTCATCCAACTAGCAAAAGGCAAAGTTACTCAGTTCTTCAACACTTCGAGAGCTTCATATACTCATCTTTTGTGAAGAAGCAACGTTGGAGAAAACTGATTCTATATCAAACACTTCTTGAAAAAGAAGGGACGTCTCAAATTAGCTGGAGTAAGTGAAGTGGGGATACTTCAAGAGACTCAGTGAAACGAGACCAGCCATCAGGAAGCAGGACTGCATCCCGGGTGGCAACTAGACTTGAAGAAGACAAGGAGTGCTTCTTAAGCTCTAGGGACTAAGGCGTTGTAAACTGCTGTTTTTGCAAGCTTAGTGGAACAGTGGACTAGAGGAACAAGTTGTTCCTTGAACCACTATAAAAACCCGGTGTCATTTACTTTAAGCTTTTAATTACTGCACTTAAGATTCTACTGACTAACTCTTAAGGTTGGACTCTGTGTCCAGCAGATCTTCCTTCAGAGTTATCAGAAAGGCACTTTGCCTTAGCTTTCTTCTAGAGGCTACCCGGACAGAAACTTATCCGCTGCCTGGTCTAGTTCTGCCATCAGAACTTGACCATCTCTGTCACCAGATTTCGACCATCTCTGATAAGTCAGACTTGACTTGGAGAAAAGTTTAAATTCCTGATCAGTCTATTCACCCCCCCTCTAGACTGTTCCCATTACAAACGGGACCAACAATTCAAATTTTGTTTTTTACATGCAATGTTCCGATCATTGCCACATCACTAATAAGGTGCCAATTGTGCATCTCACGTGAATCTATTGTCTAGGTCAACCCTTGAGCCATAAAAAAGGTTCAAAATTGCAAACATCAAAATATATAAATATAAAGCACAAGTCGAAAATATGAAATATAAACCTTTATTAGAAACATAAACCGAAAATTATATACTTTATATTCATATTTTATATCTATATTTTATATCATACGTCTTGTACAATATAGTTTTTTGACATTTTTATATTGAATGTAACAGTATAACTATATCTATTATTTTATGTTATATTTGATATTTTATATGGAGTATTATACAACATATTATACATGAACTAGGTCAGGTTTCTTAAACACAACCTAAGAGGGGGTGAATTTGTCACGCCCCGGACCTAGCCGGACACGTCAACAACCCGCCGTACAGTACGAATGGTCAACCGCAGTCCAACTCATCCATACTATACAAGGCATCTTGAATACCATTCACACATAGTACATCCATAAACAAACATAATGTAAAACATTTATTTAAAGCAACGGAAACATTTAATATAAGAGTTTATGCCACACTTTGGCAAACATGGGCATACAAGCCCCCAAATAATTATTCAAAAAAATAATATCCATGAGCATTGTTATAATTGTTTTGAAATAGAAATGGAGGAAGCACGAACCACGTCTTCTCTCCTAGAATCTCCCCGAATCCACAGGCGATGGTAGCAAGCTCAGCTCCTACCTGAAACTGTGAGGTGGCCTCCCCCGTGAAGGGGAGGTCAGTACTTGGAAACATTTGACAAGTACAATGACAACTATACTAAGTATAATCAATGTTTCAATTTCAAAGACCCTCCATCTAGGGTGATATTATGTTATAGGCCATAACCCTCGGTTACCCCTCTATAAAATAACGTACTTACTTTATATAAAGTCAAGTAGTCGGCCCGTGGGCACATATTCATTTAGAATTCACCGTTTTAATTCCCCGTGACTACTAGTCACGCCAACCCCATAGGGTTCCCTCGAGTCCCGATTGTATAGCAAGGGCTCGGCCCGACTACATTTCTATACAAACCTTCAACTCAATTTAACACATTAAAATTTGTATGGCAAGGGCTCGGCCCAACTACGTTTCCATACTAACCACAACTTTGTGGCCAGGGCTTGGCCCAACTACGTTTCCATGAAGAGCACAAATACATGGCAAGGGCTCGGCCCAACTACGTTTCCATGCTAATCACATTACATGGCAAGGGCTCGGTCCAACTACATTTCCATGCAATCCTAGAGTCCGACTCTAATTCATTTTCGTAGTCCAATTCTCAAGCAAATCCTATGCCTAGAATCAACCCACTTGGGTAGCCTTTAGGCTTACCCCTAACACACCTTAGTGTTCATTCAATTCAACCTTAAAGTATCTCTTAAGACTACTTAAGGCAAATCTATTCACAATTCTATCCCTTAGGATCAATTCCCATTATATTATTCTCCCGACTAGTATTTTAATACTAGTAGGTTAGTCTTAGAACATATCAAGTTTTTAATTCAAATTGACATTTCCTTTCAATTGATTTTCCAATCCAAATATAATTTGATCCCAATATCAAAAATATCACTTTTATCCATTCATTAATTTCATACATGAAGTAAGAATATATTTTATCACAACATTTACATAGTTAATTCCATTATCATGCCATTCCTTTCATGTCACATAATCATACACAATTTATTCTAAATTTGTATATCATGCTTCATTTACTCATATCAATAGTATTTTCATTAAGCATTATTACTCATTAATAATCCATGAAAATCACTTTTAATACCTTAGGTAATCTTATGAAATTAACTCACTAATTATAAGCAATATAGTCAGCCATCCTCACCTTATGATGTGCTTAACTAGCTGCCTTTGCGAAGTCCTTCGACCCGTCCTCGTTCTAGGCCGTCCGAAAGTGAAAATCTGGACTGCTAGGAAAAAGCCGAGCGGCTTTCACGAAAGCCGGGCGGCTTTCGTAGTCTGCAACTACGAACAGCTCCTTTGGAGTGGCGGTTTCCGGCGATTTCGACTCCTATCCATTTGCCAACCCTCCTAAGTTAATTACCACCACTTTATATCAATATTCTACACTTTTAAACGTGTAGAACTCATGGTTTAATCCACCAATGATTTCTTAAAAATCATACACAATAAAACTAGTTAAAAGAGTAGAAATTGTATTCTTACCTCTTCTTCTAGCTTTTCCTCTTGGATTTCCCTTTCTTTTGCTTCCTCTAAGGTCCCTGTTGACAGAGCTATCCCAAGGCTTCTCTCCCTTCCCCTCTTGTGCGTATGGTGTAGAATGAGTGCAATGATAGGAGATCATCTCTACTCCTCTAAGTTAACCAATAAAACAAGGGGTAGGGTCATGGAGGGTATGGGTTTTGTCTCTAGGAGCTTCCTTCCAGCTCTTCTCTTGGTAATCAGATCACAAAAACGTGGGGTGGCCCCCACTTATGTGGGAGGTCATCCCATTATGTCCCGGTGTGTACAATCGGCCCCGAAAGTTGTATTTCTCGGACTGTTTTAATTATATTTCATTTTATCGGGCCAAATAAAATATATCACGTGTTCCTAATACTTATGGGACTTTTGGATAGATGTACATTCCCCAACATTAATTTAGGAGTCTCCGAAACTCACTTCGGGCTGTTATCCGCTAAATTTCCAATACCGGTAATTGGGCCCCGTTTGACCAACCGGTCAACTCCATGCCTTTCCTATGGCCCAAATAAACTATCCCCCACCATATAGCTGTCATCTACACCAAGATGAATATAATATGTGATTCCGGAATTATCGGGCGGTCCCCGTTCCCACTGTGGGCCCCACATGCAATTTACCATTCACGTAAAAGAAATAATAAAATTTAACAATTACGTAAATTCATAAATCATCCTTCAAGGTTTATTACATAATTTACTAAAAGTAAACATGCTTGGGGTCGGTGTCACAGAATTAGGTGTGCGCACTCCTATTTCACTTGTGTCTTGTAAAACTATTGCCTAAGTTTAATATTAAACCTCACTTATTAAGAAACCACACCATACTAGTGAGTGCAAAAGACACTATATGAGTTATGGTGTAATACGAGACATATTATTTCACATATTAAAGTGTGAGTTTCCCCGCATATGTGAATGAATGACACACTCACAAGTAGGATCTAGAAATGACAAGCATAAGAAAATAAAACCACATATTATATCACATATTAAAGTGTGGTTGCCCTACACATGTAAATGAAACACACACTTACAAGTAGGATCTAGAAATAAGGAAACTCGAAAATAATATTTCTCTCTTCCTGAAAAGCATAAAATCATTATCTCTAGACA
Source organism: Cuscuta europaea (assembly GCA_945859875.1). Lineage (NCBI taxonomy): Eukaryota > Viridiplantae > Streptophyta > Magnoliopsida > Solanales > Convolvulaceae > Cuscuta > Cuscuta europaea. The sequence goes on from CAMAPE010000061.1 coordinate 13,990,276, forward strand.
TGAAAAGTTCATAGAAGAAGACTTGGTCTTCAAACAGCACATTTGTGAAAAGAGAATACTTGAAGAAATTCAAAAACTACAAAATGACATGGAGGGAGGAATATGTGTTATATGGTCAAAACAATGATTCAGTGGGAGAAATGAGTGTAAGTATGTCTCTAGGTGGGCATCCTTTAGCTAGTGGGAGCAACACAAGAAGCACCTCACACGAGAAAGTGATTCTTATTAGGCGAGAAAAAGTTGATTGGTTGTCACTTTCCTTTTATTACTTGAAGAAGAAGAAAAACGATGCGAAAGTGACGAGGAATGAAGATATATTTGGAGCATCGATCTTGAAAGCTAAGGATTCGTCGAGGCGGCGTGGGTTGTTGATGAGCCATTTAATTTGCCTCAAGCTGATGTGGGTTAGCTGTTGGATGCTTGGAGGTGTGGGAGCAACGATTGCGTTCGTATTAGGGGAGACATTGCGATTGGGGGAGATTGCATAAGGGAGGGAGAGAGAATTAGTTGTTTTTTATTTTTTAAATACACGAGGTGAGTTTGTCCTTTTAATTCTATGTAGTCTCTTTTTAAACTAAATTCAAAATATGTTTCACTTTTATTAATGCAAAAGCAAAGAAGTTTATTTGAAATTTTTTGTACTGCAATACATATGCTCTCATGGATGAAACCATAGCCGCTGTGGCGAGGTGTGCGTCCGACAAACTAGGTGGCGAGCGATTTAAACGACGTGGACAACAACATAGGCGGGTAGTTGGGGCGCGCTGAGCGATGGAAAGGGAGAGATCAGGTCTATCATCCTAGGGCTAAATTTCGAGGCTTGTTTCTTTCGTAGGTGACATAGCTCTCAGAGATTCTTGTTAAGGGTATGAGCCAACTTGATTGTTTTTCTTTTGTTGTTGTGTTTGTTCTATTCTATGGTGATTCTTTCCCATGCACTGAAGCTTCGGTGTGTTTTGTCTCCCTCGGTGTGGGGAGTTACTTTGTTGTCCCGGCCAATTTCGTGTGACCAGGAGTTTCTATCTGCCTTCTTTTGGACTACCTAGAGAATGGTAGAGGCATAAAGAGTGTGTTTGAATGGTAGAGGCATAAAGAGTGTGTTTGAAATTGACCTAGAATGGAAGGCCAATTTAGGGACTAGTTTTAAATTCTTTTATGTTGTAATCTTTTTTCCATAGTTATAATGTTTAATTAGGAGACCACTCCTTTTTGAGATGACCTATCCCTTGATTGCAACATCTCTACCGTATAAGAATTACACGGATGCTTCATGAATGAATACAGAGAATTAAGCCTTATTTCTTCCTTTTCTTCTTCATATTTTAGCATTCTAGTACGTATAAATCACTAAAATAACATGGTATCAGAGCCTGTTTAAAGTGTTTGTTCGCTAGAATGCCGACAAGAGAAGGAGGTTCCACGTGCGATGATACTTCGGCGAAGATTTACCATGCCTCGTCATTCTACTTGGGACAGCGGGCAGGAATAAAAGGAGTCGGATGTGGATGATCCAACAATTTAGGAGCATCACGTGGCAGGCCTTTGGCAAAAGCTCATGCTGCTACAATTGCTGACAATGTGAATAAATCACTAATTGAAGGGGATGGAGGCAGTGGACAATCAACACCATTGTCAAGTTTCTAAACTCGCGGTTTTGATCTCAAGTTTTGAAACTCGCAGTTCTGATCTCGAGTTTTGAAACTCGCAGTTCTGACCTCGAGTTTTTAAACCTCGAGTTCTGACCTCGAGTTTTAAACCTCGAGTTTTGACCTCGAGTTTTAAACCTCGAGTTCTGACCTCGAGTTTTAAACCTCGAGTTCTGCCCTCGAGTTTGGAACCTCCAGTTCTGACCTCGAGTTTCAACCTCGAGTTCTGACCTCGAGTTTAAACCTCGAGATCTAACCTCGAGTTTAAACCTCGAGTTCTGACCTCGAGTTTTAAACCTCGAGTTCTGATCTCGAGTTTTAAACCTCGAGTTTTAAAATTGAGAGTTTTGGAATTTCGAGTTTTGGAATTTCGAGTTTTAGGAACTCGATGTTTAGGATTTCGACATTCTTAAAAATTTCAGAATTTTTAGAATGTCTCGATGTTTTGAATCTTTCAAAGTTTGCAGTTTCTTGGAACTCATAATTCGAATTTTGACATCCTTTGCAGTTCATCGAAGCTTTACATTATAGATTTCTGAACGATTCCCTATTTATCAAAGTTTTAGAAGTTTTCGATGTTCTGATGTTTTTCAAACAGCAAGTTTTCGATATTATGAGGTTTTTCGAAACTCCAAAGTTTTCGATGTTCCAAACATTTTGAAATTCTGAAGATTTCGTTATTCTGAGGTCTGTTTTGCACGTGGATTTCGTCATTACTCTTCAAGGCAAACTCGAAATTAAAATCTTGAGATTTGGATTTCGAGTTTTTGCCTTAGAATTTTGTTTAAATTCACCTGCTCTCGAAATTCAACATCGAGAACCTCAACCTCGAAGATTTTCCTCAAAAACTCAAGATTATAGATTTTCTGTGACACCGCACTGTTTTGGCCATAACTTTTGACTCGGTGATCCGATTTTAGCAAACTTTTTTTGTTGGAAAGATAACGAAAAGATATTCATTAATTCTCGGGCTATGCCCCAGAACCCTTTCTCACGAGCCCTCACTCGCAGTCTTTGAGGGTCAAAACGTTAGTTTTCCGACAAACTTTGTAAATCACCGATGTCCAGGTCAAAACTTAGGCAAATCTGATCAAATTCTTTCAAAGTCAAACCTAAGGTCTTAGCTGCATTGTAGAGATCCAAAAATCGTAGATAATTCAATCAACCTCGCGTCAACGGTCATCTTACAACAATCAACAATCAACTATTGAAGCCTCCCCTAACTCATCAACATTGTGTGATCCTCAAATGTGCTGAAATTCCAAATGATGAGCTAAGGGAAACCGTCATGTGTGGTACATGTTCAGATTGCTCCACACACATGGCGGGTATGACGAGCTGTGAGCAATCAACCCTTGCACATTCTGAGGGGGAGTTTCAGTTTTCTCTTCCTGGCGCCTTACACTGACAAAGTAAGGAATCTCTCAACGGATGCAACATTCTAGGGGGAGTGTTCAATGTTATCCTCCCCGGTGCCTAACAATGACAAAGCATACCGAGTGCTCCAGTTGAGGGGGAGTACAAAGAGAAAATGAAGAAAGTAATGAGAGAACATGTCCCTATGGCTTAGTAAACCCAACTAAGCCTACCCAAGGGACAAAGCCGAGCGTAAGTGAGTGAGTGAGCAAGTGAGTGAGTGAAAATTATGAGCATTAGGAAGCAGAAGGCTCAAGTGAACAAGGAAACAATTATCACTGATAAGTCTGCTACCTCAACTGCCTACTATCCATTGAACATTTAATCCTAGCCACTCAAATACTCTGGACTATCCCCATAGGTTCAAGACTGAATTTATTCAGATCCCGGGTAGAAGTCGCTGCATTTTGTCCAATTGGCGCATGCACAACCCTACCCTTAGACCACTCACTTGTCTCTCAATAGACAGGTGTTTAATCACATTTCACGGGGAACCTCATCTCTCATTACTGTCTCCTTTTGAGGCAAGTGATACTGACTACAGTGGCCTCAGCCCCATGCCACTGAACTTTCATTGATCACGTCGTGTCTAGTTACTCACTCCCAAATGTTTTGAAATTTTCTAAGACACAGACGCACTTTTTGAGTCAGTTGCAGGTCTACATGACCCACGAGAACTTTCATAGGGCTCATCTATTACAGATGCAGACCAATGATTGGAAGGAAGTCCTGCTGATGCAACATAAGAATCACCATCATTTTCAGGCCATCACATCAGAGTTGAACTCTATAGTGATGATAACGGGCGTCTACATGACCCCGGGGGGCTATGTTATCTTCTTTACATTCTGCTTGTTTTTCCTGTTTTATTTCCGCAGAATAAAAGAATAAAGGCATGACGCCCCGAGTCATCGGATCGTCATGAGAGGGAGAGTGGTCCACATGTCGTTAACAGTAAAAAAAATCATTCTGGGACACTTTTCTCCTCCAACACTCTCTCTACTATCTCCGCAACTCAAATGGTCAGCTACGCTCACAAGTCAACCATCATTATGTTCCACTGTGCCACCAACAAGTTCTCCTCAAATGCATTCATTCCAAATAGTCAAAAAGACTACATTGTGGAGGGGACAAAGATCAGATACCCAAACTCGAAGATGAATTCCATGGGCGTCTCCTATTCTCCAAAGAATATTCATTCTAGAGGCGTCACCAGACTTCATCCAAGCTGATCAAGAGCAACTTCTTGAAGGCAAGGACTACATGCAAGATACTGAAGATCCCTCAACCCCCGTCATCAAAGATCAAATTGTCAAGAAGACATCAAAGGGGAGATTGCAAGGATTTCTTCAGAAAGCCTTCCTCAGAAGTCAAGTTCAAAGACAAAGGAAGCTGAATAACAACAAAGACAAAGATATATGTCTTCCAATGCTGATTCAACACGATTGAACACCAAGGGGGAGATTGTTAGGAATATTTTATGGTGTCCAATCTAATTAAATATCTTTGTATTTGTGTAGTTATTAATTAAACGTGTAATACGGGCCATAAATGTGTATCAGCCCGTTAGCTTCCTTGTAACCCGTAAGTTAGCCAACTTCTCATATAAAAGGAGGCTAACTTACGGGAACCCTAACTAACGTTATCGAGGCTTTAGAGAATAGAGGCGAGATAGAGAGAGAGTAGGGTTTCCGCTGCTCTCTTCTCCCGTGAGAGCAGTGGGGTTTCATACGGTATACCAGATTCAGTTCATCTTCTCGATATCTTTCTATCTGCTTCTTCTTCACTGCTTATGTTTGTTGTTTGTTAAGTTCTGGGTTTATCACTTGACCGGAGTTTTGAGCATTTGATTGATAGAGGGCAGTTTGGAGCTTAATTGAGGTGATGATCGACATCTAGTTGCTTACAACTTGTAGGTTAAGCATGAGATTACCTAAATGTCTAAATCGTGTTTTCTTGGATTATGATTCTTAAAGATTGATAAAATATGAATATAATTCTTAAGAATGTATTTGATTATGATTTGAGGCCATATTTATGATATGAAGTTAAATGAGCTATTAATAGACTATTATATTAAAATATGCATTTTTACTCATGTATGAATTGTATACATATATAAATGAATATTTATATATTGAAATTGGATATTTTAGTTTCTCCCACATACATCTAAATATGTTGGGACTCACATATATGAATATTTGATTTGATAAGAATAATCTTAATAGTATTAAGATACTAGGTAATGATTATTTGTAATTGTTAATAGAATTGATCCTAAGGCTTGGATTGTATGTGATTCACTTGAATATACTTCAAGTGTCTAAATTGATATAGTATGAAGCTAAGATCAAGGTATGTGCAGTCCTTAAGGATGACAATTCTAGGCATAATATTTGCTTAGGAATTGGGCTATGATGCATGGTGATGTAATATATAGAGCCAAGCTCTAGGAAAGCATGGTGAGATAGTAGGCTTGTGTCCTATGATTTGCATGGTGATGTACTTGACCCGATCTCTAAGAAATGCACGGTGAAGTATTAGATTTGAGTCCTATGATTTGCATGGTGATGTACTTGAGCCGAGCTCTACGAAATGTGTGGTGAAGTATTAGATTCGAGTCCTATGAATTGCATGGTGATGTACTTGAGCCGAGCTCTAAGAATGCAAGATGATGTACTAGGGTTGAACTCTATGATTGTCGTGACTAGTAGTTACGGGGATTAGGGAAGATTGTTTCAAAATGAACATGGGCCCATGGGCCGATTACTTGACTTTATATAAAGTAAATATATTTTCAAATAAGGTAACTTGGGGTTACGGCCTAGATTATACTATCAGTCTATTTGAGGGTCTTGTGTTTGAAATACTTGTTATATATCTATTGGATACCATCCACACCAGTACTTTATAGTTTCGGGAAAGTACTGACCCCTTCGGGGGTATCCCGCCACCATTTCAGGTTGAGGCTAGGGTTTGCTTCCTGTACCCGTTGCTTAGGTGATCATCTTGGAGAAAAGACTTGGTTCGCGCTGCCTCCATTTTGTTTCTGAAAAATAATAAACTTGCTCATGGATATTTTACTTTAGATCTTGTGTGCTCATGTTTGCCCCGTGTGGCATTTGGTTTTAAACTATATTTTCTGCTGCGTATTGAATTGCTTATTATGTTTGTTTATGGATGACTTATGTGTGAATGATATTCATAATGCCTTGTATAGTTTGGGTAAGCTTGACTGAGATTGACTTATCTAGATTGTACGACGATTGTTAGTGTGTCTGATGAGGTCCAGGGCGTGACAATTATGGCTAATCAAGAAGGGCGTGTAATGTTGTCTGATAATTTTTATTTAAATAATGTGCTCTATGTTCCGAAGTTGAATTGCAATTTTATATCAGTGTCCCAACAAAGTGATCAGCTTGACTGTTTCGTTCAATTTACTTGTAACTTATGTGTTATCCAGGACCACGCCTCGAGAAGGTTGATTGGAACGGGTGAATGACGAAATGGACTGTATTATCTGCGTGAGGAACCTTCTGCACAGGCTTTGGCAATAAGAGAATCCAAGGATTCCGTGGTAGGCTTGTGACATCAAAGATTGGGGCATCCATTATCTCAAGTGATCGACCATTTAGCTCCTATAAGTGGTCTGAAGAATGTTGTTGGAAGCTTCCCTTGTGATGTCTGTTTTAAAGCTAAGCAAACTAGAGACTCTTTTTCTACTAGTTTGAGTAAAGCTAATGGCATTTTTGAATTAATTCATTGTGATTTGTGGGGTCCATATAATATCCCTTCTTCGTATGGTGCTAGATACTTTTCGACGATTGTGGGTGATTATTCTCGTGTTGTATGGGTTTGTCTTCTTATTGATAAAAAGGAGGTGTTTAAAATGTTTCTTTCTTTTGTTGCTCTAGTGGAACGTCAGTTTTCTAAGGAAATTATAACAGTGAGAACTGACAATGGCACATAACTTAATTTTCTGAATATTTTTTCTGGGAGAGTGGCATTGTTTTTCAGACATCTTATGTTGGTACACCTCAACAGAATGGACGTGTTGAGCGTAAACATCGGCATATATTAAATGTAGCACGCCCTTTGAGATTTCAACGACATGTACCTATTTCTTTCTGGGGCGAATGTGTGCTAACCACATCTTATCTTATTAATCGTACTCCCTCTGCAATTCATGATTATAAGACGCCTGATGCAATTTTATTTGGTGTTCCGTCATCTTATAAATCTCTACGTGTCTTTGGTTGCTTATGTTATGCTTTTAATATGAAGTCTAAGAGTGACAAATTTCATAGTAGAAGAAGAAAGTGTGTGTTTGTGGGGTATACTTTTGGCAAGAAAGGGTGGACTATTTATGACATCGAGACTCGGGAGTATTTTGTGTCTACTGATGTCAAATTTTTTGAAAATATATTTCCATTTGCACAGTCATCTCCCCCCTCAGATAATTTGCCTGCATCATCCGAAATTTTACTTCATGATTATTCTGATTTGCCGTCGCCTGAATATCCTTCCACACATTAAGAAGCTGAGCCTCCAGTTGCACCTCCAAGTTTCACCCATGCTGATTCAGACACTTTTGTACCCACCACAGCACCAAATATTTTAGAGGAGCATGGAGCTTTGGGCACCTGCGATACATTAAATATTATAGAGCAGCCAGGAGCTTTGGGCACTTTTGATGCATTAAATATCATAGAGCAGCCCGCTATTTTGGGCCAAGGGCAGCGAGAACGTATGTGTTTTGTGCGTCTAAAAGACTACGTCACTCACACAATTATTAAAAACAGTCCATTTCTCGTGCCTCATGTTTGGTCATCTTCCTCAGGTACGCCGTTTCCTATAACTCATTATGTTACTTGTGATAAATTTTCTCTGAAACATCTTGCTTACTTGGCAGCCATTAATTCTATTACGGAGCCTCATACATTTCATGATGTTGTCAAAGTTAAAGGATGGTGCAATGCCATGCGTGCTGAAATCCAAGCCCTTGAACACAACTCTACTTGGAGCCTGGTTCCCCTTCCGCCTGGAAAACAGGCATTGGGGTGTCGATGGGTTTATAAAGTTAAACATAAATCCAATGGCGGTGTTGAACGCCTCAAGGCCCGTTTGGTTATTTTTGGTAATCGGCAGGTCGCCGGCCCGGACTATACTGAAACATTTGCACAAGTTGCCAAAATGGTAACCGTGCATGCATTTCTTGCTATAGCTGCTTGCAAAAATTGGGAATTACATCAGGTGGATGTGCATAATGCATTCCTCCACGTTGACCTACATGAAGATGTGTACATGACAATTCCTCCCGGCTATAAAACCAGCAACCCCACCTGGTCTGTCGCCTTCATAAGGACTTAAACAAGCCCCACGATGTTGGTTCGTTAAATTAGTTGCGGCTCTAAAGGGATATGGTTTTCTACAGTCATATGCTGATTATTCTTTATTTACACTCACATGGGGTGTTATTCAGCTTAATGTTCTTGTAATGTGGATGATCTCTTGATCTTTGGCAACGATGGTACTGCTATTGCCCGTTTTAAATCCTATCTTAATGATTGTTTTCATATGAAGGATTTGGGCACTTTTAAATATTTTCTTGGCATTGAAGTAGCGCGAAGCTCCTCTGGCATTTTTCTTACTCAAAGAAAATAAGCCCTAGATATTATTGCTGAGACGAGCCTCTTAGGCGCAAAACCGGCCTATCTTCCGATTGAGAAAAATCACAATCTTGGAAATGCTTCAGGCCCACTTCATCCAGATCGTGAACAATATCGCCGCCTAATAGGACGACTTATCTACTTGGCGGTTACTCGCCCTGATCTTACATACTCCGTCCACATTTTATCTCAGTTTATGCAAAATCTTCGGAGTGATCACTGGTCTGCAGCGCTACATGTTGTTCAATACCTCAAAGGTTCTCCCGGATAGGGCATTTTGCTTCGTGCTGACAGTGATCTTACCCTCTCTGACTGGTGTGATTCTGATTGGGCTGCATGTCCCATTACTTGTAGGTCACTCTCAGACTGGTTGGTTTTTCTTGGTTACTCACCAGTATCTTGGATAGCTAAAAAACAATCTACTGTTGCGAGGTCATTTGCAAAAGCTGAATATCGCTCCATGACAGCCGTCACCTGTCAACTTAAGTGGTTAAAGGCACTCCTCTTGAGTTTGGGTGTTCATCATCCTCAGGCCATCTCGTTCTATTGTGACAGTCAGTCTACTCTTCATATTGCTAACAACCCTGTGTTCCATGAGCGTACTAAACACATTGAAGTCGAATGTCATTTCGTTCGTGACACCATTAAGGACAATATTATTGCTCATAGCTATGTACCTACTACTGTTCAGTTAGCTGATGTTTTCACTAAAGCTCTTGGCAAGACTCAATTTCAGACACTGCTACGCAAGTTGGGCATTCTGGATCTCCGTGCGCCAACTTGACGGGGGGGGGGGGGGGGGGGTATTGGAACATTTATTTGGAATATTTTATTTGGGGACTAGTTCAAAATTCTTTTATGTTGTAATCTTTTATTTATGGTTATTATATTTTATTAGGAGACCACTCCTTTTTGAGATGATCGATCCCTTGATTGCGGCATCTCTACAGTATAAGAATTACACGGATGCTTCATGAATGAATACAGACAATTAAGCCTTATTTCTTCTTCTTCGTATTTTAGCATTCTAGTACGTATAAATCACTAAAATAACAAAGAGAAAGTGTAACAAACTCTTAAATAGATCCATAAAACAAATACTCCCTCAATCCCTGAAACAACTTCCCACTTTTTTTATTTGATTATCCCTAATTTAACTTCTCATTTCCTTAAATGGCAAGTGTAAGTGGTTGAAATGTCTTAAATATCCGCAGCAACGTACTCACCTCATTTACTCCACCCACCGCATATTTTACCTATCCCTTCGTATGTCTCTCTCCCTTCTTCATCAAAGTCTCTCTCTCTCTCTCTATCCCTTCTTCATCAAAGTCTCTCCGTCTCTCTAGTTCTTTGATGGTGTCCACTGATTCCGCGGATGTGTTACCAGCACAGGCTGAATCTAATAAGTCGCCCAATACTGATTTGAACATTGATGCTACAAACCCTAATCCATCTAGGGAAGTGGTGACCATTCCGAATCTGGCTCCGACCGTCGATGAGGAAGAAACCGAATCTCAAAGATGCAGGGGGTGGAGTACTTCGGAAACTGATTTTGGATGGGCTATATGTCACACCCCGGACCTACCAGGACACGTCAACAACCCGTCGTACAGTACGAATAGTCAACCGCAATCCAACACATCCATACTATACGAGGCGTCTGGAATATCATTCACACATAGTACATCCATAAACAAACATAATGTAAAATATTTATTAAAGCAGCAGAATCATTAATACAAGTGTTCAAGCCACACTTGGCATACTTAGGCATACAAGCCCCCAAATAATTATTCAGAAAATAATACCCACGAGCATTTATATAATTTTTTTTCAAAACAGAAGCGGAGGAAACACGAACCGAGTCTCCCCTCCTCGATCTTCCCGAAGCAACGGACGCAAGCTTCAACTTCTACCTGAAACTGTGAGGTGACCTCCCCCGTGAAGGGGAGGTCAGTACTTTGAACCATTTGAAAAGTACAATGACAACGACACTGTATATGATCAATGTTTCAATTTCTAAGACCCTCAATCTAGGGCGATATTATATTATAGGCCATAACCCTTGGTTACCCTTGTAACACCCCGGCCCCGTAGGCCCCGAGGTAGTTACTTTTGACCTCTAGTACTGTCCTCACAAACCGCCACTAGCCTTTTCCGCGCACTTTGTCCTCATTCGTGCGCGCCCTGAGAAACTTCCCAGGGGGTCACCCATCCCAAGACTACTCCCGTGCAAGCACGCTTAACTTTGGAGTTCTTGGCTAATGAGCTCCCTTAAAAGGAGATGCACCTTGTTGGTATGAGTAGTACTATTAATTCATTTAAATTAAATCTCAAGTGTTACAATCACCCCAACTTAGGAACGCAACGTCCTCGTTGCGCCCATAAACCAATCTCAAATTTCAATCAAATCCCAGAATCCTCCCCCGCTAAGTGTCCGCCCGATATCCAACGGGTCAGCACACTGTCATAGGGTTGCTTTGATACCATTTGTAACACCCCGGCCCCATAGGCCCCGAGGTAGTTACTCATAGATACCCTCCAGACCTCTAGTACTGACCTCACAAACCGCCACTAGCCTTTTCCGCGCACTTTGTCCTCACTCGTGCGCGCCCTGAGAAACTTCCCAGGGGGTCACCCATCCCAAGATTACTCACGTGCAAGCACGCTTAACTTTGGAGTTCATAGATGATGAGCTCCCTTAAAAGGAGATGCATCTTGTTGGTATGAGTAGTACTATTAATCCGTTTAAATTAAATCTCAAGTGTTACAACCCTGTTTGAAAATGTACTTACTTTATATAAAGTCAAGTAGTCGGCCTGTGGATCCATATTCATTTTGAAACGTTCACCCCTATTCCCCGTGACTGCTAGTCACGATCATCATAACTCTTAGTAAATCATTACGCTGTTCAAGGGTTTTACCCTAACACATTATTTCACTAAAGTAGAGCCCGCTCGTTTATTATTATTAAACTGTGCTAGAGCCCCGCTGTGGTCACCCTACATTATGCTAGAGCTTGCTCCAGTCATTCCATCTTGTGTTAGAGCCCTGCTCTAGTCACCACTAGCTACTGCGTGCTAGAGCACCGCTCTAGTCACCCTCATAATGTGCTAGAGCCCCGCTCATAGTCACGACATTTAATCCCTAAGCATTCTCTATGCCTAGTCTAGTCATCTTGAGTAGCCCTTAAGGCCTACCCCTAATAGATCTTATAGCTAATACAATTAGACCTTAAGGTCTCTCTTAAGAGTGCTTAAGGCATCACTACTCACAATCCAATCTCTTAAGATTAATTATATGATTATTCGTAGTAACCTCCCGACTAGTATTTCAATACTAGTCGGATAATCTTAGAACAACCAAGTTCTTAATCCGTAGTCATATTGTTCATCCTAATTGATTATCCAATCCAAATATAATTTAATCTCAATATCAAAAATATCACTTTTATCCATTCATGAATTCTTTACATGAAGTAAAAGTATATTTTATCACAATATTTCGTAATTAGTTCCACTATCATGTCATCGTATTCACAACACATAATCATACACAATTTCTTCTAAATTTGTATATCATGCTTCATTTACTCATAAGCATTAGTATTCTCATTTAGGCATTATTAATCATTAATAATCCATGAAAATCACATTTAAATACCTTAGGTAATCTTATGAAAATAACTCACTAATTATAAGCAAAATGGTGAGTCATCCTCACCTTGTGATGTGCTACAATAGTTGCCTTTGACAAACCCCTCGACCAATCCCCGTTCTAGGCCGATTGAAAGTGGAAAACTGGACTTCCAGCCAAAAGCCGGGCGGCTTTCACACAAGCCGGGCAGTGTTCGTGGCCTGCAGATACGGGCAACCTCTTTTCTTGGTGGTTTCCGGCGATTTCAACTCCTATCGATTCCACGACTGTTCTAAGTTGAATTCCACAACCTTAAATCAATATTCTACACCTTTAAACGTGTAAAACTTCATGTTTAATCCACCATATGATTTCTTAAAATCATATGAATAAAATACTAGTTAAAGAGAACTAGTTAAGTTCTTACCTTTCTTCTAGCTATTTTTCTCTTGAGCTTCTCTTTCTTCTTGATTCCCCCAACAATGGTTTTTGTGAGAGCTTTTCCTTGAGCTCCTTCTCCCTATGGTTGGCCGAATGAGTGCAAGAAGGTGGAGGAAAGATTCCTTCTCAATCAACACAAATATTTGTGTGAGATAGGACATGAATATGAGTTTTTGTCTCAAAGGAGACTTCCCACACGCTAGCACGTGCCATGCTCCTCTCCTTGTCCCGTTCCTCATTTACTTGAGGCTAAGGGGCTTGTAGAATACCCCAAGTGGGTGTAGGAAGTTCCTTTTAATTATTCCTGCTATTTTTAGCAGGTTGGGTGAAAATAGCACTTGGGTTGCCCAAACATTTTCCTCAACTTTAGTTGGCATTTTATTGTGCTTCTAAAATTATTATGATGACCCAACTAAATATTTGGTAGCTCATTCTCGATGTTTTGGACCCGATAACAATTTAATTAATCACACATTAATTAAATAAATCATTCTGTTGCACAAATTCTATTTGCTAGGAAATTCAAATACATATTAAATTTTAAATTCAAGTACATCCGGGTGCGCTGTCACAATATACACAAGAAATGGGAATCTGATTGTGCAGAGGACACGTACGAGGGATTTTCAGACTCAGACGGGGAAGAAGTGACCTCAAAGCCGCCATGGTCTCCAGATCCATTAGACCATGTGTTCGGTCACAATCGTCGTCTTCCTTGGATGCCATTTTCCTGAGGGAAGCCCGTAACCTAGTCTCTTTTTCTTTAAGTTGTGATGTACGCTGGTTGCTTAATGTGTTATTGTACGTTGCTAAAAACTCTGGCTGAACTGATGCATGTTATGAATACATTTTTTGTTGTTTTGGTTTAACCATTTATTCATATTTCGATTCATGTCATGTGATGTGACTAAGTGATACTCTTGGCCGTCACAAGCCTACCACAACACCCTCCTCCTTTATCCTGGCTTAGGACATGCATGATACCAAATAAATGATCTCCTTTATCTTCCTTATCTTTTTATATTCTTATGTTATTTTTATCTTCTAGCTTTTTTATGCTCTTTTTTATCTTTTATCTTTCTTATATTCTTGTGTTATTGTTTTCTTATATTTATTTATCTTTGTTTTATTCATATTATCTTACTTTTTTCTTCCCTTTCTTGTTTGTCTTCTCTTTTTGGCATCGATATCATAGATCAATTCATGTTAGCAGACCCCAAATTCTTTTGAGATTAAGGCTTGGATGTTGTTGTTGTTGTTGGTTTAACCATGTATGCATGATTCACCTTTCCTTAGTTCTTGTTCCCATTTTGCCTTATATCAGTGTGATGTAGCCTTTGTTATGCGTATATGATGTACCCTAACTTGTGCCTCATTGTGTTGATTATCATGGTGATTGACCTATATGATGTACTCTAACTTGTTCCTGATTGTGTTGATTACCATGGTTATTGACCTATATGATGTGCCCTAAATTGTGCCTGATTGTGTTGATTACCATGGCGATTGACATGTATGATGCATGCTTTGATTCAAATCAGTGTGATGTAGCCCCTCTTTTTTCTGATTGTGTTGATTACCGTGGTGATTGACCTATATGATGTATCCTAACTTGTGCCTGATTGTGTTGATCACCATGGTGATTGACCTATATGATGTACCTTAAATTGTGCCTGATTGTGTTGATTACCATGGTGAGTGACCTCTATGATGCATGCTTTGATTCAAATCAGTGTGATGTAGTCTCTCTTTTGCCTGTTTGTGTTGATTACCATGATGATTGACCTATATGATGTATCCTAAGTTGTGCCTGATTGTGTTGATTATCATGATGATTGACCTATATGATGTACCCTAACTTGTGCGTGATTGTCATGTAACCTCTGTTATATCTTATTGACCTATATGATGAATGACTTCATTGAAGTGAGTGTGATGTAGCCTCTATTATGCATGAACTAATGATGAATGAGGGTAGTATGCTCTGAAACATTAGGTTGTAGTTGATTATCTTGTGGTATAACTTGTGCCACCCATTTGAAATAAGTGTAGGAGGCCAAGCTTGATGACAATGTTAATGTTTAGACAATACATTCAATACTAAAGGACTATCATTGCCTTGGAATTTAAAGCATTACATAAAAAATAAAGTACTTTCGCCACTTATGGACAGTTAGACTGCATACTAATTGTTCTTGTTGTTGTAGTTCAGGTAGCATACATAGAAATGGGTGGAGGGAAAATTTGTAATTGGGTAATAGTTATTTTTTGGAGGGAAACTTTGTAAACTTGTGTGGTGATTAGTAGTGTAGAAGGTCAAATAGATGTAGAGCCTGTTTGGTGAACATGTTTTCCGGCTTATGAGGCTCATCATCCAACTTTTTTACAAAACACGTAATTTTTGATTTCACGCGCTGAATTAAGTATAATAAGAAAAGTAAGGTTGAAGTTGCTTTTCTGGCTGTATTGGCTGATAGTTGGTATACCGTGGGAGCGGCTCAGGGTGAGCATCCTGCTCCCACTGCTCCAGGGCTTTTCTTTTTAAATTTTAACATCAGGTTGATGTAATTCGTGTTTAAAGGAATGCAGCTTACATTGAAAAGAAATGTAACTTGAGTCAAATTGAAATGTAAGTTGTGTAAACGAAAGTATAAGTAGTAAATCATTGATTTCAATGTAAATAATGAAAAGAGAGTCTAATTGTCCAATTATTTTACATAAATAGTGTTTATGTTTTGTTTTTAATATGAGAGCTATAACTATGATTTTTTATAAAAATAATTTTCCCTTGAATAGCAGAAGCTTATTGTGTTGTGTAACTCGCATTATATTATGGTGTAACTCGGATCATAGAAAATGTAATTCACGTGTTAGTGGGGTGTAACTTGTTGAAAAAAGTTGACATGTAACTCACGCTTATAGATATGTAACTTTAGGCAAACCCTGATGTAACTTGAGTGTGTGCAAGATGTAAATTGAGAAAGGTGTAAAATAATTCATAGCAGTCATCTTCAACATGTAATTTGTCCAATACTGTATTAAAAATTAACATTAATTGTATCCAGATGCATAAAAAACATTAATTGTTCACCGAGGTTAATTACCAATTCGAGATGATATGAACTGATGCGTAAAGAAAATCTCTTAAGTTTCTTGAAACCATGTTTAGACTCTGGTGTGTGTGTGTAATGGATCGATATGGAATCCCTTCCTTTAGATATTGGATCGAAACATATGTTAATATGTATGTAAGTGTCGATTTAGATGTTTACACATGCATCTTTTCAGGTTGCAGTAATGCTTTTGTATGAATTTGAACCTTCAATTTGATCTTTGGCTAGTTTTAATCAATTACGCAGTCCTTTTGTTGATCTTGGGTTATTGTTTATCGGCGGCACTGGGTTTAACTTTAGGGAACAGTGAGTTGCTTGCCTTTTTAATGAATAAAACTACGTAGTTTTGGGACCGGTACACCATGCACATGGTGTACCGATCCCACAGTATAATTTGTCATTGGCTGAAGTTACTGTAGATGATCATTTTAGCTAATTTTTAATACAAAATTTTCTTTATTTTTTTAATAAAATATATTTTATACTCCTCCGTCCCGAAAAGGATGGCCAAATTTCCTTTTTTGGATGTCCAAAAAGATTTGCCATTTCCATTTAAAGTAAGGAATGTGTGGCTAAAATTAATTCTCTCGCCTCTGCACAAATTTCTACCACACAATTTTTACTTTATTAATCCATGCGAAAGTCAACTTTGGCCAACCTTTTCGGGACGGAGGGAGTATATAATTTTTTCATAAATCAACATAATCAGCCAATACAACCACTTTAGTCAAAATTTCATAAATATCAGCAGAAAAAACCGATTCGGCCGATTTCAGTGTTACCAAATAGGCTCGTAAATGTAATGAATGTACAACCTTTCCATCCCATCATGGCTTTTTATTAGATTTATTTTTTTGGATTTGAAGTGTTTATTCCTCCCAACCCCTTCTTTAACACTTTTCCCTCTTTCCCTTCAGCGGCTACTAACTCCCAAGAAGAGTATTTTACTTTAACTTACATAAAAATGTGTGCAAGTCAAGAAGTTGTTTCGGGAACGAAGTGAGTATGTAACAAACTTTATTTATGTCTAAAAGAACTTTGTAGTGCAATGTTTCATTGCATTACAAAGTTCATTTAGACATAAATAAACTTTGTTAAAAGACATTTATTTATGTCTAAAAGAAGTGCTTTATTGATTTTTTAGGTGCATGAGGCAATCCACTCAAAATTGTGATGATTCGTATAAAATGGTTGAATATGAAAGTGAATTTGTCTAAATGGCAACAGATTATTCGCATACTTCCGTGAGAGGAGGAGCCCGAGAAAGGCGAACCTAGGCATCCTAGGTCACTGTATGCACATATGGATATAAAAAAATAAAAAATAAAAATAAAAAAGGTAACAACCGCAACATAGTACTAGTAGTATATCAAAATAATAATCATAATAGTAATGATAATAAACATCTAATCATTTATATTTAGAACTAAAAACCTGTAAATGGAAGTAGTGGATCGATGACTCCTCTGAAAGACAAAGGTGCTCCTTATTTTTTGAGATAAGTGGCCCTTTAGGTTTAGAAAGTGGGTGGCGACTTTAGATATTTTTAATTTTAAAGATGTTAGACGTTTGGATAGGGGTGGAGTCGGTTCGAGCCACCCGGCCCGTGACCCGGCCCGGCCCGGTACTGTGCGGACCCGGGACCGGCCCGGTTGGGCGGTCCGGGACCGGGTATGGGCCCGAACCGGTGGGAAGGGGCGGGGCGGGCTCGGTGCTGGAATAATGTGACCCGGCCCGGCCGGGTCGGGCCCGGGCCCGGGTCCGGTCCTATTTTAAAATTATTTTTTTTTGTTTGGGCTACTAGCCGTTGGGGTGGGGCTGGGGACAACCCAAACGGCTATATAGCCGTTGGGTGGGGTAAAGGGGGGGTCCGGGGGGGGGGGGGTTGGCTGGTGGGGGGTGGGTGGTAAAAAAACCTATAAATACTCCTAATCTTAAACATTTTTTCATATCTCTTCTCCAATTCTTCCTAAATCCTATTCTTAACTCTCTACTCTCTAATTCTCTTATTCTCCATTCTCCAATATATTATATTTATTATTTATAGTTTATATTAATTATCTACTTATATAAACTATAAATAGATATAAATAGTATTATATTACTTATATTTGTTATCTAATTATATATTACTTATATATTTATTATATCTATTAATATAGTTGGAATTATATCTAATTAATTTGAAGTCATTCTATTACTCCCATCCGAAAGACCGAAAGTCCGAAAGAGGTACGAAATTATTCTTTTATTTACACTTGTTTAGTTACTAGTTAATTTGCTACATTTGACTCTTGTTAATTACTACACTTGTACACAAAACTAGTTAATTCACTACTTAATTTGCTATAACTCGAATTAATAGTTAGATAAATAGTTAATTAGTTTTTTACAATTTTTTATTAATTGCTACATTTGACTCTAGTTTAAAAAATATGTTGTACACAAAACTAGTTAATTCACTACTTAATTTGCTATAACTCGAATTAATAGTTAGATAAATAGTTAATTAGTTTTTTACAATTTTTTATTAATTGCTACATTTGACTCTAGTTTAAAAAATATGTTGTACACAAAACTAGTTAGTTCACTACTTAATTTGCTATAACTCGAATTAATAGTTAGATAAATAGTTAATTAGTTTTTTACAACTTTTTATTAATTGCTACATTTGACTCTAGTTTAAAATATATGTTGTACACAAAACTAGTTAATTCAGTACTTAATTTGCTATAACTCGAATTAATAGTTAGATAAATAGTTAGTTAGCTTTTTACAATTTTTTATTAATTGCTACATTTGACTCTAGTTTAAAAATTATGTTGTACACAAAACTAGTTAATTCACTACTTAATTTGCTATAACTCGATTTAATAGTTACATAAATAGTTAATTAGTTTTTTACAATTTTTTATTAATCGCTACATTTTTTAGATGGATCGTCCTAGATATTCGGTTGATATGGGTAACCTCGAGCGCAACCGAACGAAAGAGCTTGCGAGGAAGAGATCCCGCAAAGGTAAATCACATATCGGCTCTTCATCTCAAAGTCGAGATGATTTTGATACGGGTTACGTAAGGAGGGATGGGGATGCGATGACCGACGAACAACTAGAACAAGAATTGCACCGACATAATTCCCGCTTTTTTCAAGACCAACCGAGGACCATTGACGAAGAAGAGCTCGAGGACGAGGACGACGATGTGGAGGAAGCAATTCCGGAGAGCCACGACGAGGAGGAGGAGGAGGAGGGTGGCGGCAGCCATGACGCCGACCAAGCAGCCTCATCCCAAACAGGTACAAAAAAAAGTAAATCTGAATTAATGGCTAATAATTTTTCTAAGTGGAAGGACCCGAACACCGGGAATTGGACCGCAACTTGCAATTGGTGCAAGAAAAACTATAGCTTGGGGATTTCCGGCGGATACGGATCCGCCACAAGACACCTTAAGTCCAAACACCCGGTGGAGTATGCAAAATTAGGCGGCGGAACGGGGAAGCAAACGCAAATATCGAGGTTTGCAAATAACCAACAAGCTTTTGGTAATTTCTCATACAATCTTGCTTTTCGTGATTATGCACAAACTTGTTTAAATCCGCAATATAGAGGTTATAGTCGCAAAACGGTTAAGAAAGAAATTTCAAGGCTTTATGGTGCGGAAAAGGTAAGATTACAAAATTATTTTGCAAACTTTGATGGACGTGTTACTGTATGTTCTGACATATGGGAGGATACTTATCATAATTTACATTATTTGGGTCTGACTGTACATTATATTGATAATGATTGGCATATGCATAAACGTGTTCTTGCTTTCCGTGAATTTAATGATCGTCACACCGCTGAACATATTTATATTTTGATTGAACGTATTTTAATTGAGTATAATTTAATTGATAAGGTGTTTGCTATTGGTTTTGATAATGCTACTAATATTACTGCTGTTATTCCTAAATTGCGTGAATTGTGTGGTTCTACTTCTTTGATGGGTAGATTTTTTCATCAACGATGTGCATGTCATGTTCTAAATTTATGTGTGCAAGATGGTCTAAAAGCGTTGGGAGCATCGTTGGAGGTAGTCAAGGGGGGGATTAGACGTATTTGGGGTAATGGACAACTTAGGAAAAAATGGCATGATTATTTGATAGAAAGAGGTGAGAGATATGTGGCTTTTCCAAAAGATTTGTCTATTCGTTGGAATAGTACTTATAAAATAATTGGAGTTCTTCTTAGATATAAACAACATTTTCCTGCTTTTATGAAACAATATGATAACTATATTATAAACTCGGCTGAGATCGACACCTGTGAAAAAATTTGTAATGCTTTGATATATTTTAATAATGCAACTGAAACTTTTAGTCATGTTTATAAACCTACCTCAAACCAATTTATTCGTGAAGCTGTTAATCTCGCCGGTGCTTTTTCAAATTTTGAGAATGCTGATTATGTGAGTTATTTTGCTGGTTTTATGAGGGAAAAGTTTTTAAAATATTATTCACATATTCCGCATATTTATGGTATTGCATTTGTTCTCGATACTCGTTTTAGACTTGGTTCTTTAGAAGAATGTTTGAATTATTATTATGCTGCTTTTTTTGGTCCATTGCCAATGTATGAGGACAACCCAATTGATCCGAAAAAAGAATACAACGAGGTTAGTGATATATTTTATGCATTATTCAATGAGTTTCATGCACAATATGGCAATGCGCCCCCTCCCCCGACACAAACATCATCTAAAGGAAAATCAAATTTCAAATCTACGTTTGTCAATCTTATTAAAAAAACAAAATCAACTCCCGCTACACAACAAAGCACAATTAATGAGATTTCTTTGTATTTAACTTATGATGTTGATTTTGAAGAAGATGATGATTTTGACGTACTAAACTGGTGGAAGGGAAAAGAAAGAATGTTCCCGGTTTTAGCAAAGATGGCTAAGCAAGTGCTATCAATGCCGGTTTCAACGGTTGCCGTGGAACAAGAATTTAGTTCGGCCGGCAATGTTCTAACACAAACCAGAACGAGGTTGAGCGCTGAATCTCTTGAGATGCTTATATGCTACCACGATTGGTTGAAAGCAGCACGTAGAGCTCAAGAAATTGACATCACTCCATCCCAACACTTTATGGATGAATCTACAACAGAGGGTGGCTCTACCTATGCCGGAGATTCCGATTAAAAACAATTATAGTTCCTATTTAATTTTCAAACGTAGTTCCTATTTCATTTCAAATAAATGCACTTGAAGTTTGTTTTTTAATACTTGTATAAAACTATAAAGTATAAAATATAAATTAAAAAAAAAATTAACCGGCCCGGCGGGTGGCCCGACCCGTGACCCGGGCGGGTGACCCGGCCCGAACCGGACCCGTCCAACCCTCGGGCCGGTCCCGGGCCCATGTGATACGAACCGGCGGCCCGACCCGGCCCGAATCCATCCCTACGTTTGGACCTCCAACTCTCCAAGTCCATCCATGCGGTCCATTACAAGTTATTACAGAGGAAAAAAAATAGAAAGTCCATAAGATCACGTTAGCTGCTTCACGTTAGCATAAAAAAACAAAACTTTTGTGTAGCATTAGGGAGTTTTGACCCTGTGACTTGTAGCCTAAATAGAATCTTATTTTAATATTTCAACCAAATTGGCTAGCAGCATTTTTTCAGGTGTAGCCTATGCATATGCATACCCCTCTCGAGAAGGTTTTTTTTTTGTGTGGAAAGCGCCACATGCCATCGCTAGGTGCGATAACTCCGCGCATATAATGAAAAGAACTCTCTCCCCTTTATCTAAAAAGCTACAGGACTCAGCACTCAGCACTCAGCAGCTCCCATTTTACGCACGGGTAGCTCAGTTGGTTCAGTGGTGGGAAATTTGGACCAAGTGACCAAAGTTCGAAACCCGCAACGGTCGTGTGGAGGTCACAAAACCTGAAATAAGGCTGGGCCTCTGGTGCGCACGAGAAAAAGGCCTACCATCATTGAGCCGATTGAGTCACCGTGATTAACATCCTCCCAAAAATCCTGTCGGGTCGGGGTATGGGGGGCTCATGGAGTGGGAGATTCCACCTTTTGAACCAAGATCATGAACATACTTATCTCTACAAATCAACGCTAAAAAGTTCAGGTAATGCTCCGTACCTCTCTCCCGCTAGCTCTTCCTATCTCTAACCCGGAAAAGGTATCACTCTGATTTTTATACTACCTATAAAACTGTACTTTCTTGAAGTGTCTCTTTTCAAACATTATACATTTCATTGCTTTTGAATCGTCTTTTTTACCCTCTGAGAAGGCGATGTTGACATGATGTTAAAATATTGTACACTTATTCATGAATACACGCCTTTGAGGATCCAGAACTTTTATGAAGAGGGCACAGGTAGAAAAGCAGAAATGAGTCAGGACTCAGGACTGAATCGGGTCAGTCCATTTGGGGTCCAGTTAGTTCTTGTGTTATCCCTTACTATCAATGTTAATCTCTTAAATTCATGTGACATCTAGTAGAAATTGGATTGTGATTTTTTTATATCATTAGAAAGCTGTTACAACTTTTACTAAGACAACAAATTTTAATCAATGACATGTGTTATAAATTCAAATACAACAACAACATCATATCAGAACCAAAGGAAAAGAAATATAAGAAAGATAATACAAAAAGAGATAGGATAAACATAAAAAGATAGAATGAAAAGGATAATATATATATATATATATATATGTATATATATATATGTATGTAATTGGGTTCAAGTGAGAAAACAACCTTAGGAGAGAAATGAGAATGAATCTGGATCGTTAGATTGTATTTGGTGAAATTGATTGTGCATTAAGTAACACGAAAATGTGCATTAGGTGAAATCGAAATGTGCAACACAAAAAGTAAGACACAGTGGTATTACGTGAAGCTGAATTGTGCATTAGAGGAAATTGAAATGTGCACTAGGTGAAACTGAAATGTGCAGAATAAAAACTACAATGTGGTGACATTTTTGTACCTTTTATTCTGCACATTTCAATTTCATATAATGCAAATTTGAGTTTAACTTTTCTTTCTACACATTTTAATTTCACTTAATGCACATTTCAATTTTACCATATGCACAATTCAATTTTACATAGTACAATACAACGATCCAAATTCATTCTCATTTCTCTCCTGGAGTCCTTTCTCACTGGAATCACTCCCTATATATATAGGGGTGGGTTCTAATACAAAGAAGTCTTCCCATTAAAAGTAAGAAGTAATCTAAGCTCTTGATTACTTAAAAATGGATGGTATAGATCAAAACTCACGGTCAACCAAAATGTGTAATACATAATAGCAAAAGTGTATATGCAATATGTAATGGTGCACATTCACCTTGAAAAAAAAATATCAGGAACGAGTTTTATACTTGTTATGTTTTTCCCGAAAAGTGATGCCCTTTTTTATTAATCTAGTGCACTTTTCCTCCGTAGTGATGCACATTTGTCACAATAGTTTTCAAAAAAGTTTTTAATAATTACACTTTTGGCACCGAATCTTTCCCTTAAGAATTGATCGGATCTGCTCATTTTCTCATTTTACGGCTAATATTACTTCTCATTTTTCATATGAGGAGTGCTTTGTATTTGAACCTCCCTATATATATAAAGATAAAGATAAAAGGATAAAAAACAAAAGCACAATAAAGAAAAAGAAGATGAGGGGAAAAAGATGATGAGAGATCACCCCGCCACATGAACACCTGCCCTCCACTTTGCTCTATCTCAAGCCATACCCTCATCCAACTCAAGATAAAGCATATCACTTCTGACTCCTCTAATCCATGCCTGTTTGGGTCTTCTTCTCCCTCTTCCATACCTCTTCTCCGCACCTCTTAACTCGTCTGATAGGTGCATCACTTGGTCTTTTACGCACATGATCAAACCACCGCAAATGAGACCCGCATTTTATATTCGACAAGTGTTACTTCCACCTTTTATCTGATTGTCTCATTCCTCAAGTAGTCCTTTCTAGTATGTTCACACATCCAATGCAACATGCACATCTCTGTCACACTCATCTTTTGAATGTGACATTGTTTCACCGTCCAACACTCTACGTCATACAGTAATGCAGGCCTAATTGTTGTCCTATAAAATTTACCCTTCAGTCTAGTCGGCATACCTCGACCGCATAGAAATCCTGATGCACTATTCCATTTCATCCACCTTGTTCTTATTCTGTGGGATACATCTCCATCCAATTCACCGTCCTTCTGAATTATGGAGCCCAAGTAATGGAACATATCACTCACCAGTATCTCCTTACCATCTAGAGTAATTCTGCTATTACCACTGCTTCTACCTCCACCAAACTTGCACTCTATGCACTCAGTCTTGGATAAGAGGCCAATAACATTGTACCAAGTGGGCACTAGAATCTTAATTCCATAATAGTAGTTCTTTCCGTAATGAGGCATCATAGTGAGAGTCACAATTTCAATATGAAATGCATCAATAGCCCATACTTAATAGGTTGAGATGTAAAATAGAAGCAGTGCACTCAGTTCATGTTAAAAAAAGCAATGCAAACAGAACATGTACACTTAATGGAGCAATAGAGGATCCAGTAGCCCCAGTAGCAGCACTACCAATATTTCCATATGTTATTTCTATACAAAAAAGACAAGTGTTAGAACTGAAAAATGAAAATATTATATTACAAATTGTGTATAAATAAATGAAAAGGCACAACAGTTATACCTTTTTCTAATTTGTCTACATCATCAATGTTTTCTTCAACTAAAATAGGCTCGGCTCGTTAGCCATAGAGCTGTCAAACGGGCCGATCTGACCCGACCCGACCCGTAACGGGTTATGCTCTATGTGGGTTGGGTCGGGCCAACCCGTTTAACGACGGGCAAGAATTTCTACAACCCTAACCCAACCCACCTAACCTATGGGTGAAACGGGTTGGCCCGCGGGCCAATAATGTAAAAAAATATACAACAACAACAACATTCAAGCCTTAATCCCAAAAGAATTTAGGATCGGCTAACATGAATCGATCTATGATATCGAAGCCAAAAAGAGAAGAAATACAAGAATGGGAAGAAAAAAAGTAAGATAATATGAATAAAATAAAGATAAATAAATAAATATAAGAAAACAATAACACAAGAATATAAGAAAGATAAAGATGACAAATAAAAGAACATAAAAAGCTAAAAGATAAAAATAACATAAGAATATAAAATGATAAGGAAGATAAACGATAAAAGAAAAAAAGAAATGAAAGGTAGAAAAGACATTAATCATCCACCCGGATGTGCGCCCTCAGCTTTTCTCTTTCCAAAGCCATACTCTCATCCAACCCAAGAAGACGCATATCAGTTCTGATTCCTCTAATCCAAGCCTGTTTGAGTCTTCCCCTCCCTCTATTCTCTACCTCTTCTCCCCACCCCTCAAGTTGTCTAACAGGTGCGTCACGCGATCTTCTACGCACATGCCCAAACCACCGCAAACGAGACTCCTGCATCTTATCTTCTATAAGAATGAGATGAACGATGGATTATCAATGTCTTCTTTATATATAGCATTTTAGTACATATGTTCAATTATTAATATAATTAAATAGATTAACTATTCAATTCTAAGTAATTTTTCCTTAATTTTTGAAATTTTTAACGTATCGTGAATTTGATTTAATATATTAATTTTTAATAATTATTTAGAGATAAACTTTATGTAGATTCAATTGGTAACGACTTCCCACAAAAAAAAATACATGCTAGCTAATTAGGTTATGGCGGGGCGGGGCGGGGCAGGTCATGGGTCAACAAGTTTGGACCCGTCCGGGTTACGGGGCGGGTCCGCCCTGCCCCGCCAAGTCACGGGGCAGGCCCAGGTCTTGCAGTACCTGCCCCACCCCGACCCATTGCCATGCTAACCCTAACCCACCAATAAATGGGTTTAAACGGGCAAGCGCGCGGGTTTCGGCCCATTTTGACGGCTCTAGTTAGCCATTCTCAACCAATCTTGTGCACAAATAAGGGCTTCCACAATTTTTGGACTGAAAGAACTTCTAAAACAGTCCAAAATCCTACCACTTGTACTGAATGTGGACTCAGAAGCTACTGTGGATATTGGAATACCAAGTACATCTCTAGCTATCTTAGAAAGAATAGGAAATCTTTCACTATTTAACTTCCACCATCTCAGTATATCAAAGTCCTTATCTTCCTCAATTATTGACTCTTCAAGATAGATATCAAGTTCTGTTTTTTAACTCCTAACTGACCACTCTCTAGTTTCTTTTTTTATCTCAGCCTTAAATCTTGCTATGGCCTGTTCTCAGCATTATTAAATTCCACAGATGCAACATTATATGAACTTGAATTAGAACTTTCACCAACACAGTCAGAGTAAGTGACAACATAATCAGCATATAACTCAATGAGGCCAGACTTCACTTTGACAAAAAAAGGCACCATTTTTGTCACCATATAAAGCATTTAGCTGATATGACATATATTGAAACTTGTCCCTAGGGTCTAACACATTAGCAAAGAAGATCAATGAGTTCATTTTTTCAGGATCACCCCAATACTTGTCCAATTTAGCTTTCATGGTAGTCCCCATTGCACTGATA
Source organism: Cuscuta europaea (assembly GCA_945859875.1). NCBI lineage: Eukaryota > Viridiplantae > Streptophyta > Magnoliopsida > Solanales > Convolvulaceae > Cuscuta > Cuscuta europaea. The sequence goes on from CAMAPE010000061.1 coordinate 14,016,823, forward strand.
GAAGCAGATGGAGAGACAACCACGTCTTTTAGGACAAGAAACAAATCAGATATTTCAGAAAAAAGATATTGGCGGTAACATAGAGAAAGCAAGAAATTCTAAGAGTCAATTCATAATTTTTTTTCAAAATGGTCACAAAAGATTCAATTGTAATCTAGTCTAAAACATGAGGAATGTCAGTACCCAAATCAGTACCGAATGCACTTTCATTCTCCTCATAGGCTTCAAACACTGTCTCATTAGAAATGGCAGATTTAAACATCAGGTAAGTGGAATTGCACCTAGTTGGAACATCCAAGTGCAGACCACACTTAGCTTCCACTCCTATCAAGTTAGATATATCTTTGAACTTTTGAAGCCTAGGAGGTGAGTTCCTAACATACTTAACAACCTCCCTAATTCTCATGACAGAAGTGTCAGCATCTTTAAGGCCATCTTGGATAGCTAAGTTCAAGATGTGTGCAATGCAACACATATGAACGTACTTTACTTTCACAGAAGAAGCACCCCAAGATATCAATTTTTTCTTAAAAAACCCAACAACAATAACATTACTACTAGCATTATCAACAGTCACAGTAAAAATGTTTCTCAGACCCCACTCAAGCAAGCCATGCTCTAGGGCTTTAACTAGGTACTCCCCTTTGTGAGAAGTGACATGGACAAAGGAAATGACTCTTTTATGAAGCTTCCACTTATCATCAATGAAATGAGCAGTTATACACATGTAATTTATCCTCTGTACAGAGGTCCATGTATCAGTGGTTATATTGACTCTTTGACTGTGTTCCCTAATCATCTTCTTTTGGATAAGTCTTTCATCAAGGTATATTTGATAGATGTCTCTAGCAATTGTCCACCTAGAAGGAATTTGAAATCTAGGACATGCTACAGAAACAAACTTTCTAAAACCTTGTCTGTCTACAAATCTAAAAGGAAGCTCATCAATGATTAACATTTCTCCTAGAGCTCTCCTAATAGCATCTTGATCAAACACCCAGGTTCCTATGACCCCAATATTTTTAGAAGGTTGCCCTGTCTGTGGAGGGACTGAGTGAAAGGTTAAGAGGGCCTGTCTAGTTTCTTTTGCATGGGGGTTTTTCAAGCAGCTAAGCATATGATTTCTGATGGAGGAAGTACCATGTTTTTTAGCGACAACAATATATTTTGGCTTAGTAATCACACTTCCCCTTAATAACCACACCTTTGTTATCCTTAATCTTGGTAAAGTGCTCACATATCTTAGATCTCAAAGGAGGTTGAGATCTGGATAAAGATGAGTTCTCACTTTCAAGAGTTTGACCTTCCATCTATTCATTGGGAGTTGCATAATCATGTTGTTGTTAAAGTCTCATATTATCAGGGTAGCTCCCACTCATCATCAATTCATCATAGTGTTTATGTCAAACACTTGTAAGTTTACAACTCAAGTAACACCATACATGATACATCAAGTCTGGAACAATCAACAAGCTGATCTATAAAAGGATAATATGCAGTGTGCATAATCACTTCTCTATAGACTTAGAAGAAACCAATTAACTCTCATTACTTATTTGAGAACCAGAGTACAAAAAGGCTTCTTCATTAAAACATAAGTGAAGTTATGTACACATAGGCAACACATTATACATCATAACTCATAAGCTTCCACAGGATGACATGACTACATTCAGGAAACAAACAACCAAATAATGGCTTCATGTTGACATGTTGTTTAAGTCACATAATATCATGGTAGCTTCCACTCATCATTAATGATTCATATTGTTTATGTGATAATGTCATACATCAAGCATAAGATTACAACTCAAGTAACACCATACATGATACATCAAGTCTGGAACAATCAGCAAGCTGATCTACAGAAGGATAATATGTAGTGTGCATAATCACTTCTCTACAGACTTAGAAAAACCAATTAACTTTCATTACTCATTTGAGAACCAGAGTACAAAAAGGCTTCTTCATTAAAACATGAGTGAAGTTATGTACACATAGGCAACACAGTACGCATTTACACATTGCGCATCATAAGCTTCCACATGCTGGCATGAGACATGAGTACATGACATTGTACATTCAGAATTCAGAAAAAAATCAACCAAATAAGTTAATAACCAATTCATCATCATTTTGAGGTGTTCACACTCAGAATTCAAAAACAACACACCACCATTTCATCATCACTCTGATGTACAAAGTCCACAAATAACAATACCTTATTCAAGCTTCTACATATGAATATACAATTACACAGATCTGAACGCATGCCATAATGATTTATTGAGAAACCGTAACCAAAATACAATAATTTAATCCATACTCAGTCACCATATAATCAATAGTCAGTGAACAATTAAAAGGGATTACGACTGTCATAATCGCATTCTTAATACTTCCACTAAAACAACATCAATTCATCATTCATCATGAGGGATTTAATTAACATTAAACAATGCTTCCAAGTTCCAACATACATAAGTATTTTTAATTTTATACCTCAGTGATGCTCAATGCTCTAACAAAAAAGATTGGGTAACAGAACTGCAGAAGGGCAGAGTTTCGGAATTGGGAGATTCGGACTATGGGCATCCACCTCAGTCCATCACTTCCTCAGAACATAGATGGACTGCAACAGAATGACAGATGAAGAGAAACAAACATATCAATCATCAAAGAAAGACATACGTCATAATACGAATTAAAAACCGAGAAGTCAGAGACAAAGAGAGAAGTAGATAAGTGAATTACTCAATCGGCTCAGGCGGCCGTCGAAGATATATCATATATGTCGAATACTCAGATGAAAATGGCGGTTAACCGGCATCGACGGCCAAGTTTGAGAGAATATGATTTTAGAGAGAAGTCAGAGAAGAATTTAGAAGGTGGCGTTTAGGGTTCGAAAGAAAGAGACGCTGAACGATTAGGATTTAGGGTTAAAAGGTGTAGGGTTGGGTTATATGTAGTATATATATGGCCCATATATATCGGGTGGTCGGGCGGGTCCAGTAGCTAATATGCAAACCCTACCTGCAGCCCGCTGTCCGCCCAGATGCCTTGGGTTGTGATAAGTCCATATTTAGACATGCATTTGATGCATGGTGGGGTCGGGTTTGATGGTTTTCCCTAGCTTTAAGGTGTTACAAGTCTCAATTTTAGCTCAAGTTATGTTTACCGGGCGTTGGTTCGAGTTTTGTGTCATTTGGAGTCAAAATGAGGATTTTAGAGTTCGGCACCGGCGCTTGAGAAGAAATCAGGATGAGTTGAGAAGCATTCGAGACTGATTAGTGAGCTTTTGGGGTCACCGGGAGGTTCACGATGACGATTTGAAGGAAAAAGAGCTCTAGGATTGGCTATGGGATCAAAAGAAGATAAATGGAGCTTGAAATCGACGATCAGGTTGACCTTCTATCAATCGTTCAAGCATATCTTTTTGTAGAAACATTCAATGTACACTATTCAAAGTCCATAAGAAATCTAACTTCAAGGGATACAAATCATATGAAGACACCTTTGCTAGAATCTGAGAGAAAGAAGGTGAAAACGGACGATGAAGTCAGATGATCTCTGTTGCGATTTCAGAATGATACCTTCCACAATTTTGATCATATCTCTTTATTGGATGATTCAAATCACATTCGGCAAATTGGGGTGGATAGAGGAATTTATTATCTACATCTTTCATGATGGAAGTATTGCCAAATTCGGAAGTTAAGTATGCACGATCGTGCCCTCAAAGTCAGGCTCGATCGTGCGTGAAGAGAAAGCATCGCGGAGCTACTGCCAGGCAGGCACGATCGTGCCTGGAGGGAGGCACGATCATGCCTGCCCAAAATGCGCGTTTTTGCTCCGGATGCACGATCGAAGGCACGGTCGTGCCTGACACTGTGCCTGCCTCCGGAATTCCCAATTAAGCTCAAATTTTACCCGATTTTTCTATTTAAACAGCATGTAAACCCCCGTTTTCAAGGGGGGAACTTAGAGAGCAGCTTAAGGATGAATTTTGAGAGCTTTTTAGCCGGGTTTTTCAATTCTTTGAGATTCTTTGTAAGTTCCTACTTTTTAATTAATGACAATTAATTCTATTCAGCCAAATTCTGTTGATTCTTCAATTATGAATTGTGAGTAGTTTAATTAGGGATTTGGGATTGATGAAGGGGTTGATCATGATGTATGGCTAGATTCTTGATGGTTTATTTGCATGAATGCCGTTTAATTTGTGTTTGAATGATTTAATTGATATCTTTTGTAATCTGGAACCGCGGCTAGAATTACAATTGCTTATAGAATAAATTAAGAGAGATCTAGTTTATTCTAGGACACATTCACACACACTTAATCGTTCGCAAAGAGATTAGTAGCGACTAAGGGGCCGTAAGCTCACTCGCCTTGGCAATAATTTAGGATCCTGTCGCATGAGAGATCAGCCTGGTCCCCTAAATTATTGTACTCTACGTCGCAAGAGCGGTAAGAACTTAGTAATGATTAGCTAGGCTCAATTGAATTAATTTCATGTAATTAGGCATGATCTGCCAGAAATCTGGTTACCCCAGAATCAATCCATGTCCCCTTCGTCATTAATTAGAAAGAACCCCCTAGTTTAATCGTTTTATTCGCATTTTTATTTTCCAGCAACCAATCTCGCACGACGCATTTTTATTTTTATTTTTTTAATTAATCTTTGATTCCCTTTTGTCCGTCCCTGTGGAGACGATACTCATACTTACACCCTTTACTACAATCTATTTTAAGTGCGAGAAAACTCACATCAGGCTGGTTCGGTTATGCAGTTTGGGTCGGGTAATCTGACCCATAGCCCAAAAATCGGATAAATCCAATCGGGTCATTCGGGTTGGGTCAGTTTTGCACAGCCCTAGTCCCGCCAGAGACTCGCCGTTGTCGGTTACAGTTACCTGACCCGTCATATATAGTTATCCGACTCGCCAATTTAGTTATCTGACCCGCCCATTTACAGGTACTTAGTCTGCCCAGTTACAATTACTTAATCCGCCTAGTTACAGTTACCTGACTCATCCAGTTACAGTTACTTGACTCGCTCAGTTACAGTTACTTGACCCAATTAATTACAGTTATCCGACCCGTTTAAGTTATCCAACCTGACTAGATAATAGTCACCTGATTCGATTAATAACGGTTACCTGACGTTATTAATTACACTTACATTTACAACCGCCAACCACCTGATTTTCAAATGCCACCTGTTGTCGCAACGCTGTCGCCGCAACGCCGTTGTCGCCCCACATATCGCCTATTGCCTCTTGCCCCATGCCCCAACCCCAATCACTGTGTTCCACAACCCGCCCCTACCCCCTCCACAGATCCATGTCAGGCTAGCATGACCTCAACCCTGATCACTTCTCCCCAGTCCATTCGCCCTAGTCCGACATTAACTAACAACCCTATTTACCGGACCAACAAACCCTAGCCACCGCCAATTTGCTCAAAACTCTAATCGCAGTCCATAAAGCCTAATCGCGTCACTGCTTTAAAGATGTAGCCACACCACTGCAACCGCCCTCGATCTAAATTCCTAGCAACCATCCGTGTCGACGATCTAAAGCCTTAGCGCCGATCTAAAGCCTTAGTTGAGCTCTATATCAACGCCCAACGGTGAACGTTTGCAGTGTAGAAAAGAGAAACATGTTGAGCAAAAGACGAACATTGGCGGTGTTAAGGTAGGGCAAGTAACGACAATCCAATGGTGGAGCTGTGATGGAGGAATGCACAGGGAAGGCTAGGCTGGAGATCGGATGCGATGCAGAGAAGATGGAACACAGTTAGGTTTACTTCAGGGCATTTCAATCAATTAACTAATGTTTAGTCTCTTTTTTGTCCTAATTTTAAAAGGGTCATTCACTCATTCTTTCTTTTAGAAATTCATATGCTATATCTTATCTTTTTATCATCTCCATTGTATATTCAATAACATGCATACAAAATTTATGAGATTGAGGGAGTGTTTGGATCTGATTCTTAAAACTGCTTCTTTCTTCTGCTCCTTCAGATGGCAGAAGCAGAAGTTGGAATGTTTGGGTGAAAGTGCATAAGTGATTCTGATGCTCTAATTTACTCCTAGAATCAGTTTTTCTAGAAGCTGAGGGTGACCAGCTTCTGAAAACTGATTCTGATTCTGCTTTAAAAAAGAAACAGAAGCAGAATCAGTTCCAAACACCCCCTGAAACGAAAAGGCTAAAAAACGCTGGTCCGGGATTTCCTTATCAGAACCACCTGATGTGATTTCCATCTGGTAATTCTTCATTTTAGGCCAAAAAATGAAGATTATGGTCTTTTTTTATTCATTTATGCTTGTTTGCTTAGACACGCATGACTTTTAAAAAGGACTCTTTTTTTTTTTTGCAAGAAAAAGGACTCATTTTTTAAACAGATCATATTCAAATAAAAAGCTTCTCACAGCTACAAAACAAAAACAAAAGTATTCAGGTACAGTGAAATATATAACGAACTGCTTCTATTTCAATATTATGGAAGGTAACATGTAAACTCTACAGAAATCCATAATTCCCTAAAGTAGACAAGCCCTTGAAAGATCCCGTATACAAACAAAAATAAACGGAAGTTTCTTCGACTGGTTAAAAGGATAGGATTACACCTTCCGTTCCTGCTGAGCAGAGTTGCTTGAGGCATCAATAGGAAAGATTTCTTGAAGTAATACTTATATATTCATCTTCTGGCATATATGTCATTTCAATGTGAAAGCAGCCTAGTTTAGTTGGAAACATACATTTACAGGACAAGAATGGTATTGCACAGCGTTGAAGCAGCTTTTCTGTTTAACCCAAAAAAATAACTTGTGAGATGAGATCACAAAATATGATTTCAAATAACTAACATTAGAACAATCTAAACGTGAATACAACCCACATAGTGCATTGGTCATGGAAATCTAAAGGACAATGCACATTGGGTGCACATAATGCCAATGGATTTAATGACATTAAATTGCAGTTGATTAACCAAATGCTCATGTAACCTATATGCATGTAAGCAAGTGTGTTGGACTGTTGGTGTATCAAAAGTATATTTGTGCACTTATGCGTGTTTGCTTGGTGCGCATTTTTCGCCATCTCCATTGTCATAAAATCACAACTGACATGATAAGCTTGAAAACTTCACAAGAAGAAGAAAACTCACCTCACAAATGAAACAATTACACAGCTTTAGTATATTCTCCACCCAATTCCCTTCTGATCAGCTTCAGGATTTGAATGACCTACAAAAACAAAACAAAGTAAATTCACACAGTAAACAAAAAGTGAATACTGTACAAACGACATTGAGAACATCTTTTTTTAAGTTACCTATACATGAAAAGAAATTTAAAGAAAACTATCCTCTCAATGAATTTCACTAAATGATTGACTCATCTTACCCCGGGATAGTGCTGTAGAATAGGTGAGTAATGGTCAAGTGCTATATAAATCTTTTCAAGCAGGCCCAAAAGTACATCCACCTCATCCCCAAGAAGATCAACCTGAGTTCCAAATGTGTAGTTTAAGGTACACGCAAACGCACAAGCACACGCACATATAGGAAAAGGCTCTGTATGTAGTTTCCATTTTATAGTTAATTTTAGTGATTCAAATACTAAACAGTTGAAATATAAATCAGTTAAAGGTGTGTATAATGTGATAACTGTTCATAGATCAGACTTCAATAAGACACTTAATATGCAGGTTTTTGTACTTGGGAGGTAACTGTGTTATCTTCTACTATTCAAATCAATCTTTCATGTTATAAGCTAGTTCTAGGATATGAGAAGTTTAAATAAACAATATATCTTTGTGTATCGCTACAAAATCAAAATCCTATTTCTCATTCCCAGGTCACCTTGATAAAGTATTCAAGTAGGCAGTTACCTCGGCCTCAGCCATTTGAAGGTCTGAAGATCTCTTTTCAAGTGTTTGTTGACAGATTAAATGCCTCTTTCTGAGCAAATTTGCTTTCTTGACAAGTGATTTCAACTTACCTTGTGAATGTTCCAATCTGAAAATAGCAAGAATTAATATAATAAAGCTACAGAGTTAATAAATCTCTGTATGTAGTTTCCATTTTATAGTTAATTTTAGTGATTCAAATACTACACAGTTGAAATATAAATCAGTTAAAGGTGTCTATAATGTGGTAACTGTTCATAGATCAGACATCAATAAGTCACTTAATATGCAGGTTTTTGTACTTGGGAGGTAGCTGTGTTATCTTCTACCCATCCAATCTTTCATGTTATAAGCTAGTTCTAGAATATGAGAAGGGTAAATTAACAATATATCTTTGTGTATCGCTACAAAACCAAAATCTTATTTGAGTTATTTCTCATTCCCAGGTCACCTTGGTAAAGCATTTAAGTAGGTTCCCATCTGCAAAACCAAAATCTTATTTCTCTTTTCTAAGCAAATTTACTTTCTTGACAAGTGATTTCAACTTACCTTGTGAATGTTAATCTGAAAATAGCAAGAATGAATATAATAAAGCTGTTTACAGACCACCGCACATAATATTAGGCTCATCATGCCATTATGCAGAGACCGACTGTGGGCAGTGTAACAAAGGTGGATTATAACTCTCTAATGGGTGAACGAGTACAGGACTGGTCCGTGTACTTTACAAACAAAATAAATACAAAAACTTTCGGTTTCCAAGAACCTGAATTTCTAAGATTTCAATATTTTGAACATAAAAAGCAATTGCACTATATTGAATTAATAAGTGCATACCTAAATTTGTTTGCACTGATTCTCTCAGTCACCTTGAACTCAAAACCAGCAAACATTGTTGACAGCTCACATACAGTCCCTTTTATGGCTTCCATTTTTTTTCTTAATTCTTCTTCCCTGGATTCTAGTAATAACAAATTGCTTTGCTTCTCCTCAGAAAGAGCAAGTGCCATCCTTCTTTGATGATTGGCTTCGTTCAACTCCTCCACCTTTTGTTTTTCTTCATCCCTAAATGCTTCAATTTGTATTAATGCTTGTAGCAGTTGACCCTTCACAAGATCTAATTTCACATCATTTTCAGAAGCTAAATTTTGCTGCTTGGTCACCTGTTCTCTTAGACAATTCAGCTCTAGAGATACAAGGTCAAACTGATCCCTCTCCTTTGCTAATGCAGTTGAAATATCACTCGCCATTCTGTCTTTTTCTTCCAATGACATCTTCAATGCAACTAGTTCTTCCTTCAACTTGATTTTCTCATCAGCCTCCAATGTAAACTCATTTTCCCTTTGAGAAGCTTGCAACTGTAGAGAAATTCGAGTCTCACGTTCCTTCAAATACCCTCCATATAACTCTTTGATGCTTTTTTCAAGATTCACGATTGCTTCACCATGAATCACTGCATACATTTCTTGCATGATCAAAGACTCGCAGTCCGAATCTTTCATTTCAACTACGCAAGTGCTTTCAGCTTCTACACCAGCTTCCCTGGACATGGTATCATAAATTTCCTTAGCCAAATGAAGCTGCATATATGAATCTTCTCTGAGATCCCTCATGAAACATTTATATACTTCCTCTCTTATTGAAGATTCTATACCTACATCTTCAACGATCAAATTGAGATTGTCTACAAGTCTTTGCATTTTAGTTTCAGCCATAGAGTGCTTAAGCATCTTCTCAGAAGCATCTGAAACACAGGAGGAAAGACACTTCAATTCATTTTTCTTAAATGCTAGAGAATCTCTAAGACGACAGTTTTCAGAAAGAAGGCTTTCGAGCCTATTCTTCAAATTGCATACATTTTCATCCTTGCAGTGGATTGGAGGACATTTCTCATTTGCCAAAAGGATATCATCAAGTTTTGAAAGAACTTCTGGTATCTTTTTCCTGAGTACATCAAGTTCCTTGTCCTTCCTGTGTGACACATTTGAACCTCTTTCCCTTAGTCTTAGGAATTCTGCCTTTAATGTAAACAACTCTTCTGTTTTTTCTTGCAAAATAGACTCATGGTCTCTCTTCATTTTTGTTATCATGTCACTAAAGTAGCTTACCATAGCCTCCTTTGACAAGTGCTTCAACTGTGCAGCTTCAAAACTGTGGGGGACATCAATTCTTGAATGTTCTACTTTATCATTTCCCTCGTGAGACTTTGAAGACATACCATGGTCTCTTGAGATCTTATTGTGAAATCCATCCATATCATGTGATCCAAGAGATGTCAAATTCCCACCTTCTGTGCTAGACAATAATTTTAAAATACCAACCAAGTCAGCACGTAAGCCACGGATTTCGCTGAGCTTTTCAAGCTGCATGGTGCACATCTGAGTGTTTTGACCCCATATTTGGTTCTCAAAATCTTCTACAAAACTCCGCAAAAGATTCTGTGTCACCATGTTCTCAACCTTTCTTTGCAGGTCTTTCTCCATTTTGAACTCAAAAAATGATACCTTTGACAATTGAAGTATGTCATCCACACAACCAAAGATACTATCAACAGTCGTTTCGAGGTTGTTTATTGTTTTGTCCACATGAACCCAGCTTTGAGATTCTTTTTCCTGGGGAATACCACCCAACCCGACCAACTCAGACCCAGAGCCTATCCTCCGGAGCGAGTTGTGGTCTTTGACCTCATACATGTCATTCTTAAGTTTCTCAAACTGCTCTTTTACTATATTTCTTAGCCCAGTCAAAGAGTCCATCTTCTTCCCATCCAAAGTAAATCCATCCAATAAGGCAATGTGTTGCGCACTTTCTGGATTATTTGATGATAACACATGTGATCCTCGAAACTCGACTCCATTAACTTCAGTGACATGAAAGTCAAAATGTTCTTTCAACTTGTCCATCTCCATTTCCTTGTCCCTGACTTTCTCTGCCGCTTCTTGTTCTACAGCACCCACCATCCCCTTAATGATGGAATCATTAACCATCCGTGACACCAATATCCGGCCATTAATGTCATCCCAGTACAAATCGAGATCCTGCAAAATATCATCACCCAAATTCATGCTTTCCGTTGCATCATCTGCCATTTGCTCCGATTCAGCACTGGGAAACGAAGTTGCACCAACCCCATTTTCCACTACTCCGTTATCCCTTATGTCCTGGCTCCCCATTCTAAGCGGCAAGGTAATAGTTTCTGAAAATAAAACGCAGGACTGATTTCTGGAAAAATGACAAGATTGGAGCAGAGAATAATTGAAGGCAAATAGAGCTCCAGAAGGTCCATAGATACAAACTGGCATACCTTAGCTGTGTTTTTCTCTTTCTGTTTTGGGAGAAAGGAAGCTTTATCCAAGATAAAATAAGGTAGATTGCATCCTCGAATGAATGAAAGGCTCTTTAGCAGCCACAACAGATAAATTGAAAACTATTATTATAAACTAAGAAAGAAGAGCGGCCCAAGTGTACAAAAAAGGGTTGAGCTGCGATAAACTCTGCAATAGAGCCAGAATTCCAACAGTCGGCGTCGAACCGCTCAAGCCCTCAGCCTGCAATAAATCCAAGAAAAAGTCCTAATTAATTACCTGTGCTATAATCGAAAGGTTATGAGCACGCACGCAGGTAACCAAATAAAGAACATCAACTAATGCTGGGAGCCTTCAAATAGAGATTAGTTGAACTGCTGAATAGATAAACTCCGGTTCAATTAATTACAGAGCAAATAAGGATTGATAGAATTGTATGACATACTATATATAGACTCTGTATAAGATACTGGGAGCTTCTACTATTCCATCAAGGTCAGAGCACCGTTAACTAAGCTGCAGAATGGAACTTTAGGGTTTTGTACTGCAGCTGTACCCTGTCAGGCTGACCAGCAGGAAATGGAACTAGCTAGGAGCCCCCCATACCCTGATTGTAGGTCTTCTTTCCCGTGCGAACCAGAGGCCCAGCCTTATTTCAGGTTCTGTGATCTTCACACGGCCGTTGCGGGTTTCGAACCTTGGTCACTTGGTCCAAATTTCCCACCACTGAACCAACTGAGCTACTCGTGCGGGTAGATCGACGAGGTACAGGAGTGACCTGCAGGAAGGCTTTTTCGGTTCGATTTGAAATTGGTTGAAAAAATTACGGGTATTAGCCCGTAATTGAACGATAGGAGTACAATCTTTTTATTCCCAAAATAGGACTAATATATGTCTCTTCTTCTCATTCTGCCATCTTCCTATCATTTTCAATAGATTTATTTTATTAATAAAAAAACATAGTTTAATTTATAATAAAAATATAAAAATAATAAAATATTTATAAAATAATAATGAAAACGTGAAAAAATAAAATAAAAAATAAAAAATTAAAAATAATAAATACTCCCTCCGTCCCTGAATTATCTTCAAACTTTCTTTTTTCGTCCGTCCCAAAATTATCTCCTCCTTCCCTTTTTGGCAAAGAATTTGTGGTTCACAATCATTCTTACACATTCTTACACATTTCTCTCTCCTCTGCACAACTCTCCACCATACAAAACCCACTATCTTAATAAGTGTGCTCAGCCGAAATGGGAGATAAAACAGGGACGGAGGGAGTAAATTTTTTAAAAAGTTTTTAAAAAGTCCAAAAAATAAAATAAAATACCTAAAAAAATTTAAAAAATATGTGGGTTACTGCCAACGCGTCCTCTACCTACCAGCACCACCGACTCCGGTCGCCGGGAAAAAAATGCCATCTTGTGTAAAAAATGTCACATTTCTCTGAAAATGCCATAAAGATGGCATTTTTACTCTTTGAAAATAGAAAAAATGGTACCAAAATTACTATTGGGCTTTCTCAAGACACAAATATGACCACTTTTCATTTTTCCAAAAATATGACTTCACTCAATTTTGAAACCCGTTTAACCGGTAATCACAACTTACTTGCCGGTTACCCACCCAGAAGAATTAACCGTCTCTGCAACTTCAGCACCGCCTTTCTTCTTCGCGCTCTTGCATGTCGACTTTCTTCTCGCTCTTCGATGCCGATTAACAATGGAAGGTAAAGATTCGATTGCTTGATACGCGACACCATTTCTTCTCCCCCGTCTATATTCGCCGTGTTTCTACTCGGCGATTTCGAATTCGACTTCACCACTCGTCGTGTTTCTCAACTTCGTTCAGCACCTCTGTTCCTACTCGGCTCCTTACTTGAGGTACGCTGTCGATTGTATCTCGTTAGTTTCCACACTCCAATTTCACCAACATTGTATTTTTTTTTTCAATCTCGTAAGATTACTACTCTTCTCCTACTGTTTTGATTGCATTTATCTATCGACGGTTTTCAACTGCAACTTGGACTATTGCATGTTATATTGTGCTTGTGGTATCTCCTCTTTATTTATATGCACTCATCATTTTGCTCTTAATTTCAATAAAAGTGATGCTTATGGTTCTGTTTGTGTATTTTGTACCTCATTTGATATATTTTTCAGATGGCTGACAGTGCTTCTACATTATCTCCTAGTCCAAGTCTAGCAAAACGCTCATCTTCTCGTTTATCATTGCCACACAAATCAAAATGTGTATGCATTCTTTTGTTTGCTTATTTTCTGTTGTTAAAAGACCAGTACCTACATTATTCCACTATTATGTATATCAAATTCATCTTCTCCTTTTAATATGTTTGTTTCAAACCTTCAAGAGACTTGTCAGCAAGGATGTTGTTTACATGGACATTAAGAATAGGAGAGTTAATACCTTTTCTAGACTTTATGACTCCATAAACCTTGTTAGGTCTAAACTTCTTCCTCATGAACTTGCTATTTTTGAGAAGTCTGTTTTTGAAAAATTCTTAGCTTCTAAGGAAATGTCATGTTGTGGTCAACTTATACATTACCTTTTAGGGAACATGGTTGAGGTAAGCAACCTTCAGAATGCTTTGTCGTTTGAAATCGAGGGTAGGATCATCTCATTTTCTGTTTCTGATTTCTCCCACATTATGGGCTTTCCTTATGATGAAACTGTCTCTATTGTGCATGATAATGATTCTGAGAGGGGTGTGATAGAGTATATATCTAGATTCTAGAGAGAAGGGAGAGCTAGAGAGAGAAGTGAATTGTATTAATGAATTTTGTGAACCCTTACAACTACTCCCAAGGGGAGTATTTATAGAGAAAATTATGGCTGAGCTCCCAAGTCTTGGGCTTGGGAGGCCCATTTACAACAGGGCCACTAATGGGCCGGATACAAAGTGTATAGAAATGATAAGTATAAAATCATGTTCTAGAGGCTATCTATGGATGACGAGGGCATGGCCGACGAGGTCACCCAGTTCTCCTGACTTCTGGATCATATTCTGGGTGGCCTTCTTTCTGGCCGATGAGGGCATGGCCGACGAGGTCACCCGGTTCTCCTGACTTCTGGATCATATTCTAGGTGGCCTTCTTTCTGGCCGATGAGGGCATGGCCGATGAGAGCATGGCCGACGAGGTCACCCGATTCTCCTGACTTCTGGATCATATTCTGAGTAGACCTTTTTCTGGCCGATGAGGGCATGGCCGATGAGAGCATGGCCGATGAGGGCATGGCCGACGAGGTCACTCGGTGATCGTGGTACCTTCTGTTCTTCTGAGTATGTGGGTCCTGGGGCCTAGACCCATATACTCCATCAGGAGTCCCCCACTCTCTAAGCTGAGACGTTGACGAAGTGAAGGAGAGTAGATTTATGTCCTTTTTTGTTTGGGCGTTGCGTGCTCCTCGATGTGGACGAAGAGGGCCCTAGTCATGTGGATGATGCGTGTTTTCTGTTTAAGGACGACGAGTGCCTTTGCTTGGTGGAGACGATGAGCGTCCTCTGTCATGAGTGGCCGATGAAGACAGTGCATCCTTATTCCTGGCCGTTGATGGTTGAATTTCGTACTTTGGGCCGAGGAGGCCATTGTGGTTATCTCTTGTTTGAGGACGATGGGTGTCCTTCATTTCGAGGAAGATGGGTGTCCTTCATTTTGAGGACGATGAATGTCCTTCATTTTGAGGACGATGAATGTCCTTCGTTTTGAGGACGGTGGATGTCCTTCACCTTGAGGATGATGAGCGTCCTTCATTTTGAGGACGATGAATGTCCTTCATTTTGAGGATGATGAATGTCCTTCGTCTTGAGGATGATGAGTGTCCTTCATCTTGAGGACGATGGATGTCCTTCATTTTGAGGACGATGAATGTCCTTCACTTTGAGGACGATGAGGGTCCTGGACCAGAGGACGTTGTGCGCCCTTGGCTCTGTGGACGAAGAATGTCATGCCCTTGTGTTTTTGACTTTAATTGATGGACCTTACGCTTGCGGATGTTCGTGACGCTTTCGTTTTGTTCGTGATATGGACGATGAATGTCATAGTCCCGGAGACGATGCGTGCCATTGGCCTTGAGGACGAGGAGTGTCCTTGGCTTTGAGGACGACACGTGCCCTTGATCTTTAGGACGATGTGTGTCCTTGACATTGAGGACGGTGTGCGTCCTGCTTTGTGCTTTGGCCAGGCCGAAGGGTGAACACATGTGTTGGGAATATTTTATGGTGTTCAATCTAGTTAGTTATCTTTGTATTTGTGTAGTTATTAATTAAACGTGTAATACGGCCACAAATGTGTATCAGCCCGTGGGCTTCCTTGTAACCCGTAAGTTAGCCAACTTCTCCTATAAAAGGAGGCTAACTTACGGGAACCCTAGTAAATCGATAGAGGCTTAGAGACGCAGAGGCGTAAAGATAGAGAGAGTAGGGTTGTCGCTGCTCTCCTTCTCCAGGGAGAGCAGCGGCCGGTTTTCATACGGTATACCAGATTCGCGTTTAATCTTCGACATATCTTTCTATCTGCCTCTATATTACTGCTTATGATTGTATGATTCTTAGTATTCTGGGACTAACATTTGGTATCAGAGCCGAGGCGTGAAACAGGTTGGATCTGTCTGCGATTTTTGGATTTAACGAAGAACTGCTCTGTTTTTTCTTCAGTTTTTCTATATGTAGAGATTTGCTCCTGTAATCTCGTTTGTGAACGAAATTTTGTAAAAATCATACTGTTGGACTCGCCTTTCAAAACCGATCCAGCAGCATACCTCTTTTTTCGTTTTCTGCAATTTTTATATTTCGAAGATCTCTACATTGAGATCTCGAAATCCTTATTTTTCACTGCTGCAAAAACGTTTTTGGCTTGAAACTGATACAGGAGAATCTCGACTTTCAGGGCTATTCAGAACAGGTTTCAGATTTTCAAAAATCAATGTTTTCGTTTTGCAGGATCTCGACATTTAGGAACTCGATTTCCTCTTCTCGACTTTTGAGATCTCGAGATTTGCATCTCGACATCTTGATCTCGAGATTTGCATCTCGACATCTTGATCTCGAGATTTGCATCTCGACATCTTGATCTCGAGATTTGCATCTCGACATCTTGATCTCGAGATTTGAATCTCGAAATCTTGATCTCGAGATTTGCATCTCGACATCTTGATCTCGAGATTTGAATCTCGAAATCTTGATCTCGAGATTTGCATCTCGACATCTTGATCTCGAGATTTGAATCTCGAAATCAAGATCTCGAGATTTGAATTTCGAAATCAAGATCTCGAGATTTGAATCTCGACATCAAGATCTCGAGATTTGAATCTCGACATCAAGATCTCGAGATTTGTAATCTCGAGATTTGGAATTTCGAGTTTAGGAATTTCGCGTTTTGGGATTTCGACATTTGGGATCTCGATGTTTTGGATCTCGACATACTGAAGATTTTGAGATTTTCAAAATTTCTCGATGTTTTGAATCTTTCAAAGTTTGCAGTTTCTTGGAACTCATAATTCGAATCTTGACATCCTTTGCAGTTCATCGAAGCTTTACATTATAAGGATATCTGAATGATTCCCTGCTTATATAAATGTTTCAGGAGTTTTCGATGTTCTGATGTTTTTCAAACAGCAAGTTTTCGAGATTATGAGGTTTTCGAAACTCCAAAGTTTTCGATGTTCAAACATTTTGAAATTCTGCAGATTTCGATATTCTGAGGTTTGTTTTGCAGGTGGATTTCGCCATTATTCTTTTAGAATTTTGTTTAAAATCCACCTGCTCTCGATATTCATCATCGAGAACCTCAACTTCGAAGAAATTCCTCAAAAACTCAAAATTAGAGATTTTCTGCGACACCGCACTGTTTTGATCATAACTTTTGACTCGGTGATCCGATTTGAGCAAACTTTTTTTTTGTTGGAAAGCTAACGAGAAGATCTACATTAGTTCTCGGGCTATGCCCCAGAACCCATTCTCACGCGCCCTCACTCGCAGTCTTTGAGGGTCAAACTTTGTAAATCACCGATGTCCAGGTCAAAACTTAGGCAAATCTGTTCAAATTCTTTCATTGTCAACCCTGAGGTCAAAACTTTTCTAAACTTCAATGTAAAGGTCTGAAAATCGTAGATAATTCAATCAACCTCGCGTCAACGGTCACCTTACAACAATCAACAATCAACTGCTGAAGCCTCCCCTGACTCATCAACATTATGTGATCATCAATATGCTGAAATTCTACATGGTGAGCTAAGGGAAACCGTCATGTGTGGTACATCTTCAGATTGCTCCACACACATGGCGGGTATGACAAGATGTGAGCAATCAATCCTTGCACATTCTGAGGGGGAGTTTCAGTTAATTCCTCCTGGCGCCTTACACCGACAAAGCAAGGAATCTCTCAAAGGATGCAACATTTTAGGGGGAGTGTTCAATGTTATCCTCCCCGGTGCCTAACAATGACAAAGCATACCGAGTCCTCCAGTTGAGGGGGAGTACAGAGAGAAAATGAGAAAGTAATGAGAGAACATGTCCCTATGGCTTAGTAAACCCAACTAAGCCTACCCAAGGGACAAAGCCGAGCGTAAGTGCGTAAGTGAGCGAGTGAGTGAGTGAACATTATGAGCATTAGGAAGCAGAAGGCTCGAGTGAGAAGGAAACAATTATCAATGATGAGTCTGCTACCTCAATTGCCTGCTATGAATTGAACATTTGCTCCTAGCCACTAAAATACTCTGGACTATCCCCATAGGTTCAGGACTGAATTTATTCAGATCCCGGGTAGAAGTCGCTGCATTTTGTCCAAACGGCGCATGCACAACCCTACCCTAGACCACTCACTTGTCTCCCAAGTGACAGGTGTTTAATCATAGTTCACGGGGAACCGCATCTCTCATTACTGT
Organism: Cuscuta europaea; assembly: GCA_945859875.1. Lineage (NCBI taxonomy): Eukaryota > Viridiplantae > Streptophyta > Magnoliopsida > Solanales > Convolvulaceae > Cuscuta > Cuscuta europaea. The sequence continues at coordinate 14,034,950 of CAMAPE010000061.1, forward strand.
CTCCTTCCGAGGCAAGTAATACTGACTACAGTGGCCTCAGCCCCATGTCACTGAACTTTCATTGATCACGTCGTGTCTAGTTACTCACTCCCAAATGTTTTGAAATTTTCTAGGACACAGACGCACTTTTAGAGTCAGTTGCAGGTCTACATGACCCGCGAGAACTTCCATAGGGCTCATCTATTACAAATGAAGACCAATAATTGGAAGGAAGTCCTGCTGTTGCAACACCAGAATCACCAACATTTTCAGGCCATTGCTTTAGAGTTTATCTCTATAGTGATGATAACGGACGTCTTCACGACCCCGGGGGGCTACGTTATCTTCTTTAGATTCTGCTAGTTTTTTCCTGTTTTTATTTTCGCAGAATAAAAGAATAAAGGCATGACGCCCCGAATCATCGGATCGTCATGAGGGGGAGAGTGGTCCACGTGTTGTTAACACTGAACAAATCATTCTGGGACACTTCACTCCTCCATCACAAAAATCAACACCTTCTCTGCTATCTCTACAACTCAAATCAAATGGTCAGCTACACTCACAAATCAACAATCATTATGTTCCGTTGTGCCACCGACAAGTTCTCCTCAAATGCATTCATTCCAAATAGTCAAAAAGACTACATTGTGGAGGAGACAGGGGTCAAATACTCGTGTCCTAAAGATGAATTCCATGTGCGTCTCCTATTCACCAAAGAATATTCATTCTAGAGGCGTCACCGGACTTCATCCAAGCTGATCAAGAGCAACTTCTGGAAGGCATGGACTACATGCAAGATACTGAAGGTCCCTCAACCCCCGGCATCAAAGATCAAATTGTCAAGAAGACATCAAAGGGGAGATTGTAATACGGGCCACAAATGTGTATCAGCCCGTGGGCTTCCTTGTAACCCGTAAGTTAGCCAACTTCTCCTATAAAAGGAGGCTAACTTACGGGAACCCTAGTAAATCGATAGAGGCTTAGAGACGCAGAGGCGTAAAGATAGAGAGAGTAGGGTTGTCGCTGCTCTCCTTCTCCAGGGAGAGCAGCGGCCGGTTTTCATACGGTATACCAGATTCGCGTTTAATCTTCGACATATCTTTCTATCTGCCTCTATATTACTGCTTATGATTGTATGATTCTTAGTATTCTGGGACTAACAACATGGTTGTTGGACGTTGAGGTGTCGTTGTCATGGGCTTGTGTTCGTTGGATTTTGAATTTGTTTCTTTACGCTGGAGGCCGATGTAGTCCCCCAGACCTTCTTCTGGCCGATGGAGACATGGCCGACGGAGGTACCACTTGGTACTCCTTGCTTTTTGTTGCTTTCTGGATGATTTCATGTATGTGGAGGCCGATGTAGTCCCCCAGTCCCCCACTCCTCGAGGCTCATGTAGTGAGGTGAAGAGGAGTAGAGCAATACACGTCTTCAATAGGGGGCCGAGGGTCGACACCTTTTGATCCACAATGGGGCGGTGCCTCGTTAAAAACCTCATTAGGAAAAACCATGTGGGAAAAAATCCTAACGAGGGAAAAAGAGCACACCGGATCCCCCAAAATGAACTCCAAGGGGTAAACCCTTCGGCCTAGGTGTGGAGCTGAAGCGGTGTCCGTCTGATGAGGGGACGCCCGCCTGGTGGTGAGGACGACGGTGCTGATGAGCCGGTCCGAATATGAGGACGAGGCGGTGGATGCCTGTCTGAATGTGAGGACGACAATGGTAATGATCCGTGCGTCATATGAAGGCGACGGTCGCTGTCCAGGAAGGGAATTGCGAGCCCGGTCGCTATAACAGTACCTCGGCGTTGGGAGCCGCTCTCGAGATATGAGGACGACGGCACTGGGGGGCCGGTCCGAAATCCATGCAACGGTCGCCATCCGGTAAAGGAATGGCTGAGACCGGTCTTAAGATAGAGCATCACACCATAGTCGAGGGGCTGGTCGTGATGTGAAGACGACGACGATGAGGTGCCGGTCCTACAATCCATGCAACAGTCGCCATCCGGTGAAGGAATGGCTAAGACCGGTCTTGAGATAAATGATCACGCCTTGGCCAAGGGGCCGGTCGTGATGTGAGTACGACGGCACTGATGAAGCTGCTCGTCGTATGAAGGCGAGGGTCGCCATCCAGGAAGGGAATGGCGAGCCCGCTCGCTGGCTCAAGACGCTCGGCGCTGAGGAGGTCGGGTCTTGAGATGAAGGATCACGTTGAGACCGAGGGGTCTGCCGTGATCTGAGGACGACAGAGCTGATGAAGCCGGTCCAAATAAATGATGACGAAGGCGTTGATGGAGCCATTCGTCATGCAAGCTCGAGGCTCTCGGCATTGAGGAAGCCGGCCTTGAGATGAAGGATCACGTTGAGACCGAGGGGTCTGCCGTGATCTGAGGACGACGGCGCTGATGAAGCCGCTCCTCGCATAAAGGCGAGGGTCGCCATCCAGGAAGGGAATGGCGAGCCCGCTCGCTGGCTTAAGACTTTCGGCGCTGAGGAGGCCGTTCTTGAGATAGATAATCATGCCAAGGCCGAGGGGCCGGTCGTGAGGTGAGGATGGACGACACTGAGGGGCCAGTCCGAAAATACGTGCAACGGTCGCCATCCGATAAAGGAATGGCTAAGACCAGTCTTGAGATAGATGATCATGCCAAGGCCGAGGGACCAAGCGTGACTTGAGGATGACGGCTATGATGAAGCCGATCCAAGTAAATGATGACGAGGCGTTGGTGAAGCCGTGCGTCATGTAGTGGAGATGGTCACCATCCAGGAAGGGATGGTGAGCCCGATCGCTGGCTCAAGACTCTCGGCGCTGAGGAAGTCGGTCTTGAGATAGATGATCACGCCTTAGCCGAGGGGTCGGGCATGATTTGAGAACGACGGTGCTGATGAAGCCGCTCCTCGTATGGAGGTGAGGGTCGCCATATAGGAAGGGAATGGCGAGCCCGCTCGCTAGTTCAAGACGCCCGACGCTGAGGAGGCCGGTCTTGAGATGAAGGATCACGTTGAGACCGGGGGGTCTGCCGTGATCTGAGGACGACGGCGCTGATGAGGCCGCTCCTCCTATGAAGGCAAGGGTCGCCATCCAGGAAGGGAATGGCGAGCCCGCTCGCTAGTTGAAGACGCTCGGCGCTGAGGAGGCCGGTCTTGAGATGAAGGATCACATTGAGACCGGGGGGTCTGTCGTGATCTGAGGACGACAGCGCTGATGAAGCCGCTCCTCGTATGAAGGTGAGGGTCGCCATCCAGGAAGGGAATGGCGAGCCCTCTCGCTAGCTCAAGACGCTCGGCGCTGAGGAGGCCGATCTTGAGATGAAGGATCACGTTGAGACCGGGGGGTCTGCCGTGATCTGAGGATGATGGCGTTGATGAAGCCGCTCCTCGTATGGAGGCGAGGGTCGCCATCCAGGAAGGGAATGGTGAGCCCGCTCGCTAGTTCAAGACGCTAGGCGCTGAGGAGGCCGGTCTTGAGATGAAGGATCACATTGAGACCGGGGGGTCTGTCGTGATCTGAGGACGACGGCGTTGATGAAGCCAGTCGTCTGAAGATGAAGGGGGCGGAGCCGGTCCTATGATGAGGACGGCGAAGCCGTACCTATAATGAAGGACGACGTTGAGCGCTCGTCTGATCCGCATATATGATCTTGCTTCGTCCATAATGCATAGTATTTGCCTGATATGTACTTAGCCAAATATGTGGCTTGATTTGTGGGGATTTCATTTTTATTGCTCGAGGTCGGCGAGTGCTCGGTCCTCGGCTTCCCTCTTTTGATTTGTGGGGATTTCGCTCAAGGCCGGCGAGTGCACGGTCCTCGGCTGTCCCTCTTTTATTTGTGGGGATTTCGCTCGAGGCCGGCGAGTGCACGGTCCTCGGCTGTCCCTCTTTTATTTCTTCCTCTACTGCTTTGAGCGAGGAGTGGGGGTCCTTCTTTCAGGATCGACCGAGGGGGTTGCTATTCCCTCGGCCGATAGGGAGTCCAGGAGAGCAACTGTCCGGCCTCTGGCGCTGGTGCGTCCCTAGACCTTGGGGGGTCCCGTCGTCTATTTATGGCGCGGGCTAGGCTTTTGGTCGGTTACCGACGGCTGCCGTTTCCCAACCCCAAGTGTGGGGATTTTGTCACCTCGGCCATTCTTTCAGGCCTGTCGTAATGCGATTTAGCGCGAAGACGACGCGGTGAGCTTCCCGTTTCAAGACGTGGGCCGTTTGCGGGCCCCTCGTCCTGGGACATCGTCAGCCATGCCTGAGCGTTTCGCTCGAAGGGGCCGGGACAATGTGTTGTTTTGTGTGGCGTCGTCGGCCATACCTGAGCGTTTCGCTCGAAGGGGTCGAAGCGACGTGCTTTGTTGTGTGGCATCCTTTACTTAAACTTTACAAGAAATAAGCAGAACACAATAGGTGCGTTGTTTATGGAAACGACTTTTATTAGGGTCAGTGGCTCAAGGCCGAGGGGGGGGTAACCTTCTGAACAACTCGTACAAGAGTTAGCTTCCCAATGAGTTTCTAACCTTGGGGTGGGGGCTCTGCCGTCTGCACCCTCTTCGGATTGCTGGTAGAACTTCGCCGAGCTGTAGGGCCCTCCGTATTTTGAGGGATAAGCCGTCGGTCGGCTTGCTGGTAGAACTTCACCATGGAGGCCCAGCCGTCGGCCGTGCGTCCCTTCGAGGAAGGACGCAGTCAGCGGATGTGACGCTTCTTCAGTTGGGGCTCCTCGAAGTCCTCGTCATCGCTGAGCTTCCCAATTTCATGCTTCTTCATTGAGGTGTCCCCTTCCTGATTGCCGGTGGAGTTCCTTACGGTAACTTTGACAAATTGGTGGAGTTCACCCCGTTGAATCAAGCGCTCAATGGCTTTCTTCAGCGCGATGCAGTCATCTGTATTGTTGGAGGTGTTCTTGTGGTAACGACAATAAGTTCCACCCTGGTGGATGGCGTAGACTTCCGTGGCCGACCGGGGATCTTTAGGGATGAGACCTTGCTCCTCCGCATAGTCGAAGATGGTATCCACTGAGTGCGTGAGCGTAGTCCTTGGGACGTTCGTCCTCGGCTGCCATGGGCGCTCCTTCCGGTTTCGGCGGGCATGGCCCCCGGCCGAAGATGCGTTTGGAGCCGACGCCTCGTCTGACCTCTTTGATGGTTGGCCTACATCCTTCTTGCGGGAGTGGAGCTCATCGGCGTCAGCGTACAAGCTCCCTCGTTGGAGTGCCTTGGTGTATGACCTCGGCGGGTCAGTGATGAGGCTCCTCGCATAGGGGCTGCTGCGGAGAACGCCTTGGAAGAGGACGAGGAGGGTGCACTCATCGGCACCTTCGACCTCGTTTGTCTCCTTCGTCCATCGATCGATGAAAGACCGAAGTGATTCATCGTGTTGCTGCTTGATGGAGAGAAGGTGGGAGAAATGTTTTCTCACGCGCTTCCTTCCGGCGAAGTGGGTGAGGAAGCGTTGGGCAAGATCCTGCCACGAATCTATGCTTCCTTCGGGGAGCGCGTTGAACCATTCGTACGCTGGCCCTTCAAGAGTGGAAAGGAACCAACGGCAGAGGTATTCATCTGATGTGTTCACCATCAGCATGTTGTTTTGATAGCGGCTGAAGTGCTCCCGAGGGTCAGAGCGGCCGTCATAGGGCTTGATGGCGTTCCCTCGGTACTTCTCGGGTATTGGGGCCGAGAGCACCCTCGTGGTGAAGGGAGTTTTTGTTCTGATTTGGATGATGGGGTCACCACGTCCGTCGGCCAGCTCCCTCTCCAGGGCGCTGACCTTAAGCATGAGCGCGTGGTAACCTGGACCCTCGGATGAGTTGGCCGTAGGGATGGTGGCCGATTGTCTAGCCTCCATCTGGGCCAGTCTCCTTTCCAGCTGGGCGATGACCTCGTCACGAGGGTCCTTGGCGGCCGTAGTGGCGCCTTGCTGGTTGCGCACGCGAACTTCTTGAGTCGTGTTGATTCGATGACGCGCATTGTCCTCGTGCAATTTTCCTTTGCCTTTGTCCAGGCGGGGCCGATCCACTGTCCGGGATACGGACCCCAAGCTTTCCCTTGGTGAGCCAGGCTCACGTTCACCAATCCATCCCGCCATCCTCTCCGAAGCAGGCCGACGACGCGTGTCACCTAGCCTATTAAAGGCTGAGGCTTTTCCACGCGCTGGGGCCGGTCCAGCTCGAAGTGGGGAAGCAGGGTGTGTAACACCCCCAAATTCCCTTCCCAAAATAATACTTAGAATCACAGAATTTGTTTATTAAAAAAAATACATTCAAAAGTTATGCAGCGGAATATAACATAGAACATGGGTGTGTCACCGCCACATTCAACCTTTATAACTGAATGCTAAGGCTATCCACCATTATTAAATATAACTTCAGTAAAAGTAAAGAGTTTCTAGCTCATTATTTAAAATATTATACATTACTTTTATTTCTAGATTTTCTAAGTTGCGCTCTCGAAGTTCGTCATTCGTCATATTCATCACCTGAAAATTTACACAGAGAAAAGAGAAAAGAAAAAGAAACTAAAATTAGCTTTCGCTAAGTAAGATTCCACCCAACACCGTAAAATAATGTAATTTGGAGAAAATGTATATTTATATATATACAAAATATAGGTTGAAGTATTATATATTTAAATGTTATAATTCAAATAAATGTCATAATAACAAATAGAGCATTCAAAAGTTAATTCAAACGTCATACGACATATATACACATTTGGAAAATATTATATAATGAATAATAATTGTATGTTTGGTTTTCCTCCAAAATTTCTAAAGTTTCTTTTAAAGATGGGCGAAACTCAAGATTCCTTGAGCCCAACGAGTTGTTGTTATTTACAACTCATCCCGGAATTCCGGCTCCCACCGACCACCTGTTGGAAACTGAACTTCTACCTTAAGTGTGCACACCCCCTAAAAGGGATTCCAAGCCCCCCGGGTAGTAAGAAGCCCAAGTAGCCCGAGTAATTTATACCAGCTACTCCTCAAAGGAATATACTCCCTGAGTGACTAGAAAACTACTACTGCGACCACCAAAGGACTTTCAAAGCCCTCACAAAAATACCGGAATGTCTACCGGATATTAATAATTACATAATTCACAAGAGTACCGAATCCACCAAAAAGCAGTAGTAACCCCCTAACCACCCCCTCACAATTAACGGTCGTGAAGGGGACCGACACCACGTGTTTCTCTCGTGATGCTCACAATAATTTTTTTTTTATCTTTAATACTTTCCAAAATCCAGTATCTATTATAGATACAATTCCAACATTCCAAGAATAAGGATAATTTACCCTTAAAAGCCTGATTTCTCAAAATAGCTCAAAATATAACTTACTATTTTGAGTTATATTTAAAATATCTATTATACATAGATAAAATTCCAACATTCCAAGAGTAGAGATATTTTATCTTTAAAACCCGATTTCTGATCTCAAAATAGCTCAAAATATGACATACTATGTAAATAGCTCAAAATACGAAATACAACATAAATAGCTCAAACTCAAATAACATTTACAATCACAATTCATAATTCAAATTCTCATAATTTAATTTGATACCAAATACTCAAATAAATACAAGTAACACTCACACATAGATTTACGAGATAAAAATATAATTTTGGTTGACATGGAACTTACCTTGGAATTGTTTTACTTTCTTCTATTTCAGTCTTGGCAATAATCACCTTTAATAATTATAAAGTTTCATAATCAGTAATTTACTCTCTCTTTTGATAATCTACCCAATATCAAATAATTTGATTCATGAAGTCTGAGATCAATCAGTCTATTTTACGGAGTAACTTATTTTAAAATCATACTTACATCTATTTCATTAATTTCTCTATTCCTATAAATTATTAGTCCGTTGATATCATTCATTTAGTCCATTTATCTTACCAAGTCAATTATTTAGTTATCTTTATATTATTCTTATTATCCTACCGATGATAATATTATATATTAAAGGAACCTAACCAATATAATGCTTTCTATTAGTCATAAATTCTAATACCCTTAATTTTAACTGGATTGAATTTCTATTATTATTATTATTATTATTATTATTATACTCCGTATTTATATTTATTATAAAAACATAATAATTCGGACAGCCAACTAACCTTAATTTTATTTTTATTACTATCAGGGTTACAGTTATTGTTATTACTAACTAATTCACATGTTTTTATGTTTCCAGGCAGCCCAAACTAGTTATCAATTCCAGCCCTTTTATTTTTAACAAAAAGAAATGTGAGTATAAGAATACTACTTCGTATTACGTACTGTACTTCTTCTTTGCGCAGGACGTCCGGCGACGCAAGGTTCACAACAACTTGTCCGGCGACGGCAGCAGACGTTTTCTACTTGTACGGACAAGCAATGGCGCAGCTTAGCTATGGGTGCAGTCCAGTAGATCTTCTTCCTCGTTTTCCTTCTTTCTCCGACAAAGACGGTCTTTCTTGTCGGCGGCCGGCGATTTGCCCGATAGCATGTAGTGATCTTCTAGCTTTCTCTCCCTCTACTTCCTTACGTAAATATGTATTTGTTTGGTCTTTTTTTTAAGCCTAGAGCAAAGGAGATGGAACCTATTTATATACACACATATATTTTGATCGGCCAAGGCTTACGTAAGTTTGTTGTTTTGGCTGGTTTCATTAAAATTTTAACAGGTGTTTTGTTGAATCATCGGAAGCTCTGCTGCGTGTCTCACTGTTTTGTGGTTTTGAGACGTGTACATAGTAATATAGTATTATGTATTGTATGTTTTCATATTTAAAATGACGAAGTATATATGAAATATATGTCTGTAATACTATACCTATATATATACGCATGTGTGTAATAGTATTATACTTACGAAGTACTACGTATTATACTTATACATGTGTACTAAAGTTCAAATAGTCAACTTATTTAAAAGGTATTTTTGACATAATTTTCATTGTAAAAGACACTTTCATTTTTTTTAGGTTTTATACTCTAAGAATTTTATTTGATTGAGATAAACATTATTAATAATTTAACTTATGATAAAAATATCTATTTTTATTTTATTTTATTGAACGTAATATTTATTTTATTTTATACTGCGTATAAAATTTCGGAATGTCACAGGGTGGGAGTGGGATGACGACGTGTCCTGGGGCACCACCCCTTCGTCGTTGCCCAGCTTGATGGCCAACGGCTGGGGCTGAGGAGGTGGTGTAGTGTTCTCCCCAGTCCTTGGCATGAGTGCGCTGAGGACGGTGGGGTTCTGGGCCAGGCTGGCGATGATGGCCGAGAGAGCGGCTTGGAGCTGAGGGTCAACGGCAGGAGAAGCCGGTTGCCCAGAGACGTTGTCACCCTTTTCTGCGCGCTTCTTGTCCAAGCTGATGCGGGCGTCTGGGGCGACGCCGTTAAGTTTGGTGCGCAGGTCAGTGGTGAGGTCGATGGCTTCCTGGAAGACGTCTCCCTCAGCGGCCTTGTCGGCCGTTGCGTCCTCCTCGTGTTCCTGATGCTCTTGGGCCTCAGGGATGGCTTTGCCGAGGAGGTTACGGTTTGACTTTGTTCTTCCCATTATCAGTTAGCTGTGCTTGGTAGCGACGGAGGAGGCTAACTTGATTGTTCTAGCTCTCAACGAGAGCACCAAATGATAGAGTATATATCTAGATTCTAGAGAGAAGGGAGAGCTAGAGAGAGAAGTGAATTGTATTAATGAATTTTGTGAACCCTTACAACTACTCCCAAGGGGAGTATTTATAGAGAAAATTAGGGCTGGGCTCCCAAGTCTTGGGCTTGGGAGGCCCATTTACAACAGGGCCACTAATGGGCCGGATACAAAGTGTATAGAAATGATAAGTATAAAATCATGTTTTAGAGGCTATCTATGGATGACGAGGGCATGGCCGATGAGGGCATGGCCGACGAGGTCACCCGGTTCTCCTGACTTCTGGATCATATTCTGGGTGGCCTTCTTTCTGGCCGATGAGGGCATGGCCGACGAGGTCACCCGGTTCTCCTGACTTCTGGATCATATTCTGGGTGGCCTTCTTTCTGGCCGATGAGGGCATCGCCGATGAGAGCATGGCCGACGAGGTCACCCGATTCTCCTGACTTCTGGATCATATTCTGAGTAGACCTTTTTCTGGCCGATGAGGGCATGGCCGATGAGAGCATGGCCGATGAGGGCATGGCCGACGAGGTCACCCGGTGATCGTGGTACCTTCTGTTTTTCTGAGTATGTGGGTCCTGGGGCCTAGACCCATATACTCCATCAGGGTGATATCTGGAATACATACTTTCCAGACTGTAAAACAAAAGTCAAACGTCGGGATATTAAGAGTGTATTTCAGTCCATTCAGAGGGGTAGAGAACCAGAAGAAAACATCGTTAAGCTTTCCTTGTTATATGTTTTGTCCCATGCTTTTTTGGCTGCCGAAGGTCAGGTTTCAATCCATTCAACATACCTTAACCTTGTAGATGATCTAGCTGCTTTTAATTCTTACCCATGTGGCAGAGTCATTTGGGATGACATGGTAGGTTATTTCAAGGCTTCTTTAAAGAGCATTGAATCTAATCCTTCCCATTACAATGTTTACGGTTGTGTCATTGCATTACAAGTGTGGGCTTTTAAGTCATTCCCCGCTCTTAAAGTTACAAATCTAGCTCGTCTAGTAGATCCTTGTTCTGAACCAAGTATACTGAAATGGTCCTCCACTGCAAAGCCATCCAGCGAATCCTTGAAGGATGCAATCTTTTGCAACAAAGGAGTAGGTTTTTCATTTATTCTCTTCTTCTTTTTTGTTGTTATTTTCAAAATCTTGTTTAATATATTTACACTTTCCTTCTTTTTTTTCAGTTTCTTTTCACTCCCATTTCACAATCTGACAGTGTTCGTGAGCTTGACAACCCTCCAAAACCAGTCCCATTGAAGAAAAAAGGCGTGTCAAACGTTCTCATGAATCTGAAGACAGAAATACCCCACCACTACCTGATACTACAACAAGTCCTGATGCCCAAACTCACTTCTCTGATTCTGCTCCTCAAAATAATCAAGCTGCAAGTTCAAGTCAAGCAACAAATTATGAATCTAGGATTGTGGTGCTTGAGGAAGAAGTTCAAACGTTAAAAAATGAGATATTAAGATTTCATGATAAGTTCAAAGATCTACATATTGTCATTGATAATCTCAAAAGTCTTCTTGAAGCTTCAAAGTCCAAAGTATCTGATACTGGAAAAGGGTCTCCACAGCCGTTTACCAGAGCTCCTGTTGACTCTCATCAAGCTCACCCCTCTGCAATTGAACCTCCCCATGACGTAGAGAAACACAATGAACCTCCCAAAGTATCTGAACCTCCCAATGAAGTGTTGGATGTTACTGATGGTGAAATAATTGTGGATGTTGATGACACCACCAATGTTGGTTGGACGCAGGTAATGATTGAGGCTTTTGAACTCTATGATCCAAAAGTAAGTTCTCTTTGTCACTTTTTTTTGTCAATTTACTCAGTGACATCTTTGCAGCCGTTTGATTTATTTTATTTTTGTTCTGTAGCCGCAAGTCTTGCCTACTGTTAATCTGGCATCTTCTTTACCACCTCAAGCCCAGTCAGATACTCCCTTAAACATCTAGGTCCTATTCTTGTAACTTACATAGTATTTCACTATTTTACATGCTTAGTCATTTCGTATTTCTAATACGCATGTGATTTGTGGCTTTGTTATTTAATTAATTGTGCAAATACTTACACTTATTTACCTCTATTGTACAGGTTTCCCCTTCTAAGACTACTGCAAATATTTGCTTTGATGCTATACAAGAACCAGGCAGACTGAAACGCAAGGTGCGTTCCCCAATACGTTACACTCCAGGGTCTGATGCTCTTCGCAAAGCTAAGAAGAAGGAACGTTCTGTCCAAGCTATTTGTCCATTCAGCCGTGATCCGTTTGCTGAGTTCAAATCTGAGTCTGAAAGAATTAATTTCTATAATGAAATTATGGAAGGAGTTATTAGAGGTCACCGGTCTTTATGTACAGTGACTAAGTACACACCGGAAATTGATAAAAATTTTCATCTGGATTTGGATTGTGGATTGGAAGTAGAGAGAAAATCTTGGCTCTATCGGCTACATGAACCTGGTCAATGGCTTGATGCCACAGTATGTAACTGTATATCCCTCTGAATGTGTAAATTTATTTGTACTCTATTTCTTCTGTTATACTAACTGTATTTCTATTATTTCAGCATATCCAGAGCATTGATTTTTATCTGCGCCTGAAAGCTGCTACATTTAAGTTTCCCCAAAAAAATTCTACTTCCTTCACTTACTTTCCAAGTCATCTTAATGCCCTTTATGATTCTTACAAGTCCGGTTCAGGTGATGTATCAAAAGCAGCCAACGATCAATATGTGATTGATGTTATTGCAGGCGATGAAACTCAATACTTACGCCCGTGGTATGAATGTGACTACATCTACTTTCCATTTAATCTTGTTTCTAAACATTGGGTTCTAGTTGTTCTAGATGTTAGTGCAAACACTCTGTTTGTGTACGATACCAACAACAGACGTGCATCCATTCCAAAATCTTTGCGTACTGAAATGCACGGTCTCATTCACTATCTTCCTCTCATCTTGTCTCACATGCGGTCTTGTGCCCATGGACGTGTATATGGTGCTGTTGGTTCTGCCACTGTTAAAATGGCCCATGACGTTCCACAACAGACCAATGGGTAAGCGGCATATTATCTAATTTAAGTTTTTGACCTTTTTCAACTCAAAAAACAGATTTTTAAAGTTTTTTTTTATTATTTCAGGGGAGATTGTGGGCTTTTGGTGATGAAGATTGCTGAAGTACTTCAAATGGACATGGATATCCAGCTTGTGTGCCCCGACAAAGTCCCTTCTTATCGAGCAAAGTGGGCTCATGACCTTTACGTTCATGGCACTTCAATGGGAAAAGCTATAGTTACACATTCATGTGTTGTTTAAGTTTGTTTGTATTGAATACTAAATATGTTCTACAAACTTGTAGTAGTCAAAAATTAACCTCTTTTTGTGACTTTTTGGATTCATTTTGATGTGCCGTACTTATGTACTTCATTACTACTCTTGAATAGTTACTTTGGTTTCATGGTATTGATAAGTACTTTGATTAGTTCTTCTTTTTGTGACTGTGTAATTCTTTGTGTTGTTAATTCTTTTCACAATGACACCATTATTGTACTTCTATATAATTTATATTTTTTACTTTCAAACATAAAAGAAAAAATTCAATTTTGTATCACTGACAATGTCAAAATAGTAATAGTGACACATGATGCAGTGACACATTTGTCAGTTACATGTTGTTGACACTTAAACTGCCACATATTGCAGTGACACATGTGTTTAGTTACATAATGTTAATGCTTATAGGTTATACTCCTAGTGAAACATTATTCCAGTTAGAACACTGACAGTGACAAATTTTTATAACTACTAGTGACACTTTTTGCAGTGACAACAATGGTAGTGACAAGGCTCTCTTAGTGACAAAGTTCACCAGATGCTTTCATCTTCCCGTTTATTAGTTGTGGCTGCAATTCATATATATCTGCACACACACTTAAAACTACACATTTTTACCAATGATAAACTCAATTTATTATCACTTTTAAAACTACTGAAGTTCAAATCAATTCTGTCCTAAGAGACACATCACACACAGAGATAATGTGAAGTACACATTGTTCATTACAATACTAACTACATATAACATTGAACATATCATCATCATCATCTCAATCCTTAGTGACGTGGTATCGGGTTGTTGCACGTCTTTTGATTGTGTCCATTTTGTTTACATCTTCCACACCTTTGCCGTGTAACAAACTCACCAATTGAAGGAATCCTTTTATTCTTCGGTCTTCCAGCTGACCGTTTCTTTGATATTGGTGGGTAAATAATCCGATTTCTTACTTCACTAGGGACATCTGCTTCACAATACTCACCTAGTGGTTCTATGACTCCTGCATAAGCTTCCAACCATGCGCTATTCTTGTAATATGTTGAAATGTGGTCATAGCAAGATAATCCAGTCCTTGACCTAATGGATGCCACTGCATGAGCACACACAAAGTCCTCCAATTGAAACTCTCTACAAGTACATTCTCTGGACTCAAGGTCAACCACAAATGCCCTACACCTTTGATCTATCACTTCATACTTAAAAATAGTGCTTGGTCTTACCTGTAAAAAATACAAAATAATCATATAAGTGGTTATATATGAATCCAATATAATTTTAACAATTATAAATCACAATACACTTCACTGCCATAAAAACAGTGTAACTGAAATTAAAAAACCAATATTATAAGCTTTTATTACTAAAATTTTACTCACAATCATGCCGACAGAATCTCTTAGCAAATTTATAAGAACATCTTCTGCTTTTGGGGATAAAGTTGCTGCATTTTCCGTGGCTTCTTTTCTTCTGTCATGAAACCATGTTTGCAATTTTAGCCTCAGAAACTCAACCAAAATGGATATCGGGTACTCCCTAGCAGTGGCATCCACATTATTGAGGGACTCTGCATTATTGGATGTCACTATTGAGTACCTCCTTGTCATTTTACATCTAGCCCATTTTTCACAACCGATTTCAGCTAGATATTGTCGAATCATTGGGTCTTCAGAGTCCAGTAACTTCATAAAGTATTCATACTTTCTGCTTGTTGGCGACCTAGCAGCAGCATTGAAAAACTTTATAACATTTTTCTTTTTCCCACCTAGCTTTGAAGTTATATTTCCAAGTATGTGTTGCACACAATACCCATGATGAACACCAGGATATACCACTTTCACAGCACTAATAAGACCTTCGTTCCTATCTGATACAAAGCACATTTCTTCTCTTTCTCCAATTGATTCTTTAAGTTTAATAAAGAACCACAACCATGATTCTTTGTTCTCCTTTTCACACACTCCAAATGCTATTGGAAACAAATGTCGGTTTGCATCAAGAGCACATGCAGAAAGAATTGTCCCACGATATTTTGCTTTTAAAAATGATCCATCTACACTAAGTATTGGCCTACAAGCAAGCCACCCTTTTCTACTTGCTCCCAGTGACATAAACAAGTTCTTGAAATTATTCTGAGAATCAGAATTGAGAGATATAATAGATCCTGGGTTTTCTTGGTCCATTATATGACATAACATCGGCAATTTCATGTATGACTCTTTATCAGTTCCCGATATTGATGTCAAAGCCTTTTCCTTAGCTCTCCACACTTTCTTGTAATTCACATTAACTCCCAATTTCCAATTTAAGTCTGCCATTATGGCTTTTGGTTGATATGGTTTTCGGGAGGCATCTAGGTATTGGTGCTTGATCATTTTTCCAATTATCAATGCACTGGCTTGCCTATTCCCACTCAGCCTACTATCAATTGAGCACCTGTGTACATTATCAAACCTGTAACAAATGAAAATTTATTTAACACATTAGTATTGATTGTTCACCTAAAAACAAAATACTTTTAATATATAGTGACACAAGATTTGATGTAATTGCAACATGTTGTCACTGAAACATACCTTCTCACTTCAAAACAGTCACTTTTATTCATTCTCACCCCACGTACAGCCCATTTGCACTTTTCTTCATAGCAAATAACATGAATAACATCAGGATTTGAGGTTTTGGTCTTGAACTGGAATTTGTTATGAAGTGCATAGAGTTGCAAAGTCTCCTTTAAGCTTTCTTTGTTTGGATATATTCCATTGATCCTTAATGTTGTATCAATAGCTTCCATGTCACCACTTCCTCCCCCACCCAATCATGTCAACAACGGTGTGTCTGTGGTTGAACATTGCTGATAAGTCATTGCATATTCATCCAACACCTCCTCATTATTACATCCACCCACTGTAGGAGCCACATTTGTTGTACTGATTCTTTCTTCTGAATCTGCTACTCTTATGTTAGTGTCACATACCCCTTCCATGTCACTTTTGCTATTTATTTGCACACACAAAGGGTATTTTGATACTTGTGTACAATCAACACCTTTAAGATGCAAATAAAACTGTAAACTACTGTCACTGTCAATCTGTGTTGGATCAAAATCTTTATCTATTTGGTATGAGATACAGTTGATAGTGACATCTGGCTGAAGATTCAAATCATCTTGTAAATCCTTAACCAATTCATTATATGATGACTTTGCATTTACCAGAACTCCATGGGTTGATCTTGCTACAAATTTCTTCTTAACGTTCCAGTGGCCATCTAACATTACTGTGGCCATAACTTTCTCCATTTTAAACAAAACAATAGCATCCAATTTTTTCACTTCACCTGAAAAGATAACATCCAAGTTCAATGATAGAACATACTATGAAACTAACTAAGTCCTTAGTTACATTCATGATATCATCACCATTACTCTTACACTGCAGTTACTACATGCCTAGCAGTTACTAAAATCAAAGATAAAGTTCAGTAAGCTCAATACAGTTCGCAGTTACATTACGGTGTCACTACAGAGTTCCAAATCAAAATTCTATCAACTTATTTCAAATAAAATTCTGAAGGAACTGCAAGCAAATTTCATTGAATACACTAGGCATTTTGCAGTTACACTTTTATGATTACATGTATTACATCTATACAGTTCTACATGTATTATATCAATCAGATGAATTGAAATTGAAATTCAGAAAACAGTAAACACAACATCAAATTTTGAATACGGTTCATGTACTCGGTTCTACATCAATCACTGCAAACACAACACAGTTTCCAGTTACACGATGCTAAACAAACTTTAATTCAAATGAATTTTTTCAAATCGAAATTCAGAAGGAAAGTTATGAAAAATTCAACGAAAATATGAAATATTATGTTCGCAGTTACAATTGTCAGATCATCTCTATGTTCGCAGAAGTGTTGATGTCCAGTTATCAAATTCGAACTGATTAACGAATAAGTTAGACATCAAAATTACCTATGCGAGTCTGCGATGATCTTCGGTTTCCTTGTTCCGTTCGAGTTCTTTCCTGTCTGCGATGATCTTCGGTTTCCTTCTTCCGTTCGAGTTCGTTCCTGTCTGCGATGATCTTCAGTTTCTTTGTTCCGTTGGAGTTCGTTCCTGCGGTTGACAGACTTTCAGGCGCAACCGGCTGTTTCTTAAATTCCGTTTTATTAGTTTTCGTTTTTGACCGGCCCACATCATGAAGCTCCGTATTTTTGGAAAGTAATTCCTAAACTATGACCTTGGGCGTCACTTTTTAGGCCCAAATTTTTTATGGTCACTTTTATGGAAATATCCTATGCCCTAGTAATATTAGAGGATTTTCCCCTTGAAATTATCCAGTTTTCTCTTGCCTTCTCTTCAAAATTGCCATCATGACGACATTTTTTCCCCAACTTGGCAATCTTTTCCGGCGACCGGAGGTGGCGGTGCTAGAAGGTGGCTGAGGTGGTGGTTGTGGTCTATATATTTTTTAATTATTTTTACGATTTTTATTTTTTTATTTTGATTTTTTATATTTTATAATGATTGTTTAAAAATCCTATTATCAAGGACAAAAGAAATGGTAGAATAGGAAGAGTTAGTCCTATTTTGGGAATTTAAACTTTAAACTTCTATTCTTGCAATTATCCTTTTATTTACTCCTAATTTGTACTGCAGTTGTACCCTGTCAGGCTGACCAGCAGGAAATGGAACTAGCTAGGATCGACGAGGTACATGAGTGACCTGCAGGAAGGCTGTTTCGGTTCGATTTGAAATTGGTTGAAAAAATTATTACCAAAAATTGTTATTTTTGATAATATACGAAGGTTTTATTTAATTTCTATAATTTGATTCGTTTTTGTTCAGTTTTTATCGGTTTCAATTCGGTTCGATTTAATTCGGTTTGGAAAAAATATTCTCAAGCTCAAACCAAATTGCATATGATTCGATTTTAGTTCGATTGGTGCGATTCACCTCCATCCACATTAACATCCATTCCTAATGTGAAACCCTACCCATTCTCTCAAATCTCCATCTCACCTTCTCACATTGCCGTCATGGTATATGCGCAGACACTCATCTCTCGCTTTCTCGCACAACACGGCGACGGAATCTGAGTTTTGGCTTTTCTCCTCCGAGTGAATCTCCATCTTTTCCCTCTCTTGCATGTTTTCTGCCTTTTCTCGTTCATTATATATCCCCATGTTCAACAAAAACATGCTTTATAACTTTTCTCATTGTCTTCATGCCTTCATGGTGGGTTTGGGTCACTATAGGTTGTCGACGGGTGGTATTGGGTAATTTTCAGTCACTATAAAGGGCGCGTGAAAGGCGTGAAGCAATTGATTTTGGTCTTTGTGATAACTGAAAGTAGTCGCTACAAGTTGTGGTCAATGAGGGGCTTTGGGTGGAAGGACAGCGACTAGTTATCGATAAAAGGGGTTGACGAATTGAGGTGATGACTGACATCTTTGAACATTTTACTGTCACTAACAGTACTTTGTATGTGAAAGAGTGATTACTGGAGATAAAGTATGTGTGGTGGATGTGTTCACTAATGTACTTGTGACCACCAACAACATCACCATGTTGAGGTCATGGCAGAAAAGATACATTAACGGCAATCATTTTTAGAGACATGTTTTAGAGACATATGTACTAGTATATTTTTTAGAGACATATGTACTTGATCACATTTAGTTTTTATATTTGATATATACATGGTATTACACTTTTTGAATGATTGTTTTTTATTGTCAATGTTTTATTCATAATTGTGTTCCATTGGGTTAATGTTGTCTCTAAGTAAGTGAGAGCTTATATGATACTACGTACAATATAACATAAAGTTCTAAACTAGCCCCAATCAATGATCATCAACAAAAGGATATTGATTATATGTGATAAGATTGATATGTGGATTATATCATACTTTTAGAAAGTATAGTTGATCTCACAACTATGAGTTCCTGTAATTCATGATGATCACATATATACTTTAGAGAATATTGACATACCCACCGAGAAATCATTTGATAAATTATATTCATATGTCTATGAGATTATCGGCTTGTAGAGTAGTGTAATAGTGCTCCGACTTGAGGTCAATACGTACTACATGTGCGGAGTGATGTACTTTGACCATGACCAATGCTTGCACTCTAATCAGGGTAGACACGACATGTGTTGGGTACATCATGAAGCAAATGGAGTAGTAGTTGAGCCAAGAAAGGATTCACTCCTCGTAATAGATGTGATAGATTAAGAAAGAACATTCTACTTTTCATATCTAGACGAATCATAAAGTCATTGGTCAATGCAAAGATATATTCGTTTTGGATATCGAATATGAATGTTATGGATCATCTAGAAAGATTGAGAGGCAGAGACTAAGTTATTGGAATAGACACAATATCAAGTTCTAGACTTAGTTGAATGTTCGTTGAATGAAAAGACCGCATTACTATGAGCCCTATATTAGAGGGAGTTTGAATAGTTCTCACAAACGTCCTTATATATTAAGTTTGTCTGGAGAATCGTCTAGGGATTCACTAAGACCTTAATTTGATTAGTGCCTAATATATAAGGCCCTATGAGTCATACAACAAGTGATTATACCTTTCGATTGAATTATTAGAATGAATTAAATATTAATTGGATTAAATAATATTTAATTTGAAATACTGGAAATGGATTAAATATTAATTAGATTAAACATATTTACTCCATGAAGTTGAAGGAGAGTTCTATTTGATAGAATTAATTAAGTAAAATAAATTAGACTTATTATAATTAATTAAAATGTATTTATAATTAAATAAAGTTAGTAATTCCTTGAGTTTAATTTGGAATTAAAATATACTCAAGAAACTGCAAGTAAATAATAATAATAATAATAATAGTAATAATAATAGTAATAATAATAGTAATAATAATAGTAATAATAATAGTAATAATAATAGTAATAATAATAATAATAATAATAGTAATAATAATAATAGTAATAATAATAATAGTAATAATAATAATAGTACTAATAATAATAGTACTAATAATAATAGTACTAATAATAGTACTAATAATAATAATAATAGTACTAATAATAATAATAGTACTAATAATAGTACTAATAATAGTACTAATAATAATAATAATAATAATAATAATAATAAATAAATAAATAAATAAATAAATAAAGTGCATTAAAAGGATGAGGGTGGCGGCAGCCCCCATTCCTTTTAGTATGTACGAACCATTTATTTTATTATTATTATATCTTTATTTATTTTATAAGGGGTATTGGTCCTATTAGGACTAGAATTCATTAATGAGAAAGACTTTCATTGTGATTGGAAAACTAGTTTAGAACTAGTATAAGTATATTACCCTATATAATTCCTAGACTAATTTTCGAGATTCAGTATTGCCGGTTTATTTCCTTCCACTTATGCTAATTCTCACATTCCATAGTTCAAAGAGCGTTCGGGCTTCAATCCTTACTATTTATCCCCCAGGCTAACAGGGAGAACCCCTTGTTAGGACAAATAAGTTGCTTCCCTTGGTTTGCTAGAAGAGACTAGAGTATGGGTGCGGGAGGAATAAACTTACAGACGATCATTTAAGTCTTTGATATTTCCTAGCTTTTCTCGTAGGTAGATCTAACCGTTCTTTCGGTAAAGAGAAATCACGTGAATACCTAAGGTCAATGATTATCACTGCTAGGCTGGAAGATCTGTAAGTTCTAACTCAGATCTGTTATTATTGTTATATATGTTATTTTGCCATAATCAGGAAAGATCTGTTTGTAAAAAATATAAACTTCCGTTGTTGTACTTTAGAGATACGTTACGTAAATTTCCTAACAGTATGTAGAGTCACTACCGAATACAAGTTGTTTGGTTTTGCGTTTTTTATTTTCTCCTCTAAAAATTGAACCGAAACGAATAAATCAGACTTTTAAAAATAAGCTATTTTATTTAGTAATCATTAAGTATATTTAGTTCTCAATTAATTCTTAATTCATGAAAGTTAATGTTTTATATTAGATTTATTATGACTTTTAAGATATTGATATTTGATATTTATATTTTAATTAAATGAAACGCTCGTAAGTAATTTAAATAGTACTTCACATGTTTGCATGTTGTTCCATGTCAATGATATCTAGTATTTATATTATTAGTTACTTTTGTTCGTTATTACATAAGTTTTTATGGTAGGGAAATATGTATTCATCTAAACTATATTTGAGACAACATCTATGTTATCATTCATTTATTTTTACTCAGCTAAATGCAGAATGTGAAACTTTAGAGCATATGTACACTTGTCTAAAAAATGTGGAATAATAAGTTACTTTAAGTTATTTACCATCGATAAAAAATCTTTTAGTAAAAAGGAAAATGAATCAATGTACACAATCTTTACAAATAAAAGTGTAACTTGAGGCTACACTATATATATTTCGTTTATAAATTTATGCATTTAATTATTTTAAAATGTTTAATGAGATTTAACTATCTAATTCTTTGTTTGGAAGTGCATTTGTGCACCCTCTCTTTTTTTAGTTATGTTTTTGTATTATATTGGCATTCAATATTGTTTGATGTAGGTTTGTCTTTGTTTTTGTTTACCGGTTACTATGTTTTTAAATCAACAATAATACTTTGGAAAAAAACTGAAAAAATTGAAACTGGACTGAAATAAGTCAAACATAACAAATCGTGATTTCCTTTCAAAAAATAACCGTGATTTCAAAATTTTAAAGATAAAACCAAATCAAACTGAACCTTTTACATTGATTTGGCATTTAGTTCTAGGTCATAATCAAACTGTTTGAATCGAACCCACCCCTAATTGCGTGAAACTCATGTTAGGGAACATGGACTCTTAGAGCATCTCCAATGCTCCACTTTCGATACTAATAATTTTATGCCACATCATCAAATTAAAAAGCCGTATGAAAAAAACTTCTCCAATGCAGTCTGTATGCGTTGCAGTCGTGCGTACGTGTTGAAAAAAGTGTCAACCCCACTTTCTGATTTTACAAAGCCATTTACACTGGCTGAGTCAGCTATTTGAAATGTATCATGTAAAATCTGGACATTCAAATCAGAATTTGGGTGAAAAAAGTGGTGCGGCTTTGTGTAAACGCTGGCAAATCAGCAATATATATGCGGATATTATTCCACACATATTCCCTCCATATCTCCGTTACTGCTACTCAAGATGGTAGTGGTAGAAGTCTTGCAAGTTGCAACCCAAGAGACAAGAAAGGTAATCCATGGAATAGCTTTCACAAATCATTTAGCCAATTTTCTATGCCATGATTTTCAGTTTGATTGAGATCATGTAAACAAATAACCTACGGTGTGAATTTGTTGTGAACATCTCTTGAAGGATTCCGATTTGCAAATTAGAAGAATTAATTTTGAAAGAGGTAATTATGCCAGAGAGGAGCGGTTGAAGTCGAGCAGGAAAATAGCAGACTATTTTGCCGATCGAGAATCTTCTTTCTTTTAAATTTCATTCTATTTAATTTGTATTTAATAAATGTCACATAAGAAATACAGTTATAGTTTGACGTTATGGGCTGGAGAAGGTTTTACACTTTCAATTTATAATGCTTCCACATTTGCCTGATGTGACTTGACATTCCATACATTTTTTGACACGTGTCAATGATTTATTAATGTTGAAAGTGGAGCACTGAAGATGCTCTTACACTTTATTAATTAATGAAAAATTAATTAATTTAATTATGACAAGTGATAGCGGATCACTTATTTTCTAAAGAAAAGTCAAAGTTAAGAGTTTAGAAAGACAAATTAGTCTATAATAATGGAAAAATTACGGGAATATGACTAGAAGAGGTGGACTTTCCCTTAATATGACTAAAAAGACGATTGACCAATATATGACTAGGAAGCACTCTACACGACCATATAATGTTTTAAATTGGGAAGAAAAAGACTACAATGCCCTAAGTCATTGGAAAGAGTTTGAACTAAATTAAAATGGAATTTCAATCTCAAATGGACTTCCTTCTTCAACCATATACCAAAGAATATGGTTGGCGTGTGAATGTATAGTTTGAATTCAAAGCAAGGAGGCCATGACGTAGAATGATGATGACAAAGCAATGAAGGCAATAAATACCAATGATGTGACTATTTAAGTTTTGACATGTAATATATTTACCGACGACGTACGTTGTGGTCAGTTAAAAAATGGTTTATGGTTATGTCTGACATTATGAAATGGGTTAGTGTTTCTTTCATATGTAGACCAATATAGAATGTGGACAGTAATGTATACAGAGAATCTAAGGTTAGATAGTAAATTGGTCAAAATTAAAGGCAGTAATAAGAATGTGTTCAAAGTTACAAAAGCAAGGGCAATATGTAGTTAAAAGGGCAGTATGTAGTTAATAAATCAACAATATGCTGGAAAAAAGTCGAGAGCAGTAAGAGTCCATATTATTACGTAGGAAAGTGAATTGTTTTAATGTTTAGGGCAGTATGTGAAGATATCGAGAACAAAAATGAGTATAAGAAGGATATATTTATTTATATAATAATAGTATAAATAATAATGGAAGGAGTTGTCTTTATATGTTATTTCCTTATTTTTAGGAGGTCCAATTAATATGCCACTTACATCTTCTAAACAGTTATTGCAGAATCCGGTTAACTAATACACTAATTTCTCATATATGCAATGTGTGCAAAGCAAGTACATTCCTTAATTTTAGGAGCAAATAACTACCCATTCATTATTTAGGAGGACACTAATGGAATTATAATTAATAACAATAGTGTGTGGATGAGCATGACTATGTGTGGGTATCAATGATACCGTATCATGGTGGGAATAAAACATCATGGAGTCATATATTAAGAAAGACACTATTGGGATAATGGGTCTGGTCCAAGACTATCGGCCCATCACACCCGAGCTTTGGCTCGACCAAGCTCAGAACACAGCCCAGCTAGCAGAAATCGGTCTAGGATTATTTATTTATTAGCTGGGCCGGATGGTCCATTAGCGTCAGTATTAGTTCTTAGATTGGGCCAAGCCCATGTAGCTTTTTAATATTAGACTTGTTGTAAACGCCTATAAATAGGCCATGCAATCCTCATCTAACCCTAATCTATTTTCACTATACTGAGTTGGTGCCAATTTCTCGACCCGAGTTGTTTTCTACCAACAAACATGTTCTTTTAGTCAAAACACTGGTAATTTTCTCTATATTAATTGATTGAATCAATCTTAGAGTATTTGCATTCATTATTTCTAAAAAACATTTTTTCTACAATTCTTACGTTTTAGTTAATGTCATGTAATTAATTTTTTGATAATCTCAAAATTCGTTTGTGACTTTCAATCACCATCTTCAAACAATCTGCTTTTTCTAGCTTTGTCTTGCACTAATATGTTATTCTAACAAATAATCCCAATAAATAATTAAATTAAGTTGTTCAACGATGATCCTCTAAAAAACTGCCACATCGCCAACTTATTATCTTCATAATCTTATGATCGAGGATGACCTTAAAGCATCCACACTTATGCTACTTATATAAACACATTTTTTACGACACGTGACTCAAAATAATGATATATTCTGTTGGTTTTGCATTCCCTAATTAACTCTAGTTTCACAATAATCTATTAATCTTGACATTATTATGAATACATATATTTTAATACCAGATTATTTTTTCAAATAATCTCACTAAATCATCTGCATCACTCAATCAGGATCCTAAAAATAATCAACAATATCACGGCCTTGATCCTCTAATTGTTGGAGATTCCCTTATGATCGTTCGTGATACATTTATACCAGTAATAAATAAATGAGATGTGCATTAAATGTGTTGCACATGTTTTACTACTTTACAAGTTTATGTCATTTGATGTATGTAGTGATGACATTTAGCCACACACAAATGAGTTATCACTTGTCGAGAATAATATTACTTGAAAATCAAGAAACAACGATTGAGAAAAAACAAGGATAACATAGACCTAGTTGTATCCCAATCTGGACAACATTTGACAAAAGTGAAGTACTTGATATATAAGTACGAGAAACCACTAAGTTATGTCATATTTAATAGACATTTATATTATTTGGGTTGCCATTATACCTTACTAGAGACATTTATGACTTGTGGGCCCGAAATACTAATTTGGCCCGCTATCGACATTATATAAAATCAATAATACCAATTTGAAATGGATATTTCAAATGTTGTTAGGCCAAGATTTATAAAAGGGGTATTACAACTATAAAACCTCATTTCATCAAGATATAATAATGTCTAATGGAAACCAATAAAACTGCACATAAAGTATATAGATCCACACGATGATATCGTGTATGGAAAGAGAGAAAACGTGGGCATGCTGAATGGAGATGATCCATATAGTGTGTGTGGATACAAGTAAACTTCAAAAACTTTTCTTTTTTGAGATCGTCTGATCTATTTGAAATCCTCCAAGTTCAAGGTATCCCAACCCCCCAGAACCAGTCGGTCCTGAACCAGTCCACCCCTATGTCCAATATACCTCTGGTGAGATAAAATGAAAAGGTTTTCATGTATGTTCACACCAATTTTGCGTTTCTAGTAGTGGTGAACTCGGAGATTTTGAAAGGGGCTTGACGATGCACACATGCTAGTTCATATTAAATTTAGTATAATTTTTCTGGCTGAATTTACTGTAAAGGATCATTTTGTTTGGGAAACACAAGCCCCCGACCTCCTCTAGGATCACGAGCTCATAGCACTCTTGTACACTCACCCACACCCTCGCAATACAAAGACTCAATGTGACAATATCACTTTGTATTATACAACTGAAATGTACAAGAGAGATTTACAAGTGAATGTGTAGCTCACTTCACTCTTTGTATATGAGAATACTTCACTCTAACTCTCACTCTTTTCTCTCAAGGAGGCTCTCACTCACTCAAGACCTCTCCTCAAGGCTCTCTCTCTCTCTCATCACTCGAGGAGGCTCTCACTCAAGGCTCTCACTTAGGAATGAGGAGTCTCACCCCTATTTATTCTAATCTCCTCAAAACTTCTCTAGAACTTTCCATGCAAAACTACACTTCTTGAGTCTTCCAAAAGTATTCACAAGCTTATCTAATCTTCAAGAATGATCTAGAGAACTCCAAGCTTCTTGAAAATGTTCTAGAGACTTTCACACACTTCCGCACGATTCTAGAGAATTGAAAACTCCTCTAAAAAACTCCACAATGTTCTAAAATATTCTACACTCTTCCACATGCTTCTAGATAATTCCACGTCTCTCAAGAAAAGTCTAGAATATTCAAGAACATTCAATACTTCTTCACACACATTTAGAGAATTCTAGACATTTCTGCAGCATTCTAGAGTTGTTCTCATTAACTTCTCAATTAAGGAGAAAACCCAACAAATCTCCTCCTACTGACTTGATTGAGAAGTAGCAGTCAACCACTAATCACAATCTCGCATTCAGATTCACTAGCCTCCACCTTACATGTGAGTTGCTCCCCCTCAAATAAAACTTGTATCACACCATATGAGCAGCCACCAAGGAATGTTCATGATCTCCTATGCAATAAGAATTGATCCACTAAACTATCTTGCATCGTTGTTATCCACTAACGGGACACGCTGCTTGATTACCTCAATATCAATAAGAATTTTGATACAAAGCACCAACATTGTACAAAAATCGCAAGAACAAACCCTGTACACGATGTTCTTAAGAATATCTCCTCTTCACCAACACTTGATATGCACGCCGCTTGATTACCTCAATATCATTGTTGTTTGCATTAACCCTGTACTTGATATGCATCGCTGTTATCCACTAACGGGACACGCCGCTTGATTACCTCAATATCATTGTTGTTTGCCAACTGTACACGCCGCCTGGCCATCTCAATATCAGGAATGCTTTCGATACAACGAGCCACTAACAGATCAATTCACGAGACCAGACTGAGAACCACCCACTATGTGTGCATCTCATCACTTTGCTTCATATATGTTTTTTTTTACCCCGGAAGGCAAACCACCAAAATCAGTGGGCAGAAGCCGGGGGTCAACTGCCAGAATATTATTAAATGAAGAGAGTGCGATACAAAAGGAGAAGGGTAATAAACAAACCTTCTCTTAAACAAATTAAACAAGTGCTAAGTACATAGAAACCTAGCAGTTAAAACAAAGGAACAAAAAACCACCACATTCAAAATCTAATGAATAAATCTCAAAGAAGGAAGCCCAAATAGGTCAGAATAATAAGCCTTTCGGGCCCGAGGAGGAACATCAACCACACTATTGAAAATAGCTGTCCGGCCCATCACTTCATTGGACAAAAAGTGAGCTACCCAATTAGCCTCTCTCAAAACAACGAAATAGGAAATACCACTTACTTCAGATAAATCCAACAGACGCATGACCTCATCGCTCCCTCTTCCATGTCTTCGTCTCCTGAGATGCTCCACCACCTCCATGGAGTCCATCTCAACCTGGAAGTGACGAAAACCCAAAGTAATCGCCCAGTTGGTTGCAAACATCACAGATAATAACTCCGCTTCGAACGGGGAAGAGACCAAAATCGGGAACGATGAGGCAAGAACCAGCTTTCCATCAGCATATCTCAAAATTGCACCCCCAGCAGTGCGATTAGGTAAATAACCCGCATCCACGTTCAATTTAAGATAATCCTTTGGTTTCTTCCAAATGATTGCTTTGATTATAGGTTTTTCCAACCTAAAATCTTTGGGGATCAAGTGTTCCTCGTACAGAAAATCACCAGCTTTAGAAGTCTTTTGGAGTTAATAGAATGTACCCAAGTACGAGTAAATAACTTAACCTGGGAAACAATAGAATATGTAGTAGGTCTTACGACTTCTGAGCCCCAAACCAGAGGAGAATAAGATTTCCAGATGTACCAACCAATAATTCCAGGTATACATTGCCTAAAAATATCATCAAGAGTTTTCGAGTCAACCTTTAACCACCAGGAGATGAATATATGTCTTATTGATTCTGTATGCTTAGGAACACCAAAAATACCCATAAAATAGTCCCACACTGGTCTAATTTTAGCACAACTATAGAAGATATGATCAACACTGTCAGAATGTGCTCTACAAAGAGGGCAAATGGATGGGTTAAGAACTGCTTGAAATCTAGCCAAATTGTCAGGAATAGGAAGCAAAGCATTAAGTAGCCTCCATTGAAATAATATGATTTTTAAAGGCAGTTTAGGGTGCCACAAGTGCTTTGC
Organism: Cuscuta europaea; assembly: GCA_945859875.1. Lineage (NCBI taxonomy): Eukaryota > Viridiplantae > Streptophyta > Magnoliopsida > Solanales > Convolvulaceae > Cuscuta > Cuscuta europaea. The sequence continues at coordinate 14,063,199 of CAMAPE010000061.1, forward strand.
AGAAAAAGTGGGAGCCATTTCATTTCTAACTTCATCATAAGCAGATTTAAGAGAGAACTACCCACCAGCACCAGGCTCCCAGAAAATAGATCCATTATTATTCATTCCACAAAGAGAAGATGCTAATTCATCAATGAAAGAAATTCTTCTCCATATAGGAGAGTCAGTCACCTTAGGAACCATATTGTGACCTCTGGGATATCTTGCCCTCATAAAATTAGCCCAAATAGAATCACTAACTTTCCACTTCCACCAAAACTTCAATGTGAAGGCCTTTTCAATATCAGAGAGACTTCAAATATCTAATCCCCCCTCTTCTGTTGGGAAGCAAAGTTGTGACCAGCTTTTCCAGTGATACTTATTTTTTCCATTAGAAGATCCCCAAAAGAAATAAGCCAATATTCTTTTCAAGAATATTAATAACCTTTCTAGGAAGTTTATCAGCTGCCATGACATGCAAGGGGATAGTATTTAACACATGTTTAATCAAAATCAATCTGCCTGCCATAGATAGATTCTTTTGATTCCAAGATGAAAGTTTTTGATCAAACTTGTTTATGATATCCATGCAATAGTTAACCCTGTTTATGCCTTTATGCAGTGGAACCCCCAGATATTTGATGGGCAGATCAGCCTCAATCATGCCCAAGATGCTAGAGATCAAGCCAGCCCTAGTCTTCCAGCCACACAAGAAGGAGCTTTTTTGAAGATTGATGGTTTGTCCTGAAGCTTTCTGGTAAGATTTTAGGAACTTATTAAAGTTCAATAAAGATCTAGATTCTCCATTCAAAAAAATCAACAAATCATCTGTGAAACCCAAATGGGAAAAAGAATAACCATAGGAACCCATCCAAAACTGTTTAATAGAGCCATTATCCATATGCCATTTGATGCCTCTGGAAAAAGCTTCTGAAGCAAGAATAAAAAGGAAGGGGGAAAGAGGGTCTCCTTGTTTAACACCCCTCTTAGATTGGAAAAAACCATGAGGCACCCCATTAACAAGGATAGACAAATAGGTGGACTGCAAGTTATTCATAATGATCTGAATAAATCTATGAGAAAATCCAAATCTTTCCAGAATTTCAGCAATAAACTTCCATGATAACTTGTCAAAAGCTTTAGCCATATCTAGTTTAACAATAACATTTGAGCCTCTCACTTTTTTATTTAAGGAATGAATCATTTCCTAAGCAATTAGAATATGATCCACCATGTCCTTATTTTTCATAAATCCAATTTGTTCAGGAGAAATAAGCTTAGGAAGAATCAAAGAGAGTCTAGCAGCCATCACCTTAGTGCAAACTTTGTTCACAAAGTTAGAGAGACAAATGGGCCTAGAATCACCAAAAAAAGAAGGATTCTGAACTTTAGGAATCAACACAATCAGACTACTAGAAAGCCCTTTAGGAATAGAAATGCCTAGAAAGAATTCTTGCACAGCTTTCACAAGATCAGCCCCCACAATATGCCAACACTTTTAAAAAAATTTACCATTAAAACCATCAGGTCCAGGAGCCCCGTTAGGATTAAGATTCCAAACAGCTTTCTTTACTTCCTCTTCTTGTGGTAATTGCAGAAGTTGTTGGTTATCATCTACAGTAACCAGACTAGGAATGAAGTGAAGGATATCCTCAGAAACTGTTGGCTGAGAGACAAAATAAAGCTTGGCATAAAAGTCAATGGCAGCCTTACCTATGTCAGGTAATGAGGAAACTAACATGCCAGATTCATTCTGAATAGAGTTAATAGTTTGTCTCCTATGCCTAATTTTCACATAAGAATGAAAATATTTAGTATTAGCATCACCTTCCTTGATCCATTTAACATGAGCTTTTTGTTTCCAGTATTTTCTTTCCAGATTCAGCTTGGAAATGAGAAGAGCTCTCTGTTGATTCCAATGTTCTCTGTTGTCTGCAGTGAGGGATTCCATAAAAGATTTTTCAGCTTGCATAACAAGGTATTCACATCTTCTAATGTCTTCGAAAATATTCCCAAAAGTATCTGCATTCCATCTTTTTAAATCGTGTTTGAGACATTTCAACTTATACATTAACCCTCTCATACACCCTCCACTAAGATCCCTGTTCCAACTACATTGCACTATTTCCAGAAAATTAGGATGTTTAACCCACATATTTTGAAATTTAAATGATCTGCAGCCATTATTAACATCTGTAGAACATCTGATAAGTAGTGGTGTGTGATCAGAAGGAGTTTTTTCAAGCACATCCGCTTGAATTTTTTTGAAAAGATCCTTCCATCTATTATTCATTAAATACCTGTCCAGCCTCCTACAAACCCATCCATTTGCCCTCGCACCAGCCCAAGTGAATGCAGGACCAGAATAAGTAGGCTCTATTAGGTCACAATTAGCCACACAATTAGAAAAATCTAACATACTGGTGAGATGAGGTATAGACCTCCCCTGGTGTTGATTATGATTTACAATTGCATTGAAATCACCACCAATGAGCCATGGGTCATGAATATTCCTAGAAATGGCCACTAGAGATTCCCATAAGTCCCTTCTATCAATATAGTTGTGCTTACCATATACAGCAGTAAACCAGCCTTCTAAATCACCTCGTTTAAATCTCATATGTGTGAATTGTTCATGATATGAAATATCAGAAATCTCCACCTCTGTATGGTCCCAGAATATCCAAATTTTGTTGCAATTAGACGATAAGACCCCAGAACAACCAAGATCATATTTGAAAGAAACAGCTTTTGAAAAATCAAGAATAGGCTCAATAATAGCAAGAATCTGAATCTGCCATTGCTTAGCCAAAGAGATTAACCTAGCTCTAGTAGATTCCACCCCCCTAACATTCCAAACTAAACAGTTCATTTGGATGAGGTGTTGAAAGCTTGGGAAGTCAATTTACTGTCCAATTGCACAGTAACTGACACCACAGATCCTTCCTTCTTTTTTGCAGCATTCCTAGTAATCCTAGGAGTCACATTAGGCTCCTTCTTTCTGTTCCTCTTATTGATGACCTCAGTTAAACCTTCTGAATCTGACATATAAGATTGATCCAAAGATGGATCTCCAACCTTCAGAATATGCTCCATGGCCTGAACCTCATCTTCAGCATCAGTCTGAGTCTCATTGTGAGTTTGGCTAGGGTTTCCAATGTGAGCATGTACATGGTCCTCAGTGAGGTTCACCTCTTTATTAGGCTGGTCCAGTGTAAGGTCTTCTATTTCCATTGCTAAATGCTTTGCCATGATGTCCACCTTGGAGGCTATTTCACCCCATCCAACATCCCAATCTTCAACCTTAGTTGACTTACCAGATTCAGAGTCAGATAAGTACTGTTTAGAAGCTAAAATAGGATCAAACTCTTGCAGCTTTTTTAACTTTTCAATCTGAAAGTCATCATTACCTTTAGTAATATTTGTTGTATGTGTAATCCCAGGTACCTCTCTCTGAAGGAGCTGCTTTAGGCTGGCCATATCAATGACATCAGTAGAGGCTGCAACCAGATGCTTTGTGGCCGGGGGTTGCTCATGAAATACTACCTCAGTATCAGTTTCTTCACCATCCAAACTGTTATTAACTTTTGAAGTTGAGGGCTGATTCAACTTCATCAAAGCTGCCACATTATTATCCTTCTGCATAGTAGATATGTTGCTTTTAATCCCTTGAGTAGCATGTGTAATAGTAGACTTTCCTTTCTCCTGACGAGTGAATCTAGCCTGTTCACCCTGCCGTTTTTCCACCCACCTATCTTTGGTCTTTAGGTCTGCAGCAGGGACATTTGGGTTTTGTTTGGGGCATTGGGACTGGGAATGTCCTAAATGCAGACAAAATGAACAATACTCCAGCATATACTCATAAACCACAGGCTGGGCAAAGCCAATCTTCCCACAGTTGATCCACACTTTATGTGGCAAGTCTTGTGTAACATCCAGTTCCACACACACCCGGGCCACAGAGGGCCTGGATAAATTAGCAGTAGCACTATCAATCCTCAAGGGTTTTCCAATGAGACCCGCAATATCAAACAAAGCTCTCCCATCAAGAAGATGGAGAGGTAGCCCCTCTAACGAAATCCAAACTGGCACCACCGGAGATTCCACATTAGGTCGGAACTCCGGTGTCCACTTTGTCACCCTCATCTCATAGCCTCTTAAGTTCCAACTTTGATGATTCCAACATCGAAAGTAGTCCTCCTCAGACTCAAAACGAATCACAATATGTTTTTTCTCTAACACCCCTAAGTGAAAAGAGCCTTTGAAACCAATAACTTCCATGGCTTTACGAATGAAATCCAAATTCGGTCTACCTTTATAGAAATAACCAATCAATGATCTACGGTGTTTTTTAGCAAGAATCGATATATCACTCTCTGAAAATGTGATGGCTGGAAGTCCCTTATAGCGTGATGGAGTTTTGACTGAAAGACATGTAGAGGATTTATTTGCAACAACATCAGCGAACGTCTTCTCGGACCAAGCATTGGCCGGAGGGGGTGGAGGCTCCGCCGTGGGAGCCGCCATGATGCGCCGTGATCCTTCAACATAGGGTTCCCGTCCGCTCGCCTTAGTTACGTCCACTTTTCTTTGCTTCATATATGTATGATACAAGCTTTAAAGTGAAGTCCATCATCCCATCAAAGAGCATGATCTCGAATGCCTCTCACAAAACTACTAACATCATGCTAAGACGAGATTTATTCCCAAGATGAACTTTAGTCGTTACTCTACTTCCAACAACCTGGCTGTGATACCACTGTTGGGGAAACACGAGCCTCCAACCTCCTCCAAGATCACAAGCTTATAGCACTCTCGTACACTCACCCACACTTAATCTGACAATATCACTTTGTATTATACAACTAAAATGTACAAGAGGGATTTACAAGTGAACGAATAGCTCACTTCACTCTTTGCATATGAATCTACTTCACTCTCTCTCTCTCTGATGGATAGTATACCCGGGGGTAGCTTATCTGAGGGGTTATTGCGGAGAATAACTAGAGAGAAATCAGAGCAAATAAGTAAGAGAGAGAGTGTATATTCGATATGTATTAAGCGTACTTTGCTTCTGGGTTACAAATGGGGAAATGGGGTGCTATTTATAGTAGCAATAAATGCCAGACAGGGACACGTGTCAAGCATCCATTGGTCGAGGGGTCACCTCAACTGGTTGGCGCTAGCACTCGCATGTGGCCGCATTTAATGCGGCTGTTGGATGTGACGTCGTACTTGGTACGGTGATTCATACGCATGTGGAGCGGATATTATTTCGGAAAGGTGCCCTCGGGTGTAGATGACTAGCCGAGGGCTCTGAGTACCGGGGACCTCCTTAGTGCCGAGGGCTCTAAGTGCTGAGGGCTACTGATTTTCGCCGTTTTCTCCCAGTAACTTTGTTTTCCTGATTTGACCCTCCTGTTAGAATCAGAGCCTTCGGCCAGGGGGCCGAAGGCACCCCTGGTGCGCACTGTGGGCCGCTTGGTACTCTGGGTGCTGAGATTTGGGCCTGTTGTGCTTCCTGGGCCTATTGGGCCTTTATTGGAGTAGTAAGAGTCTGTGGACCAGGGGTTCCCGGGCCATATACTCCATCCGGAGTCCCTCACTCCTTTTGCCGAAAGGTACTTGAGGGAAAAGGAGTAGTTGTGTTTGTCCTCTGCCGTTGTTCCGTCGTAGTTTGTAGAGTTGTGGGTAGTTTGCTGTTTGTTTATTCTGCCGAGGGCAGTCCCTCAGTTACCCACATGTCGGGACTTGAGGGGTCATGTTTGCTGTTTGCGGGAGTTTTTAGCATTTTGCACTTTTTGTGATTTTTCCCGAGGGGGGTTCTCCAGTCCCCCACTCCTTGAGGCACTTGCAAAGTGGTGAAAAGGAGTAGAGTAATCGTGTTGCTGTATTGGGCCGAAGGCTGACGCTTTTCGTTTCATTTTGGGGGGATGCCTCGTTAAAAACCTCATTAGGAAAAACCCTGTGGGAAAAAATCCTAATGAGGGAAAAAGAGTGCACCAAATTCCCCCAACGATGAATCGAAAATGTGAAGCCCTGGTTTTGAAGTGAAGTACAATTCTGAAGCCGAAGGCTATCCTTGTTCTGAGGGCGCGTGTGTTGATTAGTCGGAGGCTTGCTGTTGATATCCTTGGAGGTGCCGAAGGGGACTCCCTCAATCTGGGGATCGAGGGCGTGATGAATGTGAGTAGTAGTTGAAGTGTTACGGGGGGGGGGGGGGGGTCCCCTTTTTGTTGATCAGTTGGTGAGGTGGATATCCGAGGGCTCCCGTTACCTGAGTGCTGTAGGCTATCCGTTAATGAGGTGTACTCCCCGGGGGCTACCTGGTCCTCAAAGTATTGAGGGGGGAATTCCCGAGGGGTGTGCCCGTTATGAAGCTGTGGGCTTGTGAAGGAGTGAGCCCGAAGGCATTTGTTATGTAGTATGAGGGGCATAAACCGGGAGCTCCTCTTGATGAAGTGGAGTGAAGTAAAAAGCCCGGGGGCTAGTTTCTTAGTTGATGAAGGAGTGGTCTGCTGAATATAGCCGGGAGCTCCCAGAATATAGTCGTTGTAAATATAGCCGTTGGAATACCTAACGTCAAAAATATAGCCGTTGGGGGGGCTTCCACGTGGTGCGTGCTCGTTGGCCGCCCGTGGGCGGGTGTCACCGATTGGGCAACTCGTCGGTTGGCAATGATGATTTCGTACCGGAGGCCCGGTTTTCAGGCCCAAGCCCGGATTTGGGCGCCTATAAATACCCCAAGGCCAGGCCACTTTTATCTGTGCGATATCATTGTAGTGAAGCTCTGCCGGATTTTTCCTAGAGAGAGAAACACTTGCCCTCGATCTAACTCCCGTTCCAAGGTCAGCTCCCACCTGCTCTTCTCCTCTCTTAGTTAGCTGTGCCCTATGTCCTTAGATTAGGAGTTAGAATTACGTAGGTAACCCTCGGTTAAGAGTACTGTCCTAGTAGCTGTACCAAGATGTCGTCCCAAATCGATTCCCAGGACATCTCGAGGGACCCTTTGGTTGAGGATGAAACCGCCTCCGATGTGGAGTCCTCCAGTGAGCAACCTTCGGTGGGGTGTGATGCTGCTGTGGCGATGGAGTTGCAGAGAGCCCTCGTCGCTGAGGTGGAAGCCGAGGGCTTCGAACAAGAGTGTGAGGATGAGGAGCTGGCCCTCGCCTGGCAAGTGACTGAAGAAGAGGCGCAGAGAGAGAGAGCGCGAGGGTTATTGTCGCTGTTCTCCCCCCTCGCGACGCTGGTGAGGCCAGCACCTCTCGGCCACTGAACGCAGTCCCTCTGCGGGTGGCCCCCGGGAAAAAGAAGACGAAGGGCGCAGCATCAAAGAAGAAAGGCAGTGTTGCCGACCAGGGGAAGCCTGTTGACATGCCCGAGGGGTATTCCTACTTGAATACCGCCACCCTTGACATACGGTCGAAGGCTGATGGGGCGGACCTCTACGTTACTCAACTCCATGTGGGGCCCTCGGCGATGGTAGTGCCACCGGGAGCTGATGATATCCTCTCCCAGGCTCCCGAGGGGTGTATAGCCGTCCATATCCTGTCGGTGTCTATGGGCCTCTGATCCCCCCTGCATCCTTTTCTGCGTGAGTACCTTCGGTACGTTGGACTGCTCCCATGCCAGCTCACGCCGAACAGCCATTCATACATCTCGTGCTTCCTCCACCTCTGCAAGTCCCGGGGGGTAACGCCTAGCCTGGACCTATTCTTCAAGAGCTTCAATTTGTGCCGGTGGGGGGGCATGCGAATGCCGAGGGCTTCGCTAACTTGCAGCAGGTGGCATTGTTCAAGCTGTTCACTGAAGCGCCTTCCTCCAACAAAGGATGGAAAGACCGATGGTGCTATGTGAAGCTGGCCGAGAGCCTCTTCCTGAGGGAATTGCGTGACCGGTTCAGGCGCCATGAAAAGAGGAGGAGCGCCGCCCTCGAGAAAGATGGCAGGATCCTGGCAAAGATCCTGGAGGGTCGGGATAAGAACATCACCATCAAGGAATGCACCCAGGAGGGGGATCTGTACGCCCTCAGGTTCCGACGGTACCGTTTCCTGGGGGAAACAGATGAAAAGTACCCGGTGTTCGACGGAGCCTCCGGGGGTTTAGGAGGTAGGGCCGAGGGCATCCAATCCTTAGACTTATGGATATTTCTATTAGGCGTAGACATCTTTTTTTTGTTGCATCTTTTCTCCTCCGGTCTTAACCGCCCTTATCTTTTGCAGGTATTAACATGGATCTCAACGCCTTCGCCGCCCTCAAAAAACAGAAGGCTAAAGTCCCGGACCGGAAGGAGCCCACTAAGCAGAAGCCCCTCGGGGAGTTCTCGAAGAAGGGAAGTGAGCCCTCGGAGGAAGCCGCCAAGAGGAAAGCCGTCGGCAAAGCCCCAATCCCCGAGGGGAAGAGGCAAAAGAAGGGGGACGCTGGGAAGAAGGCTCCCCCAGTGGTGGTTGTGGATGAGCACTCCACTTCCGAGCCCTGTGCTCAAATGGCAACGACTGCTTCTCACCTGCCCTCGGGTCAGGGGGTGAGGTAAGCCTGCCTCGGGAGGATATACAGTTCTCCCTGCTGAAGGGGGCTGCCATCACCCATGGCACCGTGGACCCCCGGGAGTTCCTGGGCGGGGCTACCCCTGCACTGGATAGGAGGGCCCTCGGGAAGCTTGATGACGAAGCTCTCGAGTAAAAAATCCTTCGGTCCTCCCTTACTGTAAGTTCTTCTCCTTCTTTTCTTTTTTTGCATAGTGGTTTATTATCCCATCTGTTGTGTGATTGTAGCTTACCCCCTTATGTTGTTGTTGTTAACAGGCCTGCATAGCCCTCGGCGAACATGCCAGAAGGTTTGACGAGTGGCGCCTCCAGAAGGCGCAACAAGATTAGTCTCTCAAAAAGCTCATTCATGACAACGCCAAGGCCATAAGGCAGATGGCCCAGCTGGAAGGGGACCTCCAGCAGGCGAGGGCTGCAGCTAAGAAGGCAGCCAAGGAGAAAGCTGAGGTGGAGAAGGCCGCTGCAGAGGCTGCAAGAAAGGCTTCCGAGGACGCAGAGGCCGCCAAAGCAGAGGCCGCCGTCGGTGGTTTTGCTGCCTTCATGGCCGAGGGATGGAAGGCAAAAGGCCACAAAGACTAGGTGGCCTCGGTCGTGGAGGGATCCGCCGATGGGTGGGTGAAGGGCCCTGGGGCGATGTGGCTAGCCCGAAAGGGCGAAGATTATTATGCCGGGGGGGGGGGGGGGGGAATTCTTCACCCAGGCCTTGATCTACAGAAGGCTTGCGCGACATCTGAAGATCGAGCCGAAGGCCTTCGACCCGGCGGCATATGGCCTCCCCCCTACAGCCTGATATCAGAGTCCCCCTTCCCGAGGGCGTTAAAAGGCCAGAATTGGAGGATTCTGAGCTTTTGAAAGAGGCTGAGGGAGATGAAGCAGAGGCCGGCACAGAGGTCATTTCAAAGCCCGTGGAAGAGGCTGCCACCGGGGCTGACAATATCTGATTTGTATTTAGCACATTTTGACAATTTTGTTGTAATGGATATTTGTATGCTCTCGGCCTCGGCCATTTTGTAATATGTACTTTAACTCTTCCATTCCTTTGATGAATGAATACTTGCCTTCGGGCCTTTTGTATACAATTCGTTCCCTTCGATTGTCTTTCTTTGAATGTATGCCCTCATCCTTTCTGAATGTATGCCTTCGTCTTTTCTGAATGTATGCCTTCGTCTTTTTTTTTTTGAATGTGTGTTAGGACTTAGAATATATTCCTCTAAGTATAGTGCCTTTTGTAGCCCTCGACCACTAGGCCTATTTAGTCATCTAAACATTTCACCGAGGGCCCAATGTTCAGGACTTAGAAATATTTCTAAGTGTTTGTTCATTTGTTGGCCCCCGACTAATTCCTTCCCTCTGGTTCCGTGTAGCCTTCATGAGATAACCGGAGGCAAGGTGCTTAGGACTTAGAAAATTTTTCTAAGTGTTTGGATATTGCCTAGCCTTCGGTGCGTGGGTACCCTTCGCTGCGTGGGTATAAAACCGAGGGCTCAAAATGTTTAGGACTTAGAAAATTTTTCTAAGTGTAGCTTCACCAAGTCTTCAAACGTATGGCCCCTCTGGCTGCATGGAGATTTGACCGAGGGTCAAAATATGTAGGACATAGAAAATATTTCTAAGTGTAGTTGTATGAGTTAGGAGCCTTCGAGTGAAAATGTGAGAGCCTTGTCGTAGGTGTACCCTCGGTTGAATGGTGACTCGTCAGAGGGCAGAGTACTCAGGACTTAGAAAATTTTCCTAAGTACTTCCTATTGCTAGCCTTCGGGCGGGGCCCTTCGGATGTACACTCTACAGGTTTAGGATAGTTCCCTTTGTCTTGAAATGTTGGCCTGCGGTAACAAAAGCCTTCGGCTGTTTATTATGTCCCCCTAATGTTGATATAGGAGAGTTTGCGATCCAAGTCTAGCATAAAAAGGCAGACTCCCTCGGGAATTGTCTGGATGTATCCCCTCGGCATGTAGTGAGGTGCCGAAGGTGATTCTTGCTTTGATTTGGCAACGTCTGATAGCTTTGTCATATAGTAGCCTTCGGGAACGTTTTGAGTTGTTGGGTGAGCCTGTCATGGTTTATAGGATTTGAGCCTTCGGTTTTGATATAGTCAGAGGCAATCATGGGGTGGGCTTAGCCATTTGTTGATGATGTCTGCTGTGAATGGTATCTTTGGTACTTATGAGCTTCCAGGTGCCGAAGGTGTTCCCGTGGGGAGCCCTCGGTATGTTTCCGTGAATTGTTGGAGTGATGTACTCATTGATTTCTCGCTGAGTCTACTCCCCTTCACCACCTTTTTTTTGTAGTGAAGGGAAGGCTTCAAGGAACTTGGTTTCTTGGTAAGGCTTGGCCTATCGGGAGGTAACAGAATACACCATTAGCTCCCCCCTCGGGTTAACCTTCCGAGTTCCGAGGGGATCGAGGGTCATTTCCTAGGTACAAGATATGGTGGTCTGTAGTCTGCCTCCCCTTGGGGGATGGCACGGAAAGCGCCTCAGTTTTGAAAGTCGTCCCCTCGGCGCTAGACATAGTCTGTGGCCTGCCACACCCTTGGGGTAGTGGCGCGGGGAGCGTTTCGATTTGGAAGTCGAATCCTGGGCATTTTAGATGCCTGCCAATCCCTTGGGGAAATGGCGCGGAAAGCGTTCCGTTTTTGAAAGCCGAATCCTAGGCATTTTTCGTGCCTGTCATACCCTTGGGGTAATGACGCGGAAAGCGTTTCAGGGAAGGGTTTTCATTTGCACACTGGTTGCAAATGGCCGGGGGCACTACGTGCTGCCGGCACCGAGAGGTGGCGCCTTCGGTATAGGCGTCCTCGAGGGGTACGGCTCTAGAAACAACACTTGGTGTTTGTTTCGGTGTACGGCCCCCGGTACTTGGTACCGAGGGGTCTTCTGTGAAAACACTTGGTGTTTTTTTCTTTATTTGTCGTAGGTGATTGTGTTGTCTACCCCCGGTACTTGGTACCGAAGGGTCTTATGTGAAAACACTTGGTGTTTCTTTCCATTTGTTGACAGTTGTCAGTGGTGTATCCCCCCGACATTGGGTGCCGAGGGGTCTCCAGTGAGGACAGTTGGTACTTTCTTGCTGTTGTAGGTGATAGTATTGTCTACCCTCGGCACTTGGTGCCGAGGGTTCTTCCTTGTGGTAAGGCCCTGGGCCAGGGGGTGGTATGAGGGCTTGGCCACTCATAAGAGTCTTGTTCCATGTTCTTGGTGTCTTCAATATGCCTTTATTCTTCAAAATTTCTAGGCCTTGGGCCGCAAAATAATACATTCACTAGTTATGAGGGCTCGGCCGCTCAGATGTTATTGATAAAATTTAACTAAGTGATGTACATTCCAATGTCTAGGGACTTCAGTCCCATTGGGGCGTTTTAGTTTATAAGTTCCTGGTTTGATGATGGCTGCCACGATGTAGGGGCCTTCGATTTTTGGTGCCATATTTCCGCTCTCGGTCGGTTGGCTAGCTTCCCTTCTTCGGAGGACATAATCCCCCACTTGGAATTCCCGGGAGCGGACCTTGGCGTCAATGTAACTCTTCACTTGCCTTCGGTAGTTTTCTGCACGTATGAAGGCTTGCTCTCGGCGTTCTGAAATAAGGTGGAGATCGAGGGCCATATTGGCGTCGTTGGCCTCTGGATCATACTGTGTGACCCTTCGGGTTAGAAGAGTTACCTCAGTGGGGGCCTTAGCTTCAAATCCGTAGCAAAGGGAGAAGGGTGTCTCGCCAGTTGCCCGCCGAGGGGTGGTACGGTAGGCCCATAAGATGTTGTGGAGCTCTTCTACCCAGCCACCCCCCTCGGCCTCCAGTTTCTTCTTTAGGCCTTCGAGCAAGGTCCTGTTGGCGTTCTCCACTTGACCGTTGCCCTGAGGGTAGGCAACGGATGAGAAGGTGTGTTTGATGCCCCATGCCTCTAGGAGGGCACAGAAGGGGGCTGCCTCGAACTGAGTCCCGTTGTCGGAGATGATTTGTTGGGGGACGCCAAACCTTGTGAGGATGTTTTTGAGAACAAAATGACGGCACCTGGCCTCAGTAATGCTGGCGAGGGGCTCAGCTTCCACCCATTTGGTGAAGTAATCGATGGCGACGATGATGTACCTGTTGTTGGAGGTACCCCTCGGCAGAGGGCCCACAAGGTCTATGCCCCATCGAGCGAAGGGTATGGATGTGCTGATGGGGGCATAGATGACCGCTGGCCTGTCGGGGGCTTTCTGGAAGTGTTGGCATGCGGAACACCTTCGGGCAAGGTTTGCACAATCCCGGGCCATCGTAGGCCAGAAGTAGCCCTGGATTATTAGCCTTCGGGACATGGAGAAGGGTCCCTGGTGAGCTGAGAAAGTGCCACTGTGCACTTCCTCCATCGCCACTTCGGCTTCATCTTGATGAAGGCACCGAAGTAATGTCCCGTTGTAGGACCTTTTGTAAAGCCTCCCGTCCTCGATAGTGTAGCTGGGAGCCCTCAGCTTTGCTAGCTTGGCGCGGGCCTCATCCTCGGGCAGTTGCCCTGTGGTGATGAAGGCGACAATGTCTGAGATCCAGTCCTCCTGTCTTTGTTGTATGTTCATGACGGGGCTAGCATGTATACTAGAGAGGCTGAGCTCTTCTACTTTGGCAATCTTTGAGATGTGCTCACAGGATTCGGCCGAGAGCTTGGATAAAATGTCGGCCTCGGAGTTCTGATCCCTCGGTATTTGAGTAAGAGAGTGTGCCTCAAATACCTTTAGCAATTCCTTGGCCGCCTCCTTGTATTGCTTCATTCTCCCTTCCTTGGATTCGTACTCCCTGGAAATTTGGCCGACAACTAATTTGGAGTCGCATTTGAAGTGGATCTGTCGGGCCTTCATGTTAGCTGCCAGCCAAAGGCCACAGAGGAGGGTCTCGTATTCGGCTTCATTGTTAGAGACTTTGAAGGAGAAGCGAACTGCGTAATAGGCCCGGAAGCCTTCGGGTGAGATGAGAACCACCCCTCCTCCACATGCTTTGACGGCGGAGGAGCCATCGGTGTAGAGGGTCCACTAATCATCTAAAGGAGCCGAGGGCTCCTCGTCCGTGGCTGACCTTGCCGTACATTCCGTCACGAAGTCCGCTAGGGCTTGGCCCTTGATGGCGGGCCTAGGACGGATGTCGATGTTGTATTGGCTCAAGAAGACAGCCCATTTCACCATTCAGGAGGAGCTGGTGGGGCTCCTCATCAAACCGCCGAGGGGTTGATGAGTGAGGACCTGGACCGGGTGAGTCTAGAAGTAGTGGCCCAACTTCTTGACGGTCCACACGACAGCCAATACCGTTTTTTCCACAGGGGAGTACCGGAGCTCCGCTTCCCTGAGGGTCTTGCTAACATAGAAGATGGCGTGTTGGATGCCATCCTCTTCCCGGATGAGTACTGAGCTGATGGCTGCCGGGCTAACACCCAGGTAAAGGTATAGGACCTCCCCCACCTTGGGGTTTAGAGAGCACATGGGGCGAAGATAAGTACCGTTTCAGTTCCTCGAAGGCCCCCTGACACTCTAAAGTCCACTGGAAACCGGCGGTTTTTCTCATGATCTGGAAGAAGGGTAAGGACTTCTCCGCTGATTTTGATAAGAAGCGATTGAGGGCTGTCAGGCGGCCCGTCAATCGTTGGACCTCCTTTACGTTGCGTGGGGGCTCCATGTTGATGATGGCCTGGATCTTCTCGGGGTTGGCCTCGATACCCCTTCGGCTCACCATGTAGCCCTAAAATTTTCCCCCTTGAACGCCGAAGGTACACTTCTTTGGGTTTAGCCGAAGGTTCAATTTCTGCATGATGGCGAAGATCTCCCTCAGGTCGTCAGCATGGCTTGCTGATTGCTTGCTTTTGACGATCATGTCGTCAACTTATGCCTCCATGGTACGCCCTAGGACAGCTTGGAATACCCTGGGCACCATCCGAGTGTAGGTGGCGCCTGAGTTCTTTAGGCCGAAGGCCATGACAAGGTAGCAGAAGATGCCCTCGGGAGTCATGAAGGCTGTTTTTTCTGCGTCTTCCTCATGCATAAATATTTGATGATATCCGCGGAATGCGTCGAGGAATGACATGATTTCACATCCCGCGGTTTCATCCACAAGTTGATCAATGTTCGGCAAAGGAAAGGGGTCCATGGGACACGCCTTGTTGAGATCCGTGTAGTCCACGCACATGCGGAATGAGGGCGGTTTTTGTGCGAGGACTACGTTTGCCAGCCATGAGGGGTACTTTACCTCCTTGATGTGATTGATAGAGAGGAGCATGGCAACCTCCTTCTTCACGAATTCCCTCCTCTCGTCCGAGAGGGGTCTCCTCCGCTGTTGTACTGGTTTGGCCGAAGGGTCCACCGAGAGGCGGTGGGTGATGACCCTTCGGGGAGCTTGGCTCCAATCTTCACGACTCTCTCCGGCTTGGCCGGATCGAGCGTGAAGTCTTCTACCTCCTCGGCTGGCTCAGCCCTCGGTCTCCTTTCTTCCGCTTCCACAGTTCCGGTGATGGTGTCAACGCGGAACTCCGTCTTGCTAACCTTCTTTGTCACTTGAAGGTAGCAAGCACGTACAAGCTTTTGGTTCCCCCTTGAGTAACCGATTCCCCCCTCGGCCGGGAACTTGAGGCAGAGGTGCCTCATGGAGATGACGGCTTCGAGATCCTCGAGGGCTGGCCGGCCGAGGATGATGTTTTGGGCGCAGTCGATGTTGACGACGACGAACTCCACCTCGAGCTTGGCTCTATGGAGCCTATTTAGATTTTGGTGATGCTAGTTAATTAGGATTTTAGAGTACCCCTCATTAGAAATTTGTATTAGAATTTTTCTAAGTGTAAGCATTCTTAGAATAGTCGACTGAACAGAAGACCTCCAGGCCCTCTGTTGTCTTCTATCCTGACAGAAGTGTCAAGGTCCTCTGCTGAATTCTCTAGTCAGAAGACCCCCACGACTCTCTGCTGAATTATCTGGACAGAAGACCTCCAGGCCCTCTGTTGACTCCTATCCTGACAGAAGTGCTCGAAGTCCTCTTTGATTAAGTATCTGTTCAAGATTCCCAGAAGGCCTCATACTTAGAGGATTTTCAGAAATCTACCTAAGCCGGTGAAACCACGGAAGATTCCCTCAACGACTAGGAGACTTCAATGGAAAAGCTACAGTGTACGCATTTAATGCTCATCTAATGAGCCTCGTACGATGTAGAGTAAAAGTTGATGATTGGCCGACATTCCAGGATAACTTTAGAGAAATAGACATAAATAAGACTAAAAGAAGAGTCCCGAATGTAAATAGGACCCGACTGTTGCTGAGGGCCTTGAATAAATTGGGACAAATGGCCCGCTTGTATCAACCTTTCGATGGCCGTCTTCAGCTGATGGCAGTCATCGGTCATGTGCCCCTGGTGCCGGTGGAAACGACAGTAGGGGTAGTTTGGATTGATGGCAAATACTTCCGGGGGTGCGCGTGAATCTCGCTCCACTAGGCCCCTCTCCTCAGCAAAATCAAGAATGACGCTGACGGGGTGCGTCAAAGGTGTCCGAGGGTGCTCCAGGAGAACAGGCTGCGCCCAAGCCCTCGGGTTCCCCTTGTAGCCTCCCCCGGGCTTGGCTTGGCCATGCCGGGGGCGATCACCAGAGGGGGCAGAATCCTTGGGATGATTGCGGGGAGCCCCCGGCCACCGGTTACCTTTGTCGTCTGGCCGAGGGCGCTGCTGATCCGGGACGTGGTGGCATTTCTCCACCTCCTCGGCTTCGGCGTACCGGTCCCCCCGCTGTAGGGCCCTTATATAATCGCGGGGAGGCTCGATGATGAGGCTCCTTGAGAAGTTCCCGGGGCGGAGTACTGTTTGGAGGAGGACCAGGAGGGTCCCGTCGTCAGTGCCATCAACTTTATCAGCCTCCGTTCTCCAGCGCTCCAAGAAGTCCCGAAGGGTCTCCTCCTTCCTCTACCTCACTGTCAGCAAGTGAGAGAAGTGTTTTCTTGTGTGGCGCCTTCCCGCAAATTGCGTCAAGAATCGCTGGGCGAGTTCTTGCCATGAGTCAATGCAGCCCTCGGGCAATCGATTGAACCATTCGTAAGCCGGCCCCTCTAAGGTGGAGAGGAACCAGCGGCACAAATATTCATCCGATGCCCCCACCATCATCATGCTGTTTTGATACCTGTTGTAGTGCTCTTTGGGGTCAGTCTTTCCGTCGTAGGGCTTGATGAGCTGCCCTCGGTATTTTTCCGGGATCCGGGCCGCCAATACCCTTGGGGTAAATGGCATCCGGGTCCGGAGCTGTATGGTGGGTTCCCCGGAGCCCTCGGCTATCTTCTTCTGCATTTCCTCCATCCTGGCCAACATTGCCTCATACTTGAGGTCTGTATGAGGGGCAGAAGTGGTGGCGTGTGCTTTGGTGGCCTCCATCTCGTCAAGCCGGCGCTGGAGGGCCGCAATGATTTCGTCCCGGGGGTCCTTCGGGAGGGCCTCCGCCCCCTGCGAATGGACGCGGGCCGAGTGGGCCTGGTTGATTTGGTGGCGGGCGTCGTTGGCATGGAGAGGTGCCTTGCCTTTGTCCTGAGGGGGACGCCTTTCATTGGCCCTGGAGACGGACCCGCCACTATCCTGAGGCCTCTGGAACGCCTTCCCCCCGAGGCGGTCTTGGACCCCTCGGCGGTCTTGCGCCCCTCCGAGTCTCTCGAGGGCGGAGGTCCGGAGTTGTTCTTTGTTTACGTTGTGGCGGTCCCGGGACTGGACTTCCTGGGAGGCCGTATCTTGGGCCACGACCCCCTCGGAGTTCCCAATCCGGAGGACCGGGTTCCCGAGGGGGTGTGGATGAGGGGGAGGCATAATATTCTCGCCGACCTGAGGTTGGAGGGGAACCAAAGTGCCGAAGGCACCCGGGTTCTGGGTGAGCGTCTGGATGAAGGCGGAGAGCGCCGATTGTACGTCGATTGTGATGACCGGAGGGCTAATTTGGTTCTCGCTCCGGTCCTTTTTCTTGGCCTCGATGCCGAGGCGGGCATCGGGGGCATTCTGTTGAATCTGTTGGCGTAGGTCGACAGCCATCTGGTCCAACCCGGCGATGATGCCGCCCCCGGGAGCCCTGTTAGAGGCTTCGGGGACGTCGACCTCGCCGAGGGCCAGGTTCCTGTCCTCAACATTCTTGGAGTTGGCACGAGTTGTTCTCACCATTTTAGCTAGGTGTTTTGTGTTTGGTCGAGGGGGAGGGTTTTTTACTTGATTGTTCGACCTCTCAACGAGAGCACCAAATGATGGATAGTATACCCGGGGGTAGCTTATCCGAGGGGTTATTGCGGAGAATAACTAGAGAGAAATCAGAGCAAATAAGTAAGAGAGAGAGTGTATATTCGATATGTATTAAGCGTACTTTGCTTCTGGGTTACAAAGGGGGAAATGGGGTGCTATTTATAGTAGCAATAAATGCCAGATAGTGACACGTGTCAAGCATCCATTGGCCGAGGGGTCACCGCAACTGGTTGGCGCTGGCACTCGCATGTGGCCGCATTTAATGCGGTTGTTGGATGTGACGTCGTACTTGGTACGGTGATTCATACGCATGTGGAGCGGATATTATGTCGGAAAGGTGCCCTCGGCTGTAGATGACTAGCCGAGGGCTCTGAGTACCGGGGACCTCCTTAGTGCCGAGGGCTCTAAGTGCCGAGGGCTACTGATTTTCGCCGTTTTCTCCCAGTAACTTTGTTTTCCTGATTTGACCCTCCTGTTAGAATCAGAGCCTTCGACCAGTTGTCCGAAGGCACCCCTGGTGCGCACTGTGGGTCGCTTGGTACTCTGGGTGCTGAGATTTGGGCCTGTTGTGCTTCCTGGGCCTATTGGGCCTTTATTGGAGTAGTAGGAGTCTGTGGACCGGGGGTTCCCGGGCCATATACTCCATCACTCTCCTTCTTTTATCTCAAGTAGTCTGTCACTCACTCAAGAGCTCTCCTCAAGGCTCTCTCTCATCATTCGAGGAGGCTCTCAGATGGCTCTTACTCAAGGCTCTCACTTAGAAATCATGAGTCTCACCCTATTTATATTAATCTCCTCAAAATTTCTCTAGAACTTTCTATGCACTACTACACTTCTAGAGTCTTCCAAAAGTATCCACAAGATTATCTAATCTTCTAGAAGGATCTGGACACTCCTCTAAAAACTCAACAATGTTCTAGAATATTCTATGACCCTCCTCTCTAGAAAGCTCTAGAATATTCAAGAACATTCAATCCTTCTCCACACACAGTTAGAGAATTCTAGGCATCTCCACGGTATTCTAGAGATGTTCTCAGTAACTTCTCAATTAAGGAGGGAGCCCAACACATTTTAACTATTTTTCATATAATTTTTTCTTATGTTTATTAACACAGTGTACTTTGAATTCCCCATTCTTCAGCAAATCCAGCCAATTCAACCGCTTCAGTCACAACTTTATCAATTTCAGCAGATTCAACCGCCTAGCCGATTTAAGTGATACCAAAAGGACCCTTCGTTTTAGTCTCCATTTCATTCCACTAGATCTCATAAAAGGAACATAGCCAAAAAATGTATTGTTACGTGAAGAGGTTGTTTATGCTCATTTTATTCTTTGAGGTAATAACTAAACTTTGAGGAGAAATGATATTGTTTTTTGTTCCTATTTTAAGCAATAACAACCTTAGTACTCCCTTCGTCCCATATAAATGTTTTTTTTCTTTTTTGGATGTGCTATATAAACGTTCTCATTTTTATTTTAGAAAATCATTAACACTCTTAAATGACTATTTAATCATGAAATATTAAAAATAATATTACCGCCATCCCAAAATTATTAGCCAAATCCAAAATTTTGACCAATAATATATATTTATTGGAAATTATTTATAATATAAAAATGATATGAAATTTTTCTTTGTTAAAAATACTTTCATAAAGTAAAAATTTATAACTTTCATAATATTATACTAATCAAATTAAAATCATGGTACGGAAGTAGTACATCTATAACATCACAATTATCACCATTAACCACATTATATTATAATCTATTAAAATTATTCCTCAAAATATACATAAATTACATTATTTAATTATTGCCTAAATAATCGTGTCATTTTGCAATGTGAACTTTTAAACGGGATGGATAATATTTTTCTCAACAGTTTTCAAATATAGGAGTTCGGGTTTGTGTTGGAAAAATGTGTTAAAATTGCATTAAATGGTTATTTTGGAGAAATTATTTGAGTGGGATCCACTTCCGATTTGGGTCGGGTCAAAGTGGTTTCGAATTGTCCTTGTTAAGGGCTACAATTCGATATATGGTACGCTCAAAACGGATAACGGGTGAATGCGAAATTGATTCTCGAAGTTCACTCGTTGAAATGGAAAAACTGGGAAAATAATGAGTTTCTAGTGTGTTTTATACAACACCGGAAAACTCAAGGGATTTTCACCCCCTTATAAAGGGAAGCCTCTTTTAAGGAGTTAATATTCCTAAAGGTAAAGGCTCTCTCTTATGCACAAGAGGGGTGCCGATCAAATCCCGAAACGGAGAAGAAAAACCATGACTCGTGTGCGCGGGCGACCTGCGGACACGAATGTCTTCCAAAAACCTATCATTCAAAGATATATGGTATGCTCAAAACGGATAACGGGTGAATGCGAAATTGATTATCGAAGTTCACTCGTTGAAATGGAAAAACCGCGACTCGTGTGCGCGGGCGACCTGCGCACACGAGTTTCTAGTGTGTTTTATATCACACCGGAAAACACAAGGGATTTTCACCCCCTTATAAAGGGAAGCCTCTTTTAAGGAGTTAAGATTCCTAAAGGTAAAGGCTCTCTCTTACGCGCAGGGGGGTGCCGATCAAATCCCGAAGTCCTCGAGTTCTGTTCGCACCAGAATTGCTCCTCTTCTGGTGAGGGTATTCCGGTCGCACACCAGAACTGCTCCTCTTCTGGTGGGGGTATTCTGGTCGCGCACCAGAACTGCTCCAAGATGTTTCAACAATAAATGTCCAACGTTCTTCTCTTTTAATGTTGCGTTAAATGGACAATTTATGGATGATTCAATGCCTAACGGACTGGTCATTGATGTCCAACGTTCAGGTCCATTAACACTCCATTTAACACACAACAAATCCTCCTATAAATGGTTGGCAGGTGGTTTGCAACAACAGAACACACAATACATTCCTCACATATTTTGAGCTCTAAAACACTTCCAGCTACTCCGAAAATTCCTGAGTGTTCTGCCTTTGTTCTCGTTCACCGGAACTCTCGTTTGTGTGCTCAAACGTTACTTCGTTAGCCACCGTATCCTGGGAAACGGTCGTTGCAACGCTCCTAGCACCGTGGGAGGCGACGAATACGTTTTAAGGACATCGTGCGTAGCACGACCTCTGGCTAAACTCTGTCCCGTCTCTTTTTCTGTTTTTCTTTAGCTAATTAAATTAATTAATTATTTTTATTAATTAATATTTCTTCGTTTTTCCGAGACACACCCAACAGTTTGGCCCAATGGCCCTCACCTAAGAAACAATAGTGCATCGCCCGGCCTCACTTAAGATGTATGACAACATTCTTGGAGATTAAGAGGCCGTTTGGCAACATTGTTTTTCGGCTTATCAGGCTTACCAGCCAACTTTTTCACTAAACACGTAACTTTTGCTTTCGCGCGCTGAATTGTGTAATAAGCATAAAAAATAAGGTTGGAGTTACTTTTCTGGTTGTATTGGCTGAAGTTACTATAGATGACAATTTTAGCCATTTTTACTTATAATTTTTTCTTTATTTTATTAATAAAATATATTTTAAAATTATTTTTTTCTTAAATCAGCAGAATCAGTCAATGCAGCCACTTCAGCCAGAACTTCATAAGTTTCAGCTGAATCAACCAAATCAGCCGATTTTCGTGCTACCAAACAGGCTCTAAGACAGCTAAATCATCACCACAGTTTCAGTTGGCATAATTATGCAAGGTATTATCCTCAAGAGAAAATTGTCAATGTCAAGCTTCTTCTCAAAATAGGACCACAAAAATGTTTTTCCTAGGAAAAATTGTCAAATAAATCCTCCAAATATATCAAAAAAAGTCAATTAAGCTTTCAAACTAAAAGAACACTCAATTAGATCCACCAACTTTAAAAAACCAATCAAATAAGTACTTTAACTGCTACCAATGGGTTAGCAGGTTAGTATGCCAACATGGCTGGTCCACGTGTAGGATTTCACTCTTGTTTTCTTTTTCGTTTTTTACTTCCGGTTTAGTGCACCAAATCACAGACTCATTAACCTCTGTGATTTAAAAAATGCGACAAACCCCCTTGTGTTTTATTTAATTATGCGCAAAATCCCTTATATGAACAAATTCAATTGTCAAATAAAAGAAAATTGATTAGTATTTTTATATGATTTAGAGATTTTGACATATTTACTTGCATATTCAATCAGAATATTAGGAAAAGTAATTTCAAAATCATTAAATTTATTCATAAAATGGGTTATGTGCCTAATTTCCTTAATTTAAGGATTTTATCAATTCAGAATCCGAAAGATAGATGAACTATCAATCCGGGACCTAAAAGATGAAATGTATCAACATAGGACCTGAATGATGAAAAACTATCATTATAGAACCTGAATGATTTAAATTTATCGATCTGGGACCTAAGTTGTCATGAATTTTATTAATTTTTTAACCCATATCAAATTAACATTACCATTTTCAAAGAAAAGGAACAAGTAGAACAACCGTGGAAGTAGTGTCAACTCCGTCGGCAGCTAAAGAAGATCCCCATAATCAATTGCCGATCTCAGCTGAATAAAAGAATAATGATAACCCGCTGAAAAAGCCGCCGCAAAGAAGGAAAAGAAAGCGGATGACAGTGGGAATGGGAGAAGAGTACATAGTTGAGGCACGTGCATGCCTGCATGTATAAGGTGATGAAACAAGTGCTCCCTACTTTGATGAAGTACATCGACCCAAGCTCTCTTTCGTCCATGGAGATTCAGGATAAAGGAAACGAAGAAAAAGAAAAGGATAAAGAAAAAGTGAAGATAATAACATAAAAAGGACGGAGAAGAATTAAGGGGGAGTAGGACAAACATGCCACCAAGAAAGAGAAAGGAAGAAGAATGAGAGAGTAAAGAAAAAGAAAAAATGGTCATCATCCGTTTTTTTGGCTAATGTGATTAGTACAATTGTGGAAGGGTCTAATTGACCCCTTTCTCTATAATTTATTACAGACTGCAAGAAATATGTTCTATAATTTGCTGGACATTGACTGCATATTAGACATGAGTTCTGCTCTGACTTGGTCTCTTTTTATTTTGCCTGTTGTCGTCACTGGAAACTGATTCCTCCACCTAATAAATCTTTTTGGTACTTTAAACCTGGAAAAGATTTTAGCATCAACGACTTAAAGAAAGATACCATGCATCAAATGCTCTCATATATATATTCCAGATGTCACAAAGGTGCAGATGATGGATTAAAGACATACCTAGTCAATTGTTTTTCTTTACAGAAGCAGCGGAGGATGTCAGCAGACAAGTAGTTAACTGATGGAGGGCTGGAGCTTAAATCATCCCACTGCCAATTGCATTTGAGCTGAATGCAGGAAACAACCATCTCTCCCAAGCGCAAATCTGGAAGTCCAACAACTACATTGCCAGAAACACCAGGATGTTGTGACAGGACAGCCTCTACCTTTTGCACAAGACAAATATGGTTATTTTTGTAGGAGGGCTTGAGGCTGGATGCCACATACAATTCTTTATGATCACAGAACAACCAAAAAAGAGTTACTCTTATGTTCTATCGGCAGGTTGTAACATGCACAGACAAGTAAACATTATAGTAGTATAGGCAAGACATTTTTTTTTTATTTTAAAACTTGAACTGTCAGTGTTACAGATTTATTACGGATTGCATAGACCATTCTAGCCTTCTGGCATCACTTAGTATTCATCAGTTTGTGTGGAAGAAATACTACAGAATGCCAAGTTAATCAGCACATCTGCGATTTTAAAAACTACATTAGCAAATTAACCATACTAGCTACATTATTATTATAATAAGCAATATAATTTCTAGCTTCATAACAAGTTTTCAATTATTTCTAGCCTATGTGGCTTTATGTATCGTATTGTCTCATCTAGAGGCAAATACTAATGTTATATGGTTTTTGCATGAATTTATAGTGTAATATGACAAAGACCCCAACATAGTTAAGATGAAACTTGAAAGTGGTGACGATGAAGGCAACTTACTTCTTCAGGATAAACATTTTCTCCTCCACTCTTGATTCGACCCTTGGAACGCCCAATGAGCCAGATATTGCCATGGTCATCTATATGACCAATGTCACCTGTGTCAAGCCAGTTTTCACCAGCAAATTTGGAAGTTTTGTTTGATATCTGGCCCCAGTATCCAAGCATTACATGAGAGCCTCGTGTTAGTATCCTCCCATTACGACATGAACTCTCTGCACAAACTCTTAATTCAACATGTGGGGCAGGCTTTCCAACACAGATGCCTTCTTGTTGACTTGCCGAATTGGAGTCCCTATCATTATTTAATTGGAGCGCGTGTCTAACACTTTCTTTTGCTGGGTCATAGAGAGTCTTGAATGTCATAGAAGAGCATGCCTCTGTCATCCCTTCACATTTTTGAAATATAACACCATTCATGTCTGAATCAAGGTATCAAGGAATATAAATACTAGGAAAGGCTATAATTCCATACAAAAGAACTGAAATCTCAATCACACGCTGCTTGTATGTGACCATAAAATCCTAATCCTTGTAAGGTTCTGCAGAATAGATAAATATTGGGGTTTATTGATTCAAGACCCAAAAGATAGGTTAATCATCAATAACCCGTTGTTTTAAAAAAATTCTTAGCCGATTATATATTAAACACAAAAATGTCAAATAGTTTCGCTTACTATCTTCATAACGGCTATCTCTTGCCCCCGCACCCAAAAAACTCCAATTACACACATGAACTTAGAAAAAGCAACCAATCTTTCTTCTACATGGCTACACAAGTGGCTACACAAGAAAAATGGCTCACTAAACTGTATGCGCTTCTTTGTTATGAAGCAGCAGTCAATCTATGCAATTTTTGATGCAATTTTCACTTTGGGTCATTCGGAAACGGTCTCTTTGTGCTTTAGCACAGGGGTAAGACTGCGTACATCCAACCCCCCTTACCCCACCGTAGGGTGGGAGCCTTTGCGGCACTGGGGTAATAATGATGATGATGATTTAACTTTCCCTTCTCTTTTTTTCTCTTTCTTCTCCCAGATACACCATTTTGTGTTCTGCATCCATTGCCTCCACCCTCCATGGCATCTAGCACATCCCCTACACCTCCACTTCATCGCCTGTGACCATGACCACCCTACACTCCACCGCATCCAGCCCAAATAAACTGGAAGTATAAGAAAAGTGTTTATTATAGTAGGCCATGGATTGGACTTGCATGTTACAATCATCTTTTCCTGTCATTTCTTATGAATTTGGGGAGTAATAGAGAAACTAAGAAGCATGACTTTTTTTCTTTTTTTTCCCTCAAGGTTGCCGAAAATTCTGAGATGCCATAGATGCTGGCAAGATCTTGGGGGATGGAATGAATATGACAAAATTCTGTGGTAACCTCAAGGTACCGTACCGTACCTTGTCCATGTTGGCCAATTATGGCATGAAAAGAAAGAAATGAAAGAAAATGGAAAGAGGAAGGAAATAAAATAAATTCATAAGATGGTGAGTTGGTAAGGTTTAGGACAATGTGGCTGTGACTTGGAGGTGATGCGATGGTGATTCCTGGATATCTGTAGGAAACCTGCTAAATGGACAAATTGGGCATTTTTCATTTGTACGTGTGTTTGAATGGGTGTTTTTGTTACATATGCTATTTCCAATTCAGAAATACTTAGAGGATCTTAGACACTTAGATCGATATCTTTCATCTTTCGGACCCCGAATTGATAGATAACAGTCTGTGTCCTGAGTCCACAAAACTACATTATTCTTTACAGTTAAGCTTCAATGCTCTCCATGCCTCTAGAAGCACTCGAAACAAGAGCTTTAGGTAATGACATTCCATTTTCGTATCCTTCACTCATTGGGGCTTTAACACGTCATGCCCTTATCCTACCAAATTTTAATTCAGTCCCTAATAGCCCATTTCACCAATATCACTCCTTCCCTTGAAAGTACATAAAAATGAAAACCACATTGCCTGAACAGCTGACCACTTGTAAGTTATAATAAGTTGACCTAAATTTATGTGTGGATCCATCTTTTTTACTGAAAAAATACAGTACATACCGTACGCGGATATAAGTTTAGCTCTTGGGAATATTTTAGCAGCATGATTGATAAGCTCAACTGAAAGAGCTCCACCTCCATTAAGTATCTTCTTCACTGTTGGTGACCCTTCCGATTCCCCTTTTCTGCTGTAAAAATTTCTAAAACATGAAATGGAATTTCGAAAAGGTGATGGTGCGCTAAATAAATGTGTTCTCTTGCTCTCCATTACATTGATAGGAAAGATTCCAACTTTATCATATGTTATTAACTAACAAAGTACAGCATTATTAAATCACTCTGCACATGTATAGGTGAAGTTATCAAGCAGGGAACATGCTAACAGTGAGCAAGTTAGTAATTAGTATTCCAATATATTCACTCATCAATATTGCTAGGGAAGGTCTCAAGAAGGCATCCAGATGTAAATGGGCATAATTTTACCAATTACCCCCATATACTCCAAATATATATTCTTATAGTGTTAAAGACTAAAGGCCACCTTGCATACCTGTAAAATGATACTAGATCAGTCATCATAGCTGGAACAGTAATTAAAGAGGTGACAGCATATTGGTGAATGGATTCAACAGCCAATCCAGCATTAAACTTGGGTATTAAAATGTGACAGCCTCCAGCCATTAACACAGCCATGGCAGATGACATTCCACCAATGTGGCAAAGTGGAGCCATGTGTAAATACACCTGTAAGAATTGCGAGAGCATTAATTCAAGAATATTACAGGATGCATCATTTGTGGTTTGAACGGGCATCTTATCTTTTCTTTTAACACATGAAGACCTACATCATCCTCTCGGTAACCAACAATTGCGATTTTTGCAAGGGACTGTACTATCAAAGCAGAGTGGCTTAAAGTAACTCCCTTAGGTTTGCCAGTGGTTCCTGTTGTGAATTGCCATTTACAAAGAAAAGAAAGGCATCAGCAAGTAGGTATAATAGGACACTTGAAAGTTGAAGCATTAAGAAAGAAGTATGAATACCTGAGGTAAAACATATTATAGCAGCTCCCTCAGGGGCCCACATATAATTAGTTTCTAAAGATATGTTATTGCGGTTCTTAAGCTTTTTTGTAGTCAACCCTAGAAAATAACAAGATATAGAAATACATCAACTCAAGGACAGGAGAGATATCCATGAACAAGAAAAGCTTGGTTATGCATTAATTGACTTTTCAAACTTAGGCAAGGAAACTCTAACTCATACCATTCCAAGTGCTTTCCACTCCGAAAGGGATGTCAATTGAGACATGCCATCTTAGTGAAGATATAGAGTCTATATCAAACTTGGAGTGCCAGAAATTCAACGCTGAGTCTGTGACCAATAATGTAGGCCTTGCCACCTTCACGGCCTCACTTGCTTCTTCCAAGCTCTATAAGCTGAGATTAATTACTATGACCAAACACCTCCCAGAAATACAGATTAGAATCTCAGGCATCCGCTTTTTTCACCTTATCAGTTATATGTATAATTGTACTGTATACATATATGTCTGAAAGTTGGACAAAAGTCTGATTGCGAATAGGAAACTCCAGGTTTTTAGGAGGGACAAAACACCGATCAAAAACAGGTTAAAGACTAAAAGTACAGCATAAGTTTAAACATCTTATAGGTAGTACTAACCAATCATATTTGTAGAATTTTGAGATTCAAATAACACAAATCAGGTAACATAGAATATGTTGAACAAAAAATGAATGCGGAATACTATCATGGGTGGTTAAATTTAACACAATTCATTATTGATTGGATTTCAACCCTCTTTTACCTTAAGAGTGGTTTTAATTCAACCTGCCCAAATTTCCATGTAATATGAACTGGGGCGGGTTGGTGATACTACACTTTAAACTTCCAAAAACAACCCAGGTACTGCACTACCGAGAGATAAGTTGCAATATGCTAATGCATATCATGAAAGAACTTAATACAAGGTCCTCATATTGTTTCATAGAATACTGGGTCTCATATTCCTGGCCCATTGTGTACTGTGTAGTTCAAGTATGTAAACTAATTACAATCAACTAGATCAGGGTTGGCCCACTAACCCAGCGATAATTGATTGGAGCAGTAATTCCTCCAGCATATGCAACCGCAAGTAACCATTCCAAATATAAATCACTGTTACAAAGCAATGTGTAACAGTTTAAAATACCTTCATCTTCAAGACTTCAACCTATATCGCCATTTTTTACACCAAAATAGTGTAAATATTTGAACATCACAACAAACAGTATATACACTCAGAACCATTTACACCACTAATGTCACCATTCTCTTTGTATTCTAGTTTACTTTCTAATTGATTATATTGAATTTTTAACTTAAGCTTATACTTCGTAATATTTAGGGTACTACCTTAACCAAAAAGAGGAAATGAAGTAGCACACAAATCGGAAATGAAGTACAACAGTCAGCCTATGCAATTTTCGACGCGATTTTCACTACGCGTCATTCGGAAATAGACTCTCTGTGCTTTAGTACAGGGGTAAAACTACGTACATCCGACCCCCCCCCCCTTACCCCACTGTAGGTGGGAGCCTTTGCGACACTGAGGTAATGATTGCGGCACTGAGGTAATGATGATGATGGTTTTTAACAGTTTTAACTACTAAATAATCGGGAACTTTAACTTAGCAAATAATATATAGAAGATTTGTAATAGCAATTTATATTTTTAACAGATATAAATTGATCCCCTTTTATACCTACTTACAATTACAATTTAAGTTAGTTACAATTACATAATTAGTTTTGGGATTAAGGCTTGGATAATGTTGTTGTTTGACGATTACATAATTAATCTGTTCTTATATGATTCATTTTGTATGGGCATAATTTTAATAAACAAAGAATTGCCACATTAGTATTTGTTTGTAAAAGGAAAAATTTATTAATCATATAAACTTATTTTGGTATTGAATATGGATTGTGCTACACTTTTTTTAATCCATGGACTTTTAGAAAAGTCAATGGACTTTTAAATCCATAGACTTTTCTATGAATGGATTCTATTGACTTTTAAATTCATGGATAAGTTTATAGACTTTCAAAAAATCCATTGACTTCTACATTCGGAACACCATTACCAGTCGTCAGCATTTTCACATAGATCGCCGCTACCGATCTACCTGTTTGCCTCCTCATCTAAGCTCACCGTCGTCGTCATCATCAGACTGATCCACTCAACAAAACAGCTTTGGTTGTGCAAGGGAATTAAGGGAAATTAATTATATTAATTAATTAAATTAGGAGTAAAAATGTAATATTTAGTCCTATTTAAGGGAAATCAAACATATAATCATATTTTGGGGAAAATGCTATGTTTTAGTCTGATCCCGAGTAATTTCTTCTGTATAATACCATAAAAACATTTAAGTAAATAAATGAAACAAATGCCATTCATCTAGCAATAAAGAGGTCAACAAGAATAAATGAAGCATAAGAATGCAATTTTTTTTATTAAAAAACTCAAAGTTTCTAGAATTCTCAACATTCTCGGTCTATTTATGTTCAATTGTTATATTACACAACTCCAAGAGTAAGAACACTTACACAAGTGTTACACTCATTTCTAAATGTGGTACAAGAATATGTGCAATCGAGTTTTTCTTACTAATAATTGTTTTCTTTTCATTTTTAGCTTGTTAAATTTTGTATACGTAATTGCGGTTATATATTCATTAATTTGAAATTATATTTTTATGTGTTAGCGGTTAACGATGAAACACGCTAATAGTTAAAATATTTTTTCTTAATCGTTAACTGACGACATGCCACAGTTGCAGCGATGTAATACTATTGATTCTTATATCGGTTTTTCTAACACTTCTAGAACTGAATTGATATGAGATTAATGGTTCTTTATGTTCCTAACTTTCTTTCATGAATTGAACCAACCTCACCCCTACATTTTTCTTCATAAGACGACATATAAAATATCACTTTTTAATTTTTTTTTATGTTTATCTTGTGTATCGGTATTAATGTAGAATCTCCTTATTCAATTTTATTTATCGTAAAATGATAAAAAAAATCAAAATATCATGTTCAAATCTTGCATATTGAGACCATTCTGGTACCCACCTCCCGACTCTGGTGATACTAGTCGAGGACTTGTTGGGCGATTTGTGATCTCGGGTAAGTATTAGTCAAATCTGCAACTAGATCTATGCATACTTGTGACAAGTAGGAGACTACTTAAAAGTCTACGAAAATCTTTGGTGAGGAGAAGAGACAATTGCAGATACACCTAGACTTTAATAGATTTTTAAAAGTCTACATTGAACACACTTAAATTTTTGTATACTTTTAAAAGTCCACATTGAATATAGCTAAACATTAAAAATACATGAATTTTTAATTTTTTTATCAATCATATAAACCCATTTTCCCATTTTTGCACAACTTTAGACCAAACCAGTGGCGGAACTAGGGGGAGCAAGCCGGTGCTGCCGCCCCCCGTTCGCCGGAGGTTTTAGTGTATATATATGTATATATACATGCTCAGCCCCGTCTCAATAATAATATGTACTGATTGACCCGTGTCTAACTCAATAGTTGGAGTAGCATAGATGGCTGAACAGTTTTAAAGCTGCGGGGAGACCTGGGTTCGAATCCTTGCTCAGTCTCCTTTTTTAATTACCTACTCCATTACACTTCTTCCTCTACTTATCTCTTAACCTTTTGGAATGTTATTAGTTTTAATATTTTTCCTACCACATTTCTTTTACTTTTATGTTGCATTTTTTATTTTTCAAATTCAAAATATTTACTCCGTATTTTGTACTTTTTCGAATATTAACATGTCATTTACATTTTTGTTTAGTACAAGAACAACAAAAAATGACTTTTAGCTATTGCTTCCCCTCTTCAAACATTGACCTATATCATTTTATAAAAAGTTTATCAATAAACTTTTCAAAACTACTTGAATTTTATATTTATTCCTTGGATTAGTACAAATATGCCAAAATTTCTTGTTGATATTTGAACTATCTGACTTTATATAAGTATAATTAGATTCATGTAATACTTTTGCAAAAAAATAAAATATCCTTTAGAAAGTAAATAACCTACTTGTAACGCTATTTGAAAAGAGAAAAAAATTATTATTTTCTTGATAAGTTAGTAACTTATATACATACTCCGTATGTTATTAATTTATCTTCCTCTACATGTTTAGCTATATTTCTATTTAAACCTTTTCATTCTAAAATAAAAGGGAAAACGTATTAAATCGAAATAAACTCATTTAATAAATGTAGTCTATTATTTTGTTTAGGCACTAACAAATCAGTTATACAAATGAATAAATGTCGATATTTAAGTTGATGTGTATATGTATGTGTGCGCTTGTGTGTGAATTATATATAGTTACAAATAAAGTGTCACTTCATGCAAATGAAAATAATATTATACAGTAATTTGAGATCAAATTACCAAATTACCCTAAAACGATACAGATTATGAATCTTCCCGACTAGTGGTTCAAAAATTTTTTAGCCCCTGCTCAAATTTTGTTCTGGTTCCGGCACTGGACCAAACAATGCTAACCTTCTTGATCTCCGTGATGAGTCAGAAGAGGAGTTAAGGATAAGGAAAGAGGGAGTAATAGAATTGGCCCCTCAACAAAAATCGTGAAGAGCAATAGAATTGTGAATGGATGTGATATAAGGAACAGTAGTTTGCATTATTAGCAAGTCGATTGAATTTTCCTTCAGTTTATTCTGCTAAGTAAATTTAAATTCAATTCAGGGCTGATGTTTGCAGAAGAACCTGTTGAGAGCAGAAATGGCGACCACATCACCGGGCTGAAGGCCAAGTTGGCGAAGCCCAAGCGCGAGGCTCAAAATCCCGTCCACGAACTGTGCGCCGGTCTTTCTTCTGTCCCCGGATATCGTCACCGTCGAGCTCCGGCGGGCCGCCGAGACGCGGCTCATGCATTGGCAGATGTGGGCTTTCGAGTAATTGGCCATTTGCATGAGTGTGTGTGTGTGGACGCAGTTTGAGCATTCAAATCTTTTCTTATCCGTTAGTGCCGTCGTCGTACTACGCCATTCCCTACACCATCCGACTCTAATTTTTCAATAACATTTTGTACACCAAATTTGAATTAAACTAAAAAGTTAATTAATTGAAAAATTATCGAAAATTACAGCACTTCTAGGAGTAAATTCTAAAAGGGGTAATTTGAGTTTACACCCCATTTTTATGTCCAGATTAGACTTTCCACCATGTTTTTTAAAAACTTTGTATTTGTATCTTAACCATATATGAAAAAACAAAAATGTTCATTCATTAACAATTCTTATATCCTTTAACATATTCCTGATTGAGGAGCATTTTAGTCTTTTCATATAGGGTTGGGGTGCATGTACAAAGTTCTTTAAAAACGTAGTGTAAAGTCTAACTTGAACATAAAAATGATGTTCAAACTCAAATTACCTCGTTCCAAAATAGGAGTTCATATTGTTTTTCATGCTTGGGCATTTCTTTTTCATTTATCATGTTTCCAATTCCACACACTACATTCCTTACCCGTGCATGGGATGAATAATTTGTATTTTTAACCATGTTATTAGATGGTGGTGGGAATCTATTGAATAGACCGAAAGACTCGGATTCAAATCACTCAAGATCTTGGGTGAGATCTTAATAGCACACACGGGTCAGTTCGAAAAAGTCGGGATCACTTCATACTAATAAAAAAACTTGTTGTTAGATATGTAGATATATTATGGTACATATTTGTTTTTATACAATTTTTTTATCATATTTGTGTTTATACAGTTATTACTAGTATTGTTATCATTATTAATATTATAATTATTACTCTTACTACTATTATAATTTTTTTATCATATTTGTGTTTATACAATTATTACTAGTATTGTTATCATTATTAATATTATAATTATTACTTCTATTACTATTGTTATCTAGATCTATAAGATGTTATTGTTATTTGCTTATGTAAGAATGTTTAAATATGATCTAATCTATTTAAATCTGGTCTAGTCCAAGATTTTAAATCGTGGTTGTGGTTGTTGTGGTTGTGGCTAATGCGACCACTGGGGTGTGCACCGGTTAAAAACCGGACAGGGCCGGACTGAACCAGAATGGAACCAGAACCGGATTTGCCATGATATGGACACCAAAAAACGGACCGGATGTATTCCGGTTTTTATCCGGAACCAAACTGGTTTATCCGGTTCAAAACCGGAACCGGACCGGAAAATTGGTTTCTAAATAAATAATCTTTTTCTTTGCTAAAAGCTACTAATCATTTGATAAAGATGGAGTACTTATTATTACAATATTGCTTTTATTACTATTGTTTTCTAAACTCATTTTAATTAATTTTAGTGAGCAAATATTGGAGTAACTTGAGACTAGAATAATATATATTAGTTAGTTTTATAACTTTATTATTTTGAGAATAAAAATGAATGGATAAAAATAATATTAGGATAATCATTATAATCCCTCCGTCCCTTAAAACTTTGCCATTTTTCCTTTTTGGGACGTCCCAAAAAACTTTGTCACTTTCTCTTTTAATGAATTATTTTGTGGTTTCTGTTATTTCTCTCTTCTCTGCACAAATCTAAACCACACAGTTTACCCTTGATGGCGAAGCGGGCCTATTTTATGGATCTGTTTGGAATAGTAGCGCTTCGTTTCCGTTAATTTTTAGCATTTTCAGTATTGATTTATTCTATTTGATTCCTTTGCTCATTTCATTTCTTATAAAGAGGTATTGGTATAGTCCCCCTCTTTCCTGTAATCAATTTTATTTTAATAAAATCCTGTTATCTGACTCCCGACATTTACCCCACTGATTTTGGTGGTTTGCCTTCTGGGATTAAAAAAAATTCGTGCCGGTCAACTTTGGCAAAGTTTTAAGGGACAGAGGTAGTATTAGTATTAGTAAATATATTTTTAAAAATATTGCAAAACCGGTTAAATCCGGTTCAAACCAGAATAATCCAGTTTTAAATCGGAACCAGACCGGAAGCCGGTTTCCTAAATTTTCATAACCGAAAACCGGATCGGATATCATTCCGGTTCGATCCGGTTCCGGTTTTTCCGGACCGATTCGGTCCGGTTTTCCGGTTTGAACCGGATAGTGCACATCCCTAGCGGCCGCTGCGATGCGTATTGTGGCCGCTGCGGCGTGAATTATTTTCAAATTCGCACCAGAAAGGAATATCATGATTTGTTTGTATTCTTTAACATATCTTCTACTCCGTATTAATTGTATAACAAAAAATAGTTTATTCGAATTAATTGATGATAATATTAATAGAACCATTATTAATACTTCTTCTTTTTATGATGCATTCTGAATACTTCTTTAAACACTTATGCGTGAACAATGAATCAACCTATAAGAATATAATGATTAAACGAGAATAATGATTAGAAAGATCGATAAACTATATAAATATTACAAACACCATTACAAATTTCTTTAAACTAAACAAGTCTTAACAGATCTTTAAATTAAATAGATCGTTACATTAAATGAATATTGCACACACACACTTCAACATGTACTCACATGATACTCCCTCCGTCCCAAATTATTTTGCAAATTCAATATTTTTTTATCAACCAATAATAAAAGTCAATCCTCTCTGCCGATAACTAGCTTGATTTTTAATAGTTAAAATTTACATATTCAGAAACTACATTAAAATTTATTCAAAGTAGCAAACTCCAAATTAGAATATAATTAAACATTGACATCCTAATTAAGCAAATAAAATGAAACTCTTTGACCAAATAAAGTCAAATTTGCAAATCAATTTAGGACGGAGATAGTATTGTAAGGAATAAATGTATTTAGATTTTGGTGATGCTAGTTAATTAGGATTTTAGAGTACCCCTCATTAGAAATTTGTATTAGAATTTTTCTAAGTGTAAGCATTCTTAGAATAGTCGACTGAACAGAAGACCTCCAGGCCCTCTGTTGTCTTCTATCCTGACAGAAGTGTCAAGGTCCTCTGCTGAATTCTCTAGTCAGAAGACCCCCACGACTCTCTGCTGAATTATCTGGACAGAAGACCTCCAGGCCCTCTGTTGACTCCTATCCTGACAGAAGTGCTCGAAGTCCTCTTTGATTAAGTATCTGTTCAAGATTCCCAGAAGGCCTCATACTTAGAGGATTTTCAGAAATCTACCTAAGCCGGTGAAACCACGGAAGATTCCCTCAACGACTAGGAGACTTCAATGGAAAAGCTACAGTGTACGCATTTAATGCTCATCTAATGAGCCTCGTACGATGTAGAGTAAAAGTTGATGATTGGCCGACATTCCAGGATAACTTTAGAGAAATAGACATAAATAAGACTAAAAGAAGAGTCCCGAATGTAAATAGGACCCGACTGTTGCTGAGGGCCTTGAATAAATTGGGACAAATGGCCCGCTTGTATCAACCTTTCGATGGCCGTCTTCAGCTGATGGCAGTCATCGGTCATGTGCCCCTGGTGCCGGTGGAAACGACAGTAGGGGTAGTTTGGATTGATGGCAAATACTTCCGGGGGTGCGCGTGAATCTCGCTCCACTAGGCCCCTCTCCTCAGCAAAATCAAGAATGACGCTGACGGGGTGCGTCAAAGGTGTCCGAGGGTGCTCCAGGAGAACAGGCTGCGCCCAAGCCCTCGGGTTCCCCTTGTAGCCTCCCCCGGGCTTGGCTTGGCCATGCCGGGGGCGATCACCAGAGGGGGCAGAATCCTTGGGATGATTGCGGGGAGCCCCCGGCCACCGGTTACCTTTGTCGTCTGGCCGAGGGCGCTGCTGATCCGGGACGTGGTGGCATTTCTCCACCTCCTCGGCTTCGGCGTACCGGTCCCCCCGCTGTAGGGCCCTTATATAATCGCGGGGAGGCTCGATGATGAGGCTCCTTGAGAAGTTCCCGGGGCGGAGTACTGTTTGGAGGAGGACCAGGAGGGTCCCGTCGTCAGTGCCATCAACTTTATCAGCCTCCGTTCTCCAGCGCTCCAAGAAGTCCCGAAGGGTCTCCTCCTTCCTCTACCTCACTGTCAGCAAGTGAGAGAAGTGTTTTCTTGTGTGGCGCCTTCCCGCAAATTGCGTCAAGAATCGCTGGGCGAGTTCTTGCCATGAGTCAATGCAGCCCTCGGGCAATCGATTGAACCATTCGTAAGCCGGCCCCTCTAAGGTGGAGAGGAACCAGCGGCACAAATATTCATCCGATGCCCCCACCATCATCATGCTGTTTTGATACCTGTTGTAGTGCTCTTTGGGGTCAGTCTTTCCGTCGTAGGGCTTGATGAGCTGCCCTCGGTATTTTTCCGGGATCCGGGCCGCCAATACCCTTGGGGTAAATGGCATCCGGGTCCGGAGCTGTATGGTGGGTTCCCCGGAGCCCTCGGCTATCTTCTTCTGCATTTCCTCCATCCTGGCCAACATTGCCTCATACTTGAGGTCTGTATGAGGGGCAGAAGTGGTGGCATGTGCTTTGGTGGCCTCCATCTCGTCAAGCCGGCGCTGGAGGGCCGCAATGATTTCGTCCCGGGGGTCCTTCGGGAGGGCCTCCGCCCCCTGCGAATGGACGCGGGCCGAGTGGGCCTGGTTGATTTGGTGGCGGGCGTCGTTGGCATGGAGAGGTGCCTTGCCTTTGTCCTGAGGGGGACGCCTTTCATTGGCCCTGGAGACGGACCCGCCACTATCCTGAGGCCTCTGGAACGCCTTCCCCCCGAGGCGGTCTTGGACCCCTCGGCGGTCTTGCGCCCCTCCGAGTCTCTCGAGGGCGGAGGTCCGGAGTTGTTCTTTGTTTACGTTGTGGCGGTCCCGGGACTGGACTTCCTGGGAGGCCGTATCTTGGGCCACGACCCCCTCGGAGTTCCCAATCCGGAGGACCGGGTTCCCGAGGGGGTGTGGATGAGGGGGAGGCATAATATTCTCGCCGACCTGAGGTTGGAGGGGAACCAAAGTGCCGAAGGCACCCGGGTTCTGGGTGAGCGTCTGGATGAAGGCGGAGAGCGCCGATTGTACGTCGATTGTGATGACCGGAGGGCTAATTTGGTTCTCGCTCCGGTCCTTTTTCTTGGCCTCGATGCCGAGGCGGGCATCGGGGGCATTCTGTTGAATCTGTTGGCGTAGGTCGACAGCCATCTGGTCCAACCCGGCGATGATGCCGCCCCCGGGAGCCCTGTTAGAGGCTTCGGGGACGTCGACCTCGCCGAGGGCCAGGTTCCTGTCCTCAACATTCTTGGAGTTGGCACGAGTTGTTCTCACCATTTTAGCTAGGTGTTTTGTGTTTGGTCGAGGGGGAGGGTTTTTTACTTGATTGTTCGACCTCTCAACGAGAGCACCAAATGATGGATAGTATACCCGGGGGTAGCTTATCCGAGGGGTTATTGCGGAGAATAACTAGAGAGAAATCAGAGCAAATAAGTAAGAGAGAGAGTGTATATTCGATATGTATTAAGCGTACTTTGCTTCTGGGTTACAAAGGGGGAAATGGGGTGCTATTTATAGTAGCAATAAATGCCAGATAGTGACACGTGTCAAGCATCCATTGGCCGAGGGGTCACCGCAACTGGTTGGCGCTGGCACTCGCATGTGGCCGCATTTAATGCGGTTGTTGGATGTGACGTCGTACTTGGTACGGTGATTCATACGCATGTGGAGCGGATATTATGTCGGAAAGGTGCCCTCGGCTGTAGATGACTAGCCGAGGGCTCTGAGTACCGGGGACCTCCTTAGTGCCGAGGGCTCTAAGTGCCGAGGGCTACTGATTTTCGCCGTTTTCTCCCAGTAACTTTGTTTTCCTGATTTGACCCTCCTGTTAGAATCAGAGCCTTCGACCAGTTGTCCGAAGGCACCCCTGGTGCGCACTGTGGGTCGCTTGGTACTCTGGGTGCTGAGATTTGGGCCTGTTGTGCTTCCTGGGCCTATTGGGCCTTTATTGGAGTAGTAGGAGTCTGTGGACCGGGGGTTCCCGGGCCATATACTCCATCACTCTCCTTCTTTTATCTCAAGTAGTCTGTCACTCACTCAAGAGCTCTCCTCAAGGCTCTCTCTCATCATTCGAGGAGGCTCTCAGATGGCTCTTACTCAAGGCTCTCACTTAGAAATCATGAGTCTCACCCTATTTATATTAATCTCCTCAAAATTTCTCTAGAACTTTCTATGCACTACTACACTTCTAGAGTCTTCCAAAAGTATCCACAAGATTATCTAATCTTCTAGAAGGATCTGGACACTCCTCTAAAAACTCAACAATGTTCTAGAATATTCTATGACCCTCCTCTCTAGAAAGCTCTAGAATATTCAAGAACATTCAATCCTTCTCCACACACAGTTAGAGAATTCTAGGCATCTCCACGGTATTCTAGAGATGTTCTCAGTAACTTCTCAATTAAGGAGGGAGCCCAACACATTTTAACTATTTTTCATATAATTTTTTCTTATGTTTATTAACACAGTGTACTTTGAATTCCCCATTCTTCAGCAAATCCAGCCAATTCAACCGCTTCAGTCACAACTTTATCAATTTCAGCAGATTCAACCGCCTAGCCGATTTAAGTGATACCAAAAGGACCCTTCGTTTTAGTCTCCATTTCATTCCACTAGATCTCATAAAAGGAACATAGCCAAAAAATGTATTGTTACGTGAAGAGGTTGTTTATGCTCATTTTATTCTTTGAGGTAATAACTAAACTTTGAGGAGAAATGATATTGTTTTTTGTTCCTATTTTAAGCAATAACAACCTTAGTACTCCCTTCGTCCCATATAAATGTTTTTTTTCTTTTTTGGATGTGCTATATAAACGTTCTCATTTTTATTTTAGAAAATCATTAACACTCTTAAATGACTATTTAATCATGAAATATTAAAAATAATATTACCGCCATCCCAAAATTATTAGCCAAATCCAAAATTTTGACCAATAATATATATTTATTGGAAATTATTTATAATATAAAAATGATATGAAATTTTTCTTTGTTAAAAATACTTTCATAAAGTAAAAATTTATAACTTTCATAATATTATACTAATCAAATTAAAATCATGGTACGGAAGTAGTACATCTATAACATCACAATTATCACCATTAACCACATTATATTATAATCTATTAAAATTATTCCTCAAAATATACATAAATTACATTATTTAATTATTGCCTAAATAATCGTGTCATTTTGCAATGTGAACTTTTAAACGGGATGGATAATATTTTTCTCAACAGTTTTCAAATATAGGAGTTCGGGTTTGTGTTGGAAAAATGTGTTAAAATTGCATTAAATGGTTATTTTGGAGAAATTATTTGAGTGGGATCCACTTCCGATTTGGGTCGGGTCAAAGTGGTTTCGAATTGTCCTTGTTAAGGGCTACAATTCGATATATGGTACGCTCAAAACGGATAACGGGTGAATGCGAAATTGATTCTCGAAGTTCACTCGTTGAAATGGAAAAACTGGGAAAATAATGAGTTTCTAGTGTGTTTTATACAACACCGGAAAACTCAAGGGATTTTCACCCCCTTATAAAGGGAAGCCTCTTTTAAGGAGTTAATATTCCTAAAGGTAAAGGCTCTCTCTTATGCACAAGAGGGGTGCCGATCAAATCCCGAAACGGAGAAGAAAAACCATGACTCGTGTGCGCGGGCGACCTGCGGACACGAATGTCTTCCAAAAACCTATCATTCAAAGATATATGGTATGCTCAAAACGGATAACGGGTGAATGCGAAATTGATTATCGAAGTTCACTCGTTGAAATGGAAAAACCGCGACTCGTGTGCGCGGGCGACCTGCGCACACGAGTTTCTAGTGTGTTTTATATCACACCGGAAAACACAAGGGATTTTCACCCCCTTATAAAGGGAAGCCTCTTTTAAGGAGTTAAGATTCCTAAAGGTAAAGGCTCTCTCTTACGCGCAGGGGGGTGCCGATCAAATCCCGAAGTCCTCGAGTTCTGTTCGCACCAGAATTGCTCCTCTTCTGGTGAGGGTATTCCGGTCGCACACCAGAACTGCTCCTCTTCTGGTGGGGGTATTCTGGTCGCGCACCAGAACTGCTCCAAGATGTTTCAACAATAAATGTCCAACGTTCTTCTCTTTTAATGTTGCGTTAAATGGACAATTTATGGATGATTCAATGCCTAACGGACTGGTCATTGATGTCCAACGTTCAGGTCCATTAACACTCCATTTAACACACAACAAATCCTCCTATAAATGGTTGGCAGGTGGTTTGCAACAACAGAACACACAATACATTCCTCACATATTTTGAGCTCTAAAACACTTCCAGCTACTCCGAAAATTCCTGAGTGTTCTGCCTTTGTTCTCGTTCACCGGAACTCTCGTTTGTGTGCTCAAACGTTACTTCGTTAGCCACCGTATCCTGGGAAACGGTCGTTGCAACGCTCCTAGCACCGTGGGAGGCGACGAATACGTTTTAAGGACATCGTGCGTAGCACGACCTCTGGCTAAACTCTGTCCCGTCTCTTTTTCTGTTTTTCTTTAGCTAATTAAATTAATTAATTATTTTTATTAATTAATATTTCTTCGTTTTTCCGAGACACACCCAACAGTTTGGCCCAATGGCCCTCACCTAAGAAACAATAGTGCATCGCCCGGCCTCACTTAAGATGTATGACAACATTCTTGGAGATTAAGAGGCCGTTTGGCAACATTGTTTTTCGGCTTATCAGGCTTACCAGCCAACTTTTTCACTAAACACGTAACTTTTGCTTTCGCGCGCTGAATTGTGTAATAAGCATAAAAAATAAGGTTGGAGTTACTTTTCTGGTTGTATTGGCTGAAGTTACTATAGATGACAATTTTAGCCATTTTTACTTATAATTTTTTCTTTATTTTATTAATAAAATATATTTTAAAATTATTTTTTTCTTAAATCAGCAGAATCAGTCAATGCAGCCACTTCAGCCAGAACTTCATAAGTTTCAGCTGAATCAACCAAATCAGCCGATTTTCGTGCTACCAAACAGGCTCTAAGACAGCTAAATCATCACCACAGTTTCAGTTGGCATAATTATGCAAGGTATTATCCTCAAGAGAAAATTGTCAATGTCAAGCTTCTTCTCAAAATAGGACCACAAAAATGTTTTTCCTAGGAAAAATTGTCAAATAAATCCTCCAAATATATCAAAAAAAGTCAATTAAGCTTTCAAACTAAAAGAACACTCAATTAGATCCACCAACTTTAAAAAACCAATCAAATAAGTACTTTAACTGCTACCAATGGGTTAGCAGGTTAGTATGCCAACATGGCTGGTCCACGTGTAGGATTTCACTCTTGTTTTCTTTTTCGTTTTTTACTTCCGGTTTAGTGCACCAAATCACAGACTCATTAACCTCTGTGATTTAAAAAATGCGACAAACCCCCTTGTGTTTTATTTAATTATGCGCAAAATCCCTTATATGAACAAATTCAATTGTCAAATAAAAGAAAATTGATTAGTATTTTTATATGATTTAGAGATTTTGACATATTT
This sequence comes from Cuscuta europaea, assembly GCA_945859875.1. Lineage (NCBI taxonomy): Eukaryota > Viridiplantae > Streptophyta > Magnoliopsida > Solanales > Convolvulaceae > Cuscuta > Cuscuta europaea. Next base: position 14,104,481 of record CAMAPE010000061.1, read on the forward strand.
ACTTGCATATTCAATCAGAATATTAGGAAAAGTAATTTCAAAATCATTAAATTTATTCATAAAATGGGTTATGTGCCTAATTTCCTTAATTTAAGGATTTTATCAATTCAGAATCCGAAAGATAGATGAACTATCAATCCGGGACCTAAAAGATGAAATGTATCAACATAGGACCTGAATGATGAAAAACTATCATTATAGAACCTGAATGATTTAAATTTATCGATCTGGGACCTAAGTTGTCATGAATTTTATTAATTTTTTAACCCATATCAAATTAACATTACCATTTTCAAAGAAAAGGAACAAGTAGAACAACCGTGGAAGTAGTGTCAACTCCGTCGGCAGCTAAAGAAGATCCCCATAATCAATTGCCGATCTCAGCTGAATAAAAGAATAATGATAACCCGCTGAAAAAGCCGCCGCAAAGAAGGAAAAGAAAGCGGATGACAGTGGGAATGGGAGAAGAGTACATAGTTGAGGCACGTGCATGCCTGCATGTATAAGGTGATGAAACAAGTGCTCCCTACTTTGATGAAGTACATCGACCCAAGCTCTCTTTCGTCCATGGAGATTCAGGATAAAGGAAACGAAGAAAAAGAAAAGGATAAAGAAAAAGTGAAGATAATAACATAAAAAGGACGGAGAAGAATTAAGGGGGAGTAGGACAAACATGCCACCAAGAAAGAGAAAGGAAGAAGAATGAGAGAGTAAAGAAAAAGAAAAAATGGTCATCATCCGTTTTTTTGGCTAATGTGATTAGTACAATTGTGGAAGGGTCTAATTGACCCCTTTCTCTATAATTTATTACAGACTGCAAGAAATATGTTCTATAATTTGCTGGACATTGACTGCATATTAGACATGAGTTCTGCTCTGACTTGGTCTCTTTTTATTTTGCCTGTTGTCGTCACTGGAAACTGATTCCTCCACCTAATAAATCTTTTTGGTACTTTAAACCTGGAAAAGATTTTAGCATCAACGACTTAAAGAAAGATACCATGCATCAAATGCTCTCATATATATATTCCAGATGTCACAAAGGTGCAGATGATGGATTAAAGACATACCTAGTCAATTGTTTTTCTTTACAGAAGCAGCGGAGGATGTCAGCAGACAAGTAGTTAACTGATGGAGGGCTGGAGCTTAAATCATCCCACTGCCAATTGCATTTGAGCTGAATGCAGGAAACAACCATCTCTCCCAAGCGCAAATCTGGAAGTCCAACAACTACATTGCCAGAAACACCAGGATGTTGTGACAGGACAGCCTCTACCTTTTGCACAAGACAAATATGGTTATTTTTGTAGGAGGGCTTGAGGCTGGATGCCACATACAATTCTTTATGATCACAGAACAACCAAAAAAGAGTTACTCTTATGTTCTATCGGCAGGTTGTAACATGCACAGACAAGTAAACATTATAGTAGTATAGGCAAGACATTTTTTTTTTATTTTAAAACTTGAACTGTCAGTGTTACAGATTTATTACGGATTGCATAGACCATTCTAGCCTTCTGGCATCACTTAGTATTCATCAGTTTGTGTGGAAGAAATACTACAGAATGCCAAGTTAATCAGCACATCTGCGATTTTAAAAACTACATTAGCAAATTAACCATACTAGCTACATTATTATTATAATAAGCAATATAATTTCTAGCTTCATAACAAGTTTTCAATTATTTCTAGCCTATGTGGCTTTATGTATCGTATTGTCTCATCTAGAGGCAAATACTAATGTTATATGGTTTTTGCATGAATTTATAGTGTAATATGACAAAGACCCCAACATAGTTAAGATGAAACTTGAAAGTGGTGACGATGAAGGCAACTTACTTCTTCAGGATAAACATTTTCTCCTCCACTCTTGATTCGACCCTTGGAACGCCCAATGAGCCAGATATTGCCATGGTCATCTATATGACCAATGTCACCTGTGTCAAGCCAGTTTTCACCAGCAAATTTGGAAGTTTTGTTTGATATCTGGCCCCAGTATCCAAGCATTACATGAGAGCCTCGTGTTAGTATCCTCCCATTACGACATGAACTCTCTGCACAAACTCTTAATTCAACATGTGGGGCAGGCTTTCCAACACAGATGCCTTCTTGTTGACTTGCCGAATTGGAGTCCCTATCATTATTTAATTGGAGCGCGTGTCTAACACTTTCTTTTGCTGGGTCATAGAGAGTCTTGAATGTCATAGAAGAGCATGCCTCTGTCATCCCTTCACATTTTTGAAATATAACACCATTCATGTCTGAATCAAGGTATCAAGGAATATAAATACTAGGAAAGGCTATAATTCCATACAAAAGAACTGAAATCTCAATCACACGCTGCTTGTATGTGACCATAAAATCCTAATCCTTGTAAGGTTCTGCAGAATAGATAAATATTGGGGTTTATTGATTCAAGACCCAAAAGATAGGTTAATCATCAATAACCCGTTGTTTTAAAAAAATTCTTAGCCGATTATATATTAAACACAAAAATGTCAAATAGTTTCGCTTACTATCTTCATAACGGCTATCTCTTGCCCCCGCACCCAAAAAACTCCAATTACACACATGAACTTAGAAAAAGCAACCAATCTTTCTTCTACATGGCTACACAAGTGGCTACACAAGAAAAATGGCTCACTAAACTGTATGCGCTTCTTTGTTATGAAGCAGCAGTCAATCTATGCAATTTTTGATGCAATTTTCACTTTGGGTCATTCGGAAACGGTCTCTTTGTGCTTTAGCACAGGGGTAAGACTGCGTACATCCAACCCCCCTTACCCCACCGTAGGGTGGGAGCCTTTGCGGCACTGGGGTAATAATGATGATGATGATTTAACTTTCCCTTCTCTTTTTTTCTCTTTCTTCTCCCAGATACACCATTTTGTGTTCTGCATCCATTGCCTCCACCCTCCATGGCATCTAGCACATCCCCTACACCTCCACTTCATCGCCTGTGACCATGACCACCCTACACTCCACCGCATCCAGCCCAAATAAACTGGAAGTATAAGAAAAGTGTTTATTATAGTAGGCCATGGATTGGACTTGCATGTTACAATCATCTTTTCCTGTCATTTCTTATGAATTTGGGGAGTAATAGAGAAACTAAGAAGCATGACTTTTTTTCTTTTTTTTCCCTCAAGGTTGCCGAAAATTCTGAGATGCCATAGATGCTGGCAAGATCTTGGGGGATGGAATGAATATGACAAAATTCTGTGGTAACCTCAAGGTACCGTACCGTACCTTGTCCATGTTGGCCAATTATGGCATGAAAAGAAAGAAATGAAAGAAAATGGAAAGAGGAAGGAAATAAAATAAATTCATAAGATGGTGAGTTGGTAAGGTTTAGGACAATGTGGCTGTGACTTGGAGGTGATGCGATGGTGATTCCTGGATATCTGTAGGAAACCTGCTAAATGGACAAATTGGGCATTTTTCATTTGTACGTGTGTTTGAATGGGTGTTTTTGTTACATATGCTATTTCCAATTCAGAAATACTTAGAGGATCTTAGACACTTAGATCGATATCTTTCATCTTTCGGACCCCGAATTGATAGATAACAGTCTGTGTCCTGAGTCCACAAAACTACATTATTCTTTACAGTTAAGCTTCAATGCTCTCCATGCCTCTAGAAGCACTCGAAACAAGAGCTTTAGGTAATGACATTCCATTTTCGTATCCTTCACTCATTGGGGCTTTAACACGTCATGCCCTTATCCTACCAAATTTTAATTCAGTCCCTAATAGCCCATTTCACCAATATCACTCCTTCCCTTGAAAGTACATAAAAATGAAAACCACATTGCCTGAACAGCTGACCACTTGTAAGTTATAATAAGTTGACCTAAATTTATGTGTGGATCCATCTTTTTTACTGAAAAAATACAGTACATACCGTACGCGGATATAAGTTTAGCTCTTGGGAATATTTTAGCAGCATGATTGATAAGCTCAACTGAAAGAGCTCCACCTCCATTAAGTATCTTCTTCACTGTTGGTGACCCTTCCGATTCCCCTTTTCTGCTGTAAAAATTTCTAAAACATGAAATGGAATTTCGAAAAGGTGATGGTGCGCTAAATAAATGTGTTCTCTTGCTCTCCATTACATTGATAGGAAAGATTCCAACTTTATCATATGTTATTAACTAACAAAGTACAGCATTATTAAATCACTCTGCACATGTATAGGTGAAGTTATCAAGCAGGGAACATGCTAACAGTGAGCAAGTTAGTAATTAGTATTCCAATATATTCACTCATCAATATTGCTAGGGAAGGTCTCAAGAAGGCATCCAGATGTAAATGGGCATAATTTTACCAATTACCCCCATATACTCCAAATATATATTCTTATAGTGTTAAAGACTAAAGGCCACCTTGCATACCTGTAAAATGATACTAGATCAGTCATCATAGCTGGAACAGTAATTAAAGAGGTGACAGCATATTGGTGAATGGATTCAACAGCCAATCCAGCATTAAACTTGGGTATTAAAATGTGACAGCCTCCAGCCATTAACACAGCCATGGCAGATGACATTCCACCAATGTGGCAAAGTGGAGCCATGTGTAAATACACCTGTAAGAATTGCGAGAGCATTAATTCAAGAATATTACAGGATGCATCATTTGTGGTTTGAACGGGCATCTTATCTTTTCTTTTAACACATGAAGACCTACATCATCCTCTCGGTAACCAACAATTGCGATTTTTGCAAGGGACTGTACTATCAAAGCAGAGTGGCTTAAAGTAACTCCCTTAGGTTTGCCAGTGGTTCCTGTTGTGAATTGCCATTTACAAAGAAAAGAAAGGCATCAGCAAGTAGGTATAATAGGACACTTGAAAGTTGAAGCATTAAGAAAGAAGTATGAATACCTGAGGTAAAACATATTATAGCAGCTCCCTCAGGGGCCCACATATAATTAGTTTCTAAAGATATGTTATTGCGGTTCTTAAGCTTTTTTGTAGTCAACCCTAGAAAATAACAAGATATAGAAATACATCAACTCAAGGACAGGAGAGATATCCATGAACAAGAAAAGCTTGGTTATGCATTAATTGACTTTTCAAACTTAGGCAAGGAAACTCTAACTCATACCATTCCAAGTGCTTTCCACTCCGAAAGGGATGTCAATTGAGACATGCCATCTTAGTGAAGATATAGAGTCTATATCAAACTTGGAGTGCCAGAAATTCAACGCTGAGTCTGTGACCAATAATGTAGGCCTTGCCACCTTCACGGCCTCACTTGCTTCTTCCAAGCTCTATAAGCTGAGATTAATTACTATGACCAAACACCTCCCAGAAATACAGATTAGAATCTCAGGCATCCGCTTTTTTCACCTTATCAGTTATATGTATAATTGTACTGTATACATATATGTCTGAAAGTTGGACAAAAGTCTGATTGCGAATAGGAAACTCCAGGTTTTTAGGAGGGACAAAACACCGATCAAAAACAGGTTAAAGACTAAAAGTACAGCATAAGTTTAAACATCTTATAGGTAGTACTAACCAATCATATTTGTAGAATTTTGAGATTCAAATAACACAAATCAGGTAACATAGAATATGTTGAACAAAAAATGAATGCGGAATACTATCATGGGTGGTTAAATTTAACACAATTCATTATTGATTGGATTTCAACCCTCTTTTACCTTAAGAGTGGTTTTAATTCAACCTGCCCAAATTTCCATGTAATATGAACTGGGGCGGGTTGGTGATACTACACTTTAAACTTCCAAAAACAACCCAGGTACTGCACTACCGAGAGATAAGTTGCAATATGCTAATGCATATCATGAAAGAACTTAATACAAGGTCCTCATATTGTTTCATAGAATACTGGGTCTCATATTCCTGGCCCATTGTGTACTGTGTAGTTCAAGTATGTAAACTAATTACAATCAACTAGATCAGGGTTGGCCCACTAACCCAGCGATAATTGATTGGAGCAGTAATTCCTCCAGCATATGCAACCGCAAGTAACCATTCCAAATATAAATCACTGTTACAAAGCAATGTGTAACAGTTTAAAATACCTTCATCTTCAAGACTTCAACCTATATCGCCATTTTTTACACCAAAATAGTGTAAATATTTGAACATCACAACAAACAGTATATACACTCAGAACCATTTACACCACTAATGTCACCATTCTCTTTGTATTCTAGTTTACTTTCTAATTGATTATATTGAATTTTTAACTTAAGCTTATACTTCGTAATATTTAGGGTACTACCTTAACCAAAAAGAGGAAATGAAGTAGCACACAAATCGGAAATGAAGTACAACAGTCAGCCTATGCAATTTTCGACGCGATTTTCACTACGCGTCATTCGGAAATAGACTCTCTGTGCTTTAGTACAGGGGTAAAACTACGTACATCCGACCCCCCCCCCCTTACCCCACTGTAGGTGGGAGCCTTTGCGACACTGAGGTAATGATTGCGGCACTGAGGTAATGATGATGATGGTTTTTAACAGTTTTAACTACTAAATAATCGGGAACTTTAACTTAGCAAATAATATATAGAAGATTTGTAATAGCAATTTATATTTTTAACAGATATAAATTGATCCCCTTTTATACCTACTTACAATTACAATTTAAGTTAGTTACAATTACATAATTAGTTTTGGGATTAAGGCTTGGATAATGTTGTTGTTTGACGATTACATAATTAATCTGTTCTTATATGATTCATTTTGTATGGGCATAATTTTAATAAACAAAGAATTGCCACATTAGTATTTGTTTGTAAAAGGAAAAATTTATTAATCATATAAACTTATTTTGGTATTGAATATGGATTGTGCTACACTTTTTTTAATCCATGGACTTTTAGAAAAGTCAATGGACTTTTAAATCCATAGACTTTTCTATGAATGGATTCTATTGACTTTTAAATTCATGGATAAGTTTATAGACTTTCAAAAAATCCATTGACTTCTACATTCGGAACACCATTACCAGTCGTCAGCATTTTCACATAGATCGCCGCTACCGATCTACCTGTTTGCCTCCTCATCTAAGCTCACCGTCGTCGTCATCATCAGACTGATCCACTCAACAAAACAGCTTTGGTTGTGCAAGGGAATTAAGGGAAATTAATTATATTAATTAATTAAATTAGGAGTAAAAATGTAATATTTAGTCCTATTTAAGGGAAATCAAACATATAATCATATTTTGGGGAAAATGCTATGTTTTAGTCTGATCCCGAGTAATTTCTTCTGTATAATACCATAAAAACATTTAAGTAAATAAATGAAACAAATGCCATTCATCTAGCAATAAAGAGGTCAACAAGAATAAATGAAGCATAAGAATGCAATTTTTTTTATTAAAAAACTCAAAGTTTCTAGAATTCTCAACATTCTCGGTCTATTTATGTTCAATTGTTATATTACACAACTCCAAGAGTAAGAACACTTACACAAGTGTTACACTCATTTCTAAATGTGGTACAAGAATATGTGCAATCGAGTTTTTCTTACTAATAATTGTTTTCTTTTCATTTTTAGCTTGTTAAATTTTGTATACGTAATTGCGGTTATATATTCATTAATTTGAAATTATATTTTTATGTGTTAGCGGTTAACGATGAAACACGCTAATAGTTAAAATATTTTTTCTTAATCGTTAACTGACGACATGCCACAGTTGCAGCGATGTAATACTATTGATTCTTATATCGGTTTTTCTAACACTTCTAGAACTGAATTGATATGAGATTAATGGTTCTTTATGTTCCTAACTTTCTTTCATGAATTGAACCAACCTCACCCCTACATTTTTCTTCATAAGACGACATATAAAATATCACTTTTTAATTTTTTTTTATGTTTATCTTGTGTATCGGTATTAATGTAGAATCTCCTTATTCAATTTTATTTATCGTAAAATGATAAAAAAAATCAAAATATCATGTTCAAATCTTGCATATTGAGACCATTCTGGTACCCACCTCCCGACTCTGGTGATACTAGTCGAGGACTTGTTGGGCGATTTGTGATCTCGGGTAAGTATTAGTCAAATCTGCAACTAGATCTATGCATACTTGTGACAAGTAGGAGACTACTTAAAAGTCTACGAAAATCTTTGGTGAGGAGAAGAGACAATTGCAGATACACCTAGACTTTAATAGATTTTTAAAAGTCTACATTGAACACACTTAAATTTTTGTATACTTTTAAAAGTCCACATTGAATATAGCTAAACATTAAAAATACATGAATTTTTAATTTTTTTATCAATCATATAAACCCATTTTCCCATTTTTGCACAACTTTAGACCAAACCAGTGGCGGAACTAGGGGGAGCAAGCCGGTGCTGCCGCCCCCCGTTCGCCGGAGGTTTTAGTGTATATATATGTATATATACATGCTCAGCCCCGTCTCAATAATAATATGTACTGATTGACCCGTGTCTAACTCAATAGTTGGAGTAGCATAGATGGCTGAACAGTTTTAAAGCTGCGGGGAGACCTGGGTTCGAATCCTTGCTCAGTCTCCTTTTTTAATTACCTACTCCATTACACTTCTTCCTCTACTTATCTCTTAACCTTTTGGAATGTTATTAGTTTTAATATTTTTCCTACCACATTTCTTTTACTTTTATGTTGCATTTTTTATTTTTCAAATTCAAAATATTTACTCCGTATTTTGTACTTTTTCGAATATTAACATGTCATTTACATTTTTGTTTAGTACAAGAACAACAAAAAATGACTTTTAGCTATTGCTTCCCCTCTTCAAACATTGACCTATATCATTTTATAAAAAGTTTATCAATAAACTTTTCAAAACTACTTGAATTTTATATTTATTCCTTGGATTAGTACAAATATGCCAAAATTTCTTGTTGATATTTGAACTATCTGACTTTATATAAGTATAATTAGATTCATGTAATACTTTTGCAAAAAAATAAAATATCCTTTAGAAAGTAAATAACCTACTTGTAACGCTATTTGAAAAGAGAAAAAAATTATTATTTTCTTGATAAGTTAGTAACTTATATACATACTCCGTATGTTATTAATTTATCTTCCTCTACATGTTTAGCTATATTTCTATTTAAACCTTTTCATTCTAAAATAAAAGGGAAAACGTATTAAATCGAAATAAACTCATTTAATAAATGTAGTCTATTATTTTGTTTAGGCACTAACAAATCAGTTATACAAATGAATAAATGTCGATATTTAAGTTGATGTGTATATGTATGTGTGCGCTTGTGTGTGAATTATATATAGTTACAAATAAAGTGTCACTTCATGCAAATGAAAATAATATTATACAGTAATTTGAGATCAAATTACCAAATTACCCTAAAACGATACAGATTATGAATCTTCCCGACTAGTGGTTCAAAAATTTTTTAGCCCCTGCTCAAATTTTGTTCTGGTTCCGGCACTGGACCAAACAATGCTAACCTTCTTGATCTCCGTGATGAGTCAGAAGAGGAGTTAAGGATAAGGAAAGAGGGAGTAATAGAATTGGCCCCTCAACAAAAATCGTGAAGAGCAATAGAATTGTGAATGGATGTGATATAAGGAACAGTAGTTTGCATTATTAGCAAGTCGATTGAATTTTCCTTCAGTTTATTCTGCTAAGTAAATTTAAATTCAATTCAGGGCTGATGTTTGCAGAAGAACCTGTTGAGAGCAGAAATGGCGACCACATCACCGGGCTGAAGGCCAAGTTGGCGAAGCCCAAGCGCGAGGCTCAAAATCCCGTCCACGAACTGTGCGCCGGTCTTTCTTCTGTCCCCGGATATCGTCACCGTCGAGCTCCGGCGGGCCGCCGAGACGCGGCTCATGCATTGGCAGATGTGGGCTTTCGAGTAATTGGCCATTTGCATGAGTGTGTGTGTGTGGACGCAGTTTGAGCATTCAAATCTTTTCTTATCCGTTAGTGCCGTCGTCGTACTACGCCATTCCCTACACCATCCGACTCTAATTTTTCAATAACATTTTGTACACCAAATTTGAATTAAACTAAAAAGTTAATTAATTGAAAAATTATCGAAAATTACAGCACTTCTAGGAGTAAATTCTAAAAGGGGTAATTTGAGTTTACACCCCATTTTTATGTCCAGATTAGACTTTCCACCATGTTTTTTAAAAACTTTGTATTTGTATCTTAACCATATATGAAAAAACAAAAATGTTCATTCATTAACAATTCTTATATCCTTTAACATATTCCTGATTGAGGAGCATTTTAGTCTTTTCATATAGGGTTGGGGTGCATGTACAAAGTTCTTTAAAAACGTAGTGTAAAGTCTAACTTGAACATAAAAATGATGTTCAAACTCAAATTACCTCGTTCCAAAATAGGAGTTCATATTGTTTTTCATGCTTGGGCATTTCTTTTTCATTTATCATGTTTCCAATTCCACACACTACATTCCTTACCCGTGCATGGGATGAATAATTTGTATTTTTAACCATGTTATTAGATGGTGGTGGGAATCTATTGAATAGACCGAAAGACTCGGATTCAAATCACTCAAGATCTTGGGTGAGATCTTAATAGCACACACGGGTCAGTTCGAAAAAGTCGGGATCACTTCATACTAATAAAAAAACTTGTTGTTAGATATGTAGATATATTATGGTACATATTTGTTTTTATACAATTTTTTTATCATATTTGTGTTTATACAGTTATTACTAGTATTGTTATCATTATTAATATTATAATTATTACTCTTACTACTATTATAATTTTTTTATCATATTTGTGTTTATACAATTATTACTAGTATTGTTATCATTATTAATATTATAATTATTACTTCTATTACTATTGTTATCTAGATCTATAAGATGTTATTGTTATTTGCTTATGTAAGAATGTTTAAATATGATCTAATCTATTTAAATCTGGTCTAGTCCAAGATTTTAAATCGTGGTTGTGGTTGTTGTGGTTGTGGCTAATGCGACCACTGGGGTGTGCACCGGTTAAAAACCGGACAGGGCCGGACTGAACCAGAATGGAACCAGAACCGGATTTGCCATGATATGGACACCAAAAAACGGACCGGATGTATTCCGGTTTTTATCCGGAACCAAACTGGTTTATCCGGTTCAAAACCGGAACCGGACCGGAAAATTGGTTTCTAAATAAATAATCTTTTTCTTTGCTAAAAGCTACTAATCATTTGATAAAGATGGAGTACTTATTATTACAATATTGCTTTTATTACTATTGTTTTCTAAACTCATTTTAATTAATTTTAGTGAGCAAATATTGGAGTAACTTGAGACTAGAATAATATATATTAGTTAGTTTTATAACTTTATTATTTTGAGAATAAAAATGAATGGATAAAAATAATATTAGGATAATCATTATAATCCCTCCGTCCCTTAAAACTTTGCCATTTTTCCTTTTTGGGACGTCCCAAAAAACTTTGTCACTTTCTCTTTTAATGAATTATTTTGTGGTTTCTGTTATTTCTCTCTTCTCTGCACAAATCTAAACCACACAGTTTACCCTTGATGGCGAAGCGGGCCTATTTTATGGATCTGTTTGGAATAGTAGCGCTTCGTTTCCGTTAATTTTTAGCATTTTCAGTATTGATTTATTCTATTTGATTCCTTTGCTCATTTCATTTCTTATAAAGAGGTATTGGTATAGTCCCCCTCTTTCCTGTAATCAATTTTATTTTAATAAAATCCTGTTATCTGACTCCCGACATTTACCCCACTGATTTTGGTGGTTTGCCTTCTGGGATTAAAAAAAATTCGTGCCGGTCAACTTTGGCAAAGTTTTAAGGGACAGAGGTAGTATTAGTATTAGTAAATATATTTTTAAAAATATTGCAAAACCGGTTAAATCCGGTTCAAACCAGAATAATCCAGTTTTAAATCGGAACCAGACCGGAAGCCGGTTTCCTAAATTTTCATAACCGAAAACCGGATCGGATATCATTCCGGTTCGATCCGGTTCCGGTTTTTCCGGACCGATTCGGTCCGGTTTTCCGGTTTGAACCGGATAGTGCACATCCCTAGCGGCCGCTGCGATGCGTATTGTGGCCGCTACGGCGTGAATTATTTTCAAATTCGCACCAGAAAGGAATATCATGATTTGTTTGTATTCTTTAACATATCTTCTACTCCGTATTAATTGTATAACAAAAAATAGTTTATTCGAATTAATTGATGATAATATTAATAGAACCATTATTAATACTTCTTCTTTTTATGATGCATTCTGAATACTTCTTTAAACACTTATGCGTGAACAATGAATCAACCTATAAGAATATAATGATTAAACGAGAATAATGATTAGAAAGATCGATAAACTATATAAATATTACAAACACCATTACAAATTTCTTTAAACTAAACAAGTCTTAACAGATCTTTAAATTAAATAGATCGTTACATTAAATGAATATTGCACACACACACTTCAACATGTACTCACATGATACTCCCTCCGTCCCAAATTATTTTGCAAATTCAATATTTTTTTATCAACCAATAATAAAAGTCAATCCTCTCTGCCGATAACTAGCTTGATTTTTAATAGTTAAAATTTACATATTCAGAAACTACATTAAAATTTATTCAAAGTAGCAAACTCCAAATTAGAATATAATTAAACATTGACATCCTAATTAAGCAAATAAAATGAAACTCTTTGACCAAATAAAGTCAAATTTGCAAATCAATTTAGGACGGAGATAGTATTGTAAGGAATAAATGTATTTAGATTTTGGTGATGCTAGTTAATTAGGATTTTAGAGTACCCCTCATTAGAAATTTGTATTAGAATTTTTCTAAGTGTAAGCATTCTTAGAATAGTCGACTGAACAGAAGACCTCCAGGCCCTCTGTTGTCTTCTATCCTGACAGAAGTGTCAAGGTCCTCTGCTGAATTCTCTAGTCAGAAGACCCCCACGACTCTCTGCTGAATTATCTGGACAGAAGACCTCCAGGCCCTCTGTTGACTCCTATCCTGACAGAAGTGCTCGAAGTCCTCTTTGATTAAGTATCTGTTCAAGATTCCCAGAAGGCCTCATACTTAGAGGATTTTCAGAAATCTACCTAAGCCGGTGAAACCACGGAAGATTCCCTCAACGACTAGGAGACTTCAATGGAAAAGCTACAGTGTACGCATTTAATGCTCATCTAATGAGCCTCGTACGATGTAGAGTAAAAGTTGATGATTGGCCGACATTCCAGGATAACTTTAGAGAAATAGACATAAATAAGACTAAAAGAAGAGTCCCGAATGTAAATAGGACCCGACTGTTGCTGAGGGCCTTGAATAAATTGGGACAAATGGCCCGCTTGTATCAACCTTTCGATGGCCGTCTTCAGCTGATGGCAGTCATCGGTCATGTGCCCCTGGTGCCGGTGGAAACGACAGTAGGGGTAGTTTGGATTGATGGCAAATACTTCCGGGGGTGCGCGTGAATCTCGCTCCACTAGGCCCCTCTCCTCAGCAAAATCAAGAATGACGCTGACGGGGTGCGTCAAAGGTGTCCGAGGGTGCTCCAGGAGAACAGGCTGCGCCCAAGCCCTCGGGTTCCCCTTGTAGCCTCCCCCGGGCTTGGCTTGGCCATGCCGGGGGCGATCACCAGAGGGGGCAGAATCCTTGGGATGATTGCGGGGAGCCCCCGGCCACCGGTTACCTTTGTCGTCTGGCCGAGGGCGCTGCTGATCCGGGACGTGGTGGCATTTCTCCACCTCCTCGGCTTCGGCGTACCGGTCCCCCCGCTGTAGGGCCCTTATATAATCGCGGGGAGGCTCGATGATGAGGCTCCTTGAGAAGTTCCCGGGGCGGAGTACTGTTTGGAGGAGGACCAGGAGGGTCCCGTCGTCAGTGCCATCAACTTTATCAGCCTCCGTTCTCCAGCGCTCCAAGAAGTCCCGAAGGGTCTCCTCCTTCCTCTACCTCACTGTCAGCAAGTGAGAGAAGTGTTTTCTTGTGTGGCGCCTTCCCGCAAATTGCGTCAAGAATCGCTGGGCGAGTTCTTGCCATGAGTCAATGCAGCCCTCGGGCAATCGATTGAACCATTCGTAAGCCGGCCCCTCTAAGGTGGAGAGGAACCAGCGGCACAAATATTCATCCGATGCCCCCACCATCATCATGCTGTTTTGATACCTGTTGTAGTGCTCTTTGGGGTCAGTCTTTCCGTCGTAGGGCTTGATGAGCTGCCCTCGGTATTTTTCCGGGATCCGGGCCGCCAATACCCTTGGGGTAAATGGCATCCGGGTCCGGAGCTGTATGGTGGGTTCCCCGGAGCCCTCGGCTATCTTCTTCTGCATTTCCTCCATCCTGGCCAACATTGCCTCATACTTGAGGTCTGTATGAGGGGCAGAAGTGGTGGCGTGTGCTTTGGTGGCCTCCATCTCGTCAAGCCGGCGCTGGAGGGCCGCAATGATTTCGTCCCGGGGGTCCTTCGGGAGGGCCTCCGCCCCCTGCGAATGGACGCGGGCCGAGTGGGCCTGGTTGATTTGGTGGCGGGCGTCGTTGGCATGGAGAGGTGCCTTGCCTTTGTCCTGAGGGGGACGCCTTTCATTGGCCCTGGAGACGGACCCGCCACTATCCTGAGGCCTCTGGAACGCCTTCCCCCCGAGGCGGTCTTGGACCCCTCGGCGGTCTTGCGCCCCTCCGAGTCTCTCGAGGGCGGAGGTCCGGAGTTGTTCTTTGTTTACGTTGTGGCGGTCCCGGGACTGGACTTCCTGGGAGGCCGTATCTTGGGCCACGACCCCCTCGGAGTTCCCAATCCGGAGGACCGGGTTCCCGAGGGGGTGTGGATGAGGGGGAGGCATAATATTCTCGCCGACCTGAGGTTGGAGGGGAACCAAAGTGCCGAAGGCACCCGGGTTCTGGGTGAGCGTCTGGATGAAGGCGGAGAGCGCCGATTGTACGTCGATTGTGATGACCGGAGGGCTAATTTGGTTCTCGCTCCGGTCCTTTTTCTTGGCCTCGATGCCGAGGCGGGCATCGGGGGCATTCTGTTGAATCTGTTGGCGTAGGTCGACAGCCATCTGGTCCAACCCGGCGATGATGCCGCCCCCGGGAGCCCTGTTAGAGGCTTCGGGGACGTCGACCTCGCCGAGGGCCAGGTTCCTGTCCTCAACATTCTTGGAGTTGGCACGAGTTGTTCTCACCATTTTAGCTAGGTGTTTTGTGTTTGGTCGAGGGGGAGGGTTTTTTACTTGATTGTTCGACCTCTCAACGAGAGCACCAAATGATGGATAGTATACCCGGGGGTAGCTTATCCGAGGGGTTATTGCGGAGAATAACTAGAGAGAAATCAGAGCAAATAAGTAAGAGAGAGAGTGTATATTCGATATGTATTAAGCGTACTTTGCTTCTGGGTTACAAAGGGGGAAATGGGGTGCTATTTATAGTAGCAATAAATGCCAGATAGTGACACGTGTCAAGCATCCATTGGCCGAGGGGTCACCGCAACTGGTTGGCGCTGGCACTCGCATGTGGCCGCATTTAATGCGGTTGTTGGATGTGACGTCGTACTTGGTACGGTGATTCATACGCATGTGGAGCGGATATTATGTCGGAAAGGTGCCCTCGGCTGTAGATGACTAGCCGAGGGCTCTGAGTACCGGGGACCTCCTTAGTGCCGAGGGCTCTAAGTGCCGAGGGCTACTGATTTTCGCCGTTTTCTCCCAGTAACTTTGTTTTCCTGATTTGACCCTCCTGTTAGAATCAGAGCCTTCGACCAGTTGTCCGAAGGCACCCCTGGTGCGCACTGTGGGTCGCTTGGTACTCTGGGTGCTGAGATTTGGGCCTGTTGTGCTTCCTGGGCCTATTGGGCCTTTATTGGAGTAGTAGGAGTCTGTGGACCGGGGGTTCCCGGGCCATATACTCCATCACTCTCCTTCTTTTATCTCAAGTAGTCTGTCACTCACTCAAGAGCTCTCCTCAAGGCTCTCTCTCATCATTCGAGGAGGCTCTCAGATGGCTCTTACTCAAGGCTCTCACTTAGAAATCATGAGTCTCACCCTATTTATATTAATCTCCTCAAAATTTCTCTAGAACTTTCTATGCACTACTACACTTCTAGAGTCTTCCAAAAGTATCCACAAGATTATCTAATCTTCTAGAAGGATCTGGACACTCCTCTAAAAACTCAACAATGTTCTAGAATATTCTATGACCCTCCTCTCTAGAAAGCTCTAGAATATTCAAGAACATTCAATCCTTCTCCACACACAGTTAGAGAATTCTAGGCATCTCCACGGTATTCTAGAGATGTTCTCAGTAACTTCTCAATTAAGGAGGGAGCCCAACACATTTTAACTATTTTTCATATAATTTTTTCTTATGTTTATTAACACAGTGTACTTTGAATTCCCCATTCTTCAGCAAATCCAGCCAATTCAACCGCTTCAGTCACAACTTTATCAATTTCAGCAGATTCAACCGCCTAGCCGATTTAAGTGATACCAAAAGGACCCTTCGTTTTAGTCTCCATTTCATTCCACTAGATCTCATAAAAGGAACATAGCCAAAAAATGTATTGTTACGTGAAGAGGTTGTTTATGCTCATTTTATTCTTTGAGGTAATAACTAAACTTTGAGGAGAAATGATATTGTTTTTTGTTCCTATTTTAAGCAATAACAACCTTAGTACTCCCTTCGTCCCATATAAATGTTTTTTTTCTTTTTTGGATGTGCTATATAAACGTTCTCATTTTTATTTTAGAAAATCATTAACACTCTTAAATGACTATTTAATCATGAAATATTAAAAATAATATTACCGCCATCCCAAAATTATTAGCCAAATCCAAAATTTTGACCAATAATATATATTTATTGGAAATTATTTATAATATAAAAATGATATGAAATTTTTCTTTGTTAAAAATACTTTCATAAAGTAAAAATTTATAACTTTCATAATATTATACTAATCAAATTAAAATCATGGTACGGAAGTAGTACATCTATAACATCACAATTATCACCATTAACCACATTATATTATAATCTATTAAAATTATTCCTCAAAATATACATAAATTACATTATTTAATTATTGCCTAAATAATCGTGTCATTTTGCAATGTGAACTTTTAAACGGGATGGATAATATTTTTCTCAACAGTTTTCAAATATAGGAGTTCGGGTTTGTGTTGGAAAAATGTGTTAAAATTGCATTAAATGGTTATTTTGGAGAAATTATTTGAGTGGGATCCACTTCCGATTTGGGTCGGGTCAAAGTGGTTTCGAATTGTCCTTGTTAAGGGCTACAATTCGATATATGGTACGCTCAAAACGGATAACGGGTGAATGCGAAATTGATTCTCGAAGTTCACTCGTTGAAATGGAAAAACTGGGAAAATAATGAGTTTCTAGTGTGTTTTATACAACACCGGAAAACTCAAGGGATTTTCACCCCCTTATAAAGGGAAGCCTCTTTTAAGGAGTTAATATTCCTAAAGGTAAAGGCTCTCTCTTATGCACAAGAGGGGTGCCGATCAAATCCCGAAACGGAGAAGAAAAACCATGACTCGTGTGCGCGGGCGACCTGCGGACACGAATGTCTTCCAAAAACCTATCATTCAAAGATATATGGTATGCTCAAAACGGATAACGGGTGAATGCGAAATTGATTATCGAAGTTCACTCGTTGAAATGGAAAAACCGCGACTCGTGTGCGCGGGCGACCTGCGCACACGAGTTTCTAGTGTGTTTTATATCACACCGGAAAACACAAGGGATTTTCACCCCCTTATAAAGGGAAGCCTCTTTTAAGGAGTTAAGATTCCTAAAGGTAAAGGCTCTCTCTTACGCGCAGGGGGGTGCCGATCAAATCCCGAAGTCCTCGAGTTCTGTTCGCACCAGAATTGCTCCTCTTCTGGTGAGGGTATTCCGGTCGCACACCAGAACTGCTCCTCTTCTGGTGGGGGTATTCTGGTCGCGCACCAGAACTGCTCCAAGATGTTTCAACAATAAATGTCCAACGTTCTTCTCTTTTAATGTTGCGTTAAATGGACAATTTATGGATGATTCAATGCCTAACGGACTGGTCATTGATGTCCAACGTTCAGGTCCATTAACACTCCATTTAACACACAACAAATCCTCCTATAAATGGTTGGCAGGTGGTTTGCAACAACAGAACACACAATACATTCCTCACATATTTTGAGCTCTAAAACACTTCCAGCTACTCCGAAAATTCCTGAGTGTTCTGCCTTTGTTCTCGTTCACCGGAACTCTCGTTTGTGTGCTCAAACGTTACTTCGTTAGCCACCGTATCCTGGGAAACGGTCGTTGCAACGCTCCTAGCACCGTGGGAGGCGACGAATACGTTTTAAGGACATCGTGCGTAGCACGACCTCTGGCTAAACTCTGTCCCGTCTCTTTTTCTGTTTTTCTTTAGCTAATTAAATTAATTAATTATTTTTATTAATTAATATTTCTTCGTTTTTCCGAGACACACCCAACAGTTTGGCCCAATGGCCCTCACCTAAGAAACAATAGTGCATCGCCCGGCCTCACTTAAGATGTATGACAACATTCTTGGAGATTAAGAGGCCGTTTGGCAACATTGTTTTTCGGCTTATCAGGCTTACCAGCCAACTTTTTCACTAAACACGTAACTTTTGCTTTCGCGCGCTGAATTGTGTAATAAGCATAAAAAATAAGGTTGGAGTTACTTTTCTGGTTGTATTGGCTGAAGTTACTATAGATGACAATTTTAGCCATTTTTACTTATAATTTTTTCTTTATTTTATTAATAAAATATATTTTAAAATTATTTTTTTCTTAAATCAGCAGAATCAGTCAATGCAGCCACTTCAGCCAGAACTTCATAAGTTTCAGCTGAATCAACCAAATCAGCCGATTTTCGTGCTACCAAACAGGCTCTAAGACAGCTAAATCATCACCACAGTTTCAGTTGGCATAATTATGCAAGGTATTATCCTCAAGAGAAAATTGTCAATGTCAAGCTTCTTCTCAAAATAGGACCACAAAAATGTTTTTCCTAGGAAAAATTGTCAAATAAATCCTCCAAATATATCAAAAAAAGTCAATTAAGCTTTCAAACTAAAAGAACACTCAATTAGATCCACCAACTTTAAAAAACCAATCAAATAAGTACTTTAACTGCTACCAATGGGTTAGCAGGTTAGTATGCCAACATGGCTGGTCCACGTGTAGGATTTCACTCTTGTTTTCTTTTTCGTTTTTTACTTCCGGTTTAGTGCACCAAATCACAGACTCATTAACCTCTGTGATTTAAAAAATGCGACAAACCCCCTTGTGTTTTATTTAATTATGCGCAAAATCCCTTATATGAACAAATTCAATTGTCAAATAAAAGAAAATTGATTAGTATTTTTATATGATTTAGAGATTTTGACATATTTACTTGCATATTCAATCAGAATATTAGGAAAAGTAATTTCAAAATCATTAAATTTATTCATAAAATGGGTTATGTGCCTAATTTCCTTAATTTAAGGATTTTATCAATTCAGAATCCGAAAGATAGATGAACTATCAATCCGGGACCTAAAAGATGAAATGTATCAACATAGGACCTGAATGATGAAAAACTATCATTATAGAACCTGAATGATTTAAATTTATCGATCTGGGACCTAAGTTGTCATGAATTTTATTAATTTTTTAACCCATATCAAATTAACATTACCATTTTCAAAGAAAAGGAACAAGTAGAACAACCGTGGAAGTAGTGTCAACTCCGTCGGCAGCTAAAGAAGATCCCCATAATCAATTGCCGATCTCAGCTGAATAAAAGAATAATGATAACCCGCTGAAAAAGCCGCCGCAAAGAAGGAAAAGAAAGCGGATGACAGTGGGAATGGGAGAAGAGTACATAGTTGAGGCACGTGCATGCCTGCATGTATAAGGTGATGAAACAAGTGCTCCCTACTTTGATGAAGTACATCGACCCAAGCTCTCTTTCGTCCATGGAGATTCAGGATAAAGGAAACGAAGAAAAAGAAAAGGATAAAGAAAAAGTGAAGATAATAACATAAAAAGGACGGAGAAGAATTAAGGGGGAGTAGGACAAACATGCCACCAAGAAAGAGAAAGGAAGAAGAATGAGAGAGTAAAGAAAAAGAAAAAATGGTCATCATCCGTTTTTTTGGCTAATGTGATTAGTACAATTGTGGAAGGGTCTAATTGACCCCTTTCTCTATAATTTATTACAGACTGCAAGAAATATGTTCTATAATTTGCTGGACATTGACTGCATATTAGACATGAGTTCTGCTCTGACTTGGTCTCTTTTTATTTTGCCTGTTGTCGTCACTGGAAACTGATTCCTCCACCTAATAAATCTTTTTGGTACTTTAAACCTGGAAAAGATTTTAGCATCAACGACTTAAAGAAAGATACCATGCATCAAATGCTCTCATATATATATTCCAGATGTCACAAAGGTGCAGATGATGGATTAAAGACATACCTAGTCAATTGTTTTTCTTTACAGAAGCAGCGGAGGATGTCAGCAGACAAGTAGTTAACTGATGGAGGGCTGGAGCTTAAATCATCCCACTGCCAATTGCATTTGAGCTGAATGCAGGAAACAACCATCTCTCCCAAGCGCAAATCTGGAAGTCCAACAACTACATTGCCAGAAACACCAGGATGTTGTGACAGGACAGCCTCTACCTTTTGCACAAGACAAATATGGTTATTTTTGTAGGAGGGCTTGAGGCTGGATGCCACATACAATTCTTTATGATCACAGAACAACCAAAAAAGAGTTACTCTTATGTTCTATCGGCAGGTTGTAACATGCACAGACAAGTAAACATTATAGTAGTATAGGCAAGACATTTTTTTTTTATTTTAAAACTTGAACTGTCAGTGTTACAGATTTATTACGGATTGCATAGACCATTCTAGCCTTCTGGCATCACTTAGTATTCATCAGTTTGTGTGGAAGAAATACTACAGAATGCCAAGTTAATCAGCACATCTGCGATTTTAAAAACTACATTAGCAAATTAACCATACTAGCTACATTATTATTATAATAAGCAATATAATTTCTAGCTTCATAACAAGTTTTCAATTATTTCTAGCCTATGTGGCTTTATGTATCGTATTGTCTCATCTAGAGGCAAATACTAATGTTATATGGTTTTTGCATGAATTTATAGTGTAATATGACAAAGACCCCAACATAGTTAAGATGAAACTTGAAAGTGGTGACGATGAAGGCAACTTACTTCTTCAGGATAAACATTTTCTCCTCCACTCTTGATTC